>CM064918.1:42017104-42637856 GCA_032727855.1 Quercus ilex subsp. ballota
ATGTAAAGTCAATAATTTATTAATATATTTTTTTTTGTAAAAAAAGAAATAAATAATAAATAATAATTATGTGCCGAATGACATGGCAATGAGGTGGCATAACAGAAGCTCAACAGTAATAAATACCACGTTTCAGCGTTTAGTAATATATAGATATAGATTTGGACCGTGTGTGTTTTGTATTTGGTGTGTGGTTTTTATTTTATTTTATATTTTATAATTTTTCCATTAGGTTTTATTTTTTCAATAAAAGATAATTGAATCTAGCCTTTTGTGAAAATTTTTGTATAAGGGTATCAGGGTAAATTTATACAAACCATATTTTCCATCCTCTCACTTTTCTTCTCAGCCAAATAAAATAGTTTTCTATCTCTCAACTTTTCCATCCTTCCAACAAAACACACATGACGAAAAACTAAATATTTTCTATTATTCTACTTTTCCATCTCCCCAACCAAATGAACCCTTAAATTAAAAGAGATTTTGGTTGCACCCAATATAGATGACAAACTTTGGATATATAAGGTTTCAAATGCAGGAATGAAAATTGATTGAATTAAGTGACTTTTCGGACTTGACCTAATTCAAATAGTAAGGTTTGTGATTTTTAAATTATATTGTTTTGGATTTAAATTTTAATTACTACTTTTATAACATTTTTACAACAAATTTTAGGCACTAGTTCTAATTTGAGTCCACCACTAAAATTATTTTTTTGCTCACTAGTAACAACAAAAAATGACATAGTCGTTAGAATTTGTAGTGAAAGTGTTATGAAAATGTTCTAAATATACCATTTATCATTTTAATACTACTATGGAATGAGAAGAATTTGGCTTTAACATGATAGGTGGATGAATTTTGTTTCTACATGACTAAAATAATCCCATTATAATTTTTTACTTAAGCAAAAAATGAACAAGGATTCTTTGTCATTTTAAGCACAATGTCCTAAGTTTGATTCTTATCTCTTTCACTCTACAACTAATTTAAAATCCCATGAATTGGGTCGCACTTATTAAAAGGAAGTTTGAGCACAGATGAGATGGATTGTTAGAATTATGTGGTTAAATTATTAAATTTACCACTTCTCAATAGTTTAAACTTTTGTAAGATTCGATAATTTAACAATGATATCCTTCCAAAAGTGATAAGAGAATTCATACTGTCATTTTACGTCTCACTGTGGAACACACTATTATTACAAAGAAGATAGGTAAATTCAACCAACAATAATCAAGAACTTATCATAGGCAATTTTAATAATTGAAAAAGAAGGCAACAAAAAACAAAAGAAACCTATTGAAGGTTTTATGTCTTAGAAACGAGAGAGCTAACTCACCCGATCCAGGAAATAAGTAGCTGAGAAAGCCCTCACTCTTGCCCCAACGGAATAGATTGTTGTATCATGTTATGACTGGGTTTAATCTCTAAAGGAATGGGTAGTTGTTTGGTCGTATTCGAGATGACCGGTCTCCTAAATAAGAAAATAGAGAGGGAATTTGGGGTAATAATTCTCTGCCCTTTATTCATTGCCTTTTACGTTAAATACAAGTCCTAGGAATTCAAATGACAAATAGATAACCATAGATAATCCTATGACTATCCAAATACTAACAGATAATCCTAAAGGGACTCAACTTCTTAGAAACTCAAATACAAATAACAATTCAAATATAACTTTATCTAGATAACCATAATTCAGATACGAATGCAGCAGCAACTCCATAGGAATCCAAATACGAATGCAATTCTATCCATCCACGGCAAGAGCTAACAGTGCACCCTTTTCTTCAGACATAACATTCCCTTCCCCTTGCAGACGAATCTTGTCCTCAAGATTCAAGTGAGAGAATTTTTGCTGTAATTCCTTGTATGGTTCCCATGTAGCGTCATCTTCGCTAACACCAGTCCAGTGAACTAAGGCCTCTTGTAAGACTTGTCGACCACGGCGAGTCCAACGAAAATCAACAATCCGATCTGGCTCCAAAGTGATCGAACCCTCATCATCCACATTGGGTAAGTCACTGATTGCACGATCCGCTTGGCCAAGCTGTTTCTTCAACTGAGACACATGAACAACTGGGTGCAAACGCGAATGAGATGGCAAGTCGAGACGATAAGCCACCTTTCCCACTCGTTCCAACACTTTGTAGGGACCATAGAAGCGTGGAGAAAGCTTCATATTGCCCCTGGTTCGAATAGATAGTTGCTGAAATGGCTGAAGCCGAAGGAAGACGAAGTCACCTGGTTCAAATATCACCTCACGACGGTGACGATCAGCATTTATCTTCATTCTATTCTGGGCTGTCTGCAAATTCTCCTTCAAAAGCCGCAACAAGTCATCTCTCTCGCATAAAGTAGCCTCAACCTGGGCAACCGATGTGGAGCCAACTTCGTAACTGTGTACCGTGGGGGGTGGCCGGCCATAAACTACTTCGAATGGAGTCATTTTTATGGCAGATTGATGAGAGGTGTTGTACCAATATTCAGCCCAAGGAAGCCAGCGACTCCACTGTTTCTGCCGAAAACTCGTAAAGCAGCGTAAATATGTCTCCAAACAACGGTTAAGGACTTCGGTTTGTCCATCCGTTTGAGGGTGATACGAATAGCTCATTCGTAGGTCAGACCCTTGAAGGCGAAAGTACTCGGCCCAAAACTGACTGGTAAATATGGGATCGCGGTCTGAGACAATGGATCGAGGCATGCCGTGAAGCCGGGCAATTTCTTTGACAAATAATTCGGCAATGGTTTTGGCAGAATACGAATGCTTGACAGCAACAAAGTGGCCATATTTGGAAAGGCGATCTACGACCACCATGATCACTGAAAAACTGCAGGAAGTCGGTAGTCCTTCAATGAAATCCATTGAAATGTCTTCCCATACACGCTCCGGAAGTGGCAGTGGTTGTAGCAACCCCGCTGGAGTCATGGAGTCAGATTTATTTCGTTGACATATATCACATCGTTGAACAAAATTCTGCACATCCTTCTTCATCCCCAACCAAAAGAAATTGGCAGCAAGGCGTTTAAAGGTGCGGAGTATCCCCAAGTGGCCACCTACAGGTGTATCATGGAACTCCCTAATAATAGTTTCTTTGTACTGTGAACTAGAGGGAAGCACCAAACGACCCTTGTGCCAAAGCAGCTCATCCTTGATCTTGTAATCCTTGTAGCGCATGTCTCCTTGAACAAGTGCCTTCTTAATGAATTCTAAGGTGGGATGAGTTCTAGCCTCGATGCGAACTACTTCCAACCAGCTCGGTGTTGGACAAGAAATGGCAGACACTTCTCCTTGCAGTCGTGAGAGGGCATCAGCTGCCTTGTTTTCTCTGCCGGGGCTGTATTCAATTTCATAGTGAAACCCCATGAGCTTAACCATCCATCGTTGTTGGTCCATGGTGGTGATTCGTTGCTCTAATATGTATTTGAGGCTCCGGTGATCGGTTCGGATCCGAAACTTCCTTCCCAGCAAATAATTACGCCATTTGTTGACAGCATGGACAATGGCCATTAACTCTTTCTCATAAGTGGATCGTCCTAGTGCCCACCTAGAGAATGCTTGACTGTAGAAAGCCACAGGTTGTGACTCTTGCATAAGAACCGCCCCCATTCCGCGGCCAGAAGCATCAGCTTCGACGATGAACAACTTGGAGAAATCGGGCAGTGCCAAAACTGGTGGCTGTAACATGGCTTGCTTCAATTCTTGAAAGGCTTCCTCAGCATCCTTGGTCCAAACAAACGCGTCTTTTTGAAGAAGACGAGTTAATGGTGCTGCAATGGAACCATAATGCCGAATAAATTTTCGATAATACCCGGTCAAGCCCAAGAATCCACGTAATGCAGTGACCGTGGTTGGTGTAGGCCAAGTTTGCATACATTTAATCTTTTCTGGATCTGCTGAGACGCCCAGGGGGCTGATTATATGGCCTAAGTACTCTACTTGTTGCTGCCCAATTAAACACTTAGAACGATTCACATATAACTGATTAGTCAGCAGAGTGTGGAATACTATCTTGAGATGTTCCATATGTTCAACCCATGTTTTACTAAAGATCAAAATGTCATCAAAAAATACTAGGACATACCTTCGCAGTGCAAAGCGGAAAATATCGTTCATCAATGATTGAAACGTGGAAGGTGCATTGGTGAGTCCAAACGGCATTGCCAAAAATTCGTAATGACCATCATGAGTGCGAAAAGCCGTCTTGTGCACATCTCCAGGTTGTACCCGGATTTGGTGGTACACGGATTTTAAATCCAATTTGGTGAAGTAAGAAGCTCCATGCAATTCGTCTAGCAACTCATCAATGACCGGAATTGGGTAGCGATCTTTAATGGTGACTTGATTCAAAGCACGATAGTCCACACAAAACCTCCATGAACCATCTTTCTTCTTCACCAATAGCACCGGGGAAGAAAAGGGGCTGGTACTTGGTTGAATGATTCCAGTTGCAAGCATTTCTTTCACTGCCCTCTCGATCTCATTTTTTGAATGTGGGGATATCGGTAGGGACGCACATTGACCGGTTTGGCGCCGGGTTCCAAGTTGATTCGATGGTCGTGGCTCCGAGGCGGTGGTAAGGTGGTGGGAACTTGGAAAATTTGTTGATACTTTGCCAACAAGTGCTCTAACTCTTGGGTCTGCTCTCCAACACTTGCATTAAGGGGCAATGAATCTGTGACTTTCACCATCTGCATCATAAACATTGTCAACCCATTAGCCATTAATTTTTGTAGTGAGTGCACCGTACCATGGAGAATGGTTTTGATAGCATCCCCACGAATAACGTGCTCCTTGCCATCCATAGTGAATTCCATAGTGAGATTTTTCCAATCATGAATGACTCTTCCTAAGCTTTGCAGCCACTGTACTCCCAAAACCACATCAGACCCTTGTAATTCCAAGGGGTACATACTAGTGTGAAACTTATAGCCCTGAATTTCCATGGGAACAGATTTGTAAATCTCATCACACTGTAACCGGTCTCCATTGGCCACCATGACTTGGAACGCTGGAGCTGCAGCTTTGTCACATCCCATCTTCTTTGCAAACTTAACATTGACGAAGTTATGAGTGCTCCCACTATCAATGAGAACATGTAACCGTCGCCCACGAACAGTGCCAACAACTCGCATTGTTTGCGGAGTCGATATGCCGGATAAAGCGTGTAAAGAGATTTCAGGTATGGCCACACGTTCTTCTTCTTTGTCATTTGAAATTATCTCACATCCATCCTCAGATTCTTCCACCACTTCAATCAAGAATGCTTGCTGCAGCTTGCATTTGTGGCCTGGCGCAAATTTTTCATCACAATTGAAACATAGTCCCTTCTCTCGCCTAGCTTGCATCTCTGCCCATGTTAGCCTTTTGAATCCTGTTCCTGGCGTAGGCTTAGGAGTTGTGATTGGAGTTGTGGTTGGCCTTGGGAAAGGCGTTGGCAATAAACCCAGCTTTTGTACCCCACGCCGTTGTCTTTGTAATTTCTCCTCATGTAACTTGGCGAGACTTGCGGCATGCAATAAGCTTGTGGGCCTAAACAGCTTCACCTCCGATCGAATTTCCTCCTTTAGTCCACCGATATAGCTCCCCACCAAGGCCTTCTCCGGCCAATCTTGCACTCGGGTTGCCAATCGTTCAAACTGGGTTTGGTATTCACGGACTGTACCAGTTTGTTGGAGCTTTGCTAATGCCTCATCAAAATCTTCATAATCTGTGGGACCAAAACGTACACATAAGGCTTGTGTAAATTCTTCCCATGTGATGTTTGGCCGAGCTTTCTCAAACCACCGATACCATTGCAAAGCATCATCTTGTAAGTGGAATGATGCTAGGACAACTCTTTCGTTTGCAGCTGTGCGTTGATACCGAAAGAATTTTTCAGCCTTATATATCCACCCCGTTGGATCTTCACCACTGAAATGTGGAAAATCAATCTGAGAAAAACGGGTTTGTACGCTTCCTCCTGCACCCGAACTTCTAGGCTGGCTTACTGAATTTCCCTCCGCATCATCGACACGCTCCTTCACCATCTGAGCAATGGAATCAGCCAGTGCCTCTATGCTGTTGCGTATTCCTGCAAATTCCTCCTGATGAGAGTCCAATTGTTGTTTGATGCCATGGTTGCTTACCTCCAAGGCAGCCATCCGATCCTCAGCAGATGTGGAACGGGTGGATGTCATAGCGGCTCTGATACCAAATGTTATGACTGGGTTTAATCTCTAAAGGAATGGGTAGTTGTTTGGTCATATTCGAGATGACCGGTCTCCTAAATAAGAAAATAGAGAGGGAATTTGGGGTAATAATTCTCTGCCCTTTATTCATTGCCTTTTACGTTAAATACAAGTCCTAGGAATTCAAATGACAAATAGATAACCATAGATAATCCTATGACTATCCAAATACCAACAGATAATCCTAAAGGGACTCAACTTCTTAGAAACTCAAATACAAATACCAATTCAAATATAACTTTATCTAGATAACCATAATTCAGATACGAATGCAGCAGCAACTCCATAGGAATCCAAATACGAATGCAATTCTATCCATCCACGGCAAGAGCTAACAGTGCACCCTTTTCTTCAGACATAACATATCATCAATCTGAATTGTATCACCTGTTGCTTATAGAAAATTTTAGATTATGCTCGAGATAAGCTAATTACTGATGATGTTAATATGTTCATACTAAAGGTAAACCATCTTATCACCTATCAGTAATGCAGTAATGTAATTTAATCAACAAATGGTACACCATAACTTCACAAGACAGGAAAGCAGAGGATTTCTAACCCAGCTGAAGCATCAAAAGTACTTGTAAAGAGCATGGCACTAATCCACGACAATAGAACTGGTCCTAAGGCATTTAAATTTAGCCATTAATTTCGACAGATTATTCTGGAAAATTATTAGTGATCAGTATTATACCCATAACACTCACAACAAAGGCATTAGAAATTTGTCTACTAAAGGCAATCATTTGACTCTACAGTTTCCAATTTCAGCAGTAAAAAGAACTCTAAACCCAAATTTCGCATTTGACCTTAATTTATTCACTAAGTAATATTTTCCTCTCTGGTTATTAACTAGAGGGAAAGTAGGCATGCTACCAAAGATACAAACTTCCCCATTGCTAGATCTTAGTCTACCTCAAAGCGTTTATCTACTCCCCGATTGCCAAGAAATTAGGGATTACGTACAGAGAAGTTAAATTGAAAAGCTACCTCAAGATATGCTTGAGAGTTGACTCCATCCTTGACGTGCACTCTTTGTACTTTCTCACGGTCAAAGAAAAAGAGAACAAAGAATTAAGATTTTTTTTTAATGGTTAGAAAAGTCCAATGATCAAACTCTTGCTTTCTGTAGTACGGTAAAAAAAAAAATCACAAATCATTAAATTAAACAATTAAAAATAATAATATTACTTTTCGTCATTTATATATATTTTTAATAAATTCAAATTTAGAATAGGTAATTTCATCATAAACCTGTATTTTTTCAGTATTAAGTATAATGAAATGGATGGAAATGGATCGAATGGACCAAAATAGACTGATTGGGACTGAATTGGTCCAAAATGGTCCGAACTAGATCTAAATGGACTAAATTGACTGAATAGACCAACTTGGACCGAAATCAATAAAAAAAAATGGTGACATTCCCAATAATTTGGCTCAATAAGAACATAATGACATTAAATACTATGTTTCGACTTTTATAGATGGATCATTTGTCTCAACGGTCCACATTTAGATAACTTTTGCAAAGGTAAGAAAAAAGATTCAAAAAAAATTTGTGTGAGCACTGAGCACTCTAACATTTTATTTATTTATTTATTTTTATTTTTTATGAATAAGGCACCGAGCACGCTACCATTGAGTTTTTTTTTTTTTTTTTTTTTTTTTTTTGAGAATGAAGATTGTGAATATCATTAAAATCAGCCATAGTCAGCGAACAATACATAATGGAGATGTGGAGGAACATCCTCCATCCACACCTTAAAACCTATGACATGTCTTACATGTTTTGCTAGGTTATGAGCAACAGCATTGCCAATTCTACGAGTATGGGAAAAAGTAATGCAATTGACATCTGTTAAGGTTTTGGCCGAAGCAAGAATGTGGCCAAAAGAAGATAGGGAGTCATCGTTACGTTCGAGAGCTTTTATCACCACGTCAAAATCACCTTCCAATATGTAGTTGGCGAAACTGAGTTCATGAGCAAATGAGATGGCCCGTGCCGCTGCTAGTGTTTCAACCAAATCGGAGGAAAAAGGCATCTGGATCTGTTCTAATAAAAAATGCAAGTACCTGTCCATGGTCATTTAGGATTACCACACCCAAACCGGCTTTATTAATATCTCTGAAAAGGGCCCCATCAAAGTTGATCTTGAGTGAGTTTGCTGGTGGTGGGATCCAAGTAACCTGGTTTGTGCTAGATACCGTGGCTTGAAGTTGTTGGACTCTGTTTGCACGATGGAAAACAAAGAGGGCTTGCCGAGCATTTGGAACGACTTGGGTTATGGGGTAAGCATTTTGCTGCACTCTAATCTGGTTTCTACAGGACCAGATAGTCCACATTGTTACCACCATCAACTTCAGATTTTTTTTCTCTTCGTTGGCAAAGAGTAGCAGCTCCTTTGTGTCATGGAAGGAACGGTTCTTGCGAAAAGAGAGTTCCTGAATGGAATCCCATATCGGTGTAAGGGTCGGGCATTCCCATATTGCATGGAGAACTGTTTCAGGCACTTGATGGCAATGATCACATCTATCATCTTGGAGGATTTGTCTCCTCTTCAGATTTTTCTTTACGGGAATAGCATCTCTACATGATCTCCAAATGAAATTCTTTACTTTATTTGGGATCCGAAGACCCCAAACCAGCTTCCAAATCCCACTGTCTTGCGCCAATTGTCCTAAAGCCTGAGTATTCAAGTTCTCCTTTGCTAGGAAGTTGTACCCAGATTTTACCGTGTACTCACCCGAAGCAGTGAAGGGCCACATAAGCTTGTCTTTAACTGAGGTGATGCATAATGGAATGCTTTTTATCAAGCTCACCTCCTCGAGATTAAACAGACCATGTAACAGATTGTCATCCCATCTCTTAGATTCTGGGTCTATGAGATCAAACACCTTCAAATCTTCAAAGCCTTCAACCTGTGCTGATAGGATTCGTGGATGATCAAGGGGTGGCAGCCAAGCATCCAACCACACACTAATGGATTTTCCACAACTCACTCTCCATTTTGCCCCCTTCAACAGGACATCTCGACCCTTTAGGATACTATGCCAAGCGTATGAGGCTGAGGCTGAATCAGTAGCTTCCATAATTGAACAATCCAGGAAGAATTTGGACTTGAACACTCAGTAGAACAGGGAATTCTTATTGTGCAAGAGTCTCCAAGCTTGCTTGGCGAGAAGTGCATCATTAAAAAGGGTTAAATCCTTGAAACCCATACCTCCATCAGATTTTGGACAGCATAAAGTACCCCATTTCACCCAATGAATCTTCCCCCTATCTCCTTTTTGTCCCACCAAAATTTCCTTATGAGACTCTCAATTTCTGAGCATAATCCCAAAGGAAGCTTAAAGCAACTCATCGTGTATGTAGGGATAGCTTGAACTATTGATTTGATTAGGACTTCTCTTCCTGCTTGTGACAAGAGCTTCTCTTTCCACCCTTGGATTTTTCTCCATACCCTTTCTTTAATGTAATTGAAGCTGGCTTTCTTGTTTCTCCCAACTAGAGATGGAAGACCAAGGTATTTCTCATATTGCTTTATTTCTGGAACCCCCAAAACAAGCTTGATGTGCTCCCTCATATCTTCAAAAGTTGATCTGATGAAAAAGATGGTGGTTTTGCTTTTATTTATTTTTTGACCCGAGCATTTTTCATAGGTATCTAGGATCTCTAAAATCCTTTGATATTCTTGGCTTGTTGACTTGCAAAACAACAGACTATCGTCTGCAAATAGGAGATGAGTCAATCAAGGGCTATTTCTACATAATGAATAGCCCCTAATATCACCTTGGGCTGCTGCTTTACTGATTAGGCCATGCAATCTTTCTGTGCATAACAAGAACAAGAATGGAAAGATAGGATCACCCTCTCTGATGCCTCTACTCGGATGGATTAAGCCTTTTGGTTATCCATTGACAAGAATGGAATAGGAGACTGTGGTGACACAAAGCATGAGAAGTTTGATCCATTTGTCGTTGAACCCCATTTTTCTCATTACAGCTTCAAGATAAGGCCATTCCACCCTATCATAAGCTTTGCTCATGTCAAGCTTGATTGCCATGAATCCATCCTTCCCATTGTGTTTCTGCATGCTGTGTAAAGACTCAAAAGCTACCAAAATATTATCAGATATGAGACGGCTTTTAGTGAAAGCACTTTGGTCTTTAGTGATAATTTTTGGTAATATTCTTTTAAGCCTATTTGCTAAGACTTTTGAAAAAATCATATACAATACATTACATAAACTAATAGGCCTAAATTGAGAAGCATGCTCCGGATTTTTTTTTCTTTGGAATGAGAGTAATGAATGTATGGTTAAGATGATCAGGTAAAGAAGCTAAATTCAGAAAAGTAAGGACAGATTGTGAAACATCCTCACCAATTAGATCCCAATAGTGTTGGTAAAATAATGGAGGCATACCATCTGGACCAGGTGCTTTGAGGGGTGCCATCTGCTTTATGGCTTGCTGAACTTCCCAATTCTGGAACTCCATGGAGAGTTGATCATTCATTTCATCTGTTATCACCCTATTGATAGAATTAGTGGCATCTTCACAAAGAGGCAGATTTTCTGAGGTGAATAAAGATTGAAAGTAGGCTGTTAAGGTCTCTGCTATGGCCTCACTATCAGAACTCCAACCTCCATCCTCATTCCTGATTTTTAAGATTGAGTTTTTGCTCATCCTTTGAGTGGCTCGACAATGAAAAAACTTAGAATTTTTATCTCCATTTGCTGCCCATAAAACTTTTGATCTTTGGAACCACATTCTGTTCTCCTTATCTTCTAGATCACATATCTCCTTTTTGAGTTCCCGGATCTTGAAATTTAAACCTGACCTCATGGCTTCCTTTTCAGCTTCAACTAACTGTTTTCTTTTCTTCTTTAGTTCACTTCTCACATTCCCAAAATGGGTTGAGTTCCATGCATGTAATTCCTTCACACATTTTTTTTTATTTTTCTAATCACTTTGACAGTAGGTTCGACCTCTTCTGGGGATGCCCAAACAGCTTCCACAACTTCTGTACAGCCCCGATCAGCTAGCCACATTTCTTCGAATCTAAAAGGTTTTGTGACTTGTGGCACTTCAAGACCATCAGAATGATCCATAAAGGGTAATGGTCCGAATTATTTAAGGAGAGGTGATAGATTTTTGTACCAGCAAACTTCAAGAACCACTCATTATTTGCCATTCCACGATCAAGCCTTTCCCAAATGGAATGACCATCTGCAAAGTGCTTTTGCCAAGTGAACGGTGATCCAACATAGCCCAAGTCAATAAACCCACACTCATCTATAACATCTCTAAATAACTGCATTTGGCTGTGACTTCTGTTGCTTCCCCCTAATTTCTCAGTGCTGCTAACTATTTCATTGAAATCCCTGGCACAAAGCCAAGGTAAATGGAACCGGTTGTTCAGTTGTCGAAGCATATCCCATGATTCAAAGCGTTTATGTGTCACTGGCTCTCCATAGAATCCTGTGAATCTCCAAGCATCCTCCTTGCCCTTGTTCACGATCGCATCAATGTGGTTTTTTTAGAACTATTCCACATTAACGTCGATTGAATTTCTCTAGTACATGGCCAAACCTCCACCTCTATTATTCCTGTTAACAAAGAAAAGATTTTCAAAATTTATATTGCGTTTTATTTCTTTTAGCCTTACTTCATTCGCCCACGTTTCGGCTAAAAACACGACGGAGGGATCTTTTTCCCGAGTCACTACCTCGAGTTCCTTCCCTGTACATAGGTTCCCAAGTCCACGACAGTTCCACCATTGAGTTAATTGTCAGCATACCATAAATTAAAATACTATGCATATTGAATATGGCACTTTGCCTTCTTAAATGCTGATTTTTATTGAAAATTTGAAAGCAGTCATGATTCGTGAAGGAAACGTGTTAGCAGATACTTATTTCTCATCAAAAGTTTGTTTGTTTGTTTGAGCTTAAAATTGAAACATAAAAACTAGCTTTTTATGCATTTTTAAGGCACCCTAAAAATAAGGTTTTGGAGATAAATTAAGTAGCAAAAAACCAAGATCCCTTTTTAAGTATGCATGTGATAACTGCCTAGGTCCAACCCTATGCCTAAGCCAAAGGCCCCCAACATAGAAAGGCCCCATATTAATATGGGGGCAGTATTTATTTATTTATTTATTTTTTTCCTAATCAAGAAAAGAGTGAGTTATTTGTACATTTTTTTTTATTATCACATAGGTCTTATAAATTGGTGTGTCATTCATCACAATAAATAATTCAATATTTATTTATTCTTTTACTGAAATGTTACATCTATAACTTTTTTGTAGTAAAATTTGTAGTAACTTTAGCATCTTCTCCACATCACAAAAATTATGAATTAATAGAAATACAAAGCAATCACCAATTCACCATGAGAGTAATGCTATAGATATAAACTATTTTACAATATTTTTACAAATTGTTAATGTGACCAACTTCTCATTAGTTTTCATCTGGCCTACCATTAACATCACTTTTTCATTTACTAATAATTACTCACCACATCAGCAGTTTGTAAAAAGTTTTGTAAAAAAGTTTGTATTTCTAGCATTACTCTTCACCATTAAGTGAATGAAAAATGCTAAAACAAATTTAAATTTTATGACAAAAAACTTACAAACTGATGTGGCAAGAATATGATTGGTGCCACTCAAACAATATAATAAATAAATGTTTTGAATTTTTTTTTTTTTAATTGATGACACGTCAATTTATAAAACCTATATAGCAAGTATCTGTAGCTCACTCTAGGTGAATTAAGTCTTATTAATTAGTAAGAACTAATTGTGGATCTCGCATGTTGCGAGTGATAATATTTTTAAGATGGTCTCATTAAATTTATTTTTGGAGTTTGGACTAATTTAATAAATAGTAATGTATTTCAAAATCATATTTTCATTTGTTATAGTGACAATCACAAATGTAATATATAATTTTTGTCATACCAAAATGAAAACTGTGGGCGCCTGTGGACCGAGGAAGGGATCATTGAGTTGTTATCATTGTTGTTGAGGCATCATAAGCCCGACGAGGGAATTGACCCGAGGAGGAGAAGAGACAAAAGACTTTTGAGAACTCCAGTTGGGAAGGATAGGTTGTGGAGAGAGAATCAATGAGAGTAGGGGAAGTTTCTAGTTGAGAGTAGCCTGTTGCCTCTGTATTAAATGGTGGGCAACAATTTTCTCAGCTGCATTGATGAGGAAATGACCTGAACAGTATAATTCACAGCTAAGCAAACTCCATCTATCACCTTCTTCAGACATTTAAAGGGACAAGTGTCACGAAGAGAAATTTGGGAGTTAAAGATGGAAGGTCAGGATGCAAAGGAAGGGGAGTATATAAAAAAAAAAGATGGTTTTTAGAGAAGGGGATCCAAACACAAGTATCAAAAGGAAAAAAAGAAACAAGAAGAACATTGAGAGAAGAGAGTGAATAGTGCAATTTTCTGTATAACATTGGCCTCCTCATGCAGGCTTGTAGGGAGACATTTGCTCATCTAGTCTATAACATCAACCCTTTCTTCCTTATTTTCATCCTCGAGCATAGCCCTCTCTTGTTGTTTGTTTCCCTCTCCTACAAATTTTATTGATTTGGGTCAAGGTTGAACTGTATAACTTACTATTTTAAGTGGGCTTGGGCTACAAAATCTTTTGGCCCTTACAAAAACAATACAATTTTTCTCATGAATTCAAAAGGTTGAAAAGATATTAATTTTTTAATAAAAATTATTTTTAGCATTTTATGTATCATTAAAAAGTAACTAAATTTTGGAAATTATTTTTTAGTTTTGAAAAAACTTTTTCAAATCCAATTTTTTCTACTGTACAATAAAAAATAATGAGAAATATATCCAAAAAAAATATAAAATTCAAAAAAACTACAATTCAAATAAAAAAGAAAGGGAAAAATAAAACCCACATCAAAGTCAAACTCTTTCTCCCGAATATGTAAAAAATTTCAAATGTGATGTGATCAAACCAAATATTTAATGCATAATCAAGTTCAAAAAGTTTACCTTATTATACGTAATGAGTGTAATCAAGCCAAATATTGTGTCAATACTGTCATAATCTAATCTAACATCTAATCCAACATGCGAAAAATGAATAGATAAATAAATAATTTTAAACTCGAAATTGAATTTGTTTTCTTAAAAATCTCAAAAAATACACTAATGAAATAAGGAAGATAAGCAATACAAAATATTCGTAAATGCTTAAAAACAATTACTCACGCATCTAAAAACATCATATAATAAAGATATAAAAATTTGGTGCTAATTTGTTAAACAATATATTTACAAATAGTGAAAGCAAACTGCACAAAGACCATCTTCTTCAACTACACTAACCGTTCTTCATCATATTGTCCAAAATCCTGTTGTTTTCCAAATAAACTAAAACCTAACAATAACATAAAATATGGACATATTATAATATAATTTTCCCCTAAATATGGTCAACAACATTAAAAGTATTTAGTATTGCAAAAAATATGATAAAAAAATACTTGCATCAAGGAACACATATGAGTTAGTCAATAATAAGATAATGAGTGTACAAACTTCATCAAAAAATCCAACAAAAAGTACGAAAAAAAAAAAATGAGAGAGAGAGAGAGAGAACCTTTTTGTGTGGGAAAATAAAATATGCATAAAATGTGAGAGTGACAAATTTATAATAAGAGGATGAGAATAGGAAGAGACAAAATAAAAGGAAGATAAATTGACAAAATTATATGTAAAGTTAAAACCGTTTAAGAAGAATATGTATAGACAATACTTTTAACATGAAAATTTAAGTATATAAATATGTAAAGTTAAAATCGCCTAAGGTAAATTTGTAAAGTCAATGTATTTATATATTTAATAATATCAAAAAAATTAAAAGTAAAAAAAAATAATAGTAATAATGATGTGGCAATGACATAGAGGATGAGGTGGCTTAACAAGAGCGTAACAACAATAAATGCTACGCTTCAACTTTTATATAGATTAGATTTAGATTTAGATTAATAATAAATTTGAAATATAAAAAATAAACTAAATATTATTTAAGTGATGTTTAGAAATAAAAAGCTTTCATTAAAATTTTCACCTTAGACCTCTATCCTGGGCGGGCCTGTAAGTGCCAGCATGAATGCCTGATTCAATTATTTTTCAATAAGGAGCCAGAGCACATCTCTAGTCAAAGTAACAGCCACTAACAGGCTAACAGCAATAAGAACCTTGTCAAGAACATCAAAGGTCGAAGCTGGCACTGTATGACTGACCATTTGGTATTTTAAAAGGGACTAAATTAAGGACATTGTGATGAGTTTTAATTTTTAAAAGAACTACATAATATTGCCAGTCCTTTAAATCCCATTAAGCAAGAACCAAATCAACACTACATATCTTTGCGTTGCGTGTAATGACTAATGAGCTAATCTAGAAAATGAACAGCAAAACAAGACCGAAATGTTTTAATCTATTTTCCTAGATTTAGAAAACCGAACATAAAGTCAAATAATTCCCATTCAGCGAAAAAAAGAGTCAAATAACTTCCAAAAAAAAGGACGGTATGTTTGGGCTAGCCCAAAAGTAGGAAACATCCTAGCCACCAATCACTTCAGTTGACCTTAGTACTTGGGCTTGTCACCAATTGACTTTTACTTCAGGAGGAGTAGCAGCAATCACCAATCTCTTAAGCCAACCCAAAGTAGAAAAATGACAAATTGAATTCTTTTTTACTTAAAAAAAGGGTTTTTGAATCTCAATAAAAATAATATCACATGTATCACTGGAATTTTGACAAAGCTATTATTTAGCATAATACATTCGTTAAAACCATCATTTTATATTAACACACCGGTTATTGCCTTATCTAATTATGATTTAAACTTTCGAGAGTTTAAGGTCAACCCCCTTATCCTAGACTTGAGAAGTAGGATTGTTTTATCTACACAATTAGGCTTATCCCCAATACCAGAATCTTGTCTGACCAAACCTTAAAGAGTGGTTTCCTACGTTACTTTGAAATTCACATACCCACCACACACACACAAGCGCAATGAACCAAATTTCTATACTATGTTCTATCACTTTCCTACCAGTCTATGGCCATTTTTCTATCACAATTTCTGCTTCTTTTTTGTGGGTCTTCTTGTTTGGTATCCAATATCTTTTGCACCTCTTATTGAAATTTGACCATATCTCTGTGGGGATTGAGATGAATGGCATGCATATCTAGTAACATGAAAATGACTTATCCTCACTGAGAATTCGATGACCTTAAATCCGGGCATTTCTTTGAATCCACATATATATATGGTACAGTTGCAGCAAAGGCCTAAAGGCTAACACAGGACTTCAAACTTAAAAATAATAATAATAATAATAATAATAATAATCCTTTCAACACATGAACACCCAAGTGAAGTAAATATCGCAATTAATCAGCTTATCTTGACCTAAACAAAGTTTAATACGTATTCTTCCTTGAGTCTCATAGAAAAAGGACAAGAAAAGAACATTTGGTTCCTAGACTCAATTTTCCCTCTCAATAGAACAAAAAATCACCTTTTTTATTTTATTTTCTTAATGATTATGGTGTTATTATTTTTCAACCTATCAAATTACCTTGATATACCCAAGCAACTAATTGTTGATAGTTAACCAAGTAACAAAAACAAAATACACTTTTATAGTTTTGTTTCATTTTAAGGTGCTATTCAACTGACAGTGATTAACAAATTATTTTAAGGAAGTTTTGATACTATTTTTATGAGAAATATAAAATAAAATAAAAAACCGTAAAAAATTAATTTTTCTTTTCCTATAAAATATTTTTTAAAGTATTTCTTAAATGTTTCTTAGAGTATTTGTTAACTTTTCTCTTCATTTTGTCATATTTTTCTTCAAACACTAGAGGAATGTAGTCAGGGACAGACCTCGAGTGGGGGCCAAGGGGGCCTGTCTCCCTGGCCCAAAGAAAAAAAATAATTGTGATATATTTTTTTATTTCTAGCCTTACACTTCCAAAAACTACTCCTTCCCTCTTAATTAGCCTAGTCCAACTAGCAACTACCCAACTCAAAAATTTAACAAAAATAAAATTTTAAAATAAAAAATCTCAGTCAACTCAATATTAGAGTACTAGCATCAAGGATTTAATATTCTTTTTTTTTTTTTTTGTCTTTGTTAGTAGATGATTGCATTTTAATGCATTAAGAAACAATGATTTTGTGTATTGATCATGGTTGATAATTTGTTAGTACTATATGGATACTTATTTTAATTTTTTTTTCTTCTTATACTTCAACCTCCTATCTTGAAATCCTAGATCCGCCGCTGGTTGTAGTGTATTTAACCATTGAAAAATATTAAAATTGTTGTCATTTTTTTTTTTTTATGGGAAAGTTCTTATTGAGTTTATAATGAAATAAAAATATATCATCCAGGTCAAAACACCAAAAATATTTTTAGGTGGAATTTGAATTCAAATATTTTATTCCCAAAAAAAAAAAAAAAAAAAGAGTATCAATTGAACTAACTAAAATCAATTAAAACCAAGACATGAGTTAAACATGCAATGTATCTGTCTAGATTGTCAGAGCCGTGACTGTGTGACCATCTGCATGAAATTCGATACGAACTTGTGCTCATTTTTGCTGGTACGTCCTCCCTTCCTTCCTTCCTACATTACTTCATCTGAAAGTAACCTAGAGATATATAATATGAGTCATCCCCAAGTACAATGTTTCAACTATTGAATTAAGCCTTATTAGGTAGGTATGAATAAGCTTGGGCATGCCTGCCTATCACGTGTCGTATTTAATTATAGCTGGTACTATGGCCTATAGGATGGTCCTGACCCCTATGTATAAGACAATATTAACAAGCAAAACCGAACGTACAATAATGTTGATAACTATAGCAACGTATCGATTAAGTATTACTAACAATCGTTTGTTTCAACGTTAACGTTTTCTAAAAAATAAGTCTAATTCCAAAAGGTATACTGTCGAAAACTATTTATTTTTCTAAGTTTGGCCAAGTTCAATAACCACAAGTTCCCAATGGTATTTTTTTCCTTGATAGTTTGGTGTTTAATAAATAATTTTCTTTTAGCATTTGCATTTGAAATTGTGGGGATCCAAAGTTTACAAAGCAAGTCATTAGCAAGAACCTAGCTGAAATTGTAGTTCTTATTGGCAAACGATCAGCAAGACGTACAGGACCTATAAGTATAACCTACTCACTACACCAAGGATCAGTTATCAATGGGGTTGGTCGAAATTGCTCCTATGGTTATGTTAGACACAGCTGGTTGAAAATATATATTTTTATAGAGTGACAACCAAGTGCCCTCATACCTTTGTTGGAATGTGATTTGGGTATTTAATTAAAAGACCTATTTTGTGGGTACAATGAGAAATTTTTAGCCATTTGAATCCAGAAGGGTTTAGTTTGACAACTCATATCCCTCAAAGAGAGCTAATGAAGGAAACTGGAAAGTTATATTGTAAGTAATTATTTTGACAACTGACTACATAATGAGTTACATATGGCATACTTATTACTCGTTATATCTAATCACTCTTTCACATAAGCGTAGGTCTCATACTGTGAATCCATTTTTATGTGAGATAGAATAATAGGTTTTTTTTTTTTACGAGATAGGAGCAACTATAGGGTTGTTTCAACCTCCTTTAATGACCGAAGGCTCAAATGGGGACTTGGCTCACTGGGTCCTTCCGAGCAAGTGGGCTGAACCGCTGAAGCCCAACATTTTGAAATGGCGAATCCAAAATTTTACACGCTCAAAATATAAAGGAAAACAATCAAACATCACACTAGCTTCTCAAGAGGCAGGGAAAGAAATCGAGATTTCAAATCACAAATTTTTTGCCTCCAATAATTTCTGCATCCATTCCTGCGGCAAGAACTTTTGTTTTAAACTCTTATAATTGTTTGTGTCCTATAATTTAATATTTATTATACCATCATGAAATTTAAAATTACAAAGACAAAGAGAGAACAGCAAATAAAGATAAATAGTCTCTTCGTAAATCTCAAAAAGAAGAATCATGATACAGTCCCGGAAGAAAATACATAAACAGTAATATTTACAGCTCTTATTAAGAACCAGAATTCAATCCTCTCTTAGAAACCTTAAAACACATAAAGCCCAAAAGCAAAAAGGCATAAAATGCTGATAAAAACACCTTCCTATACATTGGTTTATCATTTAATTTGAAGTGCATATTATTTGGACCAAAATTCTTTGTACAATATAACACGAGACATGTGGACAAGTAGACAACCAATCTCGCAAGGCAAATCTTGTTGCCACAAAGTTGCAAGAATCTTGACCTTTCTCACCGGCTCATTTCAAGTGGCAAAATCTCATTACATTACATGACCAACCAATTGTTTACTCCATCATCATCTTGTGAGGAAATTATCAAGTGCTTCCCAAACCACTCACATCTCCTATGCTCCTCATCTTTTTACTTGTAAAGTTATTGTAACTGTGCAGATCATCACTATCATCACCTTTTTAATTCTTTTTTTTTACTTTCACATTCTTTTTAACCTTGATGGCTGTTCTTCCTATTTAGGTTAGGCGAATTAGAATTGGAAAAATTCGCTCTCATTTGCTTCAAATCCGGTGCTTGTTCTGACACGCGCCACACTTTCACCGACTTATCCAAACTCCCACTATACACTATCCATTGTTGATCACCATCATCTTGATTATCACGATCCTCCTCAACCGCCAAGCACTTAACGGGTCCATTATGACCCGTAAGAATCGAAAGGCAAACGTGGGCCCCGCCTGCCTCCCTCCTCCACACGCAAATATTCTTATCAGCGGACCCACTGAACAAAAGGTTCCCCGCCGTTGCCAGGCACAGCACCGCAACCTTGTGACCCCTAAGGACCCCACCATGGGACAAGTGCTTTTCACGTTCCCAGAAATTCACAAGCCCATCAGACGAACCACAATACACCACGTCAGCACCACCAGAAACCGATGATTGATTCACAGCCAATGATGTAACCGCGTTCTCTTGCTTCAACAAAACCTGCACCAGAAAATGCTTCGTCCCTTTCCCTTGCAACTCTCTTTTCCACATCTTCACCGTCCCATCTGCAGAGCCTGTGAAAACCAGCGAATCGAACCCAGAAACGACGGCGTTCACTGCATCATCGTGAGCTGGGATTGACTCTAAGCACTTCGAATTCGCTATGCGCCACACTTTCAACGTTTTGTCCCACGAGCCTGAGTACAACAAACCCAACTCCTCGTTCAAGCTCATGCATGAAACAGCGTCAAAGTGTTTGATAAAAACAACGTTGCGGTTTCTCCGAACTTCCACGTAGTTTTTCGGGTTCCACGAGCTTTTCACGACGTCTTTAAACGTGGGCAAGCTTCCAATACGTTTGAAACTAACGGGGCCATTCTGCGAAAACTTCCAGATTCGGATTTTACCGTCTTGGTGACCAGTGAAAATCCTGTCCCCACATATAACAATGGTTTTCACTAGCCCACTGTTCGATTTAAACCCAGAAAACTCCTTCATGTTCTTCCAAACACGTATGTTCTTGCTGTCCGAACCTGTGTACAACAAATCACCGGACACCGCTAAAGAATATATGTGACCTTCTTCTCGTACGAGCGAGCATATGAGACCGTTAATCCGAGGAAGACCCTCGAAGAAATTAGCGAAAGGCGAAGGAGCTATCCATGGGGACTTGTTCATAGGCGAGGATTGGTTCCAGGGAGACATGACATTGTACGGCGAGGAACCAACAGTACTTTCGTAGTTTCCGGGGCTCGTTGCTGCAGAGGACAAACTGGGTCGGTGTGAGTACTCTAAATTATCGTTGCTATTTCGACTTTGATTATTGTCGGCGTTGTAATTGTCGTCGTCGAATTTGCTTGATGACAACATAGCCGGATCTGAATGTAACAGAGATCCTAGCTTTGGTCGGCCTAGAGTGCCTGTTCGCTCCATAACAACGGTGCCACCTCTGTCGTTTGTCATTCTTGGATCAAATAGATGGGAAAGTTTTTTTTGTTTGGTTGGTGAGAATTTGGGAGAGAAATTGAAGGAAAAATAAAGAATGTGTGTAAAATTTTTTGTGAGGTAATAGAGATTTGAGATTTGAGAATTAAAATGAAGGGTGAAGGAGTATTTGTATATATATATATATAGGAACAGAAATCAATGGTGGTTGTGTGGGTTGGTGACACGTGGTGGAAATATACGTGATCGTTATGAACTGGAAAACCGGCTGTGCCGGTAATGAGGAAACTAGAAAGAGAAAAATAGTAGTAATTGTTGGTACTTTTGTTGTTGTGCTGTGTTGCGTGTGTATGGAGGTGATGATAGATGGTTTTACTTTTTGTTTTTGTTTCTCTATTTTCGGCGTTTGAGATCCACAAGCTATTTTGGAACCTGTTTTTGGTTTTTTTTTTTGTTTTTGGTTTTTTATTTTTATTTTTGGAGGGGCTAGAATTTAGAACGTGAAGAAGCGTTTTCATACTCGGTGTTTTTGACCTTTCAAATTCACCAGTGGACCAGTGGTCTAGTACAAATAAAAAAATTTTGACCTTCGGGTTGGTCAAATTTTAATGCACGTTTTTCCATTGGCAACTTTGCTATAAAAAGTGATTTTTGGATTTTTTTTCTGATTAATAAAATCGCGTCTCTTTGTTGTCTTTGAATTTGTCTTATGACTGGATAAAGGAAAGGTTGCACTTGCAGATTTAATTGAGGTGTTCTTTTTCTTCTTTTCTTAGTCCGGGTGAGTTAACCTAATAGCATTTATTTAGAAAATATTTTTAAAAATTTTTATAGAAAAGGAAAAAAATATATTTGACAATTTTTTATATTTTTCATAAAAATAATATTCACATAAAAAAATATTAAATTTTTTAAAAATAATTTATTAATAATTGTCCTAAGAATATCTGTTAACAAGACTCTTTAAAGTTTATCATTTATACTTGGTAAAGTGCATTAGATATAGGAGAAAGTAGACTATGTTTTGGTAATACCAACTCAGTGTCTGTTTTGGTATTTCTTATCCAATAAATGAGTGACACATGTTTCAAAAAATCACATCAAATTACTCCAATAAATGATTAATTTATCTTCCCGATAGTTTTGTCAGTGTCATTATCATTTATTAAAGTAGTCTAATGTGGTTTTTTGAAATAGGTATCACTTATTTATTGGGTAGGAAATACCAAAACAGATGTTGAGTTGGTATTACCGAAACATGGTATACTTTCTCTAGATATAGAGTTGGAAATTTTGAATACCGTGATTGTGTTGATTTTTTTTTTTTTTTTTTTTTTTTGAATATGTGACGAAGCAGAGTAAATTTTGTTATCATATACTGTGACTTAATTAATTAACCTTATGAATTATGAATCATAATTAGGTCAAATGTAAATTTTTTAGTATTTTTAGGAATACGTCTTGTATTTAAATTCTTCCTCTTTATGGTTTATGGCTAATTATTCAGTGTTCTAAAAGTACCAAAAAAAAATGTGTGTTTTGCTCTCTTACATAATAATGAGTCTCATCAATTAAATTTATAGTATAATTTACTATTCATAAGAGAGGAGTAGCACACAGGTATTGTGCTTCAAGAGCACAAAATTATTACATCTCTCTCATAAAAAAAAAAAAAAAAATTTATTACATCTCACTTAAAATATGTATAATCATTTTATCTCTAAGGGGTTACATTTGGTATGCATTAATTGTATTTTTTTCATAGAAAAAAATGTAAGTAAATTTTATTAATTAATGAATTAAATCGATTTGGAATACAACATCCAAATCATCTGATAGATCTTTTACCATCAATATCTATAGATAAAATTGTATTTTAAGCAACGGCATGGGCAATGTGATTGCCCTCCCTTTTACTGTTTTACACGATGAAAACTGCAACTCTTTAATGATGAGTTTAAGTGCTACATTCTTTCACATCAACATCATGTGTTAATACTTTCTCCCAAAAAAAAAAAAAAAAAATCATGTGTTATATAGGGGCGGCAGCACTGGTTGTTCAGGGGTTCAAATAAACCCCTGACTTCAAATATATATATATATATGTATTTGTGGGGTATATAATCTATTTGTCCGCTTTAGAGGATAGGCCACAGACATACTTAGGATGCAACGTCTTGGGCTTCTATCCCCTTCACGGTTTTGTCCTCTTTGCGAGTGTGAAGACCATTTTTGCCGAACGACCAATAGCTTGCTTGTAATCCCTGGCTCAGAGTCCCACATCGCTTAGAGAAGCGCCCCCCTTATGCATGCCTGTGGCCTGCCCTCTAAAGCGAACAAATAGATTGTATACCCTACAATATTTTTTTTTATTAGTTTATTTTATGCTTACAAATATTTTTGCATACATTGGCTGAAATCTTGCACACCCTAGTCATAGATTAGTATAACCTAAAACTAAACAACAATTAGATATTTAGTATATTATTTATGTTAGTACGTAATTAAAGAAAAAAAATAGTAAAGTTAGCAATTGTTCAAATATTTGATTAGTTAAGTAGACATTTTTTTTTTTAGAGGGGTTAAGTAGATACTTAGTGTAATATTTATGTATGGATGAATATGGATGTGTGGGTTAATAAATAATATAATGTCAGTAGGTTGCATTTTGTAATTTTAGTTTAAAATATTTAAAAAAAAATTAATGACAACTGCATAAAAATAAATAAATTTTATATAAATTTAACAAAATAAAAAGGTTACACCTAGCCACATTGACAATAAATAATAAAAACTGATAATGAACTATCATGTAATGATTTAAAAATATGAAAACTTTATGACTCGATATATTCAAGGTTTTTTTTTGTATTAAATTTTATTTAATTTAAATTTTTTAATGACCCTTCTAAAAATAATTCCTGTAGCTGCCACTGTGTGTTAAGTATGGACAATACTTACAAAATGTGAATGCATTGCAATTACAATATTTAATATACATTTTTTAAATATAAATTCGATGGTTACAACTTTTATTATATAAAATATATCTATAATTTAAGGCAATCTTTCAAAAGAAAACCACAATATTCTTTTGGGAGAAAATAACTAGGATACATTGTATTTAAGCGGAAAAGAAGATACATTGTAGAGTCGAAAAACTTATGAGATTATTCGCTTTCAAGGCCATTGATATCCCACTATGATAGATTATATATTTTTGGACGCGGCATAAAGATAACTCTAGGGTCTGCGAGATCTAAAACCAGTAGTTTACAGCTACAATTCTTTTGGCATTCAAATGGTCACCAAGGTTAGTAGGTTACAAATTTAAATTTACAACTAGTCCTTAGAATGGGCTGGCCCAAAAAGGTTATCAATTTACTCTATGGTGCTAATTAACTACTACATTTATATATAGATAAAATAAAATTTCAACTTATGAGGTCTATAGTACAATGATTGCTTATATATTATTAAAATAGGATTTCAACTTATGATGTCTACTGTATTATAATTACTCTTATTATCAAGCTAAAATATCAATTAATTTTTACTCCTATCATTAATCTAGAATTTCAACTAATGACGTCCACTGATAATTGCTTGTTTGATTTATAATGTCTATTATATGATTGTTACTCTAGATCTCTTTTTTAACAAAAATAAACTTTACTAGTTGAACTAATTGAAAGTTTAAAACAAAGTGTATCCTTTACTAGAGTGGAATTAGTGACAATTCAATAAGTCAAATGAAAACAACACTAAATTGAAATACTAATTGTGACATCGAGACCCAGATATGATTTTCTTGGTGTGTTGAGGATTGGATTCTTTCCCGTGACCATTTCACCTGTAAATTTATATTAAGAGAGCCATCATCCGAATCAGCGGCTGAGTTCATTAGCTGAACAATGTGGTTGTCATTCCTTTGCCTTGTTAGTCGTCACTATTAACTTGAACCATGCATTTTCATCATGTCAACTAGTTGCTGTGCCTTTGCCATGTACTGTAGCTTAATTAGACCATTAAAAAAAAAGATCATACAATGACAAAATCATTGACTTTCAGATACAGTTATATTTCATGTATATCCAAAATTGTTGAATTTAAGCTTCGTTGGGGCATAGTAACCCGCTCACATAAGCATAAAACTTTTACTTTTTTTTGGCAATAATTAATTACTCGAGTCTCGTGGAAGTTTTTTGTATCAACCACATGTCATCATGTGATTCATAGTATCTTTTAACTTTTTATTGGCTGAATTTAACTTGTGTTGATCATCTTCTTAAAAATCTAATGCCAGTTGTCCCTAGTTTCTAATTGAATGATACATTCAATTTTTAAAGGTAACTATACATAAATGCCAATGAAATTAAATTTTTATTATAAATACTTTTTTTTGAGAAGGTTATTATAAATACTTTGAACTAAAAAAATTATTAATTTGTTGACAAATTAGTCAAAACTATATATTATAAGATGAGTTATTTCTGGAAACACCTGTTTTTTTTTTCTTTTTTAATTTATAAAAAATGGTATTTAGATCTCTTCGATAATTTGACTATTCCCTTAAGCATGTGTAGTCACCTTCATCCCACACATACCGGCTTATTACAAGGAAAAATCTCTTGAAAGTGGCCCCAAAGCATCTATTGAAACACCTAGTTGCATTTCTTATAACAATTTGCACGAGAATATTGCACTACTAGCCTCATCATATGCGCTCTACATGTGCAATGAGACTCTCTTTTTTTATTTTGAGTTTAATATAATTTTTCAATTTTAATACAGATATATATATATATATATATGTATATTGTTAGTGAGATTACGCAAAAATGAAATTTTAAAAAACTAAAATTTAGGATTTGAAAATGAGTAAACTGTTAGATTTAGTATGTGCTAGTTTTTAAGAAAAAAATGTATCAAACGTGTGTGAGATATATTTAAAGAGAGATGTTATGTCCACAATATTTTTACAACATTTTCACAACAAATCACAGGTGGTTAGTTGTTATTGGTTCAAATTTAAATCTAACACTAAAATTAATTTTTTGCCCCAACAATAACAACCAGTAACAACCTGCCACTTAGGATTTGTTGTAAAAATGTTGTAAAAATATTGTGGACATATCATTTCTCATATTTAAATAGAGAGTGTACTAATTTGTAGGAAAAAAGTTTCTCTGATAGTTTTTTTTTTTTTTTAATTTTGTTGAATTATAATTTTAACCCTATTTTTTATTTTTTAAGAATAAGGATTATCTAATTAAATTGAGGATATTTTTTACATTTTTTGAAACTATAACTAACTTTCTGAATCCTCTTAATATATAGAGAAGAAATAACACATTTTTTTTTTTAATTTTGTTAAATTACAATTTTAATCCTATTTTTTATTTTTTAAGAATAAGGCTTATCTAATTAGATTGATTATATTTTTTACATTTTTTGAAATTATAACTAATTTCCTGAATACTCTTAATATATAGAGATTAAGCCTAATTACTTTCTTTCCACCATGTAAAGATGGCTATAGGATCTTTGGCCGCAATATGTTTCCCAATCCTCATATGAAAACACACCCATGTTTTTTTTGCTCTCGAGTCTCTAGTTGGTGAACCATAAAAGCTTCAATATTCAGCCAAATTTCTGAATCATACATGAGGCTTCATTATATTGCCGTATAAAGTCCTTGAAGCCGTGGCGCGCCTAAACCGAGATTGCTACGTACTTTAAGTAACATTATACTGTCGTTTGTCCAAAAAACAAAAGAAGTAACGTTCGAATTGTCAACGGTCCATAAATTTCCGCCACCTATATTTCACAGATGAGACTTTTACTCCCAGTGACAGTGACCTCATCCAATAAAATCTAGAACTCTAGTGCCACGTAACAGTTTCTTTCTTAAATTGCTTCAATTAAAAACATCTTCTTTTTATTTTCAGAAAACCAAACAAAACAAAAAAAACAAAAATTTTCTTTTTTACCAAGTTATCCAAAATTAGATTAATACCCACCAATGGTTAGCCGACATGTGTCCAAACCAAATTATAATAAATTAAAAAAATGTCCCCAAACCCAATTGTCACAAAGCTTGATTAGCCAAATTTGAGCATAAATGAATAATAGCCGAATTTAGGCTGCGATTGTTTTGGTGTAAAATCATTTTAGGTGTTTGGTTGCATATGAAAAATAAATTTTTCGGAAAATATTTTCAGTTGACCGTGTAAAATGAGCTTTTGACCCGGAAATGGTTTTACATTTTTATTTTCACTTCAAACTATTTCCAGACTCACGGGCAAAGAGAGAGAGAGAGAGAGAGAGGAAGAAGAGAGAGCCCAGATCACGCCTTCGACTTTGTCGGCAAACCCCGAGCTCCAATCCAACGACCACAGACCGAGCTCCAGTCCGACGTTCGCACCAGATCGTCGATCGCATCAGTCCGACTATCGCACCAGTCCGACAATCGCACCAGATCGTCAATCGCGCCAGTCGGACGATTGTACCAATCCGACTCCAACGCCGCTCGATCTCACCTTCGCCGCGCGATCTCGCCTCTAAATTGAACCCAGTCGCCTCTCTCTCTTCCTTCTTCTCTCAATTTGACAGGATTTGATGAATTTTTTTTTTTGGGTTTTGTTTCTTTTGTGAATGAGTGTGAAATTGATTCATTTTCTACATGTTTACAGCTGAGGAAGTGTATGGAAAATTGGGTGGCTTGGCTATGTAAAGCATTTTCCGTAAAAATGTTTGAACGAACCAAACACCGGAATTGATTTTCCGTAAAACGAATTCCAAAGCAGCCAAACAGCCTGAATACATTTTCCTTTTCTGAAAATAGCATTTCCAAAAAATATTTATTTTTTAGAAAATATTTTATATGAACCAAACACAGCCTTAGTAATTCTCTCTTTCATCAAAACTTGACGTTGAAGTGTTATAGTCTTGACTGACATTTGGCGGTCTGTATGGGCCCCACAATATTTTTTTTTTTGGAAGGAAACTTGATTTAAAATATTGTACTAGCTTTTATTAGGCGGTCAATAGTGTTTCACAACTTGATTTGGATTGGCTAAATATTTTGATCTAGTTTGAGTATCCAAATCAAGCAAAAGAAAAACGAAATGTGGGGTTGTTCTTTTTTAGTTTTTGTTTTTTTTTTTTTTTTAGTTTTTTTTTGTTTTTGTTTTGTGTGTGTGTGTGTTTATTTTTGAAGACATGCAAATAAGAAAATGAATGTGTTGGATACACTTGATTAAACACTCCAATTTCTCACACAGAGAGAGAGAGAGAGAGAGAGAGAGCACTTTTCCAAAAATCAATTTTTTCACCACAAAAATATTGTAATGCAATATTTTATGTTATCTTAGTGGGTATTTTGTCAAATCTGTTTGTTGTGAATTTTAAGTCCAGCCAAATGAGCTGATACAAACATAACATACTCAATGCGTCACCAATATCTTAGATTTTGAAGGAACACAAATTAGCTTTGGTGGGAAAAGAACCAAATTGTACAGATTATCTCACACAGATTTATTCATTGTATGTAGAATTGCTGCGGGTAGGTAAGAAAGTATTAAAGTTCTTCATGGTAGCTTTTTTGAATATTTGAACCACATCTTTGTAGATAAGCTGACTAAGTGCAATGACCCAAAATGCCTTTTTGTTATTAATTCTGGCAGTATCTCATTCCATTTAAACTTTTATTTGAATTGTATTGAAATTTGAAATTGAAAATCGACATGTTAATCAGAATTTTTAGTCATATACTTCAAGTTCCACTCGCTAGCTGATTACTAATAATAAGTTATCAAGAAAAAAAAAATTATGCTTACCTTAATTTAAAACTGATTATACGTAAACTGAAAATATTATTTCCAAAATACTAATAAAAATTATTCAAGAAAAATGGCCTCTCAAGAGTCTCAACTTTTTTCCTATATGTTCATATACAATAACTTATGCTAGTAGGATTGATTTTAGTTCTTAAAACTGAAAATATTACTCCCAAAATACTAATAATAAAAGTTTTTAGCTTTTTCAAGTTGCAATAGCTTATTCTGGTACTTGTATATTATATGGTGCTGGTAGAGTATGTACTATGTAGAGTGTAGGCACAAGCACACGTAGCTATACATTAATCTCAACACCTTGCTCTCCCATGATAGAAAATTTATTTAGGCAAAAGATATATGTTTCTCTATAGTTATAAAGATCATCTCTTGAAATGTCAAATATTCTCTCCCAATTTTATATTTAGTTTTACTTCTTTCTTCTTCTTCTTCTTCTTCTTCTTCTTTTTTAACTTTCTACTATTTAATTACTCCTATTTGTTATTCGACTAGCAAATAACAATAATTAATGTTCAATATTGCTGTTAGTTAGGCATAAAAATGGGAAATGAAATACGTGTCAACCAATAGATACACATACATATGTAAGATACTAAGATTGTACCATGTGGCTCTCATCAATAATAATATAGTATAATATACGTACGCTAGATACAAAATTCCGAGACACTTGGCTCCGCACCAAGGTTTTCTTAATTTCTAGCATTTGTAAATGTTGTACCAAACTGTCCTTAATTAGAAGGAAGAAATCATTACAATATACAACAATGGAAGTCAAAGTTAGCACAAGGATATATATTATGAATATGTGGCACTGTTTTATTAAATCTGCAGTATTACTCAATAGTTTTGTCTGCTTCTTATGAAACACATGCAATTCCCATGCTATATAACACATGATTTCACTTATAAATAAATAAAATTATATGTTACTGCAATAAACAATTTAAGAAGCACGATTAAATAAGCTAAAAAAATCAGAATTGAGGCAAGTGTAAACATGATGATACTCTTCCTAAAACTTTGTACGACTTTAGGACTTGATCAAACAAGTACTGCACCAAACCGTTGAAAATTCTCAAGCTGTATGTATTTTGAACGCAATCTGATAAAGTTAAATAATAGTAGTATTACATAAGCAAGAAAATTGGTAATGGGGAGCATATCTTAAAAATATATACATAGAACATGTCTGGGTGGCTGGTCTTTATTGCTTTTTTAACTAACTTTGGAGCTTAATGTCTGCTAATTATCAGTCAAGTTCCCATGCCACCAAACAGAACTTTAAGCTAAAATATTATTGAAAAAAGCATTCAAATCTCTTTCAAAATAACATGATTACATCAAGGAAGAAGAATTTGTAATAGGGAACATGTTACAGTATGAGTATTAATTTGATTATTGCATTTGAATGTCACTTTGGGATTTGTCTATAGTATCCATCAAACATGTTTAATTATGTGCAATTCAACAAAAATCTTCTCCAAAATCTTTTTTTTTTTTTTTTTTTTTTTGGTTGAGAGATTACGTGTGATTGACATGCATGTATAAATGTGGTACTAGAATTATGGAAAAAAAAAGTTAATATAAAATTGGGCTAAACTAGGCAAGTGTCAACACAGCTGTTACTATATTGAGTAATTAGCTCTACTTTTAAGTCTTACCAAATTAATTAATAGTTATCATTGATTGTAGTTGTAGATAACAAGATAAATTAGAAAAGCCAAAAAAATCACTGCGCACCATTGGTACGGCAGTCACTCCACAAGTATAAATATTTGTGGGGTGTAGAGGGCAAAGGCCGGAGTTCAAGTTTCCAAGAGTGAGTTTCACACACATATACACTTAGATTATACTAGAATAAAAATTTTATCTTGTATAAAAATAAAAAAAAAAAAAAAAAAAACCAAAAAAAAGGGGCTACTAGCTGCATAAAGCAATACCACAGATCATACTTTTTGACTATGACCTAAATCCAAGCTAGTTAATTATTACTGTTCACCTAAATAAAGTTTCTATCCAGTAGTCCAATGCATTGGATGAAACTCGAGAGGAACACGTGGACATTTTTAAACTCGTGTTGTGTTCATGTCATATTTAGTACACAATGATGCACTGCACAGCATGCCAAACTCTTTGTACCCCCACAAGTTGAAGTTATTTTCAAAATGAAGTTGTCCCAAATGGAAACGAAAAGCACAAAAAAAGAACCCAAACTACAGCTATGAAGATTAATGTTGACTCTAATTTAAGAAACATCTGTTCAAGTCAATTTTGGTCGCCTTCGAATAGTGAGGTGTCTTGAACAAAAAACGTGTTTTCTTTATATAGTGATCTTGACCAAGAAGCTTGCAGTGACAACAGTATTCATACTAGCTTTTATGGAAAAGCTCATGTACTTCGCTTGAGAAATGCAACTTTGAACAATAGGTTGGCAAATTATGTTATGTCTTTAGAAGAGTGATAGCTTTTTAAGAAGAATGCACTTCAATGATTGGAAAATAATGTTCATTTGGACTAAATGGTATCAACCACATATCTTTGCTGCAAAAAAATCTCTTCTCTAGTAGAAAATACTTTTACTGTGAAATCAGCCCAACACAATTCTTATTTCGTTTAATTAATACATATCTGTTTGTCCCATTTAGAAATGGAAAAATATAAATTGGAATTATAAGGCATTAGAAATGAAAGACATTCTTCATATTCCACATCCGCTTTTTCTTGTCTCAACAATGGACAATGATGTTCTAATGTTAGTCATATCATATAAAAGAGAAAAAGCTTTCCAACTATTGTGCTATTATTGGGGGGTGTGGAAAAAAGATCAAAGTCACATCAGAAATTCTAGAATTTCCAAAATAGTAAAAGAGCAATTGATACACCTTTACTAGTGCTGTACACTTGGCCTTTCATAGCAGTGCCACTAAGCAACTGGACCTTAGTCTTCTAGATAAAGGATGTGGAAGTAGACAATTAATGGGGTTCTCATACTCTCATAGGCCCTAGCTAGCAAAATCATGCATTTCTACCCAATGTTAGTTCTGTATACACGGCAAACTTTTGTGTATACATTTGGATTTTGGACCATATATAATCCAGAACTTTAGACTAACTAACAGGTAGAAGAAGACAGACATTCAGTCTCCAAGCTAGCTAACTCTATCAATTACCATTTCTCGAACCCCTAAAATGGGAAAGTATCACTTCTAATCAAATGAGGGAATTGTTTTTCATGTATAATATTTTCCTTCATTCTTGATATTTGGTTCATATTTTCAAGCCATCTGTTGCAAAATAACCTAAAATATGTTTTATTACGTATGTTTCAGGTCACTGTTTTGACTTTGATTCAAGCATGGTAGCTTTTGTTCTGGTTACGTGTCCACAACCCATTGATTTTAGGTAATAATTTAGATAATTTTTGTGAGGAGCTCAATGATTTGTCTTCTAGAGATATCACAAAAACCCTACTTCTTTCATTGCATTTTTCTTTTTGTAGTGTACTTTTGTTCCATGTTCAATCATTCGATATTGAGGGCCTGCCTTGCCATAAGAGGATGCACCACTCCCTTGACAAGTTTATTTTCATTGATTTTTTTTTTTGGGTCAACATTGGATCATATTGTTTCAATAGTAAGTTGTGTAAAAGAATTTTTGTATTTAGAAAATGAGAGGTTTGATGGTGAAAATAAGTTAAAATTTAATCTTAAATAGTCAAGACATTATATTTGATATAACTTTATGTTGAATTGAGACTATTTCATTCTAGCTCCAAATTACTTTGTGATGTAAATTAGGTTGAACCCAATTGATTTGGTCTGTCAATTAATTAATTTGACCATTTAAGTGTGTATTTGGTACACCTTATTTTTCAGACTTTTGAAAATGAGTTGTTTAAAAAAAAAAAATTTACCTAGAAAAAAAGAAGTAAAACCTATAAAAAAAATTATAAAAATAAAGTAGGGATTGGAAACGTGTTACCAAACAGACACTTGTAAACATGATTGTCTACCTATGAAATTGACAATCAGGCATATTGCTAGAAATTTGCTATACACTTATGTCTACCAGTTCAATCATTTTATATCACTTGTAGGAAATTTTTACAAAAGTGAATGAGTTATGCAAAAAGTTTTAAAGATTAAAAAAAGAGGGAGATTAAAATTTATCCATGTGGTATTGCCCTATTGTGTTGTATTTGTAGTGATTGATTTTTTTTTTTTTTTTTTTTAACTAAAAGTTGTGATGATAAAGCAAAACCATCAGTGGGTGAGTTGTATTTGGAATATTATGCAAAATTAATTCATTTGAATAGAACTTTAACAATTTCATTTTAATCTAAACCTTTAAGGATCAAATATAGAAATTAAAAGTTTTTTTTTTAATAAATAAATTGTAATGTGACCAAATCTCATTGGGTAAATTGTGATTAAAAATAAAAATAAATAAACCATTTTCGAAATCATAAGTGCCATTTTATAAATGAAATTATTTTACACATCCTACTCTAACATCCAAAATATGAAGGTTTAAAAAAAGAGACATGAAAATAAAAGATACATCCTGCAAATAAGACTATAAAATAAACAAAGTTGCTTATGAACAATTTACGATTAGTTAATTAAGGAAAAAGCATATTTATATACGTTTATTTAACAAACAAGTCAATCACATATATAATATTATGATCGTGAACAATCTTGTGGTATAATGCTCAATTGAAGCATATAGAATATTGTATGTTTATCGTATATAGAATATTGTATAGAACAATGCGTGCGTGCACACGTGCATATATATATGAGATGTCAAAATATAATTTATATTTTATTAATAATATAAAATTTCATTTTCATAATTATATATAAATTTTAACAAAACAATATTTGTGAATCTAAATTTTATCAGTTCATAAACAAACACCATTTTATCTAATTAAATCAACTAATATAATTTCAACTAAAATTTAGTTATCAATTATTACTATAGATTTTTGGTGGAGTAATACATTTTATCTTTGTTGTTTATTATATTTGGAAAAACAATAAATTAATTAAGTAGCTTCTAAACAAGTTCAAGTTTGTTCAAATCAAACTTAAATATGTAATCCAACTTAGTGATGAACTCAAATTGACTAATGTTTGAAATAAAATTGAATGAATAAATCTTGAAATACTTCAACTTGAAACTAATAAAATCACCCATCTCCTGTTGTTGAAACTAATAAAATAAGAACTTGGTTCAGTTGATTTATAGCCCTTCTTGTAAAATGCTCTGTTTGTTTTGGCATTAACGTTTTCTGGAAAATGATTAATTTTTTAGAGAGCATTTTCCGGAAAACTATCTCATTTTCTGGTGTTTGGTAATAATCTTGAAAATGGGCTTGAGAATGTTTTCTAGTGTTTGGTATTCACAGTTTTTATAACATTTCTTGTATAATTTAAAACATATATAATATGTGTATTGTGTAAACCCACCTAATGTAATCAATATAAATAAATAACCAAGAATGAATTTGGTTTTCAAACTTAAATTTTGACAACGGATACAATCAAAATTACCTATCCAATTTTTATAATCTCAAATACTCATCTTGCTCGTGTATATGAACAGTAACGTACATCATATATGTATATATATATATATATATATAAACCATACTTCTCATAATTCAAAATAACCATTATAACCTTAAGTTTTATTTTAAATAGTTCAAAATGCCATATAGGCCAAATAATTTTACTGGCAAACTAATCCAGTACAAATAGTATGATAAATATACCAAAAATTGTTATAGAATCGTTGACCAATCTGTGAGGAGAAAAAATAAAAATAAAAACCTTATTAAAGAATGGTGTTATAGAGGGGAGAAGAAATAGTTAGAAAAAAGAGAAGAGAGGTAGATAAAGAGAGAATCTGTGAGAAGAGAAAAGGCCAGAGGGGATGATAGTGAGGGTGTGAGAAGAGAGAAAAAACAAAGGGAATAGAAGAAGTGAGAGACTTTATTGTGAGAAAGACTAAATGAGCGAAAGAAAATATTTTTTCCTAAGTCAGAAGAAGATAATATTTATAGAGGCTATGCATTGTGTGAGAGAGCAATTATTTCCCTTTTTTTTTTTTTTTTTGGGAAAACAACCTATAGAAAATAATCCTCAGTTTTATAAAAGTTATCCGTTGACGTTTTTTGTTGATCAATCTTTTTTTATGCTACCTAACACTAAAAAATGTGAAAAATTATCCTTATAGAAAGTTTTCCAAAAAAAGGAACAAAAAAAGACATCTTTTAGCTTTGCTTATTGCAATTGTATTTGTATCATGTGTCTCTGCCTCACTAGGCCCTTTCGGCCCAAGTATTAAACTTGCTTGAGGCCTAAACTCTAAGCTTCTTCTCCAAAGTCCATAATTTCTAATCAAAAAGACTCCGATCCAAAGTCCACAATTCCTAACCAAAAAGACTCCGATCCATAGCCAATCTCTATTACTTGTTTTTGAGCTTTTAGCTCTAAAATATGGAATTGTTATTGAAGATATGTATATCTTACCAATTACCACTGGTTGCGAAATGTAAAAATTAATTTCGTGAAAAATAAAAAAGATAAAAATGTAATAAAAAGGTAAAATGTTTTAAATAAATTTCCGCTACACTGGATCCAAATTCCATATTTTCAGTTATTACTACTAATGAATCTCATGCTATGAATTTCAAAAACACTTCCATTTTCATTCTAATTTCAAAAACACTTCCATTTTCATTCTAGTTCTACTTCACGCTAGTTCTGAGATCTGACTTAGTCACATGGGCTAGAGACTAACGGCCCGTTTGTTAACTTTGTTTAAACAATAGTTTTTAGTGTTTAAACAATATTACACGTAATTCTAAAAAATACAAACAACGTTATTAAAACAATATTACCAAACAAACCCTAAATTTCATATGACCATTTTCAAGCTTTGTGGCAGCCTTTTGTGTCCATTTCTAGCTTCAACCGCTACAAATTTGGGCTGAAGGAGTCATACCCATTGAAAACAATCTCGAAAAGTACTTAATCCCCCTCAATTTTCTCACCCTTTTTGTCTTTGACAACCATTACCAATGACTGCATAAGCCACCAAGACTTGCGTATATCATGAATAATTGAAGACAAATGTTATCAAGCACCTTGAGGTGCTTGAATAAATATGAGAAATGGTATAAAACTTACCCAAAAGGGTATAAAGCTGACAAAACACCAACATAAAGACAATATTTGATACAAAGTTTGGTGTTACGGTGCCCGTTAACAACCCTTGATTTGAATACCACTAGCATTTACCACCTTAATGCATTTTCTACTTTGTTCCTTGTAAAGAACTGATCTTGATGCATAGAAGCAAGGAATTTGATAATTCTTAACTACACCCGGACAAGATAATTCAAACACAATGCAAATAAAAAAATTGCAGCATTATGTGTAACTGATTTCCGACTTAAATAAGTATATAACCTACAATGGTAAAGTTCAAATGTTGCAACTTAAATAAGTTTTCTGAATCATGTCAATGTTCAAATGTTGCACACATAATAAAGCATCATAACATGAAAGTAGCATCAGAAGCAACCTTATGATCATTACCCAAACTGTAATACCTTCTCAATGTTCACTGGGACATGACACAAGAAACAAACAACAAAATAAGCTAGATGACTAATATGTTACCACATGATGTGGCAGGTCATTCATAATAGTAATAGGTAGCAAATAGTTAAGAAGCACATAACAGGGGGGGATTAATGTCTTACAAAACCCAATATGAGAGTTTTTGAGTCAACCTAAACTAAATACTTACACAATATATACAAAAAAAGAGCAAGTTTATTTATCAGGCTAATGAACTGGGTGGGGCTTGAGTCATAGGCAAGGCAGCAAGTGACAACCTGCAAAATGTAACAACAAATTAATTTTCAATTAGTTCAATGAACACCTATACAAGAACAGCATTATGCTTATATAGCTTTATGCTGCAGGAAGGTATGAAATGGGGAGAGAGAGAAATATGCCTGCCAGCTTCGATGATATCCAGCACACGCCTATAAGAATGGAGAAAGAGTTAGTGAAGAAAGCTTTTAAAATGAGAACGATTTTGCTAACTTTTCAGAACAAGAATTGATATGCAAGATAAACCTTTTTTTTTTAATGCAAATATCTTATTTATGACCTTCTAAATGATCATCCAAAGTACCAAGACGTGTTAGTCTAACGGAACCATAGAACATGAAAATATCTTTTTTTTCCTTACTAAGATGCAAAGCAAAGAGCTTAAATTAGCTTTATGGCTAATCAACAACAGCATGATGTGGAAATTATTACTAGCAACAAGAAAGTTACAGAGATCCAATTAAGGTATTTAACCATAAAGCAACTTAATGAAATTTACCAAATACCCTATATATATATATATATAGAGAGAGAGAGAGAGAGAGAGAGAGAGAGAGAATAAATATTAAAAAGAGACAGCCAGGAAGCACAGCCAATATGAAAAGAGAGACTAAAACTTACTGAGCGTCAGACTGCAATTTCTTATCAGCTTCTTCCTGATTTTTTTGGCGCTTCTTTGAAGAACTTGGACCCACGACCGAAGGCTCTGGTAAATCAGCAGGCACAAATCCACTTTGTAAATTGACTGCTTGAGATGAGGGTTGTGCACTGATCAATTGAGTTGATGGTTCAGGTGGTGGTACTTTGAGTTCAGTGCGAAATTGTGTTCTTGAGGAAGCCCCTGGAATTGCAACTTCCATGGCAGGTATGCTAGGACCCTGGGGTACAGCACTGATATTGGCATTGCTTCTATCCTTGACTTTTTGCAATGTAGCATAGAGTTTGCCTTTAGACTTAATAATTTCAGAAAGAATTATTCCTGATCCAGACTTACCTGCATTATATCTTCAATTAGTTACTCATGCCAAGAGTCTTGTGACTCAACTAATACCTCCCGGTGCTCCCAACGGAGACATCTAGGATTCAAATCACCCCACCCATAGCTATCAAATTTTTTTTTTTTTTTTTTTTTTAAATTTGCTATTCACACAAAGTTTAGAACACACATGGCATAAATAGATTTAAAACAACTTCATAATAATCATAGAGCAAAGATACCCAAATGGGAGAGAATGACAGCGCGTGCTGCCAATTGTTCAGCTTCCTTCTTGTTTCTACCAGGTTCACCATTATAACATACACCATTGAAAACCAAGGAAGATATGAAAACTGGAGGCAACCCTTCTGTTTGAACAGTATTGTAAATAGGCTTTTGCAGATTCATCTTGACAGCAAACTCATTAAGGATAGACTTGCAAAATATCGTATTCTGGGAAATAACCACAAAAAGGTTAATTTAAATGAAAAGATATTGGTCAATCTTTGAAGCAATAAGAGAAGATCTAATATGTCAAACATACATAAATGAATGAACCTAATTCTCAGTAAACTGAGCCTAAATAATATTTATAAGCACATTAACATCACACTTCATATCTGCATTCATCATTCATAATTCCTTACATTCGCATACCTAAAAAGTAAAGTACAAGTTTCATAATTAGATGAGCTACAAATATAAAGTGATGTATTGACATTATTTCAACCCCTACCATTCTTCTTACAAAGAAACACATAAATCTCAATGCCTTGGGAAAAAGCATTGTACCTAAGAGAACATATATAAATCACTTGATAAGTGAAATCTAAATTGGGAAAACTATCCATTTTCTCCAACAATAACACACTTGCTGGCTTGTCATTTAGAAACTAACTAGCTTATCAATAACCATACAAACATTAACATATAGTAACCAAATAATTATCTCAGATGTCAAAGCAAAATAACATGCACATGGTTGTACCTTCAATATAGCAATGCAACCACAATAGAAGACTTCATATTTTTTATAAGCATCTTTAAGCCTTACGATCTAACTTGAATATTTATTATCCATATTGAATTACTGATACTCAAAATTAATCCACCTAGAAAAGATGCAACCTACATATTTATGTTCTAAAAGTTCACCAAAACTTTATTGCAATAGAATATTCCACACTTATATGCATCTTTCAACCTCACACTTTAGTCTTCTTTCAACCTCCAAAAAGATAATCTCCCAACCTTTGAAAAAAAATTACAAGCTTCACCTTCCAAAGTTCTAAATTTACAAATTACAATCATGATGTAACATACCTCACAAATGAGTGGAGTCAGTGGACATCTTTCATCCTTTATCTTCTTTGATATGTGCTCCAGTGCAAGTTTGGAAACGTCTTGTTCGGCTATTTTTCGCTGTAAAAAAGTGTTTGAAGAGGTATAAATCTGTCCATCCACTACCACCGTTGACCTAAACTTAGGTGCATGCTGTGATCCTTCATTTACAGTTTTATACATTGGCAGCTGAATGGCCGACCTTTGCGCGTATTCCTGTAGACGGTTCTTGTACATCAACTGTTCTGGAAGGCCTAAACAAATTCCATCCACAAAAGTTTCAAAGAATACTTCTCTACAACAACTAGCAAAAAAGATTCAAGCGAAATGTTGCTCATCTTACATTTTATATATAAACATGATGCCACATACATGTAACAATGACAAACAAAAGGATTAAACACAAATCAACAATGAGAAAGCACTTTGAAATATTAAAGGGTAATTTCTAAAGTAACACATTGCTTAATTACAATCACAGTAGAAGTGAACTAGCCGACAATACAAACAACATCATCATCCTGTGCATGAAAAATAAAAGTATAAAAAATTTAGAGCCTATTTGAGCAAGTACCTTAAAGCCCTACAAAGAACATTTTATTGTGTGCACTTAACCAAGTTGATCCATCGTATGATGTGGGTTAGTTTGTTGACACTTATTTGCTACAAATGCCTAGCAAAAAGCAAATATATAAAGCTAACGCCCATAGAAAACCCAATTAGATTCTTAATTGGATTCTCAGTTTTGTGCTACATGTCTCATATAAGTTTTTAAATTTTTGTGCTTGCATTAACACCTAACACAGAAGCCAAGAAGACCACAATATTAAGGTTCATTAGCCTAAGCAAGAACGTCTCACATGTACACTTCTATGGTGGACTCAATAGGTGTGTTTCACTTTCTAAAAATTGTAAGACATTTGATATTTCCAAATTTTTCGTAATAAGGCAGAGAGAGAGAGAGAGAGAGAGATATCTATTTGTGCAATAAACCAAAAAAATATGAGAGCAAGTAGAGAGAGACGCGAGAATCAATCTGTTTAACTTTAGTGGTGACCGCGGGTAACAAGACTAGCAAAGTCCTTCAGAAAAAGGGCATCATCATCCTTCCCCCTCTTCCACGTTCAAGGTTTTTTCTTTTCTTACCCATTCTAAATTTCGTTTTAATACATCACCACCATCAAGCTGCCACCCACAAGAGATGACATCTCCTAGAAACACAGAACTGGTAAGAAAACAATAACTCATTAATAATATTATATTAATTGCTTCTTCATAATGTTTTGAAGTGACTCCCAATGCTGGATTTCTTGATCATCAACACAGAGGTTCAGCAATCGTTGTTGTTTCTGAAATTATGTGCATTCACGGATCTTGATGTTTTATGGTATGGAGCTTATGTATGTGTGTGCATCCGCTGCAAAAGTGTGAATGTGTATCTATATATATACACACAGACATAATTTTGCAGCAGATGACAAGTAGAAGAATTATCCACTCTAAAATGCCTGCATGAGAAGGAACTTCACAGGCTTTACAGCAATGGATCAATTTATCCTCCAAAGAAAAAATGTTAGAATGCTTCTTTCCATTAGCAATGACATTATTTCCAAATTAGAAAGTTATGAATCAATCATTAAATTTTCATGAGCCCCACCAGCCTGCTTCTCCACAATTGTGTGTATACCAAAGTGACTTTTTATTTATTTATTTATGAATTGTATACCTCAGTGACTCAATTTGTCTTAAGATATTAAAATTGTAAATCATGCAAGTACCAGTCAAGCATCCAGTTTGTGGATTTTTGGATATGAAGATACCATATGGGCTATATCAAATTGGCATGCTCAATAACCTGTGTGTGGTATTGTTTTTACCACTTCATGCTACCTGATTTTTGTCTTAACAATTTATTTATGAGAGAATTTTCATGTTAGCAAATATCTCAAGTTGTTTTTGATAACTGCATATAACAAGTATGCTGTCTTCTAACATATTACGGCTTTAAACCATTTGTATTATTCTTGGCACCGATAAGTTATAAGTTCCCAAAACCAAAGTCAAACACTAAAGAACTTCTAAATGATATATAGAAAGGGCAGAGAAAGATTGGGTTGAGGTCCGAATTATAGCAGGACAATCCATGGGAGTCCAATCTCCGGTTCACACCCGAACTAAATTGTGTATATAAATATAATTGAAGGTGAGGGTATTCGGCATCCCAAACTCATCTCCAATGACCGTATAGTCTATACAAACCAACAATGAAGCACTCAACTATATAAACAAAAAACATCACAATTCCTATTGAACATTTAAACTAAAGCTCTATCAGTCAGTGAGAGCTCTCATCCTCACAGCATTTAAAAAATAGAAAGGCTTTTGTTATTATACTAAAGTTGAAGCACAAAGTAAATCCTTTTTTTTTTTTTTTTTTTTTGAGAATCAAAAACTAAATTGGTTAATTGTTGTATAATGTGTCTAATTTAATTTATTTAATTTTGGTGTCAAAAGATCAATTTATAATACTCAGTGCAAAAGCCAAGAAAATTACCACACTCACTTAGATAAGATACTAATCACTATTGTTGAGTGTTTCCGTGCGAAATCACCGGTTACAAGCTAGTTTTACATAAAGATCACATCCCAAGTTTTCATTTTTCCTTTTTCTTTCTAAATTCTCAGAGCCCACCAAATTGCAAAGCTTAATAAACAAGAACTATTTCCACTATAAAAACAGGAAAGCACCCTTATTTATTATTTCGACACGGAGACCCTTTGGCTGCTCAGTAAATATATGAAACTAAAAAATTCTAAAATTTTGTTTAGAGCAGAGAGAACCAGACCCAAAAAAAAAAATGTAAAAGCTTAGATCTTTAAGTACCAAGGACAATTTATCAAAACCCAAAAGGGAAAATGCATGAAATACATAAATAAAATCCAAAAAAGTTTATATTTACTTGAAGAAGAGACCCTTTTGTTGCTCACAATAATCATGAAACCAAAAAATTCTATTTTTTTTTTTTTAACTCAGCTTTAATGAAAACCCAAAAAGGAAAATGTATCAAAACAGTCAGAGAACAAGCAAAAGAAGCTTTAAAATCTAAGATTTTTAAGTAGCAAGGACTAATTATCAAAACCCACAAAGGAAAATGATTGAAATACATATATTATATATAAAAAACCATAAAAGAAGTTCATACTCACGTGAAGAAGAGGATGGCACTGCAGAAGTAGAGGGACGCTGCTGAGGCTGAAGTGGAGCTGAAAGCTGAGGCTCAGACTCAAGCTTAGACTGAGGAAAAACATTTGGGCGCATTTCCGCCATTTTTTAATCTCACGCAAAGCAAACTCGTTAACAGTGAGAGAGAAAGAGAGAGAACTGTGACTGTGTTTTCAAAAAGATGAGCGCAAAATAAAGAGAAACGATGGAAATGGAGCACAAATGCTTTTTTAGCGTAGAACTCTGAATGTGTGTGTGTGTGGGTGTGTGTGTGTGTGTTTTTATAAACTAAAGCGTGGCAATGAATTTAACTAAGGCCACATAAAACAAGGGTCTATCTAATCAATTTCATAATTAAATTGAAACAACAAAAGTGGATTGAATGTAATTTAATTTTCTGCTAGTCAATAGTAGTGGGAGTGGGAGTGGCAGTGGTTTAAGTAATGGGAGTGGCAGCAAAATTGCGGGTGAAGTAATGGTTTAATCTTAACCTGAAAGGTTTATCGAAAAAAAAAAATCTTAACCTGAAAGGAGCTGATAAAAAGCTTAGTTGAGAAGGTGTTTGGGTTATTTTTTCTCTTTGGTATTATTATGTGCACGTTTGGATATTGCCAGAGTTTGGTTCAATTTTTTGAAATTTGACTCTTTTTTAAGTGCAATATGAAATTGGACTTTTTGAAAAAACTGAGTGATTAGTAAAAACTGTTAAAAAATACTTTTTTAAAAAACTGAATGTTTGAGTAGCACTTATAAAAGTAGTGATTTGAGTGATAAATTACCAAAAAGAACAATGTATATATAAGGGAGTTTATTTCATTTTTAAATCAACAACTTCATAATATTTACTCAAAAAAAAAAAGCTACTTCATAATAATAATAATAATAATAAATATATTATTGTCATAATTATTTGTTATTACTATTACTATTACTATTATTGGTATTATTTTAATAATGTTAGTTTTTTTAGCATCAATTATTTGTTATTCTAAAAATTTTGAACAAAGTATGTTATCTGTCTTACTTTAATAATATTATCTATTTTTAATAATATTAATATCAATATCATTATTTTAATAATGTTTTTGTCTTATTGAATATGGTGTTATCTGTTCTGGCACGATGATCTGAAGGGGTTTCAAAGGGTAAAGTTGGGTTTTTAATAAAACAAGTGAGTAATTTGATAATTGAACCAACAATTCCTGAAAGTTGAAGTGACTTTTTTGCAAAAACTGGCCAAAGGTCCTTTGGCTTTTTAGGGGTCTTGTACTTTTTGAAAAATCAACTTTCTTGCTAAAGCAGCTTTTTAATACCCACAAAACACCTAACATTTTGAACTTTGAAGTAAAAAGTGTTTTTTGCCAACTGAAAGTGCAAACAAACAGGCACGAAAATTGAAAGTTTTCAGCGTTCAGCATTTTTAGTGGGTCGCGTACACTGTTCACAGGACCCTGCAAGTACTTTTTTCAGCAAAAACAATTTCAAAATTAGGTCACACGATACTATTCACACATTTAAAAATTATTTTGGTACAGTATTTTCAGTTTTTAGCAATAAGCGATATCCAAACAGACCCATATGTGGTTGAAAAACCATCCATACATTCAAATGTTTGGGCCTTTGGGGTGCTGCATACAAAGGCTTTCCTTGTATGCCATGCCCAATTTTGCTGTCATCTAGCTTCCACTGAGGTTACTCATCATTGGGTTTTAGGTTATGTAAAAACATGTGAAATTTAAAGGTATGTGTATTAATATCTTTGTACTCAAAAAAAAAAAAATTACTCTTTAAAAAAAAAAAACTTGGTCAACTTTATTCAATACTTCCTCCGTCCCATTTTTTTTGTCCTCTATTCTATTTTGAGATGTCCCAAAACATTGTCTTGTTTCTAAAAATAAAAGTCATTAATTTACTAATGTTCCTATTATACCCCTATTAATTTACTAATTCAATTTTTTAATAAATTTTTTTAAGGGTAGTTTTGGAAACTTATACATTTTTAAAAGGTAGACAAGACAATAAATGATGTTCCCTTAAAAAGTTTGACTTTTCAAACAAGACAAAAAAATTGGGACGGAGAGAGTATCTTTTTATGGACAAAACTTAAATACAGTACCTTAAATACTGTTTCTTAGACACCCCTTTTAATTTTTTTGACATATGTCTAATTAAATAAGTCAACTAACATACATTAATACAGTCTCTTTTCTTTTTCTTTTTTTTTTTCTTTTTCTTTTTTCACCATCTCCTTCATCAAGAAACCTAATAGCTTCATAACTCTCATACTTGAGACTTCTCACGCACAATCTCAGAAGAACCTAGGTGGCTATTAGGATTCTCAATCAAAATCAAGTAAAGAAAGACAAAGGGGTTGGTTCGTGCGCATAATATCATCAACAAAACTCTTGGATTTCTCATGCATAGTCTCAGAAGATCTCGTTGGCTTTTGTAAATCAGCAAACTTTCAATAGTAGCAGTCTTCTCACACTCTGAAATTTCTTATTGAAATCAAGTAAAGAAGGATAAAGGGGCGATTTCTTCATTAATCCCATTATTTTCATTATAAAACAAGTTGATATATTCCTATGCTTAGTTCACACAAGATCAACAAATGATTGGCCTTGATTCATGAGGTTTTGTTTGTCTCCATTATACCCTTTATTTACATTTGAACTCATCCTATGTGTTTAGCCAAATAAAAAATAAATAAAAAGACTCATCCTATATGTATAAAAATCAGTTTTGCCCTTTTTAGAATTCTAGGTTCCAAATTATCTGCTCTTTGAAACCTTTATTGAAGCTAGATCTCATCTTCTTTGAGTGTAAAAAGTCGAAGAAGTTGGGGTTCAAGGATTTTCTTGTGGGTTTTATAAATGGGTTTTAACGCAACCGTAAGAAGTTTAATAGATCTGAAAGAGACAATGAACCAGAAAAAGAGAAGAAAAAAAAAAGAGATAGAAAAGAAGCAGCGTTAACATTTGTTAGCTAACTTATTTAATTAGACAAATGTCAACAAATTAAAAGGGGTACCTAAGGTACTATATCTAAGTTTTGTCATCTTTTTATTATATGTGATTTTTGACCAATTTACTTTTGGATTACATTTTTTTCTTATATCATCCATGCTTGCGAAATTTCAATGGGATTAAAGATCAATAAGTATGTTATCACTTAAATATTTAAATTTTAAGTTTTTGTAATCTAAAATTATGCATAAAACATAAGTTTATGAATTGACACTCTGTTTGGTTCGATGAAAAACCTTGTGTAAAGATAGTTTTTTGTATTTTCTCGTGTTTGGTAGTTGTTGAGGTACAAAATGTTACAAGTATTAAAACCCAAAGCAAATAGGCCCTAAAAAATAAGAAAGGCCCAATCCGTGAGTAGAGACCCATTTAAAATGAGTAAAAGGAAGCTCAAGCCTATGAATGGGCAAACCCTGGGTCTTAAAGAAGGAAGAAAAGAAAAAGAAGTTTGGCTCAGCCCTTTGTAAGAGGAGCCCCGAAGAAGCCTAAAAAGAGACTGGTCCAAGATACCTTGGAGCTGCCAGAACCAAGGAGAGGATCCCCGGGAAGTGCATTAGATGGGATTTGGACAACTTAGGGAAGCATGTTTGTGGACACAAGGAACAAAGAAAGACATATCCTATCAGCCGCCTACAACTCAAAAGAAAAGTTTTGGAAATAGATGATAACTTAGGAACCAGCACCTGATGAAGGGAAGCTTAGTACCTCGGGAAAAGCAAGAAGATAAACCATGAAAGAAGGTGGTTGGGGATCTTTCAACTTGGCAGGGAGGAATCTACTTATTTGAAGAAAAATGATGAAGGGTGAGACAACAAAAAAAGAGGCTCTGAAAAGTCTCTTTAGAAGCCTTAGAAAGAGAAATAAAAGTTAGCTCCATGAGGACCCCTCAAAAGATGAAGGTCAGCTATGAACTTTTTGGAGGGAAACCTCAAAAGAAGGATACAATGAGAAAATAAAGAAAGGACCAACCACCAATGTTGCTGACACAACATTGATTCTAGTACGCAGGACAGCAAAGTGAGGGAATCAATGGCACATTAAAAACCCTAGGAAGGTACAATAAAAGGAGGATCAAGCCATCAGTAAAAGGTATTTAGCAAACATTAATTAGAGCAAAAAATAGCATTAGAGAGACTCATTAAACTTTAGAAAAATAGAGAGAAGATGAAGACATTGCAAAGGATCCTGTAATAAGTGCTTGAGGGTACACTTGGATTCAAGGGGATTCAAACCTCACAAGTCTTGAAAGTCTAGAAAGAGCTATCCAAGTCTATGACTTTTGAACTTATTTTAACCTCGTGACATATCCCAATAAGAAACAGGGTCTAATGTACTTTAAAACTTAATATAATGACATGTCATTCTATTTTATGAGGATCCCTAACGTTCTTACTTACATTTTTTTTATAATTCTTTACCATTCCTTAGCCATTTATTTTACAATATGTATGTGTTTGCATATATGAATGTATATGTGTTGTAGGGCCCATATTTTGCGCACAAATTAGTTCGTAATCAACCTAATATAGTTACAGTGAACCAAGTCCAGTCCACCAACCAACAAATATAATTTATTCGGAGGCCCAGGATCCTCGTTACCATTTGGGCCTGGGTACTGTCCAAAACAAGAATCCATAGTAGTATTAGAAAAAATGAGTCAAAGAAAAACTATCTTTAGTCAATATAAAAAGTATGGCTTAGTTTTAGATATTTTATGTACTAATTTTTTTTTTTTTTTGGAAAATAATTCTATCTCACAACAAGTTAAATAATGAAAGTTAGGAGATCGTTTTTCAATTCATTTAAAGTAGCTACCAAACATAGGAAAATGAGATAATTTTATATATATAAAAGTTTATTGAAAAATGACTCATTTCTTAGAAAATATCATCGTTGAAACAAATAGAACGTGACTAATTAATAACATCTGATTGACAGGAAATTTAATGCATGTGTTGAGAACCAGTGAATATGAAATCAAACCGTTAAATTTCAAAATATGTAGTTATATTAAGTTTTTCAGCAACAGTTGTAAGATGTAAACTTGTAACCACTTTCTGCATCTATAAGGCCATTTTCTCTACACACACACACACACAAATCTCAAGGCCCATTAGGCCCAAGCTCAGCCCAACCCTTTAAAATCAACACAACCCTTTGACCCATAGCTTTTTAACCCTGCTTGAGGCCCAAGCCCATAGCTTGCTTCTTTTCCAAGTCCTAAAACTGAAAAAGTGCCATTCCCCAATCTGTGAGTGAGTGCTTTTGCTCTGATAAAAAAAAAATGGAATTTGTTGTTGAAGAAGGCAAGAAACCTCATGACCAGTGCTCCACTCTCCTTCTGGTGAGACACATATGCTTTTTATTTTTAGTGACCATGAATTTTGTTTTGCACTTTTTTAAGTTTTACTTACAAATTTTGCTGGGTTGAATATGTTAAAAAAGCCAGCTTTATCGATTGGGAATGTGGGGCAATTGGCAATGGATCTTATGGTATCGTCAACAAGAGCAGAAAGAATTGGGTTTTTCGATGACCCTTTTTTTCTTCCTTGTGTAGGAAACGATGCCTATGGTCCTCAACCTCAAGGCCAACTCGCTCTTCCTCTTGAAGGTCAGCTTTTTAAAACTAAAAAATATATATAATTTTCAGTACCCAGTAAGTTCCTATTACTTGCTTGTTATGTAACATTTTTTTTTTTTTGGGTTTTGTTTCAGCTTATGATTCCCCCTCTAATGCACTGACTCTTGTCCAACAAAGGTCCCCGGTTGTTAAGGTTGTTACTCTTGCTTCTTTTTTTGAAATTTTTTGATGCTTTTAATGTTGAGGTTTATGATGATGTTATAAGTTTTTTATGGGATGTTTTTTAGATATGATGGCTGTGAGAAATGTTGTATGGTTGTGACAATGACAACAATTGATTGAATGAGATTGTGATAAGAATGGGATTCCAACTTTAGTAAGCCAACACCAATATACTAATTAGTAATTACTAATACTACTGAGGATTCTTGTTTTCAAATTTGTTTCTTTGCTTTGAGAAATTTTCCTGTCACTGGTGACTGGCCAAGGACCTTTAGATCAAATGGTATTTTCTGGTGTTTTTAACGACATTTAGGGTTTGAATACCCCTCCCCCACTTAAAATGTATAAAAAAGAAACCGGAACTTTATTGTATTAGTAGAACAAAGGATTCTTCAGTAGCGGAGGTTATGTGTTGGTTTGGTGGGAGGATTCATTGGGATGTTAAATTTCGTCGTCCTCCTCAAGATTGGGAGCAAGAATCCTTTGATCTTTTTATGGATATGGTCTACTCTTTGATGGTACGGGGATTGGGTCTAGATAGGGTGTGTTGGAAGCCAACAAGGAGTAGAGGTTTTGAGGTTAGAGGATTCTATCTATCTTTCTTTCTACCCTCATACCATCTTATCCTTCTCTTGGAAGATGATATGGAAATCGAAGGTTCCTCCAAGGGTAGCTTTCTTTTCATGGTCTGCTTCCTTAGGTAAGATTTTAACAACAGATAACCTTCGCAAGTGACATGTGCTTGTTCTTGATTGGTGTTATATGTGTAAGAAGTGTGGGGAGTCAGTGGATCATCTTTCTTCTTCATTGCCCCATTGCTTGTGAGTTGTGGTCATTGGTGTTTTGTTTGTTTGGAATTCATTGGGTTATGCCTTAGAAGGTTATCGAGTTGTTTGAGTCTTGGCAGGGTAAGTTTGGTCGACATAGAAATATAGAGTTGTGGAGAATTGTGCCTCATTGCTTGTTATGGTGTATTTGGCGCGAAAGGAATGCTAGAAGCTTTGAGGGATGTGAACGCTCTATGTTAGAGATTAAGTCTTTTTTTTTTTTACACACGCTCCTCGATTGGAGTGTGGTCTTTTGTCATTTTTCTTGTTCTTCCCTTCATGTTTTACTTGATCGTTGTAATCTTGGTTATTGATTTATGCCCCCATAGTACATTCCCAATGTACTCGGGTTGGCTGTTTTCGTTTTTTTAATAAAATTTTCTTTACTTATCAAAAAAAAAAAAAAAAGTATAAAAAAGAAAAGAAAATAGAAAGTGACCTGTTGCTGATGTTGATACCTGTTGCTAAGAGTAAAACAGTCTTGTTACATGCTAGTGAGTCAATGTCATTTTGATATATTGTCGTGTTCATTGTTTGGGTCTGCTGTCAAATATTTTAAAACTCTACTTAAAGACCTTGTGTAATATTGTTTCTTGAACAAGATGACTGCGGAAAAGACGTGTTTCAAATTCAGGTGTTGGTGACCAATGGCCTCTAGGTTTAATGGAATTTCCTAGTTAAAATGTATATAAAAAAAAGGAGTTGGTTATCCTACTTAGGAATCTACATGGTGAAAGTTTTGGGTAGTCAAGAAATTTCAGGTACTTTTTTTTTTTGGGCAACACTAAACAATTTGAATTCTTTAGGCATAGTGCTTGCCTTTTAAAAATAGTTAATGAGCAGTTAATGCTTTGTTACTTGGATGTTTACAAACTGTAGAATAACTTTTGCTTACTTAATGTTTGCTACCAAGAATTGTGGGAAGGTTATTGGTGGTTGGGTTGATGATGCTATGACTACTATGTTAGACTTCTTCATTAGTAATTCTTGCATCTAGAGGCCACCTAATGCCTCTTAATATATAGCTTTACTTGTACAATGTCATCTTGATTGCTTTTTATGTGTATACTTTGTGTGGAAAACAATTTTATGTTCTTCCTTGTTGCTTTTACTTGAATGTGCTCTTGGTGCTTCTATGTACTTTATGATACTACTAATTCTCAATTCTGAAGCACTAAATATCCATTCAAACAGGGGAAGATGGTTGAATTTGCTAAAAATTTGGCTGATTTTGCTGCTGCTACTGGAAAGAAACATGCCGTTGTGCTCTCTAGCTTAGATTTTGGGAGGTGTCGAAATATTGATATGTCAAGGTACAAATCAATAATCATGCTATTTTTTTTATTAAGTAAAACCAGTATGAAATCAATAATCATGCTATTATTAAGTTCATGGTAATATTTGTAAGCTATGGGTTTCTCTACTGGATGAAAAATTGTGATTCAGTCATCCATGTGCCAAGGAAACTAACTAACGTTTAACTCTTTGAAGTTGCAAGTACTAGGGATGGGATTTTTAGCTTTGACATAGGCACATAGAACCAGTTTAACAGGCTCATATTTCAACTAACTATACTAGTGGCCTCCTCATCCCCTTGGAGAAAACTTATTATATATAAAAAAAAAACACTAGCAAGACTGGTGATCTATATGCAAAATGTTCAGTTCATACAAAATATGAGCACCTCTTACTTTCTCTCTCTCCCTCTCTCTCTCTCAACCATCTTATAGTCCTCATCTTCTTCCTGAAAAATGTTTGCAGCTACCACTTTTCTTTCATTGTGGGGCCACTTTATTTTAGCAGAACTCCAGGCTTTCTGCTTTGCTGCAAGTCTCTTATTTAATTAAGGCCTTTAAAAGTAATTTCGTAAATAAGATTTTGTAAATCACCTTGTCCAATAAAAAAACCGGTTCATGCAAGGGAGAGAATGTTGAATAAATAGTTTCTCATAATTTAAGAATTGATCAAGAAGCATGACATTGAAACATGAGTGAAACCCACATAAAAGAAATCTTATTCTTTTCAATAAACATTATGAGCAATTCTTTCAAGAAGATTGACTTACGTTTGAACTCAGTTGTCTTGGTAATTGTGTAAGCAACCATCTGGACCCACTGTTTGCAGTTGCCTATGCCATTTTTTCAATTTTGATTTATCCTTTTATCACATCAGTGGTTTGCAGACATACTACTTGTCTAGCAACAATTCTGACGGAACAGATGATTACTGCGAGCAACTTGGGTGGAAAAGACTGCAGGAATACAACCCTACTCAGAGATGTTGGAAATATCTCGGCACTTTAGCCGAAGGAAATGCCTTGCAGGATGACAACCCTTTTGAAGATGAACTAGAAGAAGAAGATTACTACCCAAGCTTGCCTTTTGCTGCACTTTTTTCTTGTTTTAAGGTATTTTTTGTTCAAGTATGATTATGACAATTAAACATAATTTTCAAATTATATATTTTCACGTAAAAAAGAAAAAAGAGGGGGTGGGGGGAGGAGATTTGCATGTTATGCTTTATGGTCATTTATCAACACCAAACATTTTTTTAACTGCTAGATACTTTATGGCTTATTTTAATAATTGAACCTTTCAAATTATTTATGACTTTATTAGTTTTTTTTTTTGGCTTTATTTTGTTGGTTTCCAAGTTCTGAGCTTCTAATGTGGAGTTACTTCTCCATAACATATATTCTATAAGGACACTCCTTGTATGATATTTCTGGGGATAGGTTATGACTGGTGTGATGTCTGGGTTACATCTCTGTGTGTGTGTATGAATATTATACTTGAAACAAGACCTTTGTCAACCACCAGTTTTTATTCCAATTTATTTCATGCTTAATTATATTAATTATATAACCTGTAGAATGCAAGAAAAAAAACCTTCTCTACATTGTAAGCTTTGTCATCTGGCATCCAAGCGCACACACACGCACAGATGCGTAATACAGCCAGATATAGTCCATAAATTGCAGCCTATTCACTCTCTCTGTCTCTTTCTCTCTCTCCCCCCCGGGGGGCAGCCTCCTGCACAGTAGATATGAGAAATAAAAATTAAATATTGTTAATCTGTACAGCTGCTGTACGCACTCAGATGTAAATGTGTCATACAGCAAAATATAGTCCATAGATTGCAGCCTATTCACACACACGCACACACGTAAATGCCTAATACAGCAAGATATAGTCCATAAATTGCAGCGTATTCACTTTCATCCTCTCCCTCTCTCTTCTGAAAATACATATGAAAGAAAATAGAAATTAAACATTGTTAATCTGTATGGCAGCTGTCTGGTTTTTTCAAAGGCAAAAGGCAACCTTAAGGCGCCAGGGCCTTGTAATGCCTGAGGTGTGAGGAGACAAAAAGGCGCTAGCCCGAATAAAGCGAGGCGCCAAATTCTTAAAATATTTATTATACATATAGAACTTAAATCATATGTACCTAGTATATTAAAATATTATAATGAAGTGTTTTTCAATCTATTGCATGAAGAATTTTTTTTGTTTTTTTTTGATGACATAGGAGAACTTTACTCAGATTAGTTGCACGTCCTAGAGCATACTGTACAACAATCTTCATTGTTAATCAAACTCCTACGGGTAACTGACCCCACCCGCTAGAACCAGTTGCCGGGTAATCCAGGAGCTTTTCACCCTTGACGGGCTAAGCAGTTTATCCTCATGCTTAGGAGGCTATTGCATGAAGAAATTAGGTCTATCAAATAATTTCAAATAGGATTAACATGGTTTAGGCTCTATTAGTTATTCTAACAATAGGTTTTACAACAAGCTTCTATATAACAATAAGTTTTACAACAAATCTTTGTAAATTAAGTTAAATAACAATAGATTTTATAACATGCCTTTTTTAAATTTTTGATAAGTAATAAAAATTATATTATAAAAAGAAGAATTGAGTCACCTGAGTATACAGGGAGTATCCATCAGGGAAAAGAAACAAATCAAGAGCGTAAAATACAAAAGTCAATAAACCCATGAACTGAAAATAAATCATGAAAAGAAGAGAAAGATTGACAGTCTAACACTGCAACCCAGTCCAGCCTAACATGCCTTTTTAAATTAATAATCTAATAGTAGGTTTCACAACAAATTTCTATAAAAAAAAAAAAAAAAAAAAAAATCCTGAGGCTCTCGCCTTAGCAGCTTTTTCATGGCTTAAGGCAGTCGCCTTACTCACCTAGGCTCTAAAGGTGCCTTGCCTTAGAGCCTTTAAGGCGCCTTAGTGGCACCTCGCCTCACTTGAGTGCCTAGGTTGGCTTGCCTTTGACTACAATGGGTTTTGCTGACCAATGTGATTTTGATATACAAAGGTTTTGGTTTATTGATCAGGCCAAAGGTTTAAAAGTCACCTGCTTATTATGCTACTGCTCAGAAGGGGACAACATACAGGATGCTTTCCATTTGGCTGAGGCAGCATGCAAACTTCTGGGTCTTAGTCCCAGTAATTTCCACGGTATGTTTCCTCCACCTGTGATTGACAGTCTGATCAAAGTTGAAAATCTAATAATTTCCTCATATGCCATATGACTATTGTCAAACTTTTGAAATCCAATTTCAAGCTTTCTTGTTGTCACTTGTCATTGTAATGCTCTCTATGTAACTGTCAGTTGTAAGAATGTAGGGTGTATGTTATCCATCTTAGGGATGTTAGAACCAGCACATGCTCTAAAGCAACTTGAAGCTTGGGGCTGTTACCCATTAGGAGCAATTAATCTGCAACCTCCATTAATACCATTGATATTTCCAACCTTTTTTTCTTTTTCTTTTTTTATAGTTTTTTCCCCCCCTAAATCAGTTACTTGGTAGGAAAACTTTTGCATAGCATAGCCTGACAATTCAAATTTCACGGTTTATGGAAGTTTAAGATTAACACACAATCTTCTTTACCCAAATATACACCATAGATTCTTTTCCACATCAAAATTTTATCTGTAAGTTGGAGCATGATTCCTATTAATTCATTTTATCTTTATGTTTTTCACTCCTTTTTTGAGGCTTTTGATTCATATGAATACAATTTTTTTTTTTGAAAAAGAATTGGCTCCAAACATGTTTTGAGCTATCTTTTTCCAACCCACTATGTGGCAACTGAAGAGACCATTTATGTGTGTTGTGTAATTTTAGTCACATGACTTTATTAATGAGTCGTGCTCTTTAAATAATACGCTTGGATACTCTTATAATTAGTCACATAATGGGTTGAAAAAGATAGCTTCAAACATGTTTGGAGCCAAATTTTGTCCAAGTTTTTTTCTGGTGAATTATTGTTTTTTGGAAGAAAAGAAAAACAACAACTAAACTTTTAGCTTTTTTTCAAAATAAGCTAGCTTTTAGTTTTTTGACTCTTTTATATTTGATGGACATTAATTTATGCCTAGATTAAGTAAGTCCATATTGAATTTTATTGTCTCAGTAACTTTATGTCCAAAAGTTTGAAGTAGATTATGAGCCTTAAATAATCAGGCATATGGATATTTTCTATATAATTTGACATTCATCATTGGGAATTTTGTAATCTTGTGCCAGATTAATTATTTGATAGTTTGATTATTTAGAAAAACCCTTTTCTGGGAGTGGTTATTACAAACTTTTCCAGATTATATGAAAATGGACTTTGGTAGTCAAGCAATCATTCTAATTTGTGCTCTTTGTGCTATTGGCTTTGTTTAGGCAATGAGGGTAATGGATGGCTCATTCCATATTCGTGGAAGAGTGTGTATGGACCACCCCCAGATATGTCTATCTTCTAGGCTGTATTGATCTTGAGATTGGATCCGCAAGAACAAGAGTACCCCTTGAATTCTCATTGATGTTTCGTCAAAGGCTGCGAAAATCAAACAGTGCATCCATTGTATCTTGCATATGTAAACGTTAGGTTCTTTTGTTTAGCAATGGATTAGTCAATATAGAATCAATGATTTGAATATCGTTTTCCATATGCTGGTGCATCACTTCTTTTCCTTTTTCTGTGTCTTCCTTTTTTTTCCAAACAAAATAGGAAAAAAATCCACTGCGTGTATAAAGTGAAGACAATGACGACACGACATTGCTTGTATAAAGTGAAGACAATGACGACACGACATTGCTTCATCATATGCATAGAAAACCTAATTTACCTGACCAACCCAATCCAATCCAACATTTTCCAAAGCACAGGAAACTGAAAGTTGAGATTTTGTTTCCAACAAAGTAGAAAACCAATGCATTATGCATTATGCGTGTGAAAGTTGAGACGATGACGATGCTGTTTTGTGGATCGAGTTGATTTTATGTAATGATTATATATTTTCCATGATATATTTTTATTACATACGTCTAGTTTTAATTGGTGCCTTTTGTTTCATTCTATATACGAAACCCACATTCAATGATTTCCTCACCTAAAATTCAGTAATTTTCTCACCTAAAACCCACAACCATATCTAATATTTTAGGTTTTCATTGAAATCTCACATTCTCGATGGAAGTAAATTAAACTTCAGAGTTCGTTTGGCTGGAAGGGTGGAAAAGTGGAATTATAGAAAATTGTGGAATGATGGAAAAGTGAGAAAATATAAACAAAATTATTTTTTCTCATTTTTGTTTGGTTGAAAGTGGAAAAGTGGAGGGAATGAAAAAATAAGTTTGAATAAATTTACTTATATACAATTGTTAAAGAATGATGCCTAATTAAAACAAAAAAGTGATAAATAACGACAAAAAAGAGTAATCATCCAAATTTATTAAAAAAAATAAAAATCATGTTCCAAAAAAAAAATCACGTCTAGTTTAAAAAAAAAAAAAAAAAAACAACAACAACAACAACAATTAGAGGCAACGTTACTGTCCGGAAGAAAGAAAAAAAATGAAGAAGAAAGAAGGCACGCCAGGCCTAGAAAATCAAAAGAAAAAAAAAGGCACGCCCAGGCTTAGGAAAAAGAAAAAAACAAAGCAAAAAGCAAAAAGCAAAGTTAATGCCTAGGAGAGAGAAAAAAAAAAATAACGGCAACTTGAAAAACTCAGGTACACATTGGCATTTTTGTCAATCAATAAAAAATTCATCTTCACTTAATTTTATCTCTATTTTGGAGAGAGAATATTTTAGTGGGTCTGGGAAAAAAACACTTGCGTCTCACTATTTATTTTCCTTCCTCCTATCCAACCAAACACACTCCAAAAAAGTTTTCCTTCCTATTTTCTCTCCAAAGTTTTCCATCTACCCTGTTACACCTCCAAATAAACACACTTTTAGGGTCTGTTTGAATCAGAGAATAAAAAAATGGAGAAGAAGTAGAAAAGTGGGAGGATAGAAAATGGAAAGAAACTGGAAAAGTGAGAATAGAAGGGATTTTAATTTTCCTTCTTTGTGTTTGGTTGAAGGGGTGGAAAACTTTTTTATTTGGTTGAGAAGAAAAATGTGATGATAGAAAATACAGTTTATATAAATTTACTCGTATGCCTATATTAAAAAATGATGTCCAATTAAAAATAAAATAAAATATGGCAAACAACCAACCCAAAAAAAAAAACAAAAAAAAAAATCATACACAGTACAAAATAAAAAAGTTAAAAAAAAAAAAAAAACAACAACAACAACAAAAAAAACAAAACCCAGTTAAACAGGAAAAGAAAGGGAAAAAAAAAATGACGAAGGGAAAAACACCCAATTACCAAACAACAAAAAGAAAGAAAAAAGAAAAAAGGGAAAAAAGAAGAAGAAAGGGAAGCATGTATCACGCCCAGTAAAAAAACCGAAAACAAAGAAATGATGAACACAAAATAAAAGGCAAATTGATAAGAAGAGAATTAAAAAAAAGAAGAATGGATCAACAAACAAACCAAAAAAAAAAAAAAAAAAAAAAAGTCGCAAAAGTAACGTGGAGTTACAATTGTGTCCAAAACAAAGCCTTTTTTTTTCTCTTCAGTTTTCTCTCTTATTTGGTAAAAAAACATTTTAATGGGCTTAAAGAGAAAAAACTTGAACCCTACCAAATATTCCATTCTCTCTACTCTCCAATCAAATACTCATAAAAACCATTTTCTTTCCCATTTTCTGTCTTCTTCTTTTTTTTTTTTTTTTTTCTTTTTTCATCCTTCCTAAAATCTATTCAAACAAATGGTTTTTTTAAAAAACAAATTAAACCTTGAAGTTTTAAACATAACATATTAAACCCTATAGTAAAAGTATCAAATTCAATCTCAAGTCATTTAAGTAGATTGTGTTTGGGTATAGGTTCGAAAAGCCTCATAGTTCAATTGGCACCTACTAGTATTTCCACTGTTTTAAAAACTAGACCGAATCAGCTAGTTCAATAAGATGAACCAAAAATCGGACAGGTAAAAACAGGAAAAATCGGCAAAAAATCAAGAACCAATCCCTTTTCCAGTTCTTTCATTCCGATTTTTATAACCATGAATATTTTCGACAAAGATGTTAAAGATTCAAATTCTCCTCCCATTGTAACTATCAAATTATTCAAAAAAAAAAAAATTGTTACTTTTTGAAATATGAAGGATTTTAATTTGTTACTTTTAAAATTATAAGGTTTAATTTGTTAATTTTTAAAACTTTATTACATTATAGGGTTGAATTTGTTACACCCCATGAACTATAAGGCTTAAAATAATGTGTTCCTAAAAATGATTGAAATATAAGTGTAGGCGTTTGGATGTAAAAATATGTAATATTAAGTTGTGTCTTTGAATGGAAATGCTAAAAGTATGTAAATATTATTGGAAATAAATAACTTAATGAGCTTGACAAAATGGTTCAAATCAACTTATGCAAACCAAATAGAGTTAGAAACGAGTCAAGTGACTTTAAGTTGAGTATTAAAAAATATGTAATATTAAGTTTCTTCTTTGGATATTTGAGCATAAATGTAATTGGAGATAAACAACTTAATGAGCTTGACAAAAAATTTTCAAATCAATCAATGCTACCAGCTAGGGTTATAAATAAGTCAAGTCAAGCTGAGTATTAAAGAGTTTAGGATTTTTTTTTATTACATATTCATCCTATAATAATGGTGTTTTTCCAAATTTTATTGTTCTGCTTCTTGGACTAACCATCCCTTTCAAAGTTCACACAATTTTATTTCAAACAAAAATCAAGCTTAAGCTCATCACCAAATTGGATTAAATGCACAAGTTTGTTCATATTCTTATTGAACAAACTTGAACTTGTTTGCAAACTACTTAATTATTTTTCCCCATTTAATAAACATTATGATTAAGATCTTTTAGTCCTTTACAAATTTATACTGACAATTAATAACTAAATTATAATTGAAATTATATCGTTTGTTTGTTCGTTTAGACCCCTTAAACTAGATTGTTTAACCTATTATAATAAATTATTACTTAGATTAATTATTCAGATCTAGGTTAAACATAACTAAATCATATCATGCAAAACATCGAAAAAGGAAATAACACTATGATATAATGACCCAGGAAAACCGATGAAACGAACTGTTTCAAGGTAAAAACCTGGAAATGATTTGACCTAACTATCCTCAAGGTAAAAAAAATCCACTATAAGAGAATTGAAGTTTTTACAATCAGATTTAACCCTAAATCTATTGCTACCTTCAGTAGTAACTTACTGACATGACCACGCGTAAGCTCCGAATCCACGATCTCCTTTTCTTCTTGGATTTACACCAACACAAGCCGCCTTGCTTGTGACTTTGAGATCCCACTCTAAGGTTTTAGATCACCATTAGTAATGATCTTGATACAGCAACTATGTTCTACCTATGCTTAATTGTAGATTTTGCTCCGGTAGATTTTGTGTAGTTAGATGGTATAAAACCTCTTGGATCTCACAAAGAGTAACACACAAGTCTTCCAAAAGTCTGAAAAATGTAGTTAGGGTTTCCCTTTTATATGTGGAGAAGTTCAGATGAAACCCTAAGCGTTTTCGCGGGCTTGGGCCTATTTCAAAATTCTGTAGAAAAACTGGACCTATGATTTTCGATCGGTTGAGCCTAATTCTTGATCGGTAGAGGAAGGTAGAACCACACTTTCTTTTTCTGCAATCAGCTGGACTTGAACCTTGAAACAACCACTTTTAAGCATTGCCTAAAAACCTAGACTAGACATGTTTTGTTTTCAGTTTGCCAACACACTAAAAACATGATTCTAAAATTGTTAAAAGTTTATATAATTTTTACTATGAAATACAAAATTTATATTTTCAATAAATTACAATTAATAATTTGATATATTATGAACTTATTTACAAATTCTATACAATATAATATACCATCTATGTAAGTTATATTTATGCGTGTGTATAATATTATATATACCTAAATCGACCATAATGCTCATGAGATTATTCATAAACACATTATATTGTTTGAACTTGGCTCATACAGTCGAATTTAAACTTTTTCTTGAATTTGACTTGTTTATTAAATAATTAAAACAATTTTTTCCCAAGTTGAACCTAAATTTTTCATAAACAAATCGATTCATTACAATTCTAAAAACTGCAACCTTTGGCTTAAACTGGGTTGGTTTGGATGGATTCTTTTAGCATTTACAGATTGGCTTGGGTTGGTAGTCGGTTTGTTTTGAAAAATCCTTCAAAACCAATCTAAACTAACATATGCACATTCCCATTAATTTGAGCAGAAGTAACTACCTAGGTATGAAGGTTCAATTCTTTAAACGGACTACAAAAGTGGAAAATGGGAGGAAAATTATACGGTAAATCCCTGGCATAAAAAGCATTATTGGGTGCTTTCGATCTTTTGTTGCCGCTTAGTTGATGCAAATTAATGGCACATGATTTTTTTTCACTTTTTTATTATTGTTAGAAACAAATTTTTTTTTTTTCCACTTTTGATTTACCGAAATGGTGTCTTTAATGTTCATTTTCTTGGAAGCACGTTTATTGTTTGATAATTAGAAGTTAGAAGACCAGCGATTAGGAAGCGGTCAAAGTCAGGTCAGACCGAGCTGGTTGAGCAGTAGGAGGAGAATCGGTTTAATCTTAGGTAAACCCACAGTCGGAGTCATAAGGAAAATACCAGTTGGACTGGGAGCACCGATCCTCGCATCAGGTCTGCCTTTTTTCTTTGCTATCAAGGCAAGGCATTTTATGGCCTCTTCTGCCACGTTCAGAAATGGTATGCCACCAAAGATGTTTTCTCTGGTCCAAGGGCAAAGCTTATCAATCAAATGGTAAATAGCATCCAATTGATATGAAAATTGGTATGCATATTAAGAATATAGAATATGTAATTTAACAGTTGGATTTTCAAAATATTAATTTAATAACAAATTATTAGGTGGTGTAACATTACTTAGAATTATATTAGGTGTAACGGTTGGACTCTTTTTTTCACTACAAACTCCAAGAAATTTCATGATGCTGATACTTTCTGTTTGATGATTTCCATCAAGCCATGGCTTGCGGTCCTCCTTTTAAGTGTGTGTTCAATTAGATGAATTTGTCAATGTCAACCTACGTAGAAGCAAGGATGGTGCATCTCCTATATGCATAGAAATCCTAATTAGTAGGTGGTGGCTATGCATTTTTTATTACTGGTTGTATCAATATTTAAACTAAGATGTACACGTGATTATTCGACTAATCATTTAAAAAAAAAAAAATCTTTTTGACCAGTACTAAACACATACTAATGACTTATCTTCTTTTTTTTTTTTTTTTTTTTTTTTTTTTTTGCCGAGACTAAGTGAAGAACAATTTGTAGTATTAGATTAATCACTAGTGTTAGCTTCTCAACAAAAAAAGAAGAAAATGTTTTATTGATCGCTAATGTCAATGTTTGAATAGTGAATTCAATAAAAAATTGTATTGCGTAACTCAAATGTGCCTCTTTTAAATAGTTTTATAAGGTTATCCAAAGTAACTTTTGGCGACTTTTCTTTGGTTATTAATTGTGAGTGACAATTAAAAACGAAGTGCCATAGATTCATAATAGCCAAAGGATAAAGACTCCAAATACAAAAAATTCCACAATATTTTTCTCCAATAGTTAAATTGATCACAAGTTTATATTAATTTTTATCTAGACTCATTACTAACATCAATTTTTTAGTTATTACTAAAAATTAACCACATCAATCGAGTATGAATAGTACCGTGAGACCTATTTTTAATAAAAAAAAAGTTACTGAAAAGTGAAATTTGTGAGCTCATGAACAGTACACAAATACATTGTTTACTGCTGACTTGGTCAACAACTGCGGCCGAAGCAAAAAAATAAAAAGAGAGAGATAAAACGTAGACTTGGATCCAAACCCACACCTTCTTGTCAATGACATGTGAAGGAAAACGCGCATTTCATTTACATCATCAAACTCTCAGTGAGTCTATGTACATCATTCAGGGAGAGATTTATACTTTTATTTTTCTTCATTTTTATAATTAATCACGTGATAACAATGTCAATGCTCCAAAAATATTTCTAAAGACACATTTGAAAGGGGTACCGTGACAAATTATGATTTGTAATACATCACTTCCGTAAGGTATCGACCAGTGACATTGTTTTCACTACACAGTTGTGAAGTTGATTCTCTCCTAACTGGGGAGGAAATGCATGTATGCAAGACTTCATAAACGTGTCCTATCTCAAACACATCGCAAATTGCATACCTTTCCAAGACTTCAACTATATTGACTTGTAAAAACTAAAAAGATTATAAAGAATATGTTTTACATGGGTTTAAACTTAAAGCTCATTTATTATAAGACAGTAGCAAATTTAGCACGTAACTTTTTTAATGCTTATTTGAATTGTACAAATTTTAATTTCCCACGATCATTGTACGGTATAAGGACGAAAGTAGAAGCGTAGGTCATAGCATTATCTCATTCTCCAGCCACCTTTGTTGAAATGTCAGGTGAGACTTCTAAAATTCTAGCCTAAACACATTTCAAGATCATAAATATTAGGGCTTTGTAATAATTGGATTAGATTACTTTTTTTAGAAGGAAGATTATAATTAATGGATAGATATAAATAATATTCATCAACGTATAGAGATTACTTGAATAATTAATACTAGCCTTATCACACGCGCTCCACAAGTGTAATGAGACTTTTTTTATATATGTTAAGTTTAATATAAATTTTCAATTTGAATTTAACTATTGTTAGTAAGGTTACACATAAAAGGATTTTTATAAAATTAAATTTTAGGATTTGAAATAAAGTAAACTACTGGGTTTAGTGTGTGCTAATTTTTAGGTGGAAAAAAAAAATCTGAAATCTCGAAAATGTGTTAAAACACAAAAGCTGTTAATTAGACCTCCAAATTAAATATTACGGCTTAATTGATTACTCTAACTTATACTAAGTGCAGAATAGAGTAAATGCGAGCGGATAAACAATATAACTACTCTAAACCATAATCATTAAAACACAGCAATAAAATGAAAGCTAAAAGAGTAGGGAAGAAGAATGCAAACACAAGATAACACTCCGATGTGTTATCGAAAAGGAAACCGAAATACTCGGCGTAAAACCTCTCCGCCGCCCTCCAAGCTGTAAATCGATCCACTAGATAATCAGTTGGGATACATGAGTAGCAAGAGACCCTCCAAGCATAATCTATCCGATGCACCTAAGCCCTCCAAGCTTCTATTCCAACAAGGCTTCTCGGAACCGTGTCTTGTCTAGCTCTCCGGATTTCGCAATATATCCGATTGCATCCTCCAAAGCTTGGCTTCTTCCAATACTTCCTAGCAGCACCAAAACCTTACTTGACACTCTAAAAGGGTGTGGTAAGTGTTTGGACTATTAATCTCTCAAGGATATAGAAATGGAGAGGTAGAAGTTGAGAAAAAACTACAATGGATTGTGTAGAGAATTGTGAGTATAACAATCTTTAACTCTCAAGGGTTGTGGTTAGGATTTTCTCTCAGAAGCACTCCTCAACATCTGTGGGTAATGTGGATATATATAGTGTGGGTACAGATAGTGTGTATCAGATATGACAGATTGACAAAACAGAATGTTTTACGGATATCTCGCAAGAAGACCTTACTTGCGAGACACTCGCGAAAATCAGCTGTCACCAACTTGTCTTGACTCTTCGCATTCTAGTCATGTGCAGGGCATATGCTTCACTTCGCGGATAAGCTTCTCGCGAGATACTCGCAAAAACTTCTTGCTCTTCACTTTGCCTTAAGTCTTCACACTCTCTCTCACTCACACAACCCTTACAAGAAATCCCACATAAAATACAGGGTACATAAGATTGAACATAAATACAATCAAATTTGGCACGAAATTAAAGCCAACATTAAATAGTTGTAAATCACAACTTTACAATATCAAATGTACATGACTACGTGAGATATGTTTAGATAGAAAGTGTGCTAATTTTTAGAAAAAAAGGTTTCTCTATTATTATTATTTTTTTAATTTGTTGAATTACAATTTTAACCTTTTTTTTTTAAAGAATAAAGATTATAGAATTAGATTTTGGATATTTTTGACATTTTATGAAATCATAACTAACATTCTGAATCCTCTTAATATATAGAAATCATGGTTTTGAAACCCGGACCGATAGGCACAGTCCGACTGGGAAAACCTCAAACCGTTCACTTTTGTGGTCTGTTTAACATCAAGAATCGTCATATGCAAAAAAATCAGGGATCCGTACGAACTACAGTCCCACCGCCCGGTTCTAAGAACCGTGAACGGTTCTAGCGGTTCATGCGGTTCCTTTTTGTTTCATCTGTTCTGGTAAAATTCGGCTAATACACTAGTAGGAAGTTATGAACAGATCTAGAAGAAGTGAAAAAAGAAAAAGAAAAATTGAAGGAATAAAGGATTTGATAATTTTTTGAAGTACTTTAGCTTCATTGATTCATAATCTTCAAATCTGAAACAAAGAGAGACTCAACCTTTAAATCTAATAAAAAGAGAGACAGAGAGTTAAAGGAAACAAAAATGAGAAGGAACAATGAAATATGGCTTCAGCCGCCAACAGAAAAGAAAGAGAAGGGGTCAAGTGCCGTTGTAGGTGGGGTAGTTGAGTTTATTAATGGGGATGCCACGTTTTGCATTACTAGTGGTTATAGTTTTTCTATTTTGTTCTTCCTAGTGTGCCACGATGTGGCCATGCAACACAAATATCATCACTTCTTTGTTTAAATTAATGTATTCATAATTTCATAGGTACCACGTCGTTGCCATGCAACACAAATACTATTTTATATATATTTTGGTCACTGTGTACTCTTTTATCCAAGCTTTTTCTTAGAGCATTAGCATTGGAGAATGTTAATGCCATATCTAAGGACAATTTGGCATTTTAAACCTTAAAATCCTTTGCATCAGACAATTATAAACACAACTATTACAAATTTTTTTGCAATAGTGCTACAGTACAATTCTATACACAGAATTGTACTGTTCACAGTATTGTAAAAAAAAAAAAAATTTTATTCCTCCTTTTTAATCCGAAATTTCTCTCTCATCCCTCTCATTTTTTCTGTTCTATTCTCTCTCTTCCTTCTTTGTTGCTCCATTTGCTCTCTCATCTCTGAAACTTCATCTCCGAAATTTCTCACTCATTTCCGAAATTTCTCACCCATCTCACACGGCCTTTCTCTCATCTCTCATCTCACTGTAGCTCAACCGATTCACCCTTACCCATCTCCATCGCTGAAGCTTCACACGGCCTTTCTCTCATTGCACTGGTGCTGGGTTTTGGATTTTTGAGGTTGGAGGTTGGATCGGCGTGGATCGGCGAGCTGGGTTTGGATTGTTGGGCTAGGATCGGTTGATGGTGGGTTTGGATCGGTTGTTCGATGGGTTTGAAACGGTGGATCTGTTGATCGATGGGTGAATCGTTTGGGTTGATCATCGGTAGCTCCGATGGTGGCTCCAGTGATAATTTTTGGGTTGGCTGGTTCTTCTGGGTTTTGCCTTTCTGATGGGGTTTTTTTTTTTTTTTTTTGGGGTTTTTTTTCCTTCTGTTGTGACTCTGGGTTTTTTTTGACGTTATTCTGGATTGATCATCGGCATTTTCTGGGTATTTTTTACGACCTGGGTTTCAAATGGCGGCGTGGGTTTTTGATCTGATCGGTGGCTCGGTGACTCGGTGGCTTGGTGTATCATAGGTCTCTGTGTGTGTGTGTGGGGCTTTGTGTGTTGAACCGGTGCTAGAAGTTGAGGGAGAAAGTGAGGAAAAAAAATGGTTGTTGGAAAGCCCAGGAAAACCAAGTTTGACAGTTAGAAAGAAATAATAAAAAAAAGATTAAAAAATAATATTTTAATAAAAATAGAGTTTTGGGATGTGGAGGTATTGTAAAATTGGATGGTATAATAGAATTGTGGGTTTTTAGAATTCTAAAATAGAATAGCATTAGCATTTTCCAATGCTAATGCTCTTAGAAGTATAGTGCCTTCTTGCACACTATTCTCTAGGTGATCGGCTCCAATCCCCCACAACGTTTCTCGAGGAAGTTTGGATTCTCAAGAGACAATCTTTGTTCGTCATTACTTGTCCTTATCCTCGTCCCGCTGCCCCACATGCTTATCTTATTGTTTGACCCTCCTCGGGCTACCCTACATCATTGGGCATGGCTCATGACCCAATATTCCTACTCAGCTCATTTATCCCCATAGTAGGCTTCAATTATCTCATTATTAAATATTTGAATTACCTCTTTATAATTAACGTGATACATCAGTTTGTATGCTTTCAATTTACTAAAGTTTACAGTACCCCTAACACTACTCAAAATTCAAACCACACGACAAGCAATTGATGTCTCCAATTTCTTTTCCTTTTGTTTGCCTCATCATCAAAACTAAAAGTTAGCTGAAATAGTACAGTGAACCATGATTTTCAGACCCGAATTGTTCAATAAATTGTAAAAGAGAGGTCCAAAATCAAACTGAGCTTGAACCGTAATGACGTCATTATTAATTTAATAACTATTTAAAGATATTAAATTAATATGAATACAAAATTTGACTAAAATAATCCCTAAATAAATATAAAAATCTATATTTCAAATGTATTTTTTATATCATAACTTTCATAACATAAAAAAAAAAAAAAAAATTAAATTCAAAGCAAACTTAATAAATAAACAAATATATAATTAAATGCATAACAATGTCAAAGTTGATTTACTTAAATCACTAAGAGCACTCTCATCAGGTCTTTTAAATGTGCCAAATGCCAAAAATTTGGCACATTTGGCACATCAAACATAAAAACAAAGGTCCATCAGGTATGCTAAATGTTCCAAAATTTTGGAACGTGCTACAGTACGCTCTCATTTTTGAGAGCGTACAGACATAAATGCTATTATTGTTTGGGCTTATTTTATTCGTATCTTCTCTCTCTTCCAATCAGACTCTCTCTTCCATCTCACCCATCTCTCTCTCTCTCTCCCTCTGCAACCCATCTCTCTCTCTCCCCGTCTGGCATTTTCATCACCGTCTGGCCACGCCGACTCGCCATCACTGATCTTGCCACGCCGGTCTCGCCATCACCGGTCTCGCCACGCCGAGAGACAGACCGCCCAGGCTCGCCACACCGATCTCGCTAGTCCTCGCCCGCGATCTCGCCAGTCCTCGTCACCGATCTCGCCAGTCCTCGTCACTGATCTTGCTAGTCCTCGTCGCTTATCTCGCCAGTCCTCGCCGCTAATCACGTCGCCGCTGATCTCGCCAGTCCTCGTCACCGATCTCGCCAGTCCTCGCCACTGATCTCTCCAGTCCTCGCCGCTAATCACGTCGCCGACCTCCACAGCCATCACCGATCGTTGGTTGAGTTTGGGTCGGCATTTTATTCTTTATTTTTTTGGTTGGTTGAGTTTTTTTTTTTTTTTTTTTTTCTCTTTTGTTGAGGTTTTTGGATTTGGAATTTGTTGGAGGATCCGGTGATTGTGAGTGTAGTTTGTGGCGGTTGATGTGCTGTTGGTGGTGGTTGTAGCGGTGGTTGTTGGTTGGTTGGTGGCAACTGCACTGAGTTTTTGGTGTTTGTATATTGGCTGGGATTTGAGATAATATATTATTTTAATGTGTAGTAAATATTATTTTAATGTATAGAATGGAAGAATAGAATATCTGATAAATGAGATATTGTAAAATGATGTGCTAAAATGATAAAGTAAGTTTTATATGTTTTAAAATGACATTTTTTATGAGAAAGTTGATGAAAATGCTCCAACCAAACCAAATAGTATAAATCACTGTTATTAGTTTTAAATCTAGTATAAAATATTATTAAAATAGAGGACAGTTGATGAAGCTTAAGGTACTGAGGTACTCCTTTTAACAAAAAAAAAAAAAGTACTGTGGTAGTAGTGCTATTATGGGACACTGGTACTGTAATTCAATAATGCATGAATAGAATATCAATAGTTATATGATCTGACGTTTGTGGTACACGATGGCCGAGACAGTCAAGGCGGTTTTTACTAGGCTATGTACTACGTACAGCTTTATCAAACAAAACAAAGATGTCTTAGCAAAAAACAAAGAAGACAAAACAAAACAGTGAGAGGAAGGGAGAGGGAGAGAGATTTTCAGAGCCATCGCCGTGACTGCCACTGGTTTGGAGAGATCATATCGCCGGTCTTCGACTGAAAGTTGCAACGGATGACAAGGCAGAAGCTTTGACTCGCATCAGGCGACTTGTGGTGGCAAATTACCGGAGATTAAGATCTGTTTGGATATGTTTATTTGTTTGAAATTAAAAATTTATTGTTAATAGGTAAAGATAAAAGTTAATTAAAATAATACAGTAAAATTATAAATAGTATCAAAAGGTATAATAAAGTACATAAATAGTAACAAAAATAAACTAAATAATGAAATAATTTTTATTTATAATCTGTATTTAAAACAGAGGCTTAGTTAGATCTTATACTGCTCTTTTTTTTTTTTTTTTTTTTCTTTGTACTGATTTATTCTTCTTGGAGGTTATAAGGTGGGTACCGTAAATACTTTCTTTCATTAAAAAAAAAAAAAAAAAAGAGTAAATACCTTACAAATTTGGACCGTTCCACCACGGTTTGTATGATTTTACTGATTTTTTTACATGGAACGGTTTTCGGAGTTTAAAGGACCGTCAAAGTTAATAGTTTTTTAGCACTATTTATGGGTAAGTGAGTATCATAAATAGTAAAAAATGTATAATAGTACCAATAAATAATAAAAAAAAAAAATCTGCCCAATATAAACATCAGATATTTTGTGAGAGTTTAGATTCAACTTATTTCTGCGTTTGTGTTTCTTTTTTTTTCTTTTTTGCTTGCCGTTGTTTTTGACTTTTCAATCATTTACTGTTCACTCTTCAACCACTCATGCACTGTTCACAATAAAAGAAACGGTAGAGTACACACTAGTGGGTTTCATTTATTGTTCACGAAATTCACAAATATTATTTTTCAATAACTTTTCATTAAAAATGAGTTCACAGTACTATTCATACATTTAAAAATTATTTTGCTCTAATATTTTTAGTTTTCAGTTTCAACAACTTTCAGTTTCAGTAACAATAAATTGTATCCGAACGGACTTTCTATATATAACTTTTTTTTTTTTTTGGGTGGATGGCCAGAAAATTCTATATATAACCCAGTTACTCCCTTACCCGAAACAACAATTATACATTTCCAAATCCCCAACAACTGGTCATTCCCAGATCGCCCAACCCAACCATGTCTTCAAACTCTTACTCATCTCCTTCCAAGGTCCAATCCTCTTCCAGTAATGGCTCTCCTTCAACAGACCTCCCTTTAAAGCCCATCCCAGGCAACTATGGCCTACCCTTTTTTGGTCCCATCAAAGATCGCCTTGACTACTTTTACCGCCAAGGAAAAGACACCTTCTTCCAAACCCGAATTCAAGAACACCAATCCACTGTCTTCCGAACCAACATGCCTCCAGGACCATTCATATCCTCCAACTCTAATGTCATTGCTCTCCTTGATGCTATCAGCTTTCCCATCCTCTTTGATACTTCCAAAGTCCAAAAACTAAACGTTTTAGATGGTACTTACATGCCCTCCACAGCTTACTTTGGTGGTTATCGTGTTTGTGCTTTTCTTGACCCGTCTGAACCCAAACATGCCCGTCTTAAGGGCTTGTTTTTCTCTATTCTTGCTTCTCGTCATGATAAATTCATCCCACTTTTCAGAAGCTGCTTGTCTGAGCTTTTCATCAACATTGAAGACCAAGTATCTGACAAAGGCAAATCATACTTCAACACCCTTAGTGATAGCATGTCTTTTGACTTTGTGTTTAGGCTCTTTTGTGATCAAAACCCTTTAGATACAAGTATTGGATCAAAGGGTCCGACACTCTTTGATAAATGGTTGTTTTTTCAACTGGCACCATTGATGACACTAGGGTTACCAAAGTTGTTTAACTTTCTTGAAGATATACTACTCCATTCAATCCCATTACCACCTTTTCTCGTTAAATCTAGCTATAAGAAGCTTTATAATGCATTTTATGCGTCTATGTCTTCCATCTTTGACGAAGCTCAGCAACGTGGGATTAAAAGAAATGAAGCTTGTCATAATTTAGTATTTATGGCTGGTTTCAATGCTTATGGTGGAATGAAAGTTTTGTTTCCTGCTTTGATCAAGTGGGTTGGCTTAGCAGGAGAAAAGTTACACCGTCAATTGTGTGATGAGATTAGGAGCATTGTTAGAGCTGAAGGTGGGGTTACTTTATCAGCGTTGGATAAGATGACGCTGACTAAGTCAGTGGTTTATGAAGCACTAAGGATTGAGCCTCCAGTTCCATTCCAATACGGTAAGGCAAAGGAAAATTTGGTAGTCAATAGCCATGATGCTGCTTTTGAGATCAAGAAAGGGGAGATGATCTTTGGATATCAACCATTTGCTACTAAAGATCCAAAGGTTTTTGAGGATCCTGAGGAGTTTGTGGGCCATAGGTTTGTGGGGGAAGGAGAGAAGCTTTTGAAGTATGTCTATTGGTCAAATGGGAGGGAGATCGATGATCCTACAGTGGAGAATAAACAGTGTCCAGGAAAAGATTTGGTGGTGTTGTTGTCTAGGGTAATGTTGGTGGAGCTTTTCCTCCGTTATGATACGTTTACGATCGAGGCTGGAACACTGCCATTGGGATCATCAGCCACATTCACTTCGTTGACTAAGGCTACGAGTATTTAATCTTGGCCAACTATAGGTCCTTTCATTCATTACTCGTGTTTGTATTAGTTCATTTTATTTATTTGTTGAAATTGGATCAAAGTCATGTGTACTTATAATGGAGAAAAAAATGTTTAAAAAAATAATTGAGTACTATTGTACTATTATTTATAAAATTGGTCATTGATAGTTCTGATAAATTGTTTTTAGGTAAATTGTGGGAGGAGATAGATAAGGTTTGAATCTCGAACATTGAGGCTGGAATGTTGTTGCTTCAGCCAGTTCACTTCATTTGCCAAAGCGTCAAGCATTTGATTTTCGTCAATTATAAATTCTTCCATTTTATGTTTGGATTTTATTTTTGCTTATTTACTTTATTTATTGAAAATGAGAAAAAAAATTATATAGAAAAAAAAAAGTAGTGTTAAAATAAAAATTGTATATAAGAAAAAAGTGAGGTTTAAAAAGAGCATTAGGTCTTGTACCATTTGTTATGTATGCAATTGGTAATTGTTTGAGGGACATAAGTGTGGGACTTTAATTTATAAAAAAAAAAAAAGTGGAAATTTAAAATAGTTGTGCACCATTTGAACAAATTATAGTTTGTGTTTTACAAAATAGTATGTTATTATCTCAAGTTTGAGAATTTATTTATGAGTATAGCTATGTAAGAATGATATTTTTATGTGACTTTACAAGTTACAACAGATCCAGTGGAAGGTCGTTAACTTGCTACCTTTTTTAAAAAAAAAAGAAAAGAAAAGAAAAGGAACACATGTTGGTTGGTACTTGGTACTTGTTGAAGAAGTATGATTAACTACAAAGGCAACTTTTATATATATATATATATATATATATAAAAGAAAAAGAAAAGAAAAGGAACACATGTTGGTTGGTACGTGGTACTTGTTGATGAAGTATGATTAACTACAAAGGCAACTTTTATTTATATATAAACAAAGGAGAATGTTAACCAGCACCGCTTGGTGCTGGTTAAGGGGCAGAAAAGACAAAATAAGTTTGTCAGAAAAAGTAAAAAAAATCTGAAATTGTACCTGCAGAACTGAAAAAGTAACAAAAATTAAAAAAAAGACAAAAATTGCATCAGAAAAAGTTGTGCTTAACGGGCACCGCACGGTGCCCGTTAACACAACCCATAAACAAATTAGTACAATTCCCATCTCGAAGGTGGCAGTAGTGGTTTTAGGAATTTTTGCTAGGTTGGTCATTAAAAACATTCATATTAGTCTGTATATAATGGTATAAGGGTCAAATTTTGCACAATCAACCACAAAAATCACCCACATCACCTACAAAAATTAAGTTTTTATGCTAAATTAGATAGACCCTTTTGCACTAGCTGATGCAGATGTTTTAAGAGACTTAAATTATACAAAATATAATAAACAAGAACTTAAATATATTAATATCACACAAAGCGCACACACACAAATACATAAAGTTTTACTATTTTCTTCTATTAAAATAAAAAATCAACTCAACTCTAATTTTTGTTGTTGTAATATTCTTAAAAATATTGTAATATTTCAACTCAACAAAAATTTATTGTGTACATAGCATTACTCTATTAAAAAGAATTTTTCTTAATACTTTAATTATTTATCGTGTCTATAGTAATACTTTATTAACAATTTAACTCAACTCAAATTTTTAGTTGTTGTATTTTTGTTGTCCACAACATTGATTTTGTTGTTACTCAACTTATTGATTTTTGTAATTGTGTTTACAATTATTAGATTTTGTAACTATATTTTAGGGTGTTCATTTTTTATTTATGGTAGACAATATATATATATATATATATATATATTCCAAAAATATTATATATATATATATATATATATATTTTAAGTCAGGAAGTTAAAATGAACACACTAACCATGTTATGGAGCCGCCCTTGCAAAGGTGTAGTAGATTCTTAAGCTCTATACCATGGTTGTTTATAAGTTGATACGTGACTTGTCAATATAAGCCACGAGCAACATATACTAAATGCTGACATTGACAATATGTCACTTATCATGAGTTTTTCATGAGTTGAAAGGAAGTGGCTGCTATTCTGTTCTTTCTCTTAAGCTCATTCTTAAGCTCTCTCTCTCTCTCACACACACACACACTTTTCATGAGTTTTTCATGACTTGAAAGGAAGTGGCTGCGATTCAGTTCTCTTTTCTTCAGTCCCTTTCTTAACCCCATGGGACACGGTCCCTTTGTACTCCTGTCTCCTCCCAGAACCCTCTACAGAGATTTTCTAATTTGAAAGGTACTAGCTGCTGTTCTGTTTTTGTTTTCTGCACTTTCTTTCTTAACCCTACGCGTATGTACGAGACATAGTAGGGGATATAAATGTAATTTCCTCCCACTCTTTCTTTGACTTGAGTAATTCTAATTTCTAACTAAATAACTTTTTTTTTTCTCAACCGGGTAAGAAATTATTGAAGTAAAATCATTTCTATATGTTTAATATTAGCACCTCATCAATAAGCAGTTATGGGCAAAACTAAAGTAAATTCTCCAACTTAATACAAATGCATGTTTGTTTTTCGTCCTTATGAGAGGGAACTCAAAGGCATGGTTTAATTAATTAAACACAAACAATATTATCTTTTTCAAGTAAATTGAATTCAATACAGCCATATATATGCTTCAATTCAATTGAGGGAATTAATATATAACACTTGAGAAACTATACGTAATTTATACCCTTAGGTTAATTACTGTTAGTTTATGTGAAACAATTTAACTTCTTATTTGTTTAGAGACAATTTTTTTATTATAAAAAAATAAAAAAAATAACTGAACCAAAACGGAACTAGACCTAGGGATTACCTAAAGACTAATCAAGGATGTTATTTTATTTTTATTTTTTATTATTAAATTACTTAGATTTTGAGATGATCAGTAGGTTTTAGTTTGTTTATTTTATTACAAAAAAATATATATATATAGGGTAAAACTTAGGTTTCCAGCTAGACACATTAGTCAATAAAACACGGAAAAACTTTTTTGTTTGTTTGTTTGTTTGTTTTTTTTTAAGAACAATAAGTTTGATATAGTTATGCATGTGTTTGGATTTTATTAAAAAGCAGGATATATAACATCTACCATTTCTTTGGTTCGTTTGCTTTTAAAAAAAATTTAAACATTCACGTGGGAGCGCTTACCTATTAAAATATTTAACAAGGTGATTCACAAGATTTTATTCAATAACGGACCATTTCTCTTTTATTTGTCAACCTTATGAGGTTTGAAGTCAAGGGTTTTGCTGCGAAATCATGATGCTGCAAATTATTTCTTGCCAATCTTTCTTTCAAGATTTAACCATTGGCGAAGATTTACTTATTGACACTAAACACTGTAATTCTACTTGGTTTCAAACCCTCTAAGAAAGAGAAAATATAATCACCGACCACATGTGTGTGTATATACACACACACTATTTTATTTATTTTACTCATAATTTTATCTTTAGGTATCAAAGTATGAATATTTATTTAAGACTAAATTAGTATCTATTAAAGTTAACAAAATATAAACAAAAGAAAATAAGAAAAATAATTGTTTCTCAATATATTTCAAATCAATTATCTATCAAAATAAAACTTAATGTTCTTTTTAAAAAATCTCAAAATCATTAATGATTGATTAAGTACTAAATTAAATAATAAAAATTTCCTTTTTAATATACAAAATCAAAGATTATTATAGAATACAATCTTTATTTTTATTGCACAACAAGTTTTGATAATATTCATGTAGTAAATTTTCTTTTGGAAGAATAAACACAAGTGTAACTGTCTATAAATAAATTGTTATGCCATTACCAACCATTAGCATTGAAAGTTCAATATGGGTGTGAAACACCCTTGAATGTTTAGACTCCAAATTATAAAAAATCAATTCAAATTTATAATCAAACAATTAATGTGCGGAACATGAACATAAGCCAATCACAGAATTGATAACTAATCTAAGCCAAATATAAACACATCCACAGCAGTAAATATAAGGCAAAAATAAAGGGAAGGAAGATGCAAACACACGGACAACACACGATGTGTTATCGAAGAGGAAACCGAAGTCCTCGGCGTAAAACCTCTCTGCCGCCCTCTAAGCGGTGATATAATCTACTAAAAAATATAGTTAGGATACATGAACAGTAATAGACCCTCCAAGCCTAATCTACCTAGGTACCTAAGCCCTCCAAGCTTCTTGCTCCAACGAGGTTACGCCGAACCTATTTCTTCTTTAGCTTCCCGGATTCTGCTACTAGACCATAGCATCAACCAATGTATATTGGTTCCTTCCAAACTGCTTCCCTTAGCACCAAATGAACCTTCTCACAGACGTGGGTGTGGTGAGATAAGGATTTGGTTAAGTAACCTCTTAAGGGTATGACAATGGAGAGGAAGAGAGTAGAGGAATTTGTAGAGTCTCTAAGATAAAGATTGGGGATGAGGCAATCTTGTTTTTCTCTAAGGTTTCTCTCACAAAATTCTCTCTGGAAGCTCTCTCAATTTAGTGGGTATAAAGGTCTATATATAGTGGTGTGTGTTTGGAATACGAAGAGACAGTTTTTGTCAAACAGGGTTGGTTGGCGGCTTGACTTCGAGGCTTGTCCAAATCGCGAATTCAAGTCGCGACGTAACGACTTGGCCAGCCTGGAACTTTTGTCTTGTAGTGCGACAGCTGGCGCGACCCTTCAGCTCCCCTGTGTGCATCTTACGTGCCAGCACTTGGCGGCTTGCCAGTCGCAAGTCAGTCGCAAGTCCTAGCCGCGAAATTCTGCCTTCTTACACAAACTTGAGCTTTTCTTCACATCTTCTCACACACTACCCTTACAATGATCCCACCTAAATACAGGGTTACTAAGTACTTTAAATTACAAGCAAATTGGTACGGAATAAAACCAACAAAATGGTTGATAAATTTCAACCTTACAATCTCCCCCTTTGACTATTCCGTGACAAAACCCTAAAACAAATTCTAGACTTAACGCGTGAGTTGGGAACAATTGAAAAACTCACTCACACCTAACTCTAGAATCTGTGAAGCTTTAGAACCATAAGAACAAGTAACTCCTGAAACATAACAACACAATAAGTTCATTGTATGCAGAAAACTTGTAATGCAAATGGAGCAAGCATAATGCGATCAAGCACAATGGAGTAAAGCAATAAACCATGGCAAGACCAAAACATGCAATCACTATAACCAAGTGATTACAATGCTCATTCATACTTGGAATGAACATCCGGACATTCAAGTTGACAAACACAAGGCAAATCACTTGAATGACCAACACTCAACCAATGCACAATACATGAAGTATGTGCATCTAGGGAAAATCCTACACGAGCACAAAAGTGACAGTACTTAAAAAGGAATGCATAGCATTAGGTTAGAAGTACTGATTTAACAAAGCACAAAAGCTGCATAAAGCATGGCACAAACCACAAAGACCTACAAGTATGCATAAGAACAAACCCTTAAAGTTTACAAAAGCAACATGGGTACAAACCTTAAACAAATGCTGAAATAACTAAATAAAATCATCAATATATAATTAAACTAAGTATTAAACACATTTAAGAGTTATGAGTTTAGACCAAAACAAGACTAGGACCTATAATAACAACAGTTAATCAAACCAAAGTAACAAAACTATAACCAAGAAAAACAGTAAGGATTATGAGACTCCCCCTCAAATAAGCACTCCCCCTTAAGTGCTGGCCCAAAAATTCTCCCCCTTTTTGACCGGAATAGCCAAAGGGTCACTATTGTAACTTGGTGAAAATACCATCAACTTGAGCTGCTAAAACATCGATCTGGTCCTGCATGACTGCCAATCTCTCTGACTGCTCTCTCTGGCCATTACTGAGAGTCTTTTCCAACTCCTCAAGGCGCTTGTGGAGGTTCTCAAAGAGCATCTCCAACCTATTAGGTTGAGGGGCAGACTGTGCTTGTGTAGTGCTCGGTTGCTGTGATACATGGGGAGCATGTACATTTGAATCTGACTCAGGAGTAGAAGGAGTAGCAGGAGAGAAATGTGCACTCTTTGGAGTTTTGGATGAATGACTTTTGCTAGCTTGTAGAGTGAACATAGAGATTGGTTGAGGACGAGCAATTATGTTCCTAACTGAGGGAGGAGTAACACCTTCACTTAGAATGAATTTCATAATGAGACTGCAGAATGGAAGACATCCTCGGGCTACTGTTCAGGTTGTTGTCTTCCTTATGATATGAAAAATATGGGCACAGATGTCAATGGTGGTGCCTGTGATGAGATCACATAGAAATTGAGCCCTTCCAAGGTTGATATACACCATGTTGGTCAACGGATAGAGGTTGGTAAACATGATCAGCTTTAATGTTGTCAACTCAGGTGAAAACTTGGTAGTGCTTATGGATGTGCCGGCACTGGAGATGTCATGGCCAGGACCAAGAACTTGGAGAATGTCCTGAATCACTGGAGTACGATCATCATAAGGAGTTAGGTCGGCATTCGCAGGTCGAGTGATTTTGAGAAGTTCAGCTATGGTGTCTGGACTAATGATGAACTCCGTTCCTCTTACCATACAGTGTAGTTTACCTTCAAGATCAACTGTGTTGGTGAAACACTCCTTCACTAGTTCCAACATTGGATCAACAAAATTTTCAAATAATTCTGCCCAATCTTTTGCCTCGAAGATCCGAGGAACAAAAGTGGTTTCCAAAGTGTTAAATCTGACCTCCCGTTCCACTATAGGAGTTCCCCGGTCAAAAATGCTTGAGTAAGCATCTAGGTGCTGAGGAGTTCTAAACAACTCAATATTGAGTTCAGTAGATGGTTGTGATGAAGACCATGTTCTTTTTGCAACATGTAATGTTTCCTCTTCTGTCATAACCTCTTTTCCTTTGGAGGATCGATGAGACATCTGTAAAAGAGCAAACACACAGCAACGTACCAAATCCACAACCCACTCATGTTGTTAGATCTAGTCAAAAGATGAGAATGCAAAGACCAAACAGATTTAGAAGACATAGAATCATAGCATGAGAACAAAGTCAATAAAGTGACAGAGTAAGCATTGCCGAAAATCAGAAACAGACGAACCACGGAACAGATGCCAAACACATAGAGAGTAATAGTCATTACAGCTCACTCTGTCAAAACTGAGTAGCAATGTGTCACAGACAACAAGAATTTCAACACAATATCATGAAAGTGATATGCACAGACAGAATCAAACAAGGTAAAAACACTCAGATAAGTCAAAACATCATGTGAAGCCACACTGAACAAGTCATTGGCAACAAAAAGTTCAACAACCCAGCATATTTAAGCAAAAACATGTTCGAACCCAACATTTCGCAGAGCACAATATCAACAACACATTCTCATATTCAAGAATATAATACTCAAAACAGGAAATTTGAAATGAGGGAAAGAAAACCCATACCTTTTTCTTGAAGATAGAAGTGAAAATGGTGCAGAAATGGGGGATTCACAAGATTGAACATGGTGAGTTTCAAAGGGAGAAAAAAAAGAAAAGACAATGAACAGTCACAAAGTACAAGGGAAAAACTGAAAAGTTTTTGAAAACTGACTTCAAAACGTAAAACACGCGTTTTTCGCGACTGGGTTAAGTCGCTAGTAAGTCGCCAGGGTAAGCCGCGAAACACTGTGAAGATAAGAAACTTGAAAAATTTCTCCAAGTGTTTTTCGCGACTGGAAGATCTACCTGCGAGGGAGTCGCCAGCTGAGCCGCGAAAATCTCTGTGTACCCCTTGCGATTGAACCTTCCACCCGCGAATAATTCGCTACACTGAGCCGCGAAAAACATAAAACTCAAATTTTGGAAAAAGTTTCTAAGTCTTTCTCGCGATTAGAGCATTGACTCGCTAGTGAGCCGCAAAAATCTCGGAGTGAGCTTCGCGACTGGAGCATGTGACTGGGCCAACCAGCGACTTAGTCGCCAAAACAAGGCAACACTGTTTTTGAAATTTTTGACTATTTTGTAAAAAGAAAACACTTTCCAAAAACAAACTAAAATAGTCAAAAATCTTTTTGTGTTTGATCAACAAAGATTGAGTATGTGAAAGCACATTTAATTAAGTACAATCACACAAATGAATATGACATTCATTGAACATAGACTTGTGTGTTGTGTGTGGATATCGAAAATGAGATAGTCCTTAGTCCAATGTGAAGCTTCAATGATCAATTCAATCGAGGCATACACAACTAGCACTAGATAATGGGACCTATCTCAATTATAGAAACATGCATATTTGACCTCCCACATGCACTTGATAACAATTCTTTGAAGCTTTTCATTTGGCTCCATATTTAATATATTATTTGCACTCTTTGAGCAAAGAAAATCTCATTGTGAGATAGATGCCTGAAAGTTTTGATATTTCAATTGATGAGTTAGCCTTTGGCTTTTTTTTTTTTTTTTTTTTTTGGGCATCATACAATTTATTTTGGTCGCTTTCCCTTTTTCCTAGTCGAATACTAGTATGTGCGACAGGCTTTTGCAGCTCTATATCTCTTTTCATTTGGAGATTTACATTTAAAGAGTTCTTTTAAGCATAAAAATAAAAAGTTGGAACATATATAGGCATGAGTTTATGCATGTTTCAAGATCAACAAAACCATTCACTAATCATTCATGACAAGGTTGAAGATCTATTTAAAATAGTCACAAAGATTTCAGAATTTCTTCCACAATGATATGAGTGCATAAGAGACAAGCTAAGCTCGTTAAATGCACAAAGCCATAAGCACGAAAGTACAAGGTAAAACATGCTTTGAGACAAAACTCAACAAAGTGATCAAACTTTTTGGATTTTCTACTTTTTATGTGTTTTTGGATTTTTGACACAAAAGCAGTAAAAGATAGATCAAAAACATAAAAAATAATGTAAAAACATTTGAACTAAAGACAAACACACACAAACAATAACAACCTAAATACTAGCAAGAAGCACACAACCAAGCATATTCACAAATATGAGAAGTATTGATGCATGGACATGTTGTAATGCTTATACATAAGTACCCTTTGTCACCCATACGTCACGTGCGTTTGGGGTGATATCCTTGACGGATTGGGTACGAGATTTAGGACTGTTAAACCTTCGTGTGAAGCTTTCCAAGCAATTGGTGAATGCACCGATCATCTTCATCACGTTCATCATTCCTAGATCACGGTTTTAACTTCTTGGTTGCTCACCACCCCAAGATCTCATATCATTTCTTCTTCCTCGTGACCGAGGTGCACTTGCATTGTTATCTACTCTCAGCTTTTGACAGTTGGGTCTGGTATGTCCTTACAATCTGCAATAGTGACAAACATAATTCGTTCTAGGACCCTGCTGCTGTCTTGGAAGTGATCTTCCTCTAGTTTCATGTTTGACCACAGATTGATTTCGGGGCTTATTCACCATTATGTTGCTCAGCCACATTCTTCTTCTTTACATCCTTAACTTTCTCAGGAATGGGCTCTTCTATAACCGTCTCGTTTACCTTCACAAACTTTACTTCTTTAGTGACTTTGGCTGATGAGCAACTTCCTCCGGTGTATCCCAACCCGGACTTGTCTGAGGAAAGTTTTGGAGATAATATAACATCTTCTAACTTTTGGGAGGATACTTTCTCTATCTTGGTATGAGCTTGCACTACCTCTTGCTCAAGAAACCTCACATTCGTATAGGCTTTAGACAGCTCGCTCTTTAGTGTCTCAATCTCACACTTAGCCTCTTTATATCTGACCAATAAACTTCTGTGGTCCTCCTCAGCTCTTTTCATCTTCCTCACAGCCACCTTGGCTACCCTTGCATACTCTCCTGATTTCTCAAGTAGTAAGGAGTAATTTTCTCAAAGATTAGCTGTATTCTCTTCCTCTTTACCATCTGATTCTTCTTCAATCCCAATAGACTCTGAATCAGAATGCTCACCAAGCTCCTTCACAAGTGTACCCAAGTCATCAGAGGAATCCACCTGAGCAATGGTCATGAAGGCGGAGTAGTTTCCCTCTTCGTCACAACTCTCTTCCGAGTCAGAGTCAGAAGAGTCTGAATCACTGAGCGTTGTGGTATAAGCCTTTCCTTTCCCTCTCAAGAAATTGGGACACTCCTTGAGATGTCCATGGCCATTGCATTCAAAACACACAATGTCAGAAGGAGATTGAAAATCCTTTCCTTCTTTCCTCGTAAACTCTTTCCTATCATCTCTTGAAGATGAAAATTTCCCTCTGTTAAATGGTTTCCCACTGTTCTTCATCTTCAGAAATTTGCGGAAGTTTTTCGCAAGATAGGCTACTTCCTTTTCCACTCCATCTTCTTCGGAGGGATCATCCATTCTTTCGGTGATAGTTTTGAGAGCAAGTGATTTACTCGTCTTGTGGGAAGGCAGTCCCAGTTCATATGTTTGGAGAGACCCAATCAGTTCCTGAATTTTGATTTCATCCAGGTCTTTATTCTCTTCTATGGCTGTGACTTTTGCTCTAAAGTTTTTAGGTAAGGACCTCAAGATTTTTCTCACCACCTTAGTGTCTTCAATCTTCTCACCAAGATTGAGCTTAGCAATGACAATTTCGTTGAGCTTCCCATAGAATGAATCAAACAATTCATCTTCACCCATCTTGAGCTCTTCAAATTTGGTGGTAAGCATCTAGAGTTTTGTGTCATTCACCTTCTTAGTCCCCTCATAAGTTGTCTCCAAAATCTTCCAAGCTTCCTTGGAAACTGTTATGTGAGATATCCTGTGGAATTCATCTGGAGACACACCATAGAAAATAGCATTTAATACTTTAATGTTAGCATTGGCTGCCGCAAGAGCTGCCTTATCCCAAGTAGATTTAGCAGCTTCCGGGTTAGTCCAACCTATTTCAATCGCATCCCACACGGTGTCATCAATAGAGCATAGGAATGCCCTCATTCTAACTTTCCAGAAGGCATAATTATTACCATAAAAAAATGGTGGAACATTTAAGGATTGAGACCTATCCTTCTCAACAAGGGGTCAAGGATTACACTCAGGTATTAAAACCACAACAAGTGTACCCGCTCTGATACCAATTGAAAGTTCAATATGGGTATGAAACACCCTTTAACGTTTAAACCCCAAATTATAAAAAATTAATTCAAGCTTATAATCAAACAATTAATGTGCGGAACATGAACATAAGCCAATCACAGAGTTGATAACTAATCTAAGCCAAATATAAACACATCCACAGCAGTAAATATAAGGCAAAGATAAAGGGAAGGAAGATGCAAACACAAGGACAACATACGATGTGTTATCGAAGAGGAAACCGAAGTCCTCGGCGTAAAACCTCTCCGCCGCCATCCAAGCGGTGATATAATCCACTAAAAAATATAGTTGGGATACATGAACAGCAATAGACCCTCCAAGCCTAATCTACCCAGGTACTTAAACCCTCCAAGCTTCTTGCTCCAACAAGGTTACGCCGAACCTATTTCTTCTTTAGCTTCCCGGATTCCGCTACTAGACCATAGCATCAACCAATGTATATTGGTTCCTTCCAAACTACTTCCCTTAGCACCAAATGAACCTTCTCACAGACGTGGGTGTGGTGAGATAAGGATTTGGTTAAATAACCTCTCAAGGGTATGACAATAGAGAGGAAGAGAGTAGAGGAATTTGTAGAGTCTCTAAGGTAAAGATTGGGGATGAGGCAATCTTGTTTTTCTCTAGAGTTTCTCTCACAAAATTCTCTCTAGAAGCTCTCTCAATTTAGTGGGTATAAGGGTCTATATATAGTGGTGTGTGTTTGAAATACGAAGAGACAGTTTTTGCCAAATAGGGCTGGTTGGTGGCTTGACTTCGCGGCTTGTCTAAATTGCGAATTCAAGTCGCGATGTAACGGCCTGGCCAGCCTAGGACTTTTGTCCTGTAGTGTGACAGCTGGCGAGACCCTTCAGCTCCCCTGTGTGCATCTCACGTGCCAGCATTTGGCGGCTTGCCAGTTGCGAGTCAGTCGCGAGTCCTAGCAGCAAAATTCTGCCTTCTTACACAAACTTGAGCTTTTCTTCACATCTTCTCACACACTACCTTTACAATGATCCCACCTAAATACATGGTTACTAAGTACTTTAAATTACAAGCAAATTGGCACGGAATAAAACCAACAAGATGGTTGATAAATTTCAACCTTACAAGCATAAACATAAAAATGATAAATACAACAAATATATATATATATATATATATATATGTTCTTTTGAGCTACTACAATGAGAAGAAGAAACACACACGCATATATAAACTTATAATAATTATAAAAAAAAAAAAACAGTAACCTTGCTCAAACGCCCTTAACTTCTTATTTCTTGCTTTGTGCATAACTTTAATTAGGCTGATTAAGAAATTATTTTTTTTGTTTAATTAATTAAGATTTTAACGACATGAAACACACACACACAAAAGTACAAAAATTGTTTTATGTTAAAAGTCCTTTTAGAAGGACAAGGATCACGTAGCTGGCCTTTTCATTTCTTTTGTGATTGAGCTCTACTTTATAGCAGTGGCGGCCTCACGTTTAAGGTAGGGTGGTCCTGCAACAAAAAAAAAAAAAAAAAAAAAATAATATACTAAATTAATTTATGGTGACTATCTTAATAAAAATGTTCAACAAAAATAAAAGTAATGTTACATCAATAATATTTTTACAATTTATAACAAATTTTATGTGGTGAGTTGTTATTGATTTTAATTTGGGCACAATACTAACATCACTTTTTACCCACAAATAACAGCTTTTTGCATAAGATTTGTTGTAAAAATGTTGTGCATGTAACATTACTTAAAAATAATTTTACCCCCCAAACATAATCCTTAAACCTTTAAAAAATGGCTTAAAGAACAACAATAAAAATTAGCCCAAATAACAATAAAAATACCAAACAAAAATCAGGGTTGGCCCTAGACATTTTGGGGTCTTAGGCGAGAACTAAAATGAAACTTTTTTTTTATATAATAATTATGTATTAATTAAATTAATATTTATTTAATATTTTATATTATAGTAATATATTTCATTTAAAATCTATTTTTCTTGCTATTTAATATGCAAATTAACTAATTAAATTTTTGTATTCAAGTTCTTCTAACATCTCATTTTCAATCAATAATATAACTAATCTACTTAATCTTTTTTGAGACATTGTCGATTTTAGATATGATTTTATTATTTTTAATTTTGAAAAACGTCTTTCGATAGAAGCAACTGTAACTGGTATTGTTAGTAAAATTTGATAAGTAATGCATGTATTTGGAAATGAATCTAACATTTTTATATAATTTAGTATTTTAATTGGAGTATATTATTTTATTTGTAAAATTTCTTTTAAAACTTTTAACTTTGAAAGTAAATCTAAACTATCAATATCATAATAAACATCATGTTTGAGAAAATATTCAAGATAAATTTTTTTTTTTTTTAAGTTTTTCATATCTAGACACATACTTTCTAGTAGATATTTCTAATCAAACAATATATTTATAATGATTGGAATAAAAAATAGCTTTCAAGTCTAGAGCAATGAATCTGATGTATATAAAAAGTACTATTGTAATTTCACCAAACGATAACAAGTATCTAACCATCTCAACCTGCATAAATAAATATATATTCATTATATTACCTATAACAATATATATATATATATATATATATATAAACGCATGATTAAAATCAAATTAAAAAAAAAAAATTCCAAAGCCAACCAGAAGTACAAGTGTATAAGTGTACAACTCCACCCACAGCCACACAAGTTTTATTAGATCATAAGACTCACCCACAAAAAAAACAAAATAGATCTAGTTAGCTTAATTAGTAAAGTCTATGATGGTTGTATAAGAGATCTGGGGTTCAATCCCTGCCTACATCAAAAACTGATTGGTGTCTTGGTCTGATGATAAAGAGCTATCATCAGAAGCGGACGCCATAGGTTGAAACTCTCTAAAAAAAAAAAAACTTTAAGGCCCAGCGGCCCCAACCAGAACTCAAGCACTCAAGTAGGCCCACGGCTCCATCTAGAAGTCTTATTAGACAAGACTCCACCCACAATAAAAACACATAATTTGCATAATGCAGCAGAAAAAATCAAATAAGAAAGAGAAACTCAAAGAAAGAATAAAAAAGTACCTGGAGAGTATGTGATCAGATTGGAGGAAGCCAACCAGCAACAGAAGGATTAAAGAGTAAGACTAGTGGAGAAAAGGAATGAGAGAGGTAGAGAGCAAAAGCTGAGGTAGAGAGGCGGAGAGCAAGAGTGAGAGAGAGAGAAACGGTAATATGAGTAAATTTTAGAGATTTGAGATTTTTGATTTGTTTTGATTTGTGGTTGTTTTGTGGTTAATTTTTTAGACCAGAGTTGTATTTGATCTAGTTAAATTTTGGTTTGTCTAGATGTTAATGATGTTATTTTTGAGACAATTGATTTTATTTAGATCAGAAAATTTTTTGGGGGTACCAATGTTTATTAGGATATACCAGATTTTTTGTTCATTGATCACAAGGATGTATCATATCTTTTGGATTTCATCAAAAACTGTTAGGTTCTAAAGATTTAGGATTTTATGTATTTAGAACTCTGATTTGTATTGTTGGCAAACCGTGATCAAAACAGGTTATTTAGTCTTATTTAGACTTGCTCAAAGTTGGGTCTTTCATGTAAAGTTGGAATCGAGTGGCTGCAGATGCACTGGTGCATTTCGGCCTGGCTTGATCGATCGAAGGAAAGGCTCGATCGATCGAAGGAAAGGCTCGATTGATCGAATCTCGGGTAGAATGTTTTTCTGCAGAATATTCCAGCTCAGCCCTAACTCATTAAACGTTTTGGGTTTTCTGTTTTTACCCTAGGTATATAAAGAAAAACCCTAGCCACGTTTTTAGAGTTGCTCCAGTTGTATTGTTGCTCAAACATTGCGGTTTTGTGTAAATCTCTTGTGAGATCTAGAAGAGCTTTCCTTTACACAAAGCTTAGGGTTTTCAAGATAGAGATTACTTCAACATCTTGATGATCAACTCGGTTGCTACCATTGAAGCTTAAAGAATATCAAACGTGGGTGCTTGTAGCTGATTGAAGAATTCAAGAAAGAAGGAGTCCGTGGATTCGAAGCTTGCATGTGGTCGTGTCAGTAAGTTCTACTAGTGGGTAGCATTAGGAAGTTAAGCGAGGAGCTTGTAAGTCCTTTTGTATGAACTTCGATTCTTTTATAGTGGATTTAGGTTTGCCTTGAGGATCGGTGGGTCAAATCCTCCCCAGGTTTTTACCGTGTGGTTTCCTGGGTGATCATATCATTGTGTCTTTTATTTTTCCGCTGCTTTATATGTTTGATATGATTATTTGATTGTTTTAACCTAGAATTGCATAATTTGACTAAGTAACAACTTGGCTAATTAACTAGGCTAACCAATCTGGTTGTTTTTAAGGGGTCTAAAACCGTTCAAGTGGTATCAAAGCGGGTTGCTCTCTTGTTAGAGATTTTTTGATCTCTGAGCTGATCCTTGACCCCTGTTGTCATGGAGCATGGACACTCTTTTGTTGTTCCTCCTCACTTTGATGGGAATAACTATGCTTATTAGAAAGTAAGGATGAAAGCATTCTTGAAATCTATTGATGAGAGGGTTTGGAATTCCGTTGAATACGGATGACAGAAGCCCACTACTCCTGTGAGTGAGTGGCAAATTTCTGAAAAAGAAGCAGCAGGCTTCAATAACAAAGCTATGAATGCCATCTTCAATGCTGTTTCTATGGAGGAATTTAAGAGGATCTCAAATGTTGAGGTTGCTCATACTGCTTGGAAAATCCTCCAAATTGTGTATGAAGGCACAAAGGCAGTTAAGATCAATAAACTGCAGCAATTGACTTCTAGATTTGAAAGCATTAGAATGTCTGATGATGAATCTTTTGATGAATTCTATACTAAATTGAATGACATTGTTAATTCTGCTTTTAATTTGGGTGAAATCTATGATCAACCTAAAATTGTTAGGAAGATTCTTAGATCTTTAATTGAATACTTTAGACCCAAAGTGACTGCCATTACTGAAAGCAAGGATGTGGACTCCATCCCTGTTGATGAGCTTGTAGGATCTCTTCAGTCCTATGAGTCTGACCTACCCAAAGTGAACAAATCCAAATCAATGGCTCTTAAGTCAGTTGATGATGTTGATGGTGGTGGATTTGATGATGAGCTATTTGCTACAGAGATTGCGTACCTTGCCAAGAACTTTAGAAACTTTCTTAGAAATACCAACAGAAAGGCAAGAGGTACAAACACTGCTGAACCTAGAAATTTTAGGAAGAATGATCCCACTAAGGTGAATAACTTTGAAAAACCTAGAGAAAAAGTTGGTCAATCTTCAAATAATTCTTTGGGTCCTCAGTGTTTTGGCTGTCAAGGGTATGGTCATGTGAAATCTGAATGTCCTACATTCTTGAGGACTAAGGGTAAAGCTATGGTTGTAACCCTTAGTGATAATGAGGTTTCTGATGATAAGTCTGGATGTGATGAGGATGGAAACTTCATTGCTTTCACTACTACAGCTGTAGTCAATGAAAGCGTGTCTGTTGAAGAGAACCCTTCTGATGGGGAACTCTCTGAGGATGCAGATCTTCAAGAGGCCTACAATAAATTTTACAAAATTGCTGCAAAGGATGCTATGAATGTTGAACTTGGCCTGAAGAAAATTGAATCTCTTGAGCTTGAAAAGAAAAATTTGCTTGTTAAACTGTTTGATGCTAATGATCTTTTGAACAATGTTAAATCTGAGAACATGCTTTTGCTTGATAAAGTTAAAACTTTGGAACATGATTTATTTGTTGCTAGATCCACTAGTTCTAAACTTGATCAAATGTTGAATGTTCAAAAGTATCCTTCAGACAAATTTGGTTTAGGATATGTTGAAAGTATCTTTGATTCTGCACCACATTCCACGAACTTTATTCCTTCTTCTTCTTCTGAACCTTCCGTGAGTGAGGTTGTGAGTGAAACTGTCAAACCCCTTGTGACTGAGGTTGTCAAACCTGTAGAAGTTTCACCTCCTAGGAAGATTAGGGTTGGTCTGAGAGAGTCTAAACCTAAGGATTCTACTCTTTCTAAGGACAAGATGCATGGTAAACCTGCTTGGGTTTGTCATTATTGTGGAAAGTCTGGACACATTCGTCCAAAATGTTACAAGCTTCAAGCTGCTAAGAGAGCAAACAAACCAAAGGTGCCTGTGCCTCAAGCACAAGATCCTATGGCACTTATTGGTGAATTGGTAAAGGCGTTGAACCTTTATTCCAATCCTGGAGTTGGAAATCACTCGAATGTGAATAAGAACTCCAATGCTCGTGGTGCATCTAAAAGGTTTTGGATGCAAAAGACTCGTCCTAATTGAGTCTTTCTGACATGATCCTTGTGCTTTACTGCTCATTCCTTTGTGACCATTGTTCTTTGATTTTTATTGCTTTTGTTTGTTTCTAGGATTTCCATTGCATTACATTCATGCATTTCATTCTAGGATTTATTTGTTTTCTCGTTTAAATAAATAAATAAAATTATAAAAAAAAAGGGAAAAGAAAATTGTGTTTGGTACTATTGTTCTTGGTCTTTGAAGACAAGGTTGGTCAATTTATTTTCACATAACATATCTTATGTACCTTGTTTAGTTTTGATGAGCTTATCTATTGCACTTGACTAGTTGAAACTTTGTAGTGCATGTTGTGTGGGAAAGATGTTTTATGGTGTTTATTACTTTGTCTTAATCTTGAAGTCACATGTTATTTGACTGTCGGACTTGATTCTTTTGAGAAAGGCATAAATAACCATCTCATCACTGTTCACTAGCCAATCATGAACACCTTAGTGCATATCATAAGATTTTGTGCTCGAGAAAATGTAGCACATGCACAAAAAAAACATAAGGTGTAGCCTCGGCTTAATTGCTTAATGCTTAAAATTGGTGTGTACTATTAGACTTGATGCCAATTCACTTAATTAAAACTGGTGTGTACTATTAGGCTTGATGCCAATTCACATAATTAAGAGGCTAAATACAAGAAATTTACATCATTGCAAGCTTATGTTTTAGGAGATGTGTGAGTTATATGATGTAACTTTTTAGGTGATAGTCTCTTTTAAATTCTATGTGATGAATTTTGTAGACTTTGTGATTGATCTCTATTCACATATCACCTCACATGTATCTCAAGTTTTTACTAGTTTGCACACACTACACGAGTTACTCTTTGCTAAACACTGTACATGTTATTGTGTGTGTTTTTGGTCTGACCAACCAAGTTTGAAAATATCTTGAGAATTATGCAAAACATTATTTTGCCTGAGAAATTAAAGGATGAACTGGCTGAAACTTTCTTTGGACAAACTGGGATTACAAATTACGGTTTTTGAAAAATCATTCCATTTCATCTTATACTCATGCATTGTGTTTCATTGATTTCAATGCTTTGAGGAGTTCTTTTTCGAAAATTGGTTTGAGGTTTTCAAAACTGTAATTTTTTCCAAAATACTGTGATCCGCTGCCTGTTTCGATCGATCCATTCTATTTTTCGATTGATCAAAAATTTTAAAATTCCTTTTAAAAATTTCAGAGTGATTCGATCGATCGAAAGTAATTTTCGATCAATCGAAAGTCGTGAATCAGCTTTTTAAAACAGTGTTCTTTGACTGATTCGCTTACCTTTTCAAAAGTTTTTTTCAATCTTTCTTTTCTCTCTCCGACTTGGCAAGGATCTACAGCAAATTTTTATTGTTTTCCTCCAAATTTTTTGCAAGATTTCTCTTTCCTCAAGCCAGTAAGTCTCTTTTGCCCCTCATTTTTGAGTTTATTTGCATATATCATGCATTTTTCATGCATTCTCTCTCTAATTTTCGGACCTCTCTAATTTTGGGATTTTTGATGTTTCAAGCCCAATTTTGTGCAATTGATAAATGGGTTTTTATGGGGACTTGTTATAAACTTGATTGTGATAATTTGATTTGATCAATTTTGGGTTTTGTGAGAAATTGAAAATTCTAGGGTTAATGTTTAGTTCCGAATTGGGGATTTTGTTTAATTAGGTTGAAATTGATGAAATTGGCTTGTTGATTGGATGTAATTAGGCATTATAATCTATGTGTTATATAGAGCAAAAATCTATATGATGCATGAACATTTAAAATGGCATGATGCATGTACTAATGCAGTCTGCCCTTGGTTTTTTTTATTTTTTTGTTGTTGGTTTTCTCTTATGTCTCTGTCCTTTCCTTAGCATCATGTCTAGGAAAACTAGGGCTCGTAGGTCTGTCACCTCATCTACTCCTTCCCCTCCTCCCTTTGACCGAGAGAAATTTCCTAGTGAGAAAAACCAAGAGATTTATGATAAGCTGAACCTTAAGAGGAAAATATGGTCTGAGCGTTCTGTTATCTTAGATGAGCTTGATCTTGTCATTAGGGCGAACTTTGAGCGTAGGGGCTGGTTACCTTTGGTGGATATTTCTGATCCTCCTTCACCTGCTACCTTGATTAGAGAGTTCTACTCGAACATCTCTATCCACGTCTATGATTCCAACACTTTGGTAAAGAGTTGGATACGAGGCGTAGAGTACACCATTACTCCTAAGGTAGTGGCTGATGCTCTAGGGGTACCTTTGGTACAGTACCCTGTCTATCCTTATGATGAGTCTCCTGTTTTGAGTGATGTCATGTCTTACATGACTGGGTCATCTATCCAGTGGGGTTCTGATCCTGGGATCACCACTGCTGAGCTTTCTGAATTACACTATCTCTTCTTTAGGATAGCTTGTCACTCCATCTGGCCCATTTCTCATCTTCACACCATTCCTCTCGAGCGGTGTGTATTTTTATACGCTCTTGTCACTGATGCTCCTATCAGTTTTCCCCATTTGTTTCTTCGTTCTTTGAACGAAGTTTATAGGAGTTCATCTTCTGCTCATGCTCTTGTTCATCCTATTTTCATTCATAGGATTTTACTTTATCTTGATCTTGGTGGCTTCCCTTCCTCTGAGCCCGTTCATGTGATTGCTCCCATAGGTGCGTCTTTTCTTAGACAAAGGGCTGGTCACCTTCGAGCTGGCTCTAAACATCCTAGGTCTGAGCCTTCTGGGTCCGCACCTCCTCCCTCTTCTTCTACAGGTCCTGCTGGTGAGGCTGTTCCTGATCCTGATGTTGCTGCTGCTGCTGTTCCTCCACCTCCATCGGATGACTTTGATATTCGTCGTACTTTGGAGACTATCATGACCGTTTAGGCGGCTCATGGTCAGCTTTTGGTGGACCTTTTTGACGAGATCCGAGCTTTACGAGCTGATCTAGCGCGTCTTCGTTCACCCTCACCACCTCCTTTTGATGATGGATTGTGATTGCCTTCTGGCATTCTGTCACAAAAAGGGGGAGTAGAGTTTGTAGAGGAGATTTGTAGTTAGGGAGATTTTGTTTGTTTTGTGGAGTAGATTGTATTTAAACGCTTCACCTTGTATATCATTTTTGGGATATTCATGTTAGAGGGAGTAACATTGATAGATATACATGATTTTTTATTTGATTCTTATTTTTTTGGATTCACTGTTTATTGATTTAAATTCTATGAGTTATTCATTGATATATGTCTTTATTATGTGTTGTGTGAATCATACAAGAATGTTATACCTGTTTATATACTATTTTCTGTCACACATGCGTTTATGCGTTTGTTGAGTATTTCAGGAATATACAGGTTGTTTCAATTGAGCTCCTGTCTACACTTGCAACTGATGGATAGTAGTTAAGATTGGATTTGTTGTTATGAGCATTATTTTTGTAAAGGGCTTTTTAAATTGTAAACTTTGAGCTTTTAGTTTGTATTTTGTCACGGATTGCCAAATGGGGAGTTTGTTAGGTTCTAAAGATTTAGGATTTTATGTATTTAGAACTCTAATTTGTATTGTTGGCAAACCATGATCAAAACAGGTTATTTAGTCTTGTTTAGACTTGCTCAAAATTGAGTCTTTCATGTAAAGTTGGAATCGAGTGGCTGCAGATGCATTGGTGCATTTCGGCTTGGCTCGATCGATCGAATCTCGGGCAGAATGTTTTTCTGCAGAATATTCCAGCTCAGCCCTAACTCATTAAACATTTTGGGTTTTCTGTTTTTACCCTAGGTATATAAAGAAAAACCCTAGCCACGTTTTTAGAGTTGCTCCAGTTGTATTGTTGCTCATAGATTGCGGTTTTGTGTAAATCTCTTGTGAGATCTAGAGGAGCTTTCCTTTACACAAAGCTTAAGGTTTTCAAGATAAAGATTACTTCAACATCTTGATGATCAACTTGGTTGCTACCATTGAAGCTTAAAGAATATCAAGCGTGGGTGTTTGTAGCTGATTGAAGAATTCAAGAAAGAAGGAGTCCGTGGATTCGGAGCTTGCACGTGGTCGTGTCAGTAAGTTCTACTGGTGGGTAGCATTAGGAAGTCAAGCGGAGAGCTTGTAAGTCCTTTTGTATGAACTTCGATTCTTTCATAGTGGATTCAGGTTTGCTTTGAGGATCAGTGGGTCAAATCCTTCCCAGGTTTTTACCGTGTGGTTTCCTGGGTGATCATATCATTGTGTCTTTTATTTTTCCGCTGCTTTATATGTTTGATATGATTATTTGATTGTTTTAACCTAGAATTGCATAATTTGACTAAGTAACCACTTGGCTAATTAACTAAGCTAACCAATCTGGTTATTTTTAAGGGGTCTAAAACCATTCAAAAACTATTTTTTTTCCTACTACCCTTCTTTTCCAAAATTGTGGGGCCTCCCTTCCACTTAAGGGCCTTAGGCAATGGTCTAATTGGCCTACTCGAAGGGCCGACCTTAACAAAAATAAGACTAGACCAAACAACAAGTGAATAAGTTATTCAACAAAAAGCTTATTCAAAAACAAAAAGATAAAAATCCATAATTTTTCAAATTTGTAACTCGTTCAAATCATTCAATAAAAATATTTTTCAATTTCATTTTTTCTTAAAAAATAGATGTAGGGTCAATTTCTGTAGCCCAAGCCCACTATGATGTGGATGTTAAGCCCACTGAACCCAAAACAATAAATTTGTAGAGAGTGGGTGAAAGAGCTAGGCTAGGGTTAAGTAAACAGATATGAACGGCCATATTTAAGGACGTAGTTATGTTAAAACGTGCTCGGATACATGTATGCTTCACGTCCGAAGAGGCGTATCTATATAATAAACTTGGTTTACAATTCTTTAGAGCTACAGTAATGAGATTCCCTCTTTTTCCTTCTTTTTTTCTCTCCTCCCTTTTTCTCAGGGGCATCCCTCTCTTATATAGTACCCCCTTCCTCCATCTTTACCGTCCACGTGTTCAAAATCCAGATGCTCACTTGAGTGCATGTCCCATCACACTACCCCTTTAGCCTTGTGTGAGTGGCGGTAGCTGAGAATGTACTGTTCAGGGGTCTTCTCCACATAAATGCGGCCAGGGAGGTAGGTGCAGTACATTTAATGCGGTGGTTGAGGCATGTCTTTTAGATATTTCTTTGTTCCTGTTACCCTCAGGCGTGTCCGAGGTTCACTTTCCTCCTTACACTTGCCAGAAGGATCACTTGAGCTTCCCACATATCTGTTAGGCAAAGATCCTTCGGGTTCGAAGACACTGGACTCCTCGGACAAATAAACATCTCCTCGGACACAGCTCGCGTTCTTCTCCTTACATGCTCCCTTTACATGGGCCTCTGATCAAATGTTGTCATCTCCTCGGACGAACAGTGTTCTTGGGCTTCCCGCCCCCCACAATAGCCCCTCAAAATTGTGGTTTTTCCTTCGCATCCGAAGAGAAAAAGCAGGATTTTGACTTTCCGTAGAGTAAAAACTCGTAAATCGGGCAAATTTAAACTGGCACGTGCGTGGGCATGATAACTGACGCTTCATTAATGCTGCTTCCGTTTCCACATTTCCAAGGCGTTGCATTAATTGCGCCAGGTGGCGCTTTGTCCTCCGTATCTACCAGCGTTTGATTAATCCAACGGCCGTGGTTTTTCTTCAGGATTTGGGCGGGAGTGCCCCTAACCCTTCGTTTGACTCCGTATAAAACCTCAGGAGCAGTTATTCTTCTTCACTTTGCAAATCTTCAGACGCTTCAGCAAGAACAAACACGCGACTCCGTTCAATCTTCCCAGTCACCGGCTTCAGTTCTCTCCAGGATCTTCACGAATCCCCTAAGAGCTTGCAATCCCCTCTCCGGCTTGATCCTCGTAAGTCGTCGTCCACCGAATCCTTTAGTTTTCTCCTCGGCCAGACGTTTTAGTTACTTACCATGGGGAAACTCCAATACTTGGTGGATAGCCCTGAGCAGATGGAGGCGTTCAGGGCTGCGTATTGCATACCCCCAAACGTGGGGTTGAGATATTGCCCCCCGGAAAAGATACTAACAGACCGAAAGACGGGAGAAGTGGTTATCCCTCTTATCGCGTTCAAAGAAGGGGGAATGACAATCCCCATGGATCCCATCACCACTAGCTACCTTCGGAACCATAGGCTTACTCCCTGGCAATGCGTGCCCAATATGTTTAGGATTTTAGGAGCGATTGAGGACCTCAACCTTCACCTGGGGTTGGGGCTCACCTGGCGCGACGTGGTACACATGTACGAATGCCACAGTCAGCAAGATGCGGGGTATTACTTAAAATCCCCGGTCGGACGTTGTCAGACTCATCTCCTGCCTCCCAAAATCCAACAAAGGGATGAAGGACGACTATGTAATCGTCTCGGGTGCATGGCATGACGGCCATCATTGCCCAACCAAGCATGGAGAGCCAGGTGGGGCATGTTAGATTTAGGCACACTAACCACAGGTTTAGGGTCCCTGTCATTTAATGGTTTCTGGGTCTTCTTATGCCGCCATTTGTGGCACACTAATACGATTTTGCTGCAATGTAACAGATAAAAATTTCGTTGCTCCTCAGCTCAGCCTTACGAATATCGCCGCTCTTAATTTTCTATTGAGATCGGAGATATTCGTGAGTGAGGACGGACAGCTCCAATCGGCTCCTCTCATTCTGGGATACACAGCACAACCAAAGGGTTTTCAACCAGTCGGCAACGCGATTGTTCAAGGAGACCACCGCCTTGCACGAATTGACGTCGGCCGGAAAGGTTTTTTGGCGCCCTTCGATCTTGAGCCCGTGCCCCATCCACGTCCTCAGGCCGTTCCTCCTCTCGTCCAACCACTACAACAAGTTCCCCTCGGACAAGCGGTTGGGGTTGAAAGGGTTGGCTTTTCCACCTCATCGTTAGAAGAGCAAATAGACGAGTTCCAGTTCGGAGAGGCTTCCGTGGCGGACCGAGTGATAGAGGTCTCAGACGCCGAGGGGGATAACGACAGGCAGTCAGGCATTCATCTTGATCGGCTAGCTGCTCACTCCGAAGACTCTTCAGACGACAGCATGGATTTGAAGAGTATGATGAAGACCAGGGGCAAAAAGGCAGAGCAGAAGGGTGTTGGGACATCCCAAACGGTGGTGAACCTGCCCCCAGCGCCATCACATGTTCCTGACCCCAGCTTGAAGCCCATTCCTGATCTAAGGAAGAAGCGGCCCTTCATTGATGCTGAGGAAAAGCAAGTGCCGCCACCCAAGGGGCCTAAGCAACAGAAAGTGGTGAAAGACCACCGGACTCGCAGGGCCTCATCCACCGAAAGCCGTGAGGAGGCTTTACTGGCAGATGTCCGACGAGGAGGGGGACCCCGAATCTGGTCTCCAAAGTTGGAGTTGGATGGCACTTCGATCCTGTGGGATACCTCCCTCAGGAATTATGACGGAGGAAGGGCAGGCTATGTTGCCGAGGCTCTGTAGCAACCGCTCCTCCTCCCCCATGACATGGAGTCCTTCAGGTGCTTCAACCAGCAGGAGCTCTTTCAGTCCCTTAAGAGGGATGTAGCCATGGTAAGTGGCCTCAGTTCGTTTAGTCGAATTCAAACTTGCTTCTCTTTTACTGCGCCTGACATTAGGAATTCCCGTTGTGCAGCTCACCCAGCAGATCTATGTGGCTGAGGAGTGGAATAAGAAGAACCACCTCGAGGCCCAATCGGCATTATACTCCCGCGACGAGGCGGAGAAGGCGCTGGGCCAGCTGAAGGAGGATTATGCCCGCTTGTCTGAAGACCTTAAAGAAATGACCAACCAAAAGAGGAGTCTTGATGCTGGGATTAAGAATGCCGAGAAACAGGCCGAGGAGCAGCGCAAGCAGTTAAACATGGCCGAAATCAATCTGGCGACCGAGCGGGAGCTGGTAAAGGGTCTCCGCGCTGAACTGACGAGGGCGAAGGCGAGTGCCCAGGTGGCCGAGAATGATGCCAAGCTGGCCAAGGAGGCGGTTGAAGCCGAGAGAAAAGCGGCCTACCAGTTGGGAGTGGAGCAGACCTCGTCCCAGCTCGTGGAGCAATTCGCTATGGTTAGCCGAGATTACTGCGGCATAACATGGAGCAAAGCGCTGGACGCCGCCGGAGTACCGGCTGACTCTGTTCTGAGGCTGCCCGGGAGCGTATACTACGACCCTAAGATCCGAGAGCTCCCGGAAGAGGACCCCCCCGCTCGGCTTCCAGAGGTTTCGGAGCAAAAGATAGTTAGTGAAGCTCCCCCATCCACTCTTGAGGCACCTGAGGGAGCTGGTCAGCTAGGTGTCAAGGGTAAACCAGCCGAGCCAGCCAAAGGCAAAGGCAAGGAGTCAGGCAAGGAGAAGACTCCTGCTGGGCTTAAGGATCAAACGCCTGAAGCACCTGCTCTGACTGACCAAGTTGCTGGTTCTGTGCCCCCTCCAGCAAAAGAGTAGATTCATAGGGCTTTTCTTTTTGCGCTTATACTTTTTTTTTTTTTTTTTTGTCCAAGGAATTATAAACTCTTATCCTATTTATGGAATGGCTTCCCCTTTTGCTTCTAACACTTTTAGTACACGTCTCATTATTTGTTACTGCTACTCGTAACTGCAAATTATACTGAGAACAAAATGATATGAACAGACTTGATTGACACATCGCATTGATGCCGCGAGTAGGTGAAATTGATGTTGAAATGGGCAGCCCGGGTAAATGTTATTAATAAGTAATAATTGCCGCGAGTGGTATAACTAAGGAAAGCAGCCATGAGCGAAAACTAATTTTGAACGCAAACGAATGTTAACTAATTCAAACCACCTGTTCCGAGGACTGCAGGCATTTTTAGTTTAAACGCTATAGAACTGTACCCGTGTTAATTAACCCTAATCATCTGGTCCGAGGATTGCAGGCATGATTGGGTTTAAGTTTGAACACTTAAGAACTGAAAGGAAGTGTTAACTAACCCAAATCATCTGGTCCGAGGACTACAGGCATGATTGGGTTTAAGTTTGAACACTTAAGAACTGAAAGGAAGTGTTAACTAACCCCAAATCATCTGGTCCGAGGACTACAGGCATGATTGGGTTTAAGTTTGAACACTTAAGAACCGAAAGGAAGTGTTAACTAACCCAAATCATCTGGTCCGAGGACTACAGGCATGATTGGGTTTAAGTTTGAACACTTAAGAACTGAAAGGAAGTGTTAACTAACCCCAAATCATCTGGTACGAGGACTACAGGCATGATTGGGTTTAAGTTTGAACACTTAAGAACTGAAAGGAAGTGTTAACTAACCCAAATCATCTGGTCCGAGGACTACAGGCATGATTGGGTTTAAGTTTGAATACTTAAGAACTGCAAGGGAGTGTTAACTAACCCAAATCATCTGGTCCGAGGACTACAGGCATGATTGGGTTTAAGTTTGAACACTTAAGAACTGCAAGGGAGTGTTAACTAACCCCAAATCATCTGGTCCGAGGACTACAGGCATGATTGGGTTTAAGTTTGAACACTTAAGAACTGAAAGGAAGTGTTAACTAACCCAAATCATCTGGTCCGAGGACTACAGGCATGATTGGGTTTAAGTTTGAACACTTAAGAACTGCAAGGGAGTGTTAACTAACCCAAATCATCTGGTCCGAGGACTACAGGCATGATTGGGTTTAAGTTTGAACACTTAAGAACTGCAAGGGAGTGTTAACTAACCCAAATCATCTGGTCCGAGGACTACAGGCATGATAGGGTTTAAGTTTAAACACTTAAAAGAACTGTAAGGGAGTGTTAACTAACCCAAATCATCTGGTCCGAGTACTACAGGCATGATAGGATTTAAGTTTAAACACTTAAAAGAACTGTAAGGGAGTGTTAACTAACCCAAATCATCTGGTCCGAGGACTACAGGCATGATTGGGTTTAAGTTTGAACACTTAAGAACTGCAAGGGAGTGTTAACTAACCCAAATCATCTGGTCCGAGGACTACAGGCATGATAGGGTTTAAGTTTAAACACTTAAAAGAACTGGAAGGGAGTGTTAACTAACCCAAATCATCTGGTCCGAGGACTACAGGCATGATAGGATTTAAGTTTAAACACTTAAAAGAACTGTAAGGGAGTGTTAACTAACCCAAATCATCTGGTCCGAGGACTACAGGCATGATAGGATTTAAGTTTAAACACTTAAAAGAACTGTAAGGGAGTGTTAACTAACCCAAATCATCTGGTCCGAGGACTACAGGCATGATTGGGTTTAAGTTTAAACACTTAAAAGAACTGTAAGGGAGTGTTAACTAACCCAAATCATCTGGTCCGAGGACTACAGGCATGATAGGATTTAAGTTTAAACACTTAAAAGAACTGTAAGGGAGTGTTAACTAACCCAAATCATCTGATCCGAGGACTACAGGCATGATAGGATTTAAGTTTAAACACTTAAAAGAACTGTAAGGGAGTGTTAACTAACCCAAATCATCTGGTCCGAGGACTACAGGCATGATTGGGTTTAAGTTTAAACACTTAAAAGAACTGTAAGGGAGTGTTAACTAACCCAAATCATCTGGTCCGAGGACTACAGGCATGATTGGGTTTAAGTTTAAACACTTAAAAGAACTGTAAGGGAGTGTTAACTAACCCAAATCATCTGGTCCGAGGACTACAGGCATGAGTGGGTTTAAGTTTAAACACTTAAAAGAACTGTAAGGGAGTGTTAACTAACCCAAATCATCTGGTCCGAGGACTACAGGCATGATAGGATTTAAGTTTAAACACTTAAAAGAACTGTAAGGGAGTGTTAACTAACCCAAATCATCTGGTCCGAGGACTACAGGCATGATTGGGTTTAAGTTTGAATACTTAAGAACTGCAAGGGAGTGTTAACTAACCCAAATCATCTGGTCCGAGGACTACAGGCATGATTGGGTTTAAGTTTGAACACTTAAGAACTGCAAGGGAGTGTTAACTAACCCCAAATCATCTGGTCCGAGGACTACAGGCATGATTGGGTTTAAGTTTGAACACTTAAGAACTGAAAGGAAGTGTTAACTAACCCAAATCATCTGGTCCGAGGACTACAGGCATGATTGGGTTTAAGTTTGAACACTTAAGAACTGCAAGGGAGTGTTAACTAACCCAAATCATCTGGTCCGAGGACTACAGGCATGATTGGGTTTAAGTTTGAACACTTAAGAACTGCAAGGGAGTGTTAACTAACCCAAATCATCTGGTCCGAGGACTACAGGCATGATAGGGTTTAAGTTTAAACACTTAAAAGAACTGTAAGGGAGTGTTAACTAACCCAAATCATCTGGTCCGAGTACTACAGGCATGATAGGATTTAAGTTTAAACACTTAAAAGAACTGTAAGGGAGTGTTAACTAACCCAAATCATCTGGTCCGAGGACTACAGGCATGATTGGGTTTAAGTTTGAACACTTAAGAACTGCAAGGGAGTGTTAACTAACCCAAATCATCTGGTCCGAGGACTACAGGCATGATAGGGTTTAAGTTTAAACACTTAAAAGAACTGGAAGGGAGTGTTAACTAACCCAAATCATCTGGTCCGAGGACTACAGGCATGATAGGATTTAAGTTTAAACACTTAAAAGAACTGTAAGGGAGTGTTAACTAACCCAAATCATCTGGTCCGGGGACTACAGGCATGATAGGATTTAAGTTTAAACACTTAAAAGAACTGTAAGGGAGTGTTAACTAACCCAAATCATCTGGTCCGAGGACTACAGGCATGATTGGGTTTAAGTTTAAACACTTAAAAGAACTGTAAGGGAGTGTTAACTAACCCAAATCATCTGGTCCGAGGACTACAGGCATGATAGGATTTAAGTTTAAACACTTAAAAGAACTGTAAGGGAGTGTTAACTAACCCAAATCATCTGATCCGAGGACTACAGGCATGATAGGATTTAAGTTTAAACACTTAAAAGAACTGTAAGGGAGTGTTAACTAACCCAAATCATCTGGTCCGAGGACTACAGGCATGATTGGGTTTAAGTTTAAACACTTAAAAGAACTGTAAGGGAGTGTTAACTAACCCAAATCATCTGGTCCGAGGACTACAGGCATGATTGGGTTTAAGTTTAAACACTTAAAAGAACTGTAAGGGAGTGTTAACTAACCCAAATCATCTGGTCCGAGGACTACAGGCATGAGTGAGTTTAAGTTTAAACACTTAAAAGAACTGTAAGGGAGTGTTAACTAACCCAAATCATCTGGTCCGAGGACTACAGGCATGATAGGATTTAAGTTTAAACACTTAAAAGAACTGTAAGGGAGTGTTAACTAACCCAAATCATCTGGTCCGAGGACTACAGGCATGATAGGATTTAAGTTTAAACACTTGAGAGAAGACTTCACGCAGTGAACTGGCACATTGGTTGAAAAGTGGACTTGATTAGTAAAAGTACCTCTTGAGGTTATTTACATTCCACGGACGTGGTATTACATGACCATCCAGGTCTTCCAAGAAATATGCCCCAATGCCTGCTCCTGAAGTGATGCGATATGGTCCTTCCCAATTGGGTCCCAGTTTTCCCCAAGCTGGGTTTTTTGCGGTGCCCACGACTTTCCTCAGCACTAGATCACCAGGCTCTAGAGGCCTCAGCTTTACGTTAGCATCATAGCCTTGCCTGAGTTTCTGTTGGTAATGCGCCAGCCGAACCATTGCGTTCTCCCTCTTTTCGTCAATCAGGTCCAAGCTCTTCTGTAGTTGCTCATTGTTGTCGGCTGGACTGAACGAGCTACTTTTCAACGTTGGAAACCCGGCTTCCAGAGGAATGACAGCCTCAGCCCCGTAGGTCATAGAAAAGGGGGTCTTGCCCGTAGACCTACGAGGCGTAGTTCTGTACGTCCACAGCACATGCGGCAACTCTTCTACCCATTTGCCTTTTGCATCATCCAGCCTCTTCTTCAAGCCGTTCAGTATGACCTTGTTGACAGCTTCTGCTTGTCCATTACCTTGAGGGTAGGCAGGAGTAGAGTATCTGTTCACAATCCCCAGCTCACTGCAATAATTCCTAAATGCCTTGCTATCAAACTGTAAGCCATTGTCCGAGATGAGAATATGAGGGACTCCAAACCGAGTGACAATATTCTTCCATACGAACTTCTGCACGTCCACGTCTCTGATATTGGTGAGTGGTTCGGCTTCAACCCACTTGGTGAAGTAGTCTGTGCCGACCAGTAGGTACTTCTTGTTTCCTGCAGCTTTGGGAAAAGGTCCGACGATATCCAAGCCACACTGGGCGAATGGCCATGGGCTAGATAGCGGATTAAGAATTCCCCCTGGCTGGTGAATGTTTGGGGCGAAGCGCTGGCACTGATCACACTTTTTGACATAATCGTGGGCTTCCTTTTGCATGTATGGCCACCAATAACCTTGGGTGAGGGCTCGATGAGCCAGGGATCTACCTCCAGTGTGGCTCCCACAAATTCCTTCGTGCAGCTCTTCTAATAATGATTCAGACGCTTCAGGATGCACGCATAACAAATATGGTCCCGAATAGGAGCGTTTGTACAGCTTATGGTCCTCGGACAGCCAGAACTGGGTTGCTTTCCTTCGAATTTTGTCAGCTTCTCCTCTATCTTCTGGCAACGCATCTTCCTTGAGGAATTTGATTAAAGGATCCATCCAGCAGGGGCCGGCCCTGACCTGGTGAACCCGGATTGCCTCTGCTTTCGCCTCTGTAGGCCCGTGCAAGTCCTCAACGAGGATAATTCTTGGTAAGCCATGATCCGAGGAGGTAGCAAGCGTGGCCAAGGAGTCAGCATGTGAGTTACCACTTCTGGGGATGTGCCGCAAACTGAAAGAATTGAACTCTGATTGCAGATATTTAACACGGCTCAAGTACCCTTGCATTCTTTCGTCCTTCGCCTCAAACTCGCCTTGTACTTGACCTACGACCAACCTTGAGTCCGAGAACAGCTCCACGGACTTTCCCCCCATTCTTAGGACCATAGCCATTCCCATCAGTAGGGCCTCATACTCCGCCTCGTTATTCGTTGCCGAGAAGTCCAACCTTAATGATTTCTCGATAATGATCTTTTCGGAGGATATCAGCACTAACTCCACTCCTGAACCTCGTTGGTTTGCCGCGCCGTCTACGTACACTTCCCAGTGGGAGTGGCTCTGTTGTGAAATCGCGCCAACTGATTTTCCATTCATGCCCGACGTGGGCCTTATTTCTTCTAACTAGGGCTCCGTGAACTCTGCCACCAAATCCGCGAGGATCTGACCCTTGACCGATGTGCGGGGCATATACCTTATATCGAACGCCCCTAAGATTGTGCCCCACTTGGCAATCCGACCAGTATAATCAGCGCTTCGGAGTATAGCTTTGAGTGGGAGCTGAGTGAGAACAATGACCGTGTGGGCCTGGAAGTAGTGAGGTAGTTTCCGTGTGCCGAGTACTACCGCTAGGACAGCCTTCTCCAGAGGCAGGTAACGAATCTCTGCCTCATACAGTGACTTGCTCACGTAATAAACTGGTCTTTGTATGCCACAGTCTGATCGTATCAACACCAGGCTCACCGCACAAGGAGCCACGACAATGTAGGCGAAAAGTACCTCATCTGGCTCAGGACTGGACATGATTGGTGGCCGAGCGAGATAGTCCTTAAGCTGCTGAAATGCCAAAGCGCACTCTTCCGTCCATTCGAATCCCTTCCACTTGTGGAGCAGAGAAAAGAAAGGCCGACACCTGTCTGCCGATCTAGAGATGAACCGATTGAGGGCAGCCGTCATTCCGGTTAGTTTTTGAACTTCCTTAGGGTTTCGAGGAGCTCGTAGGTCGTTGATGGCTCTTATCTGGTCAGGGTTAACCTCAATCCCCCTGTGAGTCACCATGTAACCCAAAAACTTGCCGGATCCTACTCCGAACGAGCACTTCGAAGCGTTCAGTCGCAGCTTGTACTTTCTTAGAACCTCAAAGGTACTTTCAAGGTCCTTCACATGCTCGGCGACGACCTTGCTCTTCACCACCATGTCGTCTATGTAAACCTCGATATTCTTCCCCAGCTGTGGCTCGAACATCCTCGCCATCATCTTCTGGTATGTAGCCCCCGCGTTCTTCAAGCCGAATGGCATCACTTTGTAGTGGTAGTTACCAATAGGAGTGACAAAAGCAGTTTTCTTCTGGTCTTCCAAGGCCAATGGTATCTGGTGGTAGCCTTGGAAAGCGTCTAAGAAACTCATCCGAGGGTGGCCGACAGTGGCATCTACCAACTGATCGATTTTCGGCATGGGGAACGGATCTTTGGGGCAAGCCTTGTTTAAATCGGTGAAGTCTACGCATACTCGCCATTTCCCACTCTTCTTCTTTACCACCACGGTATTTGCCAGCCATTCAGGATAAAAGACTTCTTTGATAGCCCCAGCCTGTTTGAGTTTTGCTACCTCCTCTCTCACTGCTTCCGCATGTTCCTTAGACGGGCGCCGAATAGGCTGTTTCTTGGGGGTGACCATGGGATTCACCTTCAAATGGTGACATATAAACTCCGGATCTACTCCTGGGGCTTCATAAGCATTCCAGGCGAACACATCGAGATTCCGCTTGAGGAACTCTATTAGCTCTTCCCTCTCTTGAAGAGGCAGCTGAGATCCGACTTGGAAGAACCTATCGGGATCATCTCCAATAACCACTTTCGTTAGATCCTTACACTGATTGCCTTCATCTGAATCTTCGACGGAAAGTTTCCGAGACTGTAGCTGCTATAAACTCCTTTCGGGCATGGCCGAAGACTCGGATTGGGCCTCATGTTGAATGGCAGACACCAGGCACTGTCGGGCAGCGGACTGATCCCCTCGGATCTCGTGGATCTGCCCTTCCGACGGGTATTTGACCTTCTGGTGCAGAGTAGAGGGGACAGCCCCAAGCGCATGAATCCACGGTCTGCCTACGAGTGCCGTGTAAGGCGAATATACGTCCACAACTATAAAGTCCAGCTCCACCACCTCGGAGCCAGCTTGCACGGGTAGACGTATCCGGCCTTTCGGGGTGACGGGCCTTCCTTCAAAACTTATGAGAGGGGAATTGTATGGCGTCAGGTCTTGGGGCCCCAGGCCTAGCCCCTTGTAAAGGTCTGGGTACATTATCTCCACGGCACTGCCTTGGTCCACCATCACCCTCTTCACATCATACCCTGCTATTCTGAGGGTGATGACTAATGCATCGTCGTGGGGTTGAATGGTTCCCATCATGTCTTCGTCTGAGAACCCTATCTGCAGCGGGGCTCCAGACTTAACTCCCTTCAGACCCAGGCTTGACTCCCCTGCCGATGGTCGGCCTACCGACATAACTTTCAATGGCCAGGACCCTGTCCTCCCCGGCGCGGCAAAGACAACGTTTATAGTCCCTAGCGGCGGCTTTGAGGGGTCATCTCTTCGTTGCCCTGAGCCTGTCTGCCCTACTCGGCCGCTGGAGGGGTGCAAGAGGTGTTTCAGTCTGCCGTCGCGGACCAGCTGGTCCAAGTGATCCCACAAGCTCTTACAGTCCTCCGTGGTGTGCCCATGGTCTTGATGGTATTGGCAGTAGAGATTACGGTTGCGCCTCTCGGGGTTTCCTACCATCTTGTTCGGCCACCTGAAGAATGACTCGTTCTTGATCTTTTCCAGGATCTGGTGCACTGGCTCTTTGAACACGGTGTTGACCGCCTGAGGATTCGTCGATCCTGATTGCCCAACAAAATCCCTCCGCGGTTTACCATGGTTGTAACGGTCCGACCTGAAATCCCTCCTCTCCTGAGGGATAACCTTGCCTTTTCCCTGGCCCTGCCGTTGGTCCTCTTCAACTCTCTTGTACTTTTCTATGCGGTCCATCAGTTGACGCACGTTTGTGACCGGTTTACCAGATAAGGATGTCCTCAACCCGTGGTCAATAGGGAGGCCGAGCTTGAATGTGCTGAGAGCCATTGCATCGTTGTTGCCCTCCATATCATTGAACATCTCCCAGTATCTGTCCGAATACACCTTCAAGGACTCGCCTTCCTGCATGGACAAGGATAACAGTGAAGAGAAAGGCTTGGACACTCTTCGGCATGTGACAAAACGGGAGCCGAAAGCCTGAGTGAGTTCCTTGAAGGAGTTGATGGAGCTTGCCTTCAACCCGTCAAACCACCTCATAGCAGTAGGCCCAAGACTGGAAGGGAAAACCTTGCACATCAGAGCTTCATCTCTGGAGTAGATAGCCATCCTCTGGTTAAAATGACTCACGTGCTCCACAGGGTCAGTTTTACCATTGTAGATAGTGAACGTTGGCTGGTTGAAGCGCCGAGGAAGTTTGGCCTCCTCAATCCTGCGCGTAAAGGGTGACCTAGATATCTGATTCAGAGCCCTGTTCATGGCATCGTTCTCCACGGCCTCACGTGATGGGCTTCTTCGTTGTCTCCTACGATGGGGCTCCTCTTCATAGGTGTAGGACTCGCTGGCTGGTGTCCTAGATTTATGCTGGTAAGAGACATCTTGCTCGTCATCAAGATCCTCCTCAGAATATGAGGAAGCCCGCTTCCTTTTTGCATGGCGCAACTCCCTTTTCAGTTTTTCTACTTCTAGTTGTAAGTCACGGTTCTTCTCTGCATGAGACATATGACTTTCGCCCCGTGACTGGCTCTGGCTAAGGCGTAGAGTGTGTACGCTACACTCACGATCTTGCCTCCTCTCTAAGTTGACAAAAGGGTCCACGTGTTGGGACGTCCCGGATTCTGCTGCTTGTTCACCCTGTCCTGCCATCATTTACTGTTGTTTTCACCCTCGCACGAGCTCTCCCCACAGACGGCGCCAATTGTAGGGTCAATTTCTGTAGCCCAAGCCCACTATGATGTGGATGTTAAGCCCACTGAACCCAAAACAATAAATTTGTAGAGAGTGGGTGAAAGAGCTAGGCTAGGGTTAAGTAAACAGATATGAACGGCCATATTTAAGGACGTAGTTATGTTAAAACGTGCTCGGATACATGTATGCTTCACGTCCGAAGAGGCGTATCTATATAATAAACTTGGTTTACAATTCTTTAGAGCTACAGTAATGAGATTCCCTCTTTTTCCTTCTTTTTTTCTCTCCTCCCTTTTTCTCAGGGGCATCCCTCTCTTATATAGTACCCCCTTCCTCCATCTTTACCGTCCACGTGTTCAAAATCCAGATGCCCACTTGAGTGCATGTCCCATCACACTACCCCTTTAGCCTTGTGTGAGTGGCGGTAGCTGAGAATGTACTGTTCAGGGGTCTTCTCCACATAAATGCGGCCAGGGAGGTAGGTGCAGTACATTTAATGCGGTGGTTGAGGCATGTCTTTTAGATATTTCTTTGTTCCTGTTACCCTCAGGCGTGTCCGAGGTTCACTTTCCTCCTTACACTTGCCAGAAGGATCACTTGAGCTTCCCACATATCTGTTAGGCAAAGATCCTTCGGGTCCGAAGACACTGGACTCCTCGGACAAATAAACATCTCCTCGGACATAGCTCGCGTTCTTCTCCTTACATGCTCCCTTTACATGGGCCTCTGATCAAATGTTGTCATCTCCTCGGACGAACAGTGTTCTTGGGCTTCCCGCCCCCCACAATAGATATCAAGAGAAATACCATTTATAGTTGCAACAATTTTGCTTTTCTTATTGACTCAACTCAGTCTCTCTCTCACTTTATTACTCTCATTTCAACATTCTTAGTTTCCACTTTATCTACTATCAGTCCATTTTTTTTCTCTATCTCTTTGTTAGTAAAAAAAAAATTGTAACACTTTATCTATTTGCATTTTTTTGTGACATTGATATATTAAGGTTATCTCTTTATTAGAATTTATATAATTTAAGTGTCTTAATGACTATCTTAAAAATAATTCCTAGAGCCACTGCTTTATAAACTAATTGAATATAATTTTGGGGGGTAGGTATAATTTTTTGGGACCAGGCTTTAAGTTATATATATTGCAAAAACGTTTAAAATGGGGAAGACCATTAGGGTCGGTGGGCAATAAGGGTTCTTAAGAAAGGTCGACAGAGGTCCACCCTTGTTAATCAAGGGTGCATTTATATTTAGATTGTAGACTAACGAGGGCGATGCCCCTGCCAAAAGTTTTAATTTATTTTTTATAAATACTAGAAATAAGCACATAAGAATGGTGAGGTGGATGAATCAATAAAAAAAAAAAATTATATATGAGCTATTAAAAATTTTAATTAAATAAAAAAAACTATATATGAGCTATTAAAACATTTTAATTAAATAAAAAAAATAGATAATAGAAATAGACTAACAAAAACTACTTCAAGTTACGTGACTAAAAATACTTTGTGTAAAACCAAATTTTTAGTAAAATAAAATTTTATTACATATTATTATTAAAAATAATTATGAAAGTCGAAGTAGCATTCTAAATTTTTTGAAATCTTCTTAATCTAGTTTTAGTGGGAGTACACTATGTTAGTGATAAATTGTATGTAAGGACACGTTTTGATCCCTAAGCTCAAAGGGTGAAAGGATTTAGGCTCAAAGAGCTTAATACAATGAATTTGTAGAGAATGTGTTAGAAAATTAGGCTCTAATGAGTTGGACAACAATTATAGTTGGTTCAGATGACAAGAAAGCAAATATAAACTGGATTTATCCAAAGAAAATCGTCCTTGGCATAATCCGAAGAGATCAGTTCTTGTATATATTTCTTTTGAATTTGATTATAAGTCTAATTCCAGTTGTTACTGTGTTTTTCCCTCAATTCCTCGATCCCCATCCCTCAGGGTCTTCTTTTTCTTTTATACTATCTTCCTTCTTTCATCAGCACCCTCGACATGTAGATTAGGTTGCTGGCATTGATTCTTGTCCCATCAGCACCTTCCTGAAGTCTCTGGGAGTAGTTGTAAGACTGAAAATTACTGTTCAGGTATCAATTCCACATTAATGCGGCTAGAGATTTAGCTGCAGAGTATTTAATACGGTGGTAGCAACTTTCTCTTAGATATTTCATAACTTCCCTTTATCTTGTGCTTTCATGATGTGTATCATTATCAATAGAATCTCTCGAAACGTTGCTCTGGATGGTAGACCACACCTTTTGACTTCTGCTTTGCCTAGCCGAGGAGGCATTCCTCCTCGGCCCACCTTCCCAAACCTTCACAGTCATAGTTTGCTCATGGAGTTTTGACTTTTATGTCTTCACTATCGTTTATTTGTCATCGGACAAGGCCCACGGCCCAATATGTACTCTTGGGCCCTTTATCCCTACATTGTATTTACGGTGAATTACACAGTGTAGGGGCATTTTTTGTGTTGTGCGTTGGGCTGGGTTGCCTCCGGCGGTAATGGGCCTGAATGTTTCTGAGTAAGGGAGTTGAGACTGGTCCAATTGCAACTCAATTTGGGCTGGCTTGCGCACAAACTATACCTCATCTGCCAAGAGTATACTCATGACAGGCAGAGCTGTTTCAGATGAATTATGACAGACATATATAATAACAAAAAAACAGAGTATTCTGACTATTTAATAGAGAATGACAAAATAATCCCTATTTATGAGACATAATCATAGTGATAACAATGACTTTTACAAAGAAAGTAAAGGAGTAAATGATAACATGAGTTAATCAAGAATGAACATAAAATCAAGTTAAGTTTGGTCTGCAGAAGTAAAATCAAAGAGGGAAGAACGCCTCCTCTCAATGCAACTAATCTCCTAGGAAAAGATCCTACCGTGGGGATTAATGACTTTGAGGGAATCGGACCTAAATGGTTAATGCCCAAAAGAATCCTTTTTACTTTTTGGAAGAGAGCAGGATTTTGAAGGGGAGAGAGGGAAATCGGCCTACTGGTGCATGCCCACCGTATTAACTCTCTTTATTTTCTGTTTTCTCTTTTATCTTTTTCTTTCCTTTGTTTTTACTTTCTTTCTTTTCTTATTTCGTGATCTTCCCCTATTTTTCGATCCCATTTTCTGGGCACGGCAAGGGTCTTCTTATAGTGCCTGCCGTGACCAGATTTTACTATTTTGCCCCTTAACCACCTTTGTTTGGTTTGAGTGTACTTGCCGACTACCAAGGGTTCGTCTGCGTGCCACTTCCCCTTGCCAAACAAAGGCAGGTTGTTTTATTCATTAGTCTGCCGTGGCACCCTTTCCTACCATGGTGTAGGTGTTTTCTCTCTCTATCCCTCATGACATGCACCTAACGGTTCCCCTGTCAACCTTGCTTCTTTTGGGTAGTCTGTCATCCCAGTAGGACGTACCCTCTAAAAGAGTAAGGGTAGGAGTCGCAGAATAGGTCTTTTCCCCTCTCCCCACCACCAAACCATACCCTCTTACTTCTGACCCATGACCCCACCACGTCCCATATTGGCTGGGTACAAGCTAGTGGTGCCTGGGCCTTGCGCGTGCTTTCCTTTCATGTATGTCCAAAATGTGCCTGCTACTTATGCGCTTGCCGCGGTCTGGAGGCTTGCTTGCATAGTCTGCCGCCCTTCTTCGACCTTTTATGTGGGCTGTTTTTTAATTCCCTGTTCCTCTTAGAGGCTGGGCTTTATTTAATACTGGGTTTCACATTTCTTTCACCCCATTTCTTGATTGCCATCATATCCTGCCATACTACTCTGTCATTCCTGCTATAACGACTTGATCCTGCCGGGCCTTTCCAGGCCTGCTGCTTATTCTTTCCCTCAATGGCTTAGCATGGCCATGGGTTTTTTTACTTATGGGCTCTTGTGTCCCTTGTGTTTTCCCTTGGGCATCCTTGGCCCATTTGCTTGTCTTGGGCTTCCTTGGCCCTTTTCTTAACTTTGTGTTCCCATAGGCTTTTACTAACTTCATTGGGTTTTCCTGACCCAATTACTTCATACTCATCCTTGGGGTTTGTGGGCCTGCCAATAATCCCCTACTCTCTTTGTTTACATTGCTTTGAGCCTGCCGCGGCTCATTCTTACTTTTTCACATCATACACTGCCCATGGGTTTGTTATTTGCTATTTCTCTCTTTCCGGGCTCTTTTGAGCCCATTTGCTTCCTCAAGGACTATTTATTTATATTATAGGCCTGTGATCCATTATTTCTGCCGCTTGGGCTTAATGGTTTTATTCTATGCTTGCCATTTCTTTTGCTGCCCGTGTTGCTGGGTTGGGCTTCCTTCCTTCTATTTAGGTTTCACAAAAAACGATCCTCAACATTTAGCCCCTTGAACATATGGAGCGTTCCTGAGGTCCGTATGTGAATAAAAGACCTTCCTGTCCTTTCCACTTCTCTTCTTTCTTTTCATTCACAGGCTTTTTTTAAACTATGGGCCCCTTTTCGTATATATATTTCTTCTCCTGCCGTGAACAGTAGTGACTCTTTGAATTTCCCAAAATGGCAGTTGTTTTAAGACATAACTGCCGCTTCATTAATTTCATTCTCTTCTTGATGGCTGACCAGTCGCCTCCCTTCATGCCGGCATTAATAACCCAGGTATTTAAGAAGATAGTCCCTTTGCAATCCAGACATAAACTCATTCTTTTCCAAAATATTCTATCCATTTCCCTTCCTCCACCGTTTTCTTCTTTTCGAACACCCATACCTATTTTACTCCGATCAAGTCCTCATGCTATGGCGCCAGTGAAAACCCAGGGTTCTTCTTGTCGTAAAAGGAAAAAGACCGTTTCCGATCCCCCTGCCGGACAAGAGATAGGCGAAGAGGCCGTGTACTCCGAATCGGACCATTCCGATGAGGAAGAGGCACGGCGTGACCTAGATAGTGAGTGCGCCCCTCTGATCGATCCTTGGTATGACGTCTGTCCTCACTTCCCTAAGATTCCCAGTGACTACGTGTCGCCGCCGCCAGGCCGTGTGTGACTCGCTCTTTGCCAACGAAACCCCAATGTTTCTTGGGCCTCGGTGTCTTCCTCCATCTCCGATCTAGTCATTCGTCAAGGCGTTGCACTCCCTGCGCCTATCCATTTTGAATTTGGGTCAGGTACTACCTCAGGTTGGAAGGAGTGGGTGGATAGAGAGTTATCTGATACGGGCTTCATGGGTTTGCTTCAGCGGGCCAGTGTTCTGAAGGCCGTCATCCTATCCTGAAGTCTATCCAATTTTCGAGACCTCTATAACCTTCGCCATTTGGTTCACCGGTGGTGTGCCACTACCTACACATTTTTCTTTTCCTGCGGCGAACTCACCGTTACTTGAAGACGTGGCTAATCAGTTACTTTTGCCAGTTCTCGATGATGTTGATCCTGCCACCATAGAACTTTCTCCGAAAGAAGAGGCCATTGAAGTTGAGTTGAAGAAAATGATGACCGGAAATGCTAAGTTATCGTATTGGGTTAGTTTTTCTTCCAAGTTTTCTGTTGTTGCCCACCGTGCGGCTTTCGTTGCCTTTTGGCTTTGCAAGTTTGTCTTTGGGTCCCACCCCCATTATGCCATAAAGCTTTTGTATTTTCGTTTGGCCATTAAAATATCTACCGGGGTGAGTCTGCCGCTGGTCCCTATGTTCTTGGGGCATCTGTATGTCCAACTGGATATCCTGTGGAGTGACGAGAGTCAGGCTGGCTCCTGCCATATAGTTACTTCCTCTGTACATAGCACCATCCTGTAGCAATTGTTATTCAAGCGTTATGCCCAATACTTGGCAAAGTGTAGGCCCGTTTGCTTTGCTAAAGAGAAGTACCAATCCTGCCCGAAGGTAATTACTGACTTCTATGGCAGATTTAAGTCTGATTTTCCTCTGGCTTTCTGTTGGTTTGGTTTAAAGCCTATTGATTATTCTGTTGTTGAGTCTTTTGATGAAGGTGTTGGTTTCTCCTGGAGAGCTTATAAACATTTGAGTACAGGTTATACATGCGTAGATTCTACAATAGGTTCGTTTGTTGATACTGTTGGAACTACTGCTCCTTTAGCCAGTTTTGATGAGACTGGTATCACCTATTTGGCGGCCACCAATGTTGGATGGTTGCCCTATTTGGCAGATGAAGGTGTCAGGTTTGTCCATTATCCTGCCAACTGGGTAAGAAGGCGGTTTGGGCTGGATCAGGACATTCTTGATGACATTTCCTTCCTCGCAGTTCTGCGACATACTGCTTTTGATTTTTGGAGACAGCGTTTTAGTGCAGTCACAGTTCCTAGCTTGCTGAGGGAGGGCTTTTGTACCCCTGCTATGCATGGATATTGGCAGGCCGTAATGACCTCGTTTAAGCAAGAGTTGGCTGGTAGTCGCGGTTTCTCTCTTATTCCTCCTGAGGGACTTAGTATGGTTGTCTCGCCTAATCCTCGGTTGCTCATTCCTTCCAAGTCCGTGTTGGCATATGCCAGGAAACAGAGCCAGTCCACCATCTTTGAAGGGGATGAGGAGAAGAAAGGATGGTATTGGCATTCAGGTGATTATCCCTCAGGTTGGGAAAAGAAGGTCAAAGTGCTAAATGTTCCTAGACTAGTCAAGAAAGGTCCTGCCAAACTTAAATCTGCCAGCAAGCCCAAGTTTGCCACTCCTTAGCCACTCATAGGCGCTACTCCTGCCAGCAGAACGCGAGGCAGTAAGAGGAAGACAACTCCCCATCCTGCGCTTGCCACTCAGCGGAGAGTACGTCACTTTTAATTTTTTTTTTTTTTGCTTTATCCTTCAAATACATATATATACTTTTTTTTAGACTTTTCTCGTGGTTGAATCTGACATGCTTGCTGACTTCTTTCTTTGACTCTGTCTCTTGTCCCCCTTTTCCTTTGCAGTCTAAGCATAAGGAGGATACGTCAACCACCCGTCCCATTATGCTCGATGAACCTGAATTAGAGGTACATTTCCTTTCTCTTCTTCTCCCTTTTCTTTTTTATTTGCATGTGTTCAGTCTGCTACGTGCTTTTGGCTACCTCATTCACCCAAAAAGTTACTTTGATCTTCATATCTCCTTCTTTTTTGCCTTCTAGGATGAGCCCGAGCGTCTTTCTATATATCGCCCTACTGCCGAGGAGCTTTCTACCCCCATGGGTACACCCATGGAGGGCTTTTTTGGTGGGGTTGAGTTTGCAACATCTGCCTCTTTTGCAGTTACGCATGGAGTTCCTGCTGAGGCTCCTACCTCTCCCACTGGGCCGGTATCCATAGATGAGGGTACTCATACTGGGAAGGTTAGTGAGGTCACCCCTACTCCTGTCGTGACACCCTCTGTTCAAAGGGGAGCCACCCCTCCTACTGCTACTCAGATCGAGGCTACTCCTGTTACGCCTCTTGTCATTTCCATCGATGACCTCTTCGCTGCTCTTTCTCAGGCTGTGAAGGAAGGTTCCTCTCTGGTAGTTACTCCTTCCTCCATTCCTGTTTCTGCCACCCGTGGGCCTAACGCTGATTTGTCTTTTAAGGAGTCTGAGGACATTCTCGAGGATCCTGACGATGAACTCATCCTGGGGAGGAGGATTTCTGAATTCGAAGAAGAGGAGAGTGCTCCACCCGAGACAATGGGTATGTGCTTTCTTCCCTCCTTTTTTTTTTTTGCTAAGTTCACTCTTCCCCTTTCATTTGCATGTCTATTTCTCTGTTTGCAAAGACCTTTGAGGGGCTAGGAATTGCAACAGACGTAGAGGTGTCTGCAGCAACTACTTCTGCTGCGCCCACAGCGCCTATTCCTGTCGTATCTTCTGTACCAGTTTCTACTGTATTCACAGCGTCTGTTTCCGCCATTTCCTTTGTGCTTGTCTCTATCCTTCCCACAGCCCCTATTATCACTGGCCCTGGTGAACTTTCTTTTCCCTTATTTCTTTCTTCACTTCTTCCCCGTGGGTTTGTCTCCCTTACTAAGGTTTCTCATTTCATGCCTTGTGCTTTCTTGACAGGTCCACTTCCTACGGTGCCTTCTCAGTTTGAGGTGGGCAGTAGTTCTGCCACCATTCCAGATCCTGTGAGTGAGGCTGCAGCCTTTTTTGCACGCTTTGACCAACCTGAAGTCAATGATCTTGGACCTGCGGATTTCTGGGGCTTTGGACCCCCTTATATAGATTTCCATGGCTTCAGCATCCCTGAGGACTACGCTTCTCACTTGGTGACGGTTTATAGCAACCGTGGGGACTTCATGCAGGGGTTCCGACTTGGTCGCTCCGTTAGAGAGCATTTCTTAAGGATGTTGGGGAGTGTGCTGAACGATATTGAGCACAACTTTGTTGACACTGTCTCCACCGAGAGGATCCTGCAGTGGAAGGCTGCGGTGTAAGAGCTTGTGAGTGTTGGTTTTGCTGTGGAGTTTATCTTGGACCACCTTTAAGAGATTGCCCGGGCCATTTTCATGAGGAGATTCTAAGAAAGGAAGTGGCAGACTTGGAGTGCTGTCGCGAGCGCCTTCTTTCTAGCATAGGTGGGTCCAGTCGTTTTGGAGATCAACCACTCATTTCTGGACTTCATTGATGATGATGCAGTTTCTTTTGTGTTTTGTTGTTTCCTTCGCCTTATTACTCTATTTAGTACACTATATTTCCTATAGCACTTATTTGGCTAGTTTGCCACATTTTGGGTTTGTAACTTATGATGCTACACTTTACTACAGTTTTTTTTTTTTTTTTTGCTTTTGCTATGATATATGATGATAATACTTCGTGCTTTTCATTGCATCCTCATGAAAGCAAGTTACAAATTTTTTTGTCTTGTGACATAGTCACTTGAAAGATAGAGAAGGAAAAAGGAAACATAAGAGTTTTTTTTTTTTTTTTTAACCAACAAAAGAAAGGGATAATCACATGACTTTTCTCCTTAGGCATAGTAGTGTTTCAACCATTTCCCATTGATGAGATCTATTAAGTCTCTGTCGTCCATCTGAGTCAAACGGTAGTACCCACTTGGATGTGCCTTCTTTATCACAAGGGGTCCTTCCCACTTCGGTGCAAACTTCAATGGTCCTGCCAAGCCTCTTCTAACATAGTCTGCCACTTTTAGGACAAGTTGTCTTTCCACGAACACTCTCTCTTTAGTCATCCTGCCGTAGGCCTCAGTCATTCTTTGCCTGTATCTGCGGCTGCGTTCTTTGGCCTTTTCTCTTCTTTCATCAAGTCCTTCCAGGTCTTCACACCTTTCTGCCGCAAAGACTTCTTCTTCTTTCTCTTTTTCTTGCATCTGCATGACTCTCAGGGATGGGGTCATTTTCTCTGCTGGGCTCACCACCTCAGTTCCGTAGATCAAGGAAAAAGGTGAAAAACCTGTGGCTGACTTAGGTGAACTTCTATAAGCCCAAAGAGCATCTGGCAGGTGCATTGCCCATCCTCCTATATACTCTTGGCTCATTTTACTGATAATCTTTATGAGAGGCTTGTTCGTTGCCTTTGCTTGCCCATTTCCTTAAAGGTAATAAGGTGATGACCGGTGGTGCTTGACTTGGTAAAACTCAAGCATCTTCCTCACATCACTGTTGACAAAAGGCGTATCATTGTCACTGATGATCCTGTGGGGAACTCCAAACCATACAATTGTGTTTTCCTTGATAAAGTTTACCACTGCTCCTCCTGTGGCTTTACGAAGTGGTATTGCCTCTACCCACTTAGGAAAATATTCTGTAGTCACTAGTATCCATATGTATCCACGCGATGGCGGATTTACCAGTCCAACCAAGTCAAGCCCCCAAGTGTGGAAGGGCCATGGTGTGACCATGCTATGCAAATTCTGCGGATGAGTGTGAATCAAATTGGCCTGTACTTGGCAACTATGGCATTTTTTCACAAATTTTGCCATATCCTTTTTCATGGTAGGGCAGTAGTAGCCCATTTGCAGTAGGCATCTGTAAAGTCTTTTCTTTCCTTGGTGCTCCCCACACTCTCCTGAGTGCACTTCTTTCACCATTTCTCTTGCTTCTTCAGGGCCCAAACACCTTAAGGGGTCTCCATCATACTCTTTTTTTAAAAGGACCATATTATGCAAAAAGTAGCGCGTTGCCAACCTCTTAAGCTTATATTTTTCACTGTGCTTTTGCGGCAGGATGCCTTTTGTCAGGTACTGTATGAATGGGCTTCTCCAGTCTTCGCTGATGAACACAGCGTATCTCTCCTTTCTATTTGCCGCAAGTTGGCAGTTCCCACACTGGGTTTGGACCTGGTCTGCATCTTTACCCATGTTTGGCCAATAAAAGCCTGCCCTTTGAAGTTTGCGGTAAAGGACCCTTTTTTGAAAAGGACCATATTATGCAAAAAGTAGTGCGTTGCCAACCTCTTAAGCTTATATTTTTCACTGTGCTTTTGCGGCAGGATGCCTTTTGTCTGGTACTGTATGAATGGGCTTCTCCAGTCTTCGCTGATGAACACAGTGTAACTCTCCTTTTTGTTTGCCGCAAGTTGGCAGTTCCCACACTGGGTTTGGACCTGGTCTGCATCTTTACCCATATTTGGCCAATAAAAGATTGCCCTTTGAAGTTTGCGGTAAAGGCTGACCTCCTCGCAGGATCTGCAAGTCTTGTCATGTACTTCTTTCAACTTTATCTAGGCCTCCTCTTGCCCCACACATCTGGACAAGACTCCACTCGGTATCCTACGGTATAATTCTCCCCTCACCAAGGCGTAGTCTTTAAGTATTTTTAGCTCCACGGCTTCTTCTTCCCCCATCAAAGCTTCCCTTATGGGGATCCGCCAATCCCCTACGCAGTGTTCCTCCTGGAACCTTTCTTTCAACATCTTAATTATGGATTTTTCTCTCTTGCTGACCTCTATTCTGGTGTTATCCCCTTCGAACATTATTTATGAGCCTAGTGCAGCCAACGCATTGGCAAACCGATTCTCGTTCCTTGGAGCATGTTCTATTTCAAAAGTTGAAAACTTTTCTTCCATTTTCTGGACCATTGCTTTGTACGGGGCTAGGCTGGGTTCTTTTAGGGAGAAACTCCCTTTGGTTTGGCAGACCACCAAATTCGAATCACCCAGTACCCTCAAATGCTTGACTCCCATTTCAAAAGCTGTGGCCAGCCCGGTTAGGTAGGCTTCATATTCTTCTGTGTTGTTTGAACAAGGGAATTCCATCTTGAATGATAGTGTTACCGCCTTATCTTCTTCATGGTACAAAACTACTCCCACTCCTCCAGACTGGACGGTAGAAGACCTATCAAATTTCATTACCCATTATTCTCAGACTTCTTCTGCCATGGCTACTTCCCCTGGAACTTCATCGCCCAGCGGGAATTCTTCCTCTCTTGGAAACTGTGCCAATAAGTTTGCTATAGCCTGGCTTTTCATTGCCCTAGGCGCCTCCATTCTCAAGTCGTACTGTAACAATTGCAATAACCACTGGGATATGTTAGGTCACAATCTGAATGACCCCTTGTGATTAACCCTAATTAATTAATTTAGCCAAGTAATTAATTAATCAATTAATCATGCAATTTTATGGAAGCACAAACAAATCACCAATCAACTAAATACGCAGCGGAAAATAAATAACACGGTGATTTGTTTACGAATGGGGAAAACCCTAACGGCAAAAACCCCACCGGGTGATTTTCAGGTCACCACTCCTGAAACTCCACTATTATCAAATCAAGCGGTTACAAGTAAAGGAATCCCAAGTACCTTACCAACCTACAGTTGAACCCTTACCCCAATACCCAATTGGACTTAATCTGTAGTGACAATTTCCACCTTTGATGCACGGCTCCCAAGTACGTGACTAACCAATGCGCGGATCCAAGTACGCGACTTCAGAACACTAACTGAGGAAGAATGGTTGGCTGCAAAGTTCTTCAGTTCATCCACTTGATGAATAGCAGGAAGATGCTTGGTTACAAAACCCTATGGTGTAAATACACAGCAACTTCTTGATGGAAGATGAAATAGGTCAAGAACTTCGTCTGTTGATCACAATTTGCTTAAACAGAGATTGCTCAATGATAATGCAACTTGTGTCACCCAAAACGGCTCTTAAAATAATCCTTTTATATGTTTAGGGTTAGAAGAAAAGAAGGCCCAAAAATATATTCACGGATCCCAAGAAAATCAGATTGGAAATCTGACTTTTTAAATCTCGACAGATAGCAGGTGTCGAGGTAGCTGTCGAGAGGTGTCGAGCTTTAAAAACTTTGCACTTCAGCTTGCTTTTTCTTGGACAGACTTGATGACTTCAACACTTGACCTTGAAACATTGTTTCTTGAAGTATTAAAAACACCTAGATCTACCCAATTACAAGCAGAGTGCGTTTTGTCAAAAGATTAGCCAATTTACATAACTAAGTGACATATGTTCTTAAACAAGTTAAAACATATATGTCCTAACAATCTCCCCCTTTGGCAATCCGTGACAAAACCACAACAAACAAATGAGCATATGAGAGAAGTCATAAATCACTCAACTCATATTCACTTGTTGAATACAATAAAATCTATCCTAACACAAACTCTTGAAAAACTTTGCAAGAAGAGAGCTTATGATAAGTAGACTTTGACAACTTGTATTTCTGAAACACTTTAAACAAAACTCATCAAGGCATCTTGTGTGAAACAGAAATAAATAGATTGCATACAAGTATAAAGAACATGTGTATAAAGATAGAAAAGAAACAACACATGAAGAGAGAGGTGAAAGAAACATACATCAACATATATAAGAGATAAGATAAGTACAATGTATGTAAAAATGGTCAAAGGACCTCATATACAAGACCAATGTATCTAAGAGATAAGAAAAAAAATACATATAGCCTTACTACATCCCTCAAAAAAATGACAACACTCCCCCTATAAAAAATGTCCTATACTAACTCTCCCCCTAAGATGACTACTCTCATAGCCCAAAACTACTTCCCCTTTTTGTCACGAGTGACAAAGGGTAGAGTGTCATGTAGACATCTCATCGGCAGAGCTAGCATCCCCATCATCATCATCATCATCATCCTCATCATCCTCAGAATCTAACGCTGCTGGAGTAGATGGTGAAGGAGTAGCCTCTGGAGCAAATCCACCCATGATCGCTTGCCGTCGTGCAATACGACCCACACGAACATTCACCTGATACAACTCAGCAGAGAGTGTATCAAGACGAGTGTCCATGCGCTGCAGCTGCGCCATGATATCACCAAGGGATACATCGCTCGAAGAGGAAGAAGGAGCAAATGTAGATGGAGTAGATTTGGATGGCGCTGAACAGGAGGGAGGAGTGGCACCTGGCTGTCTCGACCTGAACTGCACCTCACTACGTTTTACGGTAGCGACATCTATGGCAGATATGTGGGTGAAGTGGTCGGACACAGGAAAGGGAACGAAAAAATGGCGTAGAATCCGCGTGATAGCAGAAGGAAAGATGAGCTTATCACGGGACGCCGAATCAAGATAAACCTCTATGATAGACCAGATGTAGTGAGAAGGGAAGTCTATGGTAAGGTGCTCAAGTAGAGAAAGCAAAAATCGAGCACGAGGCTCTGTGATAGAGTTATAGTGAGAAAGAGGATGGAGAACAAAAGTCATCACCATGTTAATGAATCTAGTTGAGTTCTGATTGCTAAGCATCTCATCAAGCTTTGCACTTGAGGTCCTCTTCAGTTGAGTTCTGACTTGAAACAGCTCCGCTTCAAGCTTTTTGGTCTTCTCAGCCAAAAAGTTGTTCTCAAATCTCAGTGCTCCAATAGTTTGATTCGCCTCATCAAACTTTGTGGACAACTCTTCACGATCGAGTTCCACATCACTGAGCTTCTTGGTGGCCAGCCTATATAATTTCTCATGCTTTTCAGAGAGCTTGTAAAGCTTCTCATAGGCTGAATGGATATCATCTTGATCATCCATCTTCTCAAATTTGGACTCCACCAATTCTTCTTCTTCATCCACTTCTTCAACAATCCCTTCAGTAGGATTGACTGTGGCAGTGAAGGCATTTAGGATTGCGTCATCCTCATTGTCGGAATCATCTTCAGGCTCAGTGTCACTTAGGGTTACAGCAAGGGCCTTGCTTTTCCCAATGCTCTTCAGATATGTAGGACACTCATGTTTCATGTGTCCGAACCCATGACACCCAAAGCATTTTGGTCCTGCGGGAACAGTATACTGACCGCCCTCCTTAGCATCATTCTTCCCTTTGTCTTGGCTTTTAAACTGAGAAGAACTGAACTGCCTGCGGTCCTTGTCGAAGTTCCTTCCATTGGCATTCTTGATAAACTTTTTGAACTGCTGAGTGATGTAGGACTTCATCTTGGAATCTTCATCATCAGAAGACTCATCTGTATCACTGCTCTTTGCCTTCAAGGCCATGCTTTTGCCTTTATTGGACTTGCCAATCCTAGATAACCCTATCTCATAGGTCTGCAAGTTTCCAACCAGCTCAGTCAAAGGAATCTTGTCTATATCCTTTGATTCCTCAATTGCCGTAATCTTGGCATGAAATCTCTCAGGTAGAGATCTGAGCACCTTCCTTACAATCTTGGGTTCAGGGATGGTTTCCCCAAGATTGAAGGCTGAGTTCACTATGTCCTTGAGCTTGGCATAGAACTCATCAAATGACTCATCCTCCTCCATCTTAATTTCTTCAAAGCTTGTAATGAGCCTCTGAAGTTTTGAATCTTTGATAGCCTTTGTTCCTTCATAGGTTGTCTGGAGGATGGTCCAAGCTTCCTTAGCAGTTTCAGTTAAGGATATCTTCTTGAATTCCTCATTGGTGACTGCACTAAAAAGGGCATTTAGTGCTCTGCTGTTGAAGTTGGCCGCCTTGATCTTAGCATCATCCCAATCGGCCGGTTCCTCTTTTGGCTTAGTCCAGCCAATCTCTACAGCTTGCCACACCTTCTCATCTAAAGACTGCAAGAAAGCTCTCATGCGTACTTTCCAGTATGCATAGTTAGTGCCATCAAATAAAGGAGGTATGATTAAAGATTGTCCTCTATCCATGACAAACAGGGGTCAATGGATCAACACAGCAAAGATTAAACCTAATCAGAGTGTGCCTGCTCTGATACTACTTGTTAGGTCACAATCTGAATGACCCTTTGTGATTAACCCTAATTAATTAATTTAGCCAAGTAATTAATTAATCAATTAATCATGCAATTTTATGGAAGCACAAACAAATCACCAATCAACTAAATACGCAGCGGAAAATAAATAACAAGGTGATTTGTTTACGAATGGGGAAAACCTTAACGGCAAAAACCCCACCGGGTGATTTTCAGGTCGCCACTCCCGAAACTCTACTATTATCAAATCAAGTGGTTACAAGTGAAGGAATCCTAAGTACCTTACCAACCTACAGTTGAACCCTTACCCCAATACCCAATTAGACTTGATCTGTAGTGACAATTTCTACCTTTGATGCATGGCTCCCAAGTACATGACTAACCAATGCGCGGATCCAAGTACGCGACTTCAGAACACCAACTGAGGAAGAATGGTTGGCTGCAAAGTTCTTCAGTTCATTCACTTGATGAATAGCAGGAAGATGCTTGGTTACAAAACCCTATGATGCAAATACACAGCAACTTCTTGATGGAAGATGAACTAGGTCAAGAACTTTGTCTGTTGATCACAATTTGCTTAAACAGAGATTGCTCAATGATAATGCAACTTGTGTCACCCAAAACGGCTCTTAAAATAATCCTTTTATATGTTTAGGGTTAGAAGAAAAGAAGGCCCAAAAACATATTCACGGATCCCAAGAAAATCAGATTGGAAATCTGACTTTTTAAATCTCGACAGATAGCAGGTGTCGAGGTAGCTGTCGAGAGGTGTCGAGCTTTAAAAACTTTGCACTTCAGCTTACTTTTTCTTGGACAGACTTGATGACTTCAACACTTGACCTTGAAACATTGTTTCTTGAAGTATTAAAAACACCTAGATCTACCCAATTACAAGCAGAGTGCGTTTTGTCAAAGGATTAGCTAATTTACATAACTAAGTGACATATGTTCTTAAACAAGTTAAAACATATATGTCCTAACAGGATATCCTGCTAGAGAGGATTGGTTGCTGTAACAAAGTTTTGATGGCGTGGGACTTGGTCATCAGTCATACTTTGTAGGCCAAGAAATAATGGCGTAACCTTTGTGAGGCATACGCGATAGCCAAACACGCCTTTTCTGCCCTTGGGTAACGAGTTTCTGCATCTTTTAAGACGCGGCTGATGTAGTACATTGGTTGCTTGATGCCGCCTCCATCTTCTTGGGCGATTAATGCACTAATGGCATACGAATTAGTGGCCATGTAAAGTAGCAATGGTTTTTTGTGGATTGCGGCCTGCACTGTGGGGGGGTTCATCATGATCTGCTGCAGCCTCTTGAAGGCTGTTTGCTGCGCTTCTCCCCATTCAAAACTTTGCCCTTTCCTAAGCAACTTGGTGAAGCCAAAGTGATTGATGCCAACCCAGGGATGAATCTCCGGATATACGAGATTCTCCCTAAAAAGCTCTTTAGTTCCTTTACTGTGGCTGGAGGTCTCATAGTTGCAATGGCTGTGGCTTTGGCTGGGTCTACATCTATTCTCCTGCTATGAACCAGGAAACCCAAGAATTTCCCGGAGGATACTCCAAATGCGCATTTGAGAGGGTTCATTCTCAATTTAAAGGCTCTGCATCTTTCGAATACTCTTTTCAACACACATAAGTGGTCTTCTCTCCTCTTTGACTTGACCACTATGTCGTCCACATAGTCTTCTAACTCCTGATGTATCATATCGTGGAATATGGCCATCATTGCTCGTTGATAAGTTGCGCCTGCGTTTTCAACCCGAAGGGCATCATAGTGTAGTAGAAATTTCCCATGGGTGTTTTGAAAGCAATTTTCTCCGCATCCTTTGGTGCCATTCTGATCTGGTTGTACCCACTGAAACCATCCATGAATGAAAACATGGCATTTCCTGCTGCAGAATCTATCAGTAAATCCATATTTGGCAATGGAAACTCGTCCTTTGGACAGGCTTTGTTGAGATTTCTGAAGTCTACACAACATCTTATCTGACCGTTCTTCTTCTTTACTGGCATTATGTTGGATAGCCAGCGAGGGTGTTGAATAGGCTTGATGAATCTTACGGCTAGCAATTTCTGCACTTCTTTGACTATTTGCCCTTCTATTTCCGTGTGAAATATCTTGGCAGGCTGGGCTACTGGCCTGGCCTCTGGGTCCACATTTAGTGTATGTGCAACTAGCCCAGGGTCTAACCCTAACATTTCACTGTAATCCCATGCGAAGATGCCTTTGAATTCTTTCAACAGCAGCACTAGTTCTGATCTTTCTTTTCCTGTCAAACTTGCATTAATTGAGATGGGTCTCAGTTCTTGCGAAGCAGACCCCAGGTCAACTTCCTCCATATCTTCTTCTGCCGTAACCTGTACCTCTTTTTCTGCCACAACTCCTTTGCTTTCCTCCATATTATTTTCTTCCTCTGAACTTTCTTGAACCACACAACACGCCAAATTCTCGTGCTGCCATTCCTGGGTGGGACCCATCTGTGTTTCAATCGCGGGCCCCGCGCACCTTCATAATTTGTATACAATCCTGCCATCAAGGCCTCAGACCCTGACAAATTGGGGTGTGTCATCTGATTCTGCGGCGGGCGTTTCTCTCATCTTCCTTTTTCTTGCCAATAATTCCCTTAGATTAGGCTCTGGGTCATCTTGGACGTCTTCCCACTTAGGCATGAAGGTACCTCGTGGCTTTGATACTGAGCTTTCCTCGGATGGAGCCCATTGATCATAGAACATAGTTTCTACTAAATGGGCTTCTGCCTGCTCGAACGGTAAGGGGTTTGCGGCTATACGTATCATCCTGCCATTCAACCTTCCTTTCACGCACTGGTGATAGGTGGATGGAACCAATCGGTATTTGTGCAACCATGGCCTTCCTAAAAGCACATGATAGGATACTTCTATTTTCACCACGTGGAATCGGGCTAAAGAAGCTATGGGGCCTACTTTCAACCACGGCTGAATGTGGTCTGCGGTGTACTCGCCCTTTTTGCCGAACCCTGTCACTTCTATTGGGCACCCCTAAATCCTTCTTTCTGAAATTCCTGCCGCTTGTAAAGTGCTCACCGGAATGAGATTCACAGAGGCACCTATATCTACCAAGGCTCTCTTTATGAGGATTTGATTTATGGACGCCGCTAAGTATAGGGGTCTCCTGTGATCTGGGTGTCCCACCTCCATATCTTCATCACTAAAAGTGATTTCAGTTGACTCCTGTAAGAGAGCCCTGTCATCTGGGATTTCTGCTGACAGACATTCTACTCCTGCACCAGAGGCGATGCTCACCAAAACCTCCGTGGCTACCTTTCTCTCCTTTGCTGTGAGTCTCAATTGGTCGAGCAAATTTTTGAACTTGAAGCTCTGTTGTAAAGTGGTAATGGCCGCCGCAGGCAAGGCTAAGTTTTCTTCTTCGTCTTCTCTTGGGTCCGCGCAGATTACCACCACCGCTACACCTTTCCCTTTGTGATTTGGGAATGGGTTTCTTTGGACTTCCTGTTGGGACAGTTCTAGAGTCCATTCTTTGATCCTGCGGTGCACTAGTCTGCGGAGCGCCTAACATTCTGCGGCAGGATGTTGTACGTAATTGTGCAAACGACAAAAGCATGGGTCCCTCCGATCCTCCTTTGTGGGCTCCTTAGCAACCTGATTAGGTTTGAAAACTCCATCTGCTATCCACTTATCTAGCAGTACATCTAGCTCCTTTGAAGTGCATGGTATTGGTGGGGGAGTATCGTACTCTCTCCCATCGGTCCTCCTTCTCCGCTCACCAGTAGACACTGTCATGGCTTGCGAAGCACTTTTCTTGTCCGTGCTTGGCTTTACGGACTGGGCAGTTTTTCTTGCCTTTTACAACAACTGTGCAAATTGGGAGATTTCTAAGTTCTCCAGGACTGCTCTGTACTCCCTAATCATATTTGTCATACACATCTCTACCAGTGTCCTTTCTTCGTAATGGTCATAGCAATCAAGTGCTATGTCCTTGAATCTCTTGATGTACTCCATCAAGTCTTCGCCATTCCTCTGCTTGGTTGCTTACAGAGTCGCGAGTGTTACCGTTTCTTCTCCGTGGAAGTATTTAGTACAAAATACGTCCACCATGTCATCCCATGTTAGGATCGATCCTGGCTTTAAGCCAATGTACCAGGTGTAAACTCGATCACATAGTGATTTAGAAAATTCTCGAAGACACAAATCTTCGTCTGCGGTGTAAGGGCCAAGTGTATCAATGAACTTGCTCACGTGCTCAATAGCATTTCCCTTCTTGCCATCATACTGCAAAAGCTCACGGCTCGTACCTCTTGGGGTATGGTTTACTGAGCACCTTTAGTGGGTATGGAGGCCTTCGTGCATAGAATCTCTCCTTGGGTCCTCTGGCTCTCTCTTGCTCCAGGAGAGCCGCTATTTCAGCCATAGTAATAAAACGTTGATTCGGATTCTGTGGGACACCTCCTGCTGGTGTCTCTTCTTTGTCTGCTGCACGTTCTGGATCATGCTGGCTTCCTTTTTCTTTCGTTCTGTCTGTTTTCAATTGACGGATTTCTTCCATTATTTGCTGTTGCAAGTCCTGTAGAGCTTGCAACACCTCAACGAAGGTGTTGGCATTGTCTACAGGGATTCTTGGAGGAGGTTGGGGTCCAGCCTCCATTCCATTGGCACCCTTTGCCAGGTTAGGCCGCTATTGGTGAGCTGTCGTTGGCCTAGATTCTGCTTGTGAGGGCACGACACTCATATTTCGTGTCGTCCTGGACTTTGGAGGCATTTGTTTGCGAGGGCTCTTGTTCCTAATCTGTTTCTCAACTCCCAAGTGAAGTCGCCAATTTCATGTAGGGGTCTTTTTTGTATTGTGCGTTGGGCTGGGCTGCCTCTTGCGGTAATGGGCCCGAATGTTTCTGAGTAAGGGAGTTGAGACCGGTCCAACTGCAACTGAATTTGGACCGACTTGCGCACAAACTATGCCTTGTCTGCCAGGAGTATGCTTATGGCAGGCAGAGTTGTTTCAGTTAAGTTATGGCAGACATATATAATAACAACAAAACAAAGTATTCTGACTATTTAATAGAGAATGACAAAATAATCCCTATTTATGAGACATAATCACAGTGATAACAATGACTTTTACAAAGAAAGTAAAGGAATAAATGATAACATGAGTTAATCAAGAATGAGCATAAAATCAAGTTAAGTTTGGTCTGCGAAAGTAAAACCAAAGAGGGAAGAACGCATCCTTTCAATGCAACTAATCTCCTTGGAAAAGATCCTGCTGTGGGGATTAATGGTTTTGAGGGAACCGGACCTGAATGGTTAATGCCCAAAAGAATCATTTTTACTTTTTGGAAGAGAGCAGGATTTTGAAGGGGAGAAAGGGAAATCGGCCTACTGGTGCATGCCCACCGTATTAACTCTCTTTGTTTTCTGTTTTCTCTCTTATTTTTTTCTTTCCTTTGTTTTTACTTTCTTTCTTTTCTTATTTCATGATCTTCCCTTGTTTTTCGATCCCCTTTTCTGGGCACGGTAAGGGTCTTCTTATAGTGCCTGCTGTGATCAAATTTTACTATTTTGCCCTTTAATCACCTTTGTCTGGTCTGGGTGTACTTGCCGACCAATTAAGGGTTCGTTTGTGTGCCACTTCCCCTTGCCAGACAAAAGCAGGTTGTTTTATTCATTAGTCTGCTGTGGCACCCTTTCCTGCCATGGTGTAGGTGTTTTCTCTCTCTATCCCTTATGGCATGCACCTAACAGTTCCCCCCTCAACCTTACTTGTTTTGGGTGGTCTGTCATCCCAGCAGGACATACCCTCCAAAAGAGTTTGGGCAGGAGCCGCAGAATAAGTCTTTTCCCCTCTCCCCACCACCAAACCATACCCCCTTACCTCTGACCCATGACCCCATCACGTCCCATATTGGCTGGGTACAGGTTGGTGGTGCCTAGGCCTTACGCATGCTTCCCTTTCATGTATGTCCAAAATCTGCCTGCTGCTCATGCGCTTGCCATGGTCTGGAGGCTTGCTTGCACAGTCTGCCGCCCTTCTTCGACCTTTTATGTGGGCTGTTTTATAATTCCTTGTTCCCTTTAGGGGCTGGGCTTTATTTAATACTGGGTTTCACATTTCTTTCACCCCATTTCTTGATTGCCATCATATCCTGCCATACTAGTATGTCATTCCTGCTGTAACGACTTGATCCTGCCGGGCCTTTCCAGGCCTGCCGCTTATTCTTTTCCCCAATGGCTTAGCATGGCCATGGGTTTTCTTACTTATGGGCTCCTGTGTCCCTTGTGTTTTCCCTTGGGCATCCTCGGCCCATTTGCTTGTCTTGGGCTTCCTCGGCCATTTTCTTAACTTTGTGTTCCCATGGGCTTTTATTAACTTTATTGGGCTTCCCTGACCCAATTACTTCATACTCATCCTTGGGGTTTGTGGGTCTGCCAACAATCCCCTACTCTCTTTGCTTACATTACTTTGAGCCTGCCGCGGCCCATTCTTATTTTTTCACATCATACACTGCCCATGGGTTTGTTATTTGCTATTTCTCTCTTTCCGGGCTCTTTTGAGCCCATTTGCTTCCTCAAGGCCCATTTATTTATATTATGGGTCTGTGATCCATTATTCCTGCCGCTTGGGCTTAATGATTTTATTCTATGCTTGCTATTTCTTTTGCTACCCGTGTTGCTGGGTTGGGCTTCCTTCCTTCTATTTGGGTTTCACAAAAAACGACCCTCAGCACATGGCCAAATTATGTTCTATATATAACGAGACCTACATTTAGTTAAATATTGCAAGCATAACATATAAAACCCAGATTTTATTATTAAAAAATAAAAAATTATGGTAGATAATTAAAGTAATATTGAATAAATAATAAACATTAAAAAAATTAGAAGCTCTTGATAGATTATATTATAATATCAAAATTAATAAAATAAATTTTTAATAACTCCTTAAGCTTTTCTTTTTCTTTTTCTTTTTCTTTTTGTCTTTTAGCTTATGTGCTTGTGTGTTACTTTATAAAGCCTAACTATTTTTAGGTATAATTGTATTTTTGTCAACTTTCAATAAATAAGTAAATAAGATTTGTGTAAAAAGGTAGGACCATCAAAGACTTTTTATTTTTAAAGAGAAAATATTTTATAATTTTCTTTCACAAGTATTAGGGTGACGAGTAAAAATTAGTGTAACATGAACCCATCGTTAACATTATCTTTATTATATGTCAATTACAACATAATACCTCAAGCATTGTTACAAGTGACAGAGATTGAGCCTCACCCCGGCCTCAACTAAACCTAATCCACAGTTTGGTATGCTAAGCATCGTAACACATTTTCACCCAAAAAAAAAAAAACGTATCATAACACATGGCTTGAATTGTGTTGGCATGAAAGTCTGGCTAGGAAAACTAAAGGCCCATTTTGGCTTTGTCTATTCTATTTGGTTTCGTCTCCACTGCAAAAGGCCAATTGGGTTAATGACTGTATTCTAGCCTTTGTTTCTTAATCCCTCTATATTTACTCTTTTATTTTCTGGGAAAATAAAAAGAGACAAGAACTTTAATGTTTGAACTATTTATTTATTTATTTATGGATTTTAGTTAGTTCAAATAGTAAAGTTTCTGGTGGTTGAATAAGAGAAATGGGGTTTAATCCCTGCCCACAAAAAAACAAATTGATGTCTTAGCTCTTTATTATCAGGAGGTGGACGTCCTAGATTGAAATTCTCTATTAAAAAAAAAAAACTATTTATTTATTTAATTTTAATTGGATCTGGGAGTCTTTTCTCTACAGAGGATCATTGATGAAGTTGAGAAAATAAGCTAATAAGGTCGGGTTAAAGGTTATGCAAGCCCAATCATGCTTTAATTAAGTTCATGACAATTGTTGTTAGCTATGGATTTCTCAACTGGACGAAAAATTGCAAATCATTCTTTGTACCGAGGAAAGCATTCCAAGACATAGGTTTAACTAACCTTTAACTCTTTGAAGTTGTAGGTGTTAGGGATGTGTATTTTAGGTTTGACATACGCACATAGAATCAGATTATTTGGAGGAGGTATACCATGTATCGGATACATGAGTCTTTCCCTTTTATGGTCCATCCTCATGTGAGGGGCAGGACTCATGTATCCGAAGCATAATTTTTTTTTTTTTTTTCATTTATTTGTGCTCTTATTTCAATTAATTAGATTAGTGGCCTCCTCAGCCCCTTGGAACAAGCTTATTAAAAATAAGTATCAAATAAACTAACAAGACTAGTGATTTGAAGTCTCTCTGCTTCACTATTTCCAAAGAAAATAAAAGGGGGGAGGAGAGGGAAATTTTGCATAGTTCATTATCTCTTGAACTATTAATAAATGCACACTGTTCAATTCATACAAAATTTGAGCACCTCTTCTTCCTGAAAAATGTTTTGATAAAACTTTCCTTCCTTTGTGGGGGTCACTTTATTTTGGCAAAACTTCAGGCTTTTGCTTTGTGCAAGTCGCTTATTTCAGTATGTTCTTTAAAAGTTGGCCTTTGTACATAAAGATTTTGTAAATCACATTGGCCGACAAAACACCAGTTCATTAGCAAGAGGAGAATGTTGAATAAATAGTTTCTCATAATTTAAGAATTGTATCAAGAAGCGTGAGATTGTAACATGAATGAAACCCACATAAAACAAAAATCTTCTTTTTAGTAAACATTATGAGCAATTCTTTCAAGTAGATTGACATACATTTGAACTCATGCATAGCCATGATGCGGCTTTTGAGATCAAGAAAGGGGAGTTGATCTTTGGATATCAACCGTTCGCTACTAAAGATCCAAAGGTTTTTGAGGATCCTGAGGAGTTGATGAGCCATAGGTTTGTGAGAGAGGGAGAGAATATTTTGAAGTATGTTTATTAGTCAAATGGGAGGGAGATTGATGACCCTACGGTGGAGAATAAACAGTGTCCAAGAAAGGATTTAGTGTTGTTGTTGTCTAGGGTAATGTTAGTGGAGCTTTTCCTTTGTTATGATACGTTCACAATCGAAGCTGGAACATTGTTGTTCATTCACTTCGTTAACCAAGGCCACGAGTATTTGATCTTGGTCAACTATAGATCCTTTCATTCATTACACATGTTTGGATTAGTTTATTTTATTTATTTGTTGAATTTGGATAAAAATGTATTTATATTTAGAAGATGTAAGCTTTTTAAAAAACTACTTGAGTATTATATATGAAATTGGTTACTCTTTGATGGATTTTTTTTGTGGTAAATAGTAAGGGGGACCAGAGATAAAGTTTGAATCGCAAACATCGAGGCTAGAATATTATTGTTGGGATCATTAGTTACTTTCACTTCGTTTGCTAAAGCATCAGGAATTTGATTCTTGCTAATTATAAATCCTTTTATTGTATGTTTGGATTTTTTTATTTGTTTATTTACCTTATTTGTTGAAAGTGAGAAAAAATATATAGAAAAAAAGTAAAGTGTTAAAAAATGAATATAAGAAAAAAGTAAGGTTTGAAAAGGAGCATTAGATTTTGCACCAATTGTTATATATGCAATTGAAAATTGTTTAAAGGACACAAGTGTGGGAATTTAATTTATAACTAAAATTAAAAAAAAAAAAAAAGTTTATGCTTTTCAGAGTAGTATGATTATGATCGTATCTCAAGTTTGAGATCTTATTTCCAACTTTCATTAAATAAGTAAATAAGTTTACGTAAAAAGGCAGGACTTTCAAAGACTTTATTATAAGTAAATAAATTAATTTTCTTTTGCAATTATTAAGAGCATTCTCATTAGCTCTCTCATAAAAAATGTCATTTTGACACACCAAAAACCTACTTTATCATTTTAGCACATCATTTTGCAATATACCATTTATCAAATGTTCTATTCTTCAATTCTATACATTAAAATAATATTTACAACATATTAAAATAATATATTAACTCCTCTCATCATCATCAACAACAACAACAACGGCACAGCCACCACTGCCGCAACAACGGCCACCAACAACGACCACGGCCACACCGACAACATCAACAGCCACCACAACCACCAAATTACAATACCACTGCCACAACTAACCCACAACCCACAACATTCACAAACCTCAAAACCCATCCCAAATCAAACAAACCTAACCTCCAATCCCTCTAGATAAGCCTGAACCTCACAACCTACGGGCAACAGCGAAAAAAGCCACCACCACAACCCATGAAAATCAACCAATAGCCACAACAATAAAACCCACGGCAAAAAAAAAAAAAAATAAATAAATAAATAAACCACCATTAGAAAACAAAAGATAAGAAATGTCTCACACTGTGAGAGATCGGCAGCGTAGGGGTGGATGGCATAGCAAGCTCAGTGGTGTGGCGTGGTGTGGCAAATGGTACGGCAAGCTCGACGGTGCGGCGTGGCATGACGTGGTGGATGGCACGAAGCTCGGCGGCGCGGCGTGGTGGTCACTATGGTGAGATCGGTGTGGCTGTGAAAGAGCAACAGAAAGGGCTAGACAGAGATGAGAGTTTGGGTCAGAGTTAGAGAGATCGAAGGTTAAGAGGGAGTGCCAAAAAGAGATGGGGAATTAGGAAAATCAACAAAGAAAATTGATCAGCAGTTTTGTTTTTGAGTGATCTTTAGAGAGTTTTTGTGTTTTGTTTTTAAGGGAGACCTTGAGTTTACATTTGCGTTTGAGAATGACTGAGGAAAGAGAGATACGATAGAGATGAGAGTTGAGAAAGAGAACTAGACGGAGAGAGAGAACCAGGCGGAGAGAGAGATGTGTGTGGGGAGGAGAGAGAAAAAGTATATAAAATAATAATAAAAATTTTGGCACATTTGTCCGTACCGTCTCAAATATGAGACAGTACTGTAGCCGTGTGTCAAAAATTTTGAGATTTGAGATATCTGATGATGGTTGGTTTTTGGTGTTTGATGTGTCAAATGCCAAATATTTGGCATTTGACACACCTGATGAAAATGCTCTAAGGCGATAAATGGAGATTAGTGTAACATGAATCCATCATTAACATTATCTTTATTATAAGTCAATCACAACATACTATCTCAAGCATTGTGACAAGTGACGAGATTGAGCCTCACCCCTCAACAAAACCTAATCCATAGTTTGTTATGCTAATTATCATAACACATGGCTTGAATTGTGTTGACATGAAAGTCTGGCTAGGAAAAGGCCCATTTTGGATTGTCTACCATTTTGGTTTCGGGCTCCACTGCAAAAGGCCAATTGGGCTAATGACTGTATTCTAGCTTTTGTTTCTTTTGCTGGTTACTTTTGGGCCGTCTGTTGAAATGTCCTTGTGCTCTCAATTGCTCTATACTTACTCTTTTGTATAACCCACTGACGGCCTAGTACTACTCTGTATTTCTTTCTGGGAAAATAAAAATAGACAAAGAAATAATTTATTTATTTTTGGTTGGATCTGGGAGCCTTTTCTCTGCTGAGGGTCGTTGATGAAGTTGTAAAAATAAGCTAATAAGGTCGGGCTTAAAGGAATTGGAAGCCCAATCGGAGGGTTGAGTGGACTTCTTGTGGGCTAAACTCTAAGGGACCTAGCTTATGACCCTTTTCCATGAGAATTGGGCCTTAGTGTTGGGTGGCTAATAGGGCATGGGCTAGTATATTCATAAGGGTCCCTTCAAGTTCATTTATAATCCATCGAGTTTCTTGTGAGTTGTGAGACAACCTTATTTAACATCTCTCTCAGATTTGGTGAATTCCATACCATTAAGGAATTCATATGTTCTGATAGGGGTGATGTATAGGTTGATTTTACCGTATAATTTTTTGAGCTAGTAAATATTGAACTATTTGTGTTCATTTGGGAATAATTTATTTAATTTTTTGTTAAAAGTCTGTTAATGTATACTTGTACTTTGAAAAAATTAGGAAAAGTAAGAACAGGTCTTAAAAAGTTATACACAAAAATTAAAAAGCAAAAAACTAGCTTATAAATTGTACCCAAACACACACAGAAGCAATTAGCTTTCTATACGAAAAGAAAAGCAAAAATAACTATAAACTTATTAAAAGCAAATTAGGATTCAAGCCCAAAGAAAGGGGTGAAAAAGGCAATGGGGCTTAAATTTTTGTTTTTCTATTAATTAATGAATTTATTCATGGATTTGAGCTTTATTTATAAATGATTTGCTGTAAAATATTATTTCAAATTTATATTAACGCAAATGTTTTTGTTTGGACAAAATCTTCAAAAGTAAAACTATTATGTGTCACTAAATTTATATCAAGCATTTTATATTAATGATTTTCTTTTATATATCTTGATTATAAATCTCCAAATCCAAATACAATCTTAAGGTACATACATAGATATTCATATTTTGAAATTAACATTCAAGTTTTTTAATTTTGTGCTTGACTGGGACATATATTTGTCTTGGTTTATGCATGAGCCTTTTTTTTTCTTTTTTTTTGCAGAGAGAGAACGAGAGACTCATTTTAAAAGAAGAGTAATGTTAAGGACACAAGTTTTTATAATTTTGTTTCTCAATTGTTAATGTAGCAAGTCACTTTCACATAAACCTACTACTAAGTACTAGCATTACTTTAATTGTTTTATTAATGTCAATCACAGTATGTGTAAGGACCAGATTTGTGGCTCAGTCCAGGATGAGGGGACTTAGGCTCAAAAGGCCCAAAACAATGAATTTGTAGAGAGTGGGTCAAAGAACTAGGCCCTAGTGAATTGATCAACGGCTCATATGGAATTGGATGACAATCATGCACAAATAAGAAATACTGACATGAACGAACTTCTTGTCTGAGGAGGCCAGTGTTCCTATCAATCCACTTAATAGTGTCCCCCCTATTTTCATTGTTACCCTCCAGTTTTATACTCCCATCCCCCTTCTTTCATCCGTCCACATGTAGATTTGGATTGATAGAATTGATACTTGTCCCATCAGCCCCTCCCTAAAATCTTTAGGAGTAGCTGTAAGGCTATAAAACATTGCTCAATCAGCTGCAGAGCATTCAATGCTATGTTAGCAGCTTTTTCTTAGATATTTCATAGCTCTCCTTTGTCCTTTTCATTCTTGATACCTATCCTTTATGGTAGAATGGTATGGAGCGTTGCTCTTGATGGCAGACCATACTTTCTGACCTCGGTCTTGTCTAGCCGAGGAGGGATTCTTCCTCGGGGCACCCCCCTGGGTGGCTTTAATAAGATCTTTCTCTTCACTTACTAATGCAGATCCTTATGAGAGTGTTTTACACATCCTCGGATTATTTGGCATCTTCGGGTTGGGCCCTTGGCCCAATATATAAGTAGATATGAGCTCCTAGGCCTTTCCCCCCTACAGTATGTAATCTCAACCATTATAAAAATTTAAAAAAAAAATGGTATTTTAGGTGTTTGGTAAGAGAGTTTAAATACAATTTTTTTGTTTTGTTTTGGAAATTACAAAATGGTGGGTCCCACACTCTTGATGGCAGACCATACTTTCTGACCTCGGTCTTGTCCAGCCGAGGAGGGATTCTTCCTCGGGGCACCCCCTGGGTGGCTTTAATAAGATCTTTCTCTTCACTTACTAATGCAGATCCTTATGAGAGTGTTTTACACATCCTCGGATTATTTGGCATCTTCGGGTTGGGCCCTTGGCCCAATATATAAGTAGATATGAGCTCCTAGGCCTTTCCCCCCTACAGTATGTAATCTCAACCATTATAAAAATTAAAAAAAAAAATGGTATTTTAGGTGTTTGGTAAGAGAGTTTAAATACAATTTTTTGTTTTTGTTTTGGAAATTACAAAATGGTGGGTCCCACACTAATATCTATTATTTGGTTGATGTTTTCTATATAGAGTTTTCATTATTTCCTTTTTTTTTCGTTCAAAACAAGATTTTGAAAACAACCAAGAGGATGTTTTCAAGATATAGAAAATATTTTTAATGGCATAACTGTAAATAAATTGAAAATAGTGGACTCTATCAATTTGTCCAAACTTTTCTATGTCTTAAATTAAAGAGCTTATCTTTATCACAAAAAAGTTCTCACGTTTAAAATTTGAAGCTTATCATATATATATATATATATATATATAAACTACTACTACTACTACTACTTCTACTACTAATAACAGGATTTCCTGTTTGAGTTTCATCATTTTGCATACTAAAATATCTTCACACAAAATTTTAAACTCTATAAAATACCCCTATCTTTTAGTTAAATAATTTTAAATTAAAAAACACAAACTTTTTAAAAGAGTAATTTACTGTTCCTAAGTTTTAAAATTTTTTCTTTCTCATCTTTGTCTAAATTACCACTTTTTATTTTAAGTTCAAAATTTCAAATTTATAAACCCACGTACAAATAACTTTTTTTTTAAATCATATAGTTAAAGATTCTAAAAATTATGACACTATCTTTATCTCACATTTAAACATTATGAAATTAAAAAAAAAAAAAAAAAAAAAAAGCCACATCGCATGCACAAAGCGCATGTGATGAGGCTAGTTATTATGATTATTATTATTATTTTGATAATGATAAGTTGGAAAATTGAAGTGTGGGAATAAAACTAATGTACCCTTATACATATATAGAGAGAGATAGTGTTCTAATGTTTAGGAAAAAGCCTAAAACTTAAGAAAAGTAAATTACTCTTTTAACCAATTTGTGTTTTTTAATTTAAAATTATTTAACTAAAATATAGGGGTATTTTAGAGAGTTTAAGAATTTGTGTGAGGATATTTTAGTATGCAAAATGATGAAACCCAAATAAGGAATCATGCCTATTAGTAGTATAGAAATAGATAATCTATACATTACTTTCAGTAGAAAAAAAAAAAAAAAAATTCTCAAAGTAGAAATGGTCTCCCAAACATCATTTTTTTTTCCCAATTTTTTTTCAATTTTCTTTAAAAAGGGAGCCAAACACATATAATATAAAATTATTCTTTGAAAACTAGTTTCAGTGTTTCACATACAATTTTTTGAAATTTGAAAAAAAAAAAATCCTCCTACCAAATAGGCCCTTAATATTTACTAGTAAAAAAAAAAAAAAAAAGAGAAGGAAATAAAAGGGAAAGTTGACATTGATGATGATATAATTTTAAGAATAATAGTTTTATTAATGTCCGCCTAAACTTTAGGCTGATTTCTTCTAGATACTGATGGTGGGGAATGCGTTTCTAATCTTTGGTTTTCCAATCACCGGTTGTTTGAAAGATGATAAGTGATGAATCTTCATATACATCTCAACCATTATAAAAATAAAAACAAAAATTGATTTTTAATATTTACTAGTAAAAAAAAAGGAGAGAGAGAGAGAGAGATAAAAGGGAAGTTGAGATTGATGATGATACAATATTAGGAAAATGTGGGGCAGGAAAAAATAAATTTTTTTAAAAAAAATATTTACTAGTAAAAAAAAGTAGAGAGAGATAAAAGGGGAAGTTGACATTGATGATGATATAATATTAGGAAAAAATAGAAATTAATAATAATAATCATGGCCCATGCAGGTCTTGAACCTGCATGACGCTCTAACCAACTGAGCTAATATGCCAATTCATATAATACATTGTGATTGATAAATAATTAAGAAATTACAATTGATACACTTAGCAAAATAAAATATTATAAATTGATACGTGATCTAAAAAAATATATTGGTAATGAATTTAGGTGACTTTGATTATAATTTCATTGAAAAAGAATTTTATTATATCAATGTGAATAAAAAAAATGTGTGTAATATTATTGGTTGGCAATGGCAAGTGGTAATTGGAGACAGGAGGTAGGAGTGGTGGTACAAATAAGAATGAAGTTGTGGACATAATATTTTCACAACAAAACTTAGATGGTGAGCTATTAATAGTAGATAAAAAAGTGATATCAATAGTAACTCTAAATGAGAACCACGAATAGTTTACTCAAATGATTGGAAGATGCATGTGACATTTCTTATTCAGAAAGCTACCAAATGGATTCACACTTATGTCTTTGAAAGACACACACACTTTGATGTCAAATCTGACATTTAAATTTATTTTCACTCTCTTTCTCTCTCCCTTTTAAGATGTAAAACCTGTTAAATTTTAAAATACATGATATTGTTCACAAAAAATACAAAACATCCATCCAATAGACATTTTGCCAAAAAATTTACAACTTGTTATAGTCGATATGTAAATATGAGAAGTGTTATGTCTACAACAATTTTATAACAAATCTTAGATGGTAAGTTGGTAATGGTTCAAATTTGAACCCAATAGTGATATTACTTTTTTGCCCACCAGTAATAACTTGCCACCTAGAATTGGTTTTGAAAATGTTATAAAATTATTGTAGACATAACATTTCTTATATATAGTAGTATATATACTTGTCCACTGTAGTAGAAGCTGTGAGAGAAGTAGACGAAAAAAAGAAGAAAAATGTTTAGCATTTCTATTGTACCGTTCTATTAATTAGTAGAATGTTACTATAGATCCATGCTACATTTTTTGGCATTTGGCACATTTTATGCAAGTGCTTTTTGTGTTTAGTGTACGCTAAAAATTTATCATCTAGCACATCTAATGCTAGTGTTCTAATATTTGGAACATATCTATAAATTCTATACTATATATAAGATGATTCTCCTCTTTAAACTGGACTTTTATATGGTTCAAAAATACCCTCATTAATAAAGGGCAACTTTTCTTAAAAATAGGATCATAAATGTTAAATAACAAATTTTATTTTGAATTCAAAAGGAGAACTCCTAAAATTTAGGATTTTTTTTTTCCTTCACGTTCATCTTTTATTACCTAAAGTTTATCATTTTTATTTGTTTGAAAACTTTCTTCTCAAAAAAAAAAAAAAAAAAAAGAAAAAAAATTTATTTGAAAAAAATATATATTTCCAAATTCTAATAGATGCAAATTATTATCATTTACTCAAAAAAATAAAACAAAATGTTTTATTGATAGCTAGTGCAAGAGTGTCTGAAGTTTCAATCAAGCCAATTTGATCCAAAAGCCAAACCAAGATGATTTTTAAGTCCAGCAAATAAAGTTCATTACTTTGAATGATTTTTTGCTCCAATTCAAAATTTTAATGGATTATTTTCCCCAAAGAACTCAAATAACATTTATTTTGAGTTTTCTAAGAAATATTAGAGCATTTATGTTTCAGTTACCCTGGGCAGACAAGCATTTTATTTAGCTTATGGTTTCTATGAGTATAATTTCACTTTGTTCATGAAAATTTAATATTTTAATTACTATTTTCGTTCTCCTATTCTTGGAGACTTATTCTAAAATTTTATATAATATATTTGGTTGGAATGACTTTCAGAACATTAGCCTTTGTGCTTTGAGAAGAAGAATGTCTTCTATTTTAAATCTTATCCCTTCAATGGCGAGTTTGAATGCTATATCTTTTTGGTGGATTCAATTGGCTGGTGACATATTTGAGTCCTGTATTCTTAGTCGAATTATTTAGGTGGTAATATATGTATTCTTTTGTGTCTGCTTTCGTGGCGAGGTTATCTATCATTTCATTCTTATATGTTTACTTGATTCCATCAATCCAAAACTTCTCTATCCAGCCATAAATGTCAATGTTCCAAGGACCAAAAGTGAATTAAAGAAAAAATTGTACAGTATTAACGTAACTTTTGGCCTGCTTTTCTTTGGATATTAATTTATTAGGAACTAGGCCAAAAGTTGGCTTGGATGGTCCAAATCGTTGACCAGGATAACGTGCATTCATTTCAATGAGGAATCCTTCTACAGTTTCTCAAAAAAAAATCCCCATACAAGTTCTTATCCTCAAAAAAAATAATTAAAAATAAAAATCTCTCATCCATAATGTGTACAATAACCACTATTAACAAAAATTCATACCAAACTTCAATATAATTGCGATATTTATTTCAGGCATTATAACGTGTGGATTTCGCATAGCAATTGATGACTTCATCTTCAACCAAAATCCCTCATTTATCACCAACGTTTTGAATACTTCTTTCATGCACATTAACTTCAATTTTATTATTTGCAACTGCACCCAACGTTTTTGGCATTTGAAGAAGGATAGAAATTTTGCCTCACCCTATCTTGACCTGCCCCACCCTGCTTCACTCTATATATGTGATAGGACGAGAATTGGGTCAGATTTTTGCTTTGCACCTTAGGGCTAGACAGTTTAAGCCCTTTAGCCCCGCTCCACAATGTGGTAAAAGACAGTGGAAATTATTTTTGAAAAACTAGGCAATGTGAATTTTGTTATGTATTGGAAGTTTGGATTAGGTTGTTATGCATTAGACTATTAGTATTAATGACGTTGTTTGTGATGATGCCGAAAATATCAACAGTGAGTTGCACAATGCTCGTATTCTCGAAATGACACCTGCACAATGAAAAGAGAAGATCTCACAGAGAGCACCGGTGTGGTGCCGGCCAAATACCCTCCGAAGGTCAAGTTAGAATCTTTTACAACTCTAGAGTGCTAGAGAGGGTTAATTATGCGTACCTTGATTTGTGAGGGTATTGGGGTTTTTATAGTAGTAGGGGGTTGACCTTTCTTCCTTGGAGCAGAAGTCTTTTCCATATAGGAATCCATGTGAGCGTAGATTACGGAACCCTTTCCTTATAGGACTCTATCATTGAGCGTGGTGGCCAAGTAAAGGATTTACTGGAACCGTCGGCCTTTTAACCGTCGGCTTTCCTTGTTCACTTCAACAACAAAGGACCGTCAGCCTTTTGAACATAATTAGCCCTTCGAGCCCGACAAGGGATGTTATTTCCTTCGCGCCCTGGACCGTCAGCTTGAGTATAGGCTGACGGATTAAGTCTATGGTGCTGCTATGATTATTCCTTATCAGTTGCCCCCTACTCCATATCTCCGTCGGCCATAACTGACGGGTTATGGAGTTTTCATTCATCCTTACCTGCTGCTTTGACCAGGAGAGAGAAAATAATAAAAAGCTGATACCCCAACATTAAATGCTAGGACACGTGGCGTGCTCGGGTTGGTTCCGCGTCTGGTTGTGGGCGTCGCTTCGTCTTCCGTGCGTCTCCCTTATATATATATGGTCGGCTTTCCTTGTTCACTTCAACAACAAAGGACCGTCAGCCTTTTGAACATAATTAGCCCTTCGAGCCTGACAAGGGATGTTATTTCCGTCGCGCCCTAGACCGTTAGCCTGAGTATAGGCTGACGGATTAAGCCTATGGTGCTGCTATGATTATTCCTTATCAGTTGCCCCCTACTCCATATCTCCGTCGGCCATAACTGACGGGTTATGGAGTTTTCATTCGTCCTTACCTGCTGCTTTGACCAGGAGAGAGAAAATAATAAAAAGCTGATACCCCAACATTAAATGCTAGGACATGTGGCGTGCTCGGGTTGGTTCCATGTCTGGTTGTGGGCGTCGCTTTGTCTTCCGTGCGTCTCCCTTATATATATATATATATATATATATATATAGCCCACCCTTCCCCATTTTCACTATTTTATTTTCACCGATTCCTGGAGAGCATATCCGTCGCTTATCTTCCATCAGCACTTGCCAACATTCCTTTCGTCACTTCTTCGGCCGTCGCTTTCGAGGAACTTGTAAGTTCTTTCTTTTTCCTTTTGTACCTGCATTATTTCTTTTGATTGATTTCCTTTTAAGCTGGGTCGTCATCCTAGGTGCTTAGATTACACCCGTCACTTGTAGGTAGTCAGATGTCGAGTGACGCGTCGAGTGACCGGTCGTCGGTCCGCGATGGAGCGGGCTACGACGAGGTATTTGGTTCAGGAAGTGAGTCAGGGAGCTCGTCCTGGTCTTCAGAGAGGGAGACGTCGACCCAAACTCCTATCGAGGAGGTAGGAGGTCACGGAGACAATGGCCAGGAAAGGGTAGTAGGTGAGGGGAGTGACGAAGTGGAAAGAGGGAGATATAGTGACGGGGATGAAAGTGGTGACGGGTCTAGTGAAGGGACTTCCGTGAGTCCTGGAGGCAACCGTCCCTTCATCCTTCCCAAAGAGTGGGCTGTAAATAAATTTCAACCAAAAATGACCGAAAAAATTTTTAGAGAGTTGCGTGTCCGCTTCCAAATCCCCGACCACATTCCTATCCGTCTCCCTGAGGAAGGCGAGAAATGTTATACAGGAAGGACGGCAGATGTTGGCATGTATGATGCCATGTTTGCTGCCGGTCTGAGACTGCCCCTGACGGCCTTACACCGTCAGTTGGCTGACTTTCTTGGTTTATCCGTCAGCCAAATTACTTCGAATTCGTGGAGGATTTTTATAGGTGCCGAGGTATTGTGGGGTCGTTTGAGTGGAGGGAATCGTCAGCTTTCCTTGGACGAATTCTTTTATTGTTATAGACCTTGGCACCTTTCTTCTTCCAAAGGGATGTACCATTTTGCCGTCAGGGAGAAAGATCTTAGGTTGGTGTCTGAGATTCCGGATTCGAATAGAGCCTGGAAGAGCAGGTTCTTTTTCGTTGAAGGGACGGACTGGGTGTGCCGACAGGAAGAATGGGAAACGATACCCCACGGCTATTTTGACAATACTTGGGCGTTTATAAAAGAGTCAGGTTTTTGTTGTCAGCTTTTGACTTTAATTTGAGTAAGTAATAATTTTGGTTTTTCAATGGTTCTAATGTCGTCGGTTTATTTGCACTTTTCAGCCCTCATTCGCCCCTCTATAACTGGTGAGCAGGAGGACTTAATCCGTCGGGTTTTGGAGATTCCCTTAGAGGAGCGGTCGTGTCGAGACTTAATCACCCTCGACTACCTTCACGCTTACTGTGGTGGTCCCGAACCGACGCCTGAGGCTCGCAGGCTAGAGGAATTCTCCCGTCACCGTGAGTACCTTACCCTTATCTTCGAAATTATCCTTGTATTACCGTCGGTTTTGCTAATGTATTTTTTTCGTAGAGATGGACGTGGCTAAGCAACGGATAAGGGCTGCCACTGCTCGTTTAAAAGAAGAAAAGAAGGCAAAGGGGGGGACGGCACCCTCGTCGACCCCCAAGATCGTCAAGGGTTCTTCAAAAAGGAAAACTGACGGGGATAATAGCCGTCCACCTAAGAAAGCAGCCGTCGGTTCTAGGAGTGAGCCCCTAGAGAAGCCGTCACCTAAGCCTAGTCATGGGGCAGGGAAAGGTGTAATGACTTCTTCTGGTCCTGTCCTGGAGGGGCCCTGTTGCCTGCTAACTCACAAGGATTTTGCTGTTGAGGCTGTGGAGTCACTTATAAAGCAGACGAACATAGATCCTTGTGATTTGTTGGCGACGGATGAGTTGGGGTCGTCAGCTTTGTTTGACCTCACTCGGGTAAGCCGCCTCTCCTAAATGGTTCTTTCCTCATCTTTTCTATTTTAATAACTGACGGTTGTATCCCTTTTTAGGCCTTGGTTCCCGTAAAGGCGCTTCAGGACCGGTGAGTGGCTAAGGAGGGTGTCGTCACTCGCGTCAATAAACACAATGCAAATATGCGAGACCAGCAGGCTCAGTATAAAGAGGCAGTGCGTCTCCTTAACGTCGAGCTGAAGGAAGTGAGGGAGAAACTGGAGGAGGCGGATCGTCAGAGGGGTGAGCTAGGGAAGGAGCTGACAACTCTTCATGCACAGATGGAGACTGCAGGGGCTGACGCGGTCGAGAAATTCAAGGCGTCAGATTTTTTCATTGATTCCTGTGCTGGATACTACGGCACAGGATTTGATGATTGACTCAGACAGGTGGCGTCAGCTTTCCCTGAGTTGGACTTATCTGGTATCACCCTAGATGACGCCTAGCCTATGACGCTTGCTAATGAGGCCGTCACTGCTGGGGCTGACGACTCAGTGGATTCTCCTTCACATGGAGGCGGTGGAGTCGTTTTAGCCCAACCTGCTGTGAAGCTTTCAACAACTACCCCGACCCCTCCGGTGGTGCTGCTTGACGGAGAAGATCCTTCTGTTAGAAAGTAGAAAGAATTTAAGCAACGGTTTTTTATTTTTGTAATTCATTTATTTAGCAAACAGTTTTATTAAGTGCCCCTTGGGCTCCTGCTTGTAATATTTTAACACTTTCTTTAAATCCCTTTTTGGGCTTTAAATTGCCGTCGCTCTTGATTACTTGTGTTCAGCCACTTTTGCTTGATGTGAGGCATGTTTAACTTGTATGTTTCGTTTGGAATTATGGGCCCTTTTAGTTTAGTGCACCGTCAGCTTTGCTAAACCGTTGATTTAAACTTTATATTGGGCTACTTGGTAAGTTTGCTTGATGGTACCGTCAGTCTTTTATTGTTTCGTTTTAATGCTCGTAGAAATTTTGGCAAAATTCTATTATCCCAGGTCAAGGTCATCTGCCTTATAGACTTGTCCATTTGTGGACCGTCAGCCTTATAGATTTTGTCCATTTGTGGACTTGGTCTTTTTTTAGACCGTCAGTATTGTGGACTTGGTCTTTTTTAGACCGTCCGTTTTTTGGCCCGTCCACTTTGTGGACTTGGTCATTTTTAGACCGTCAGCTATTTGGCTTGTCCACTTTGTGGACTTGGTCTTTTTTCGTTGGTCTTTTATGAGACCGTCAGCTTGAGAGCTGAGTTTATGAGACCGTCAGGATTTTATTTAAGCCGTCAGCTTAGTAGCTGAATTGTGGACTTAGCCACTTTTCGTCAGCCTTTTATTTAGGTCGTCAGCTTAGTAGCTGAATTGTGGACTTAACCACTTTTCGTCAGCCTTTTATTTAGGCCGTCAACTTAGTAGCTGAATTGTGGACTAATCCACTTTTCGTCGGTCTTTTACTAATTTTCATTTGTAAGTAGAAACTCCAGTAGTTCTGAATAAATCATGCATTTGTATAAAAAGTAGCTCAAAAAGGAAAAACCTGCCCTTTTGGGCTTATTGTAGCAAAACTAAAGTAAAAGACATGCCCGTTGGGCTTATTGTAGCGAATACTTAAAAGTAGACAATAAATAAAAAGATGGGTGTTGTTCATGTTGTCGCCTCTACTGGTAGTACTTTCGCAGGTGTTCAGCATTCCAAGGATGCGGTAGCTTCCGTCCGTCCAATGTCTCTAGATGGTAGGTACCCTTCCTCTGCCATGCCGCGACTCGGTAAGGTCCTTCCCAATTGGGGCCGAGTTTTCCTTGGGTTGGGTCTCTTGTTGCGCCCATGACTTTCCTTAGAACGAGGTCTCCCACCTGGAAGTCTCTGTGTTTGACCCGGGAGTTGTAGTACTTGGCCATGCGGTCCTGGTATCGTGCGAGCCTTTGCTCTGCTGCAGTCCTGACTTCGTCCACTAGATCGAGTTGTAGACGTATGGCTCTGTCATTTTTCCCTTTGTCATGGTTGTGCACCCTGTAGCTTGTGAGGCCGACTTCGGCTGGGATGACAGCTTCGCTCCCGTATGTTAGCCGGAATGGTGTCTCCCGTGTTGGCATCCTTGCCGTCGTCCTGTAGGCCCAAAGTATGCTTGGTAACTCTTCAGCCCATATACCCTTTGCCCCCTCGAGTCGAGTCTTGATAATCTTCAGTAAGGATCGGTTTATGACTTCGACCTGTCCGTTGGCTTGAGGGTGGGCGGGGGAGGAGTAGTGGTTCAGTATCCCTAATTGTGAGCAGAAGTCCCGAAAGGCCTCGTTGTCAAATTGCTTCCCGTTATCCGAGACTAAGACTCTAGGGATGCCAAATCTGCATATGATACATCGCCAAACGAAGCTGCGTACGTTCTTTTCCGTAATGGTGGCCAAGGCTTCAGCTTCGACCCACTTCGTAAAGTAGTCGATGCCCACGACTAGAAACTTCAGTTGTCGTATTGCCGTTGGAAACGGTCCCATGATGTCCAGTCCCCATTGAGCGAACGACCATGGCGCCGTCATCGGGGTAAGTTCCTCAGGTGGTTGTCTGATGACATTGCTGAACCTTTGGCACTTGTAGCATTTCTTTACATAGGCCTCGGCATCCTTCTGCATAGTTGGCCAAAAGTACCCCGTTCGTACTAGCTTGTGGATTAACGACCTCGACCCTGAGTGGTTTCCACAGATTCCTTCGTGTACTTCCCTCATGACGTAATCTGCTTCTTCAGGACCTAAGCATCGTAGGTAGGGGCGGGAGAAGCCTCTTTTGTACAAAACGTCTCTTATCAGGACGAACCTCGCTGCTTGAACCTTCAGCTTTCTTGCAGCCTTCTTTTCGTCCGGTAGCACCCCATTCTTCAAGTAGGAAACTAATGGCGTAGTCCAATTACTTTCGGAACCAAGTTCCTGTACATCAACAGAATTTATAAGTGGAGAGAGCTGAACGAAAGAGAGTATGTTACCAAAGGTGGCCATATGTTCAGCTGAAGCGGTCTTGGCTAGGCGATCAACTTGCTCATTTTCTCCTCGGGTGATCTGCATAATTTTGGCTTTCAGTTCGCTGACCCTTCACCTTGCTTGGTCCAGATATTTTTTCATCCTCTCGCCTTTACACTCATAATCCCCATTTATCTGGTTGACCACGACTTGAGAGTCGCAGTGAATGATCACTCTTTCGACTCCTGCAGCTTTGGTGAGGTCCAGTCCTGCTATTAGAGCTTCGTACTCTGCCTCGTTGTTGGTGGTGGGGAACTCAAGGCGGATCATACACTCGATCACGTCTCCTTCGGGTGAGTGTAGTACGACACCGGCTCCTCCAGCCTGCCTGTTGGAGGACCCGTCTACATATATGCTTCATTGGGGAGATTCTTTTGCCCCCTTGTCCTCGCCATTTGTAAACTCAGCTATGAAATCTGTAACGACCTATCCTTTAATGGCGGTTTGTGGGCGGTACTATATGTCAAACTCGCTTAATTCTATGGCCCATAGTGCCAATCCCCCAGCAGCTTCAGGGCTGCTCATCGCCCACCGCAAAGGTTTGTCGGTTAGGACGATCATCGTGTGGGCTTGAAAGTACGGCTTCAGTTTGCGTGCCGCGGTAACCAGTGCAAATGCGAGTTTTTCCATGGGCGGATATCTTTCTTCTGCTCCGCGTAGCGCCCGACTGGTGTAGTACACAGGTTTCTGCACACTTCCTTCTTCCCTGATCAAGGCGGCCGGGGAAACGGCAAGATAGAGAAAAAGCTCTTCATCCGGTTGTGAGGGACTCAGTAATGGGGGGGAAGAGAGATAAGTTTTTAATTCTTCGAACGCTTGATGGCACTCGGCAGTCCACTCGAAAGATTTCTTTAGTGTGCGGAAGAAGGGTAAGCACTTGTCCGTTGCCCTGGAGACGAACCTGTTTAGCGCTGCTATCTTGCTGTTGAGGCTTTGTACTTCCTTCACATTCTTTGGTGGTGCCATCTCCATTATAGCCCGGATCTTGTCTGGATTGGCCTCGATACCCCTCTGGGAGACCATGAATCCTAGGAATTTTCCCGCCGTCACCCCAAAGGCACACTTCCCCAGATTAAGTTTCATGTTGTAAGAGCGGAGAGTGTTGAACGTTTCCCTGAGGTCTTCTAAATGATCTTCTTCCCTTCGAATTTTAACCAGCATATCATCTACGTACACCTGGACGTTCCTCCCGATCTGCCGTGCGAACATCTTGTTCATAAGCCTTTGGTATGTTGCGCCCGCATTCTTTAGACCAAACGGCATTACCTTATAGCAGAAGAGTCCTTGGCTGGTTACAAAGGAAGTTTTTTCTTGATCATCGTCGTGCATCTTGATTTGGTTGTAGCCAGAGAAAACGTCCATGAAGCTTAACAGCTGGTGTTGAGCCGTAGAGTCTACTAGAGTGTCGACTCTCGGGAGAGGGTAGCTGTCTTTAGGGCATGCCTTGTTTAGATCGGTGAAGTCTACACACATCCTCCACTTCCCGGAAGCTTTCTTGACCATCACTACGTTCGCTAGCCAGTCGGGGTAGTAGACTTCTCTAATGAAATTTGCCTCTCGTAGCTTGCGGACTTCTTCAGCTATGGCCTGGTCCCGTTCTGGGGCGAAGACCCGCTTCTTCTGCCGGATTAGTGGGAAGGATGGTGATACATTCAGCCTATGCACCATGACTGAAGGGTCTATTCCTGGCATGTCCTCGTGACTCCAGGAGAATACGTCCTGATTTTCTTTGAGGAATGCTTTAAGTGTTTACCGGATGGCGGGACTTACAAGGGTTCCAATCCTCGTTGTCTGGTCAGGTCTGGAGTCGTCCAGGGGTATTTCTTCAAGCTTCTCGACTGGCTCCGTCGTGCTCCGGTGTTCTTCTATGCTCATGGTTTGGCGGTGATCATCCATTTCCATCATGGCCACGTAGCATTCACGTGCGGCAATTTGGTTTCCACGTAGTTCTCCTTAAGTGATAAGTCGAAGTCGCCGCCTTCCACGAGTTGAGGGTGGGTCGCCCTAGGATAGCATTATAGGCAGATGAATGGTCGACCACGAGGAATGTTACGTCCTTCGTGATTTGCTGGGGATAGTCGCCTGCCGTCACAGCCAACGTGACCGCGCCCAGTGGAAATACCTTTGCACCTCCAAAACTGACAAGTGGGGCATTTGTTGGAACCAGTTGTTCCCTGCTGATCTTCATCTGCTGGCATGCCGGGTAGTACAGGATGTCTGCCGAACTGCCATTGTCGACTAACACCTGATGCAAGTTGTAGTCCCCAACTTGTAGGCTGACAACAAGCGCGTCATCGTGCGGGTGGTGAAGACGTCGCGCATCTTCTTCCGAGAACTCGATTATGGGGGTTTCCCTTCGAGCTATCTTTTGCATTGGACCCGTCAGCTGGACGTTTTGGACCATCCGGAGGTACGTCTTTCGTGCCTTCTTCGACGGCCCGGTAGCCATTCCTCCTACAATCATTCGTATGTCGCCAACGGGAGGTCTAGGACGGTCATTATCTCGTCGGGGGGGATGCTCTAGAGGTGCCGGATCCGCTCTTTCCTTGCTTACGAACTTTTGCAATTTCCCTTGTCTTATAAGGGCCTCGATTTGTTGCTTTAAGTCGTAACAGTCGGCTGTGTCATGGCCGTGATCTCGATGAAAGCGGCAATACTTGTCTCTAGAACGCCTGCTAGGATCTCCCTTCAGCTTTCCAGGGAAGGTCAGAGCCTCATCGTCCTTAATTTGCATTAGGACTTGATCTATTGGGGCGGTCAGCGGGGTGAAGCTTGTGAATCTTCCTCCCGGAGGTTTTGAACGCCTTTCGTCCCTCCGGTCTCCCGTTCTAGGCCTCTTCCTCCCTTGCTCTGGTCGTGCATCCTCCTGCCTCTCCCTTTTTCTCGGCTTCTCGTCCCGGGCCTGCAGCGCGTCCTCAGCATTCATAAACTTAGTGGCCCTGTAGAGTACTTCTGACATGGTCTTCGGGTCGTTTTTGTATAGGGAGAACAAAAACTTGCCCTTGCGCAACCCATTTGTGAAGGTTGCTACAAGTATTTTGTCGTCGGCTTCGTCAACAGATAGCGCTTCCTTATTAAAACGCGTTATGTAGGATCTCAGCGTCTTGTCCTCTTTTTGCTTGATACTCATCAAACATGCCGTGGACTTCTTATACCTGTGTCCCCCAATGAAGTGTGTACTGAACTGAGCGCTTAGCTCTTTGAAGGTGCTGATAGAGTTGGGCGTCAGTCGGCTGAACCATACCCTTGCGGGGCTTTTGAGTGTTGTGGGGAAGGCCCTGCACATAATCTCGTCTGCTACCTCCTGAAGATGCATCAGGGTCTTAAAAGTTTCCAGATGGTCCAGAGGATCCTTCACTCCGTCATAGCTGTCTATATTCGGCATGCGAAACTTGTGGGGTAGGGGGAAGGAGTTCACGGCCATAGTGAAGGGCGAGTCGGTGCGGTTGACTAGATCGTCAAGATCACTGGAGACTCGCCCTTTGAGCGCGTTCATCATAACCTCCATCTGCTCCCTCATTGCCTGCATCTCTGCGATAATATGCGGTGGAGTCACATCCGTGAGGGATGGCATGCTCACGTTCTGCCTCTCCGGCTTGCTTGGGGCGTGGCTGCCTTCAGGTTTCTCCTGATTCTTCTTCGGGGCGCTGGTCCCTTCCTGGTCTTCCTGTAGGTCATTCAGTGCTGCATTCTTCTGGCGCAGCTGTTCTTCCAAGTCGAGGTTTTGTCTGGTGAGACGCTCTACGGCGGCACCGAGAGTCCGAACTTGTCTCTCGAGGGCAGTCGTGGGTGGCTCCTCTCCTTGAACGTCATTAGTAGTTGCCATTGAGCGAGTGAGTACCATGCAACCCTTTAGTCCGGGAAACGATAATATGGCTTAGTCGTTCCTTCCCACAGACGGCGCCAACTGATGATGCCGAAAATATCAACAGTGAGTTGCACAATGCTCGTATTCTCGAAACGACATCTGCACAATGAAAAGAGAAGATCTCACAGAGAGCACCGGTGTGGTGCCGGCCAAATACCCTCCGAAGGTCAAGTTAGAATCTTTTACAACTCTAGAGTGCTAGAGAGGGTTAATTATGCGTACCTTGATTTGTAAGGGTATTGGGGCTTTTATAGTAGTAGGGGGTTGACCTTTCTTCCTTGGAGCAGAAGTCTTTTCCATATAGGAATCCATGTGAGCGTAGATTACGGAACCCTTTCCTTATAGGACTCTATCATTGAGCGTGGTGGCCAAGTAAAGGATTTACTGGAACCGTCGGCTTTCCTTGTTCACTTCAACAACAAAGGACCGTCAGCCTTTTGAACATAATTAGCCCTTCGAGCCCGACAAGGGATGTTATTTCCGTCGCGCCCTGGACCGTCAGCCTGAGTATAGGCTGACGGATTAAGCCTATGGTGTTGCTATGATTATTCCTTATCAGTTTGTATTACTACTAAATATGTAAATGCATAGATATTAAGACTTTTTGTTCTGTTGTGATATTTTCTTTTTAAACACTTTGGATAATATTATTTCCTCCTTGCTAAAAATTAATTTTATTTGATATGATAATTTTATTTGTAATTTTAAGTATATTTATGTTAATGAAATGACTTATACGTACATACATATATATAGGGCAAATTACAACTTACCCATCTATGATTTGCCCGAAATTTAAGTTACCTACCTGTGGTTTGAAATTTCATTATGCAAGTGTTCCACTGGATTCTTTTTTATCTTATTTGATCTTGTATTTTTATTTTATTTTCTTTTGTGTTTTTAGAAGATAGATACATAAAAGTGGAGCAAAATTATTTATTTAGCCATGTTTTTAACGAAGTTGGGTTACAGAATTCTAACTGAGCTAACTTCAGGTAGTTAAAGTGTTAAATTTCAAATCACAGATAAGCAACTTAAATTTCGACTAAACCACAGGTGGGTAAGTTGTAATTTGTCTATATATATATATATATATATAGGTGTAGGGCAGGGTGGGTCTTCACAGGGCCCTGGGGGGCAAGGATGGAGTAAGAAAGTTTGCCTCGTCATACAAGACGGGGCAAGACAAAACCATGCGGGGTGAGGTTGAAGATCCCATCCTTCGGCCCTGCCCCCCTTTGACCCCACCCTGCCCCACTGCCATCCCTAATTTGAAGTAGTGTTTGATGGCTGCGCATGAATATTGGCAAATAATATTTGGAATATGCATATAATAGAAAAAAATTAAATGTTTTATTAATCATTAATACAAGAGTGTTTGAAGTTTTAGCTAGCCCAATCTGATCTAAAAGCCCAGCCAAGATGATTTTTACATCCAGCAAATAAGGTTCATTATTTTGAATGATTTTTCCTTTCAATTTAGATGATTGATGAGTTAGTTTCTCCAGGAAGTCAAATATCATTTATTTGAGTTTCCTAAGAAATATTATGGTATTTATGTTCCTGTCATCCTCTGAAAACAAGAATTTTAATGTGTTTCAACTTTAATTCTATAACTCTAATTTAATTTGACTTTGGTCAAGAAAATGTAATTTTTTAAAATAAAAAAATGTAATGTTCTAATTGCATATTTTCGTTCTCCTAATCTTAGAGAGTTGTTTTAAGCTTTTATATAATCTATTTGTTGGAATGAATAAAATTGCCTATGGTGCTTTGAGAAGAAGGATTTCTTCTATTTTAACTCTTCTCCTTTGAGTGGCAAGTTTGGTTTTGTATTTGTTTAGTGGATTCCATTGACTAGGAAACTATTTCAGCCCTTATCCTTAGTCAAATTCTTTGGGTGGTGATATCTGTATTGGTATTGTGTTTACATTTTAGTGGTGGGCTTATTTATCATTTCATTTCTTTATTGTATGTTTTGTTCATTCCATCTATCCAAAAATTATCCATCCAGCCATACATTTTCTTCATGTGGGTATTAGCTAGTTTGGTATCACCAAATTTTTTATCAATCAGTCAATGTATATATATTTTTTGAGCAAATATGCCAAATAATGATGTCAATGTTTCAATAGTGAGTTAAAGAACAAGTTGTATTTGGGTAACGCAGATGTGCCATAAACAGAATTTGAAAATGTCAAATCTTTGATGATTCCATCACACGTGATTGAATTGCGAAAACTTCCGGATAATAGGAATAAGGTTATCAATTGCAACTTTTGGCCTACTTTTCTTTGGTTATACTTATTATGAAGTCGGCTAAAAGTTGGCTGATGTTCAAATCGTTATACAAGTTAAATCTCTTATCCGTATATAATAAGTACAATATGTCAAAAACCACTAGTCATACTATATGCTATATTTATTCTCCTACACATAAATTCATAACAAACTTCAATGATTGCAATATTTATTTCATGCAATATAAGCCTCCGTTTGAATACAGATTATAAATAAAAAATTATTTTACTATTCAGCTTATTTTTACTACTATTCATGAGTCTCACTGCATTTTTTGGTATTATTCATGAGTCACACTGTACTATTTCAACTAACTTTTACCTTTATCTACAGTACTTTCAATAATAAGTTTTTAGTTTCAGCAAAATAAGCAATATTCAAATATACCCTTTATAACATGTGGATTTCGGACTGTATGACTTTTCTCCAGCAATTGGTGTCTTCATCTTCAACCCATCACTTTCCTCATCATCAAAACTCCAATAATAATCAATATTCCTGCACAACATCAAACGCTGCTTCAAATGCCAAAAACTTTTGGGGCAGATGCAAATAATAATAAAATTAAAGCTAGCGTGCACAAAAGAATAGAGTAGCATTCAAAATGATGACGAAGATATTAAGGCCATGTTTGGTTGAGTTGTTAAACAACTCATTTTTAATTTTTAAACAACATTACATATATTTTTACACATTTTTTTACCCACACATATTTTAAAAAACTACAAAGTACAAACAACATTACTCAAACTCCTCTACCAAACGGACCCTGTTTCTCAATAAAAAAAAAAAACGGACCCTAAAAATTTTAGTGTCTAGCACACCATCATATTTAATATTAAAAACTAATTCTTTCTGTCTCACCAAATTTGTTCATTCTAGTTATTAACCACTAGTTTAATCGGATTTAAATATTTCAGGGAGATTCATATATAATAATTATAGGTGCCTTCGGGGACATCCGATATATAATAATGAGAATGTTAACCAGCACCAAGTGGTTCTGGTTAACATTTCCCTATATTTGAAGACAAAAATGTTGACGTTCATAAAAAAAGACAAAAAGGTTGATATTTATTAGCTTGAGCTTTTTAGCTAAAATGGAATCTTCAATTGCTTTCAAGAGAAATACTCAATTAGCAAGTGTAAATGAAAAATTATTATATACTTTCGAAATATCATAAATGTATATATTTTTTTTTTATATGAATGTTACGTCTTACTAATTAAATTCAAGGTGAGAAAAAAGAATATGCATTTTCCTCGGTAAATACTACCGAGGATTTGTAGTCAAAGCGCTCGGTGAGAACACATGTTATACCTTTCAACATCAGCCAATAGATTGTATAAAAAAAAAAACATCAGCCAATAGAACCAGTTAGCCCAAGTACATCTATAAAATCATACATGCTCCTACCCAAAACCAACAAATTCTTCATTCCCAAGTCCCCAAACAATGTCTTCAAAGTCTTCCTCATCTCCTTCCAAACTCCAATCCTCTTCCAGTGATGACTCTCCCCCAACAGACCTCCCTTTAAAGCCAATCCCAGGCAACTATGGCAAACCCTTTTTTGGTCCCATCAAAGATCGCCTTGACTACTTTTACCACCAAGGAAAAGACACCTTCTTCCAAACCCGAATTCAAGAACACCAATCCACTGTCTTCCGAACCAACATGCCTCCGGGACCATTCATATCCTCCAAGTCTAATGTCATTGCTCTCCTTGATGCTATCAGCTTTCCCATCCTCTTTGACACTTCCAAAGTCCAAAAACTAAACGTTTTTGTCGGCACTTACATGCCTTCCACAGCTTTAACCGGTGGTTACCGTGTTTGTGCTTATCTTGACCCTTCTGAACCCAAACATGCCCTTCTCAAGCGCTTGATTTTCTCTATTCTCGCTTCTCTTCACGATAAATTCATCCCACTTTTCAGAAACTGCTTGTCTGAGCTTTTCGTCAACCTTGAAGACCAATTCTCTGACAAAGGCAAAGTATACTTCAACACCATTAGTGACAAAATGTCTTTCGACTTTGTGTTTAGGCTCTTTTGTGACCAAAACCCTTTAAATACACGCCTTGGATCAAAGGGTTCGACAATGTCCGATAAATGGTTGTTTTTTCAACTCGCACCATTGATGACCTTAGGGTTACCAAAGTTGTTGAACTTTTTCGAAGATGTACTACTCCATACATTCCCATTACCAGCTTTTCTTGTTAAATCTGACTATAATAAGCTTTATAATGCTTTTTATGGGTCCATGGCTTCGATTTTGGACGAAGCTGAGCAAAGTGGAATTAAAAGAAATGAAGCCTGTCATAATTTAGTGTTCATGGCTGGTTTCAACACCTATGGTGGATTGAAAACTTTGCTTCCTGCTTTGATCAAGTGGGTTGGCTTAGCAGGAGAGAAGTTACACCGTGAGTTGTGTGATGAGATCAGGACCATTGTGAGAGCTGAAGGTGGGGTCACTTTCTCTGCGTTGGAGAAGATGACTTTAACTAAGTCAGTGGTTTATGAAGCCCTTAGGATTGAGCCTCCAGTTGCGTTCCAGTACGCTAAGGCAAAGGAGGATTTGGTGGTCCATAGCCATGATGCGGCTTTTGAGATCAAGAAAGGGGAAATGATCTTTGGATATCAGCCGTTCGCTACTAAAGATCCAAAGGTTTTTGAAGATCCTGAGGAGTTTGTGGGCCATAGGTTTGTGGGAGAGGGAGAGAAGCTTTTGAAATATGTTTATTGGTCTAATGGAAGGGAGATTGATGATCCTACGGTGGAGAATAAGCAGTGTCCGGCGAAGGATTTGGTGGTGTTGTTGTCTAGGGTAATGTTGGTGGAGCTTTTCCTCCGTTATGACATGTTTACGATTGAGGCTGGGACGTTGTTGTTGGGTTCATCAGCCACGTTCACTTCATTGACCAAAGCCACGAGCATTTGATTTTGAACAAATGAGAGGCAGCTAAGCGATGGTCTTATGTGGAGAGTAAACAGTATCCAACAAAGGATCTAATGATGCGGTTGTCTAGGGTATCATTGGTGGAGCTTTCCTTACGTGTTTGGGTTTTTTTATTTTTTTTACTGACTTATTTGTTGAGATTGGAAAAATTATTTAGAAAAAAATTGTATATGGGGATAAAGTGAGGTTTAAAAACCATTCATTATATATGCAATTGGTTAATGTTTAAGGGACATGGGCGTGGAAATTTAATTTATATATATAAAATAAAAATAAAAGTGTGGAAATTTAAAAATTGATTTCCTTTTCAAAATAGTATGATAGTTGAGCACCATTTGTTCAGAATGATAGTTGTGCTTGTCAAAAATAGTATGATCGTATCTCAATTCTCAAGTTTGAAAATTTATTCTCGAGCATTGCTGTGAGTTTCTAACAGATCCATTCAAAGGTCGTTGGGTTGGTATTTTTTTGATATTTTATTTTGGGAGCATCTCGTAGATTGGTACTTGTTTTTTGTTTGGGAAAAGCAACAATAGATCCCAAATTGGCTCATATGATGGTGCAAAACTAAAAAAATGGGTGGAAAAATTTTGGCTAACTAGGCTTCGATTCCCAGAAATGTCTTGCTATAAGATTAATTTTGATGGAGCTGTATTTGAAAAGGAAAACAGTGCCGGAGTGAGGTGGTAATGAGGAATGAAGCAGGTTTGGTCATGGCTTCCTTGTCCCAATAGAGTCCTCCTCCTTACACAATCATTGAGGTGGAGGCTTTGACAGCAAGACGAGCTCTTGAATTTGCTATGGAGATAGGTATTGATCAGGATATTTTGGAAGGAGATTCTAAGATCCTCATAAAAACTTTGGAGAGTGATAGCAGTTCACTAGCTAAGTTTGGCCATATTGCCAAAGATGTTTAGTACCTTGCATATGTTTCTCATTTATTGTAATACTGTTGCTCATTCACTCATTAAGTGAGCAGTTTTGTCTCCATATTTGTTAGTCTAGATGGAAGATATGTCATCAAGCGTTGAATCTATATTTCAGACTGATTTGAATAGCCGTACTTCAATTCTCATAAAGAATGTCATGTATGTTACTTAATTGAACTAACCAAATAAGTCATTTGAATTCCACATAATAAGGATATATGTTATGTTCTTATTGGAGGTTGAAATCTAAAGTTTTAAAATAAAAAAAAAAAAAAAAAATTTTAACAAAACAAAACTTCAATTTCTAGCAAAAAGATGACATGTATGTCACTTAATCGAACTAACCAAATAAGTCGTCTAAATTACACATAATAAGGGTATATGTTATGTTCTTATTGGAGATTGAAATCTAAAGTTTTAAACATGCACATTTGGAGTAAAACTTAATCAGAAAATGCTTAAGTGCTGCATCATGGTTTTTTTTATTATATAAATGGTGGGTGTATAGGTGACTTGTCAATGTAACCCATGAGAAGCAAGCTAAGCTCTGACGTTAACATTCTCTTTAATCAATTGTGAAGAATTTTGTATTCTCTCTCAAAATTTTGGTGACTGACAGCCTAACACACCATCGTATTAAATATTAAAAATAAATTTTTAGTCCCCCGAAATCTGTTCATTTAAGTTTTTAATTACCACTTTAATCGAATTCAAAGATTTCGGAGATCTAAATAGAATTATTATAGTATCACATTTTACACCATAGTCTTTATAAAATGTTTTCTCAAAAAAAAAAAAAAAAGGTCTTTATAAAATGTTAAGGAAAAAGACAAAAATAGGGCCGCTGCTCTTCACTCTTTTTTCTTTTTATTATTTGAATTTATCTTTTGTCATTTTCTAAGCAAGTAACCATGCGAGCATCATTAGAGCATTCACAATTGGTACGATATATGTCAAATGTAAAGAAAATTTAGTATTTGAGGTCCAAAGTAGCTCAACAGCCGGAATGCTAAACATGTAAAAATGTAAAAAATTTTACGATAGTGTTACAGTACTATTGTAAATATATGATGGTACTGTAGCTGAATGGTATAAACAAATATAATTTTTTAATACACTCTCTCTCATACTTTTTAATTTTCCAAAATTTCTCTCTCCTCTCTCTCATTATTTCTCTTCTATTCTCTCTCTTTCTTCTTTCTTTCTCATCTGCTCTCTCCTCCTTTCAGACCCAAAACCCCATCTGCTCTCTCCGATGACCCTCTCTCTCTCTCTCTCTCTCTCTCATTTGGTGGTTGTTGTGGGTTTCTTTATCTCTCTCTCACCGGTTTTTTTTTTTTTTTTTTTTTTTTTTTGTTTTTTACTGACTTATTTGTTGAGATTGGAAAAATTATTTAGAAAAGAATTGTATATGGGGACAAAGTGAGGTTTAAAAACCATTCATTATATATGCAATTGGTTACTGTTTAAGGGAGTCCCTTAAAGGGACATGGGCGTGGAAATTTAATTTTTATATATATATATATATATATAATAAAATAAAAGTGTGGAAATTTAAAAATTGATTTCCTTTTCAAAATAGTATGATAGTTGAGCACCATTTGTTCAGAATGATAGTTGTGCTTGTCAAAAATAGTATGATCGTATCTCAATTCTCAAGTTTGAAAATTTATTCTTGAGTATTGCTGTGAGTTTCTAACAGATCCATTCAAAGGTCGTTGGGTTGGTATTTTTTTGATATTCTATTTTAGGAGCATCTCGTAGATTGGTACTTGTTTCTTGTTTGGGAAAAGCAACAATAGATCCCAAATTGGCTCATATGATGGTGCAAAACTAAAAAATTGGGTGGAAAAATTTTGGCCCACTAGGCTTCGATTCCGAGAAATGTCTTGCCATAAGATTAATTTTGATGGAGCTGTATTTGAAAAGGAAAACAGTGCCGGAGTGAGGTGGTAATAAGGAATGAAGCAGGTTTGGTCATGGCTTCCTTGTCCCAATAGATTCCTCCTCCTTACACAATCATTGAGGTGGAGGCTTTGACAGCAAGACGAGCTCTTGAATTTGCTATGGAGATAGGTATTGATCAGGATATTTTGGAAGGAGATTCTAAGATCCTCATAAAAGCTTTGGAGAGTGATAGCAGTTCACTAGCTAAGTTTGGCCATATTGCCAAAGATGTTTAGTACCTTGCATATGTTTTTACAGATATTAAATTTTCTCATTTATTGTAATACTGTTGCTCATTCACTCATTAGGCGAGCAGTTTTGTCTCCATATTTGTTAGTCTAGATGGAAGATGTGTCATCAAGCGTTGAATCTATATTTCAAACTGATTTGAATAGCCATACTTCAATTCTCAGCAAGAAGGTGTCATGTATGTTACTTAATCGAACTAACCAAATAAGTCGTCTGAATTGCACATAATAAGGATATATGTTATGTTCTTATTGGAGGTTGAAATCTAAAGTTTTAAAATAAAAAATAAACAAAACAAAACTTCAATTCCCTGCAAGAAGGTGTCATGTATGTCACTTAATCGAGCTAACCAAATAAGTCGTCTGAATTGCACATAATAAGGATATACGTTATGTTCTTATTGGAGGTTTATCTAAAGTTTTAAAAAAAAAAAATAATAAATAAACAAAACCAAACTTCATTTCCCAGCAAGAAGATGTCATGTATGTCACTTAATCGAACTAACCAAATAAGTCGTCTGAATTGCACATAATAAGGATATATGTTATGTTCTTATTGGAGGTTTATCTAAAGTTTTAAAATAAAAAATAAACAAAACAAAACTTCAATTCCCAACAAGAAGATGTCATATATGTCACTTAATCGAACTAACCAAATAAGTCATCTGAATTGCACATAATAAGGATATATGTAATGTTCTTATTGGAGGTTTATCTAAAGTTTTAAAATAAAAAATAAACAAAACAAAACTTCAATTCCCAACAAGAAGATGTCATATATGTCACTTAATCGAACTAACCAAATAAGTCATCTGAATTGCACATAATAAGGATATATGTTATGTTCTTATTGGAGGTTTATCTAAAGTTTTAAAATAAAAAATAAAAAAATAAACAAAACAAAACTTCAATTCCCAGCAAGAAGATGTCACGTATGTCACTTAATCGAACTAACCAAATAAGTCGCCTAAATTGCACATAATAAAGATATATATTATGTTCTTATTGGAGGTTGACATGCATATTTGGAGTAAAACTTTGTTAGAAAATGTTTAAGTACTGCATCATGGTTTTTTTTTTTTTAAATATAAATGGTAGGTGTATAGGTGACTTGTCAATGTAACCCATGAGAAGCAAACTAAGCTCTGACGTTAACATTCTCTTTAATCAATTGTGAAGAATTTTGTATTCTCTCTCAAAATTTTAGTGACTGAAGCCCAACACACCATCGTATTAAAAATTAAAAATAAACTTTTAGTCCCCCCGAAATCTTTTCATTTTAGTTTTTAATTACCACTTTAATCGAATTCAAAGATTTTGGGGATCTAAATAGAATTATTATAGTATCACATTTTACACCAAAGTCTTTATAAGGTTGTTATTCAAGGAAAAAAATAGTAAAAAAAGCAAACAAAAAAATAGTAATTAAGGGCCTGTTTGGATTAGCCCTGTTTTGAGTCATATGACTAAGTTCTCATCACTCAAATTGAGAATTACGTGGGACCCACTAAGAACTGAGTGTTTGGCTTGATTTCCTCTCCCTATTTCATCGCTCAAACTCAGTTTAGGTTGAGTGAGAGTGATGAAAACCGAAAACAAGGATTTGCTGTTTTATGTTTCTTAAACTCAAGCTCAGTGGCAATTTTCGTAAAATGGAAGACCTCGTGGAGCCCATAGCTTGTGTATTGTCATGTTAGGTTGATATTACCGTTGCAGATTCGCCCATTTCTCTTTCTCAGCACCACCACAACAAACCCAGCGCCACCACAGCACCACCACACCAACCTAGTGCCACCACTGCACCACCACAACAAACCCAGCACCGATCCACACCACCGAAACACCAACCCAGCGCTGATCCACAACAAACCAATTCAAGCCACGCCATGATCCATAACCCGATCTCCACCATAACCCAACCCCAACTAATTCAAGCCACGCCGTGACCCATAAACCGATCTCCACCATAACCTAGCCCCAAAAACCCAATCTCAAACCCGATCTCCACCGTGAAACCCAGCCAACACCCAAATATAGATTGAAGAGAGGAGAGACAAAGAAAGCTGAGAAAGAAACAAAGAAAAGTGGAAAAATTTGATAGACAAAAAAATTTGATAGAAAAGAGGGAGAGTCAGAGAAATGAAAGGTGAGAGAAAGAGTGGAAGATTTTTTTGTTAATAAGCCGCGGGTAGCAACAATGTTGCACTGGGTATTGTCAGTGTTGGGGTCCACGGATTTGGGAAAAAGTGGTAGAGATATGTAACTAAGAATTCAACCCAAACATGTGTTTTGCAATTTTTGAGTGAAATTGAGTTAGAGAATTGAGTTATGAGTTTTGGGTTTGAGTTATGGGAATTGAAAACTGAGAACTGAGAATTGAGTCAATTCTAAACCAAACGGGGCCTAAGTAACTCTTCACACTACTAACTATTAAGGAAAAAGACAAAAATAGGGCTGCCGCTCTTCACTCTTTTTTCATTTTATTATTTGAATTTATCTTTTGTCATTTTCTAAACAAGTAACCGTGCGAGCATCATTAGAGCATTCACAATTGGTATGGTATATGCCATATGTAAGGAAAATTTAGCATGTGAGGCCCAAAGTAGTTCAGCAACCAGAATGCTAAACATGTAAAAATGTAAAATTTTTTGCCATAGTGCTACAGTACCATCGTAAATATATGATGGTACTGTTTTACGATGGTACTGTAGCTGAATGGTACAAACAAATATAATTTTTTTATACACTCTCTCTCATACTTTTTAATTCCCCGAAATTTCTCTATCCTCTCTCTCATTATTTCTCTTCTCTTCTCTCTCTTCCTTCTCTCTTTCTCATCTTCTCTCTCCTCTATTCAGACCCAAAACCCCATCTGCTCTCTCCAATGACCCTCTCTCTCTCTCTCTCTCTCTCTCTCTCTCTCTCATTTGGTGGTTGTTGTGGGTTTCACTATCTCTCTCTCACCGATTTTTTTTTTTTTTTTCTGGTGGTGGTGGGTTTATAACTAATGTGGGCGTGGATCAGGTGGTGCAGCAGCAGCAAGGGCAGGGGATTGTAGCAGCGTGGGCCTGGTGGCTTGGCCGCCACCAATGAAGCATAAGCTAAGGCCGCCGATGAAGCAAGACCCTCTCTCTCTCTCTCTCTCTCTCTCTCTCTCTCTCTCTCTCTCTCTCTCTCATTAGGTGGTTTGTTGGGGTTCGGCTATGGATTTTGGAGTTTGGTTTGTTGGTGGTTTGTTGGTGATTGTTGGTTTTCTAATTTTGGTTTGTTGGTGTGGTGGTGGTGATTTTGCTATGAATTTTTAGTTTTGATTCTGTTATGGATTTTGGTTGGGTGACGAGACTAGCATTTTGGGTGGGCGGGGTAATTATGTTGCTCAGGAGAGGTGGGTGGTGTGACTGAAAAGTTGGACGGTGTTGGTGGTGGTGGTGGATGGTTGAGAGAGTAAGAGAAATAGAGATTAGAGAGAGAAGTGAGAAATATTTTTATATTATTTTAATGTGTAGTACGGTAAAATAAAAGTTGGAATGCAGGATGTATTGTAAAATGGTATTATATAATTGATAAAATAAGTTTTTGAGATGGTAAAATATAATAGGATAGGATTTGCGGTTGTGAATGCTTTTAGTAAGGTACTTAGCTAGTAGGTACAAATTATTATTAAAAAAATTATAATATATAGCCCGTGCTTATCCCAAAAAAAAAAAAAAAAGAATTATATGCAGCACGTGGCAGTGACGAATGCACAAAATTTTTACGCTAAATGTATCCCACTTAAGTAGCTTTTTGCTAAAAATATGTTAAAGTATATTTGTATCTTGAAAAAATTTGAAAAAGTGAAAAAATACGGGGAAAAAAAAAAGTTGAAATTTTAACAAGTTGTACTTACAAGTTTAAAAATATTAGTATAATTCCTATCCCGACGTTTTTTTTCCCAGGGCTTCAAACAGCTGGTTTTTGAATGTCGGGATAGGGTCGCGCGGTCCTGTCCCAGCGCTTTTGAAAAGCGTTGGGATAGGTCCCGGCGCTTTTGAAAAGCGTTGGGATAGGTCCCGGCGCTTTCAGACTCTCTTTCGGCGTTTTTACTTGTGTCAGGACAGCCTTTATGAAAATGCGAATATAACTTATACCACCACTTTTGAAACCTATGCCAGCGCTTTCAAAAGCGCTGGTATAGGTTATTAATGAATAAAATTTAAAAGCTTATACCAGCGCTTTTGAAAGCAAAGCGCTGGTATAGGCGGTACCTATTCCAGCACTCTCAAAAGCGCTGGGATAGGTCATTTTAAAAAAAAAAAAAAATTTCCAAACTCTATTCCAGCAGTTTTCAAAGCCCTAGGATAGGTCAATTTTTTTTTTTAATTTAATTTTTTTAGCACCTGTAATGTATCTACAATACATATTTTCCAATACCTATTTTATAGTAACTGTAATAAACCACAATTCATATTTTCCAATGGCAAATACAATACCACATTAAACCAAGAAACTAAATATATTTAATTACACCATATCAATAATTACATCCCAAATGTCTAGAACGTTATATATACACAAAATAATACATCCCAAGTGTTTAGAATGTTATGAACAAAATAATACATTCTACACAACTTTGTATGTTCACATTCTTAACAAAACCTGTGGTATAATAAGAGAGGAGAATACAACAATTCCTTATACAAAAAATGCATTTGTAGAAGAAAGCAAACCTCTCGTATTAGAAGACAGTTGAACCAGCAGAAAGCAAATTAAAGAAATTCCAGCCCTTGCTCCTCCATGTGTCTTGAAACAGGTTCTAGAGCATTTCAAAAAAGTATTCCAGTCAATAAGACCTAGCATATTATACTTAAAAATTTTGGTAGGATATAAATGTTAAACAGGTGAAGAAACAAGAAGGATTAGATATAGTAAGGTGATGGAAATTGTGACATGTTTCCTGCACTGATGCAACTGGGTAATATATATAAGATATACATTTTGGTAATGCAATATGGAGGATTCCTCACCAACCACAACACGAAAAAGATCTAGGAAACTCAAGAAAGCTTTTTATTAAAGCATTTGAAAAGATCCTTTCCCATTGAAGCCCTTGGAATAATTACGAAAATATGCTCCCCTTTACTTTAGTCGAAAAAAAATTCCTAAATATTACAGTTTCTAGAAAAGCATAAATTACCAATAATACAATTTTTACAATAAAATATGCATAGACAATCTGTAGCTAAAGTGAGTTAGGTTGATGTGCTCTATGGGTTGGGAGGGTTTTTTTTTTTTTTTTCCCCCTCCATTTATAATAGTAACCAAATATTCTTAATTTCATTTTGAATTGTTGAACAAAGGATATTTTAAATGACGACGGACTTGTCTAACTAGTAATGCTGATACAAATTAGGGTGCCTACATGCATTCACATTAATTCAATTAGCTTTACATCCATGGCAATTCTGCCTATAGTAATCATGAAACTATTAATCATCAAGTTATGACCAATAAAATAAGACTGTTAGTTAAACACACATATTACCTTGACATGCAATGTTCTAGAATATGCACAACATTTCTCACACCTTTTTTTTTAATAAACAAATAAATGATGTAGTCCTTAAAGGGATCCTTTAGTGTTTAATAAGATTTAGTTTTATGCATCAAAACAAATACTTTCAAGTTTATAGCCAATGGAAAGAAATACAATATAATAATGGATTTATTTAAATAAATCTATTTTTATATTGTATTTCTTTCCATTGGCTATAAACTTGAAAGTATTTGTTTTTCCTGTGTACATTTACACAGGAAAAACAAAATAAACAAAATTGACTCATTAAGCAGGGTTATTTATGGGTTAATGTTGGAGCGTCAAAAAGATGCACTCCTAAGGAATATTGTATTTCAATTAGCACCTCCTAGTGTTTCTAAAGGAAACGTAAGGAATTAAAATCTCCCTTCTCTATTTGTAGTTATTGAATTTATTCAAAAGAAATATATAAATAAACAAGCATGGTTACAAACCCGGCTTCATGCACATGAGTGGGTATCTGGCTTGTATATGAAAAAGATACCTTTCAGATATTGGATCAAAGAAAATGAAGAGTTTAAATGCTAGATTTGGGATCCAATGTGTTAGAAATTTTGAAACCTAAATTTTCTATGAATCTTAAACATGGATCATTGATCATGTGCTCTTTTGTTAATTTTTAGCTTCAAAATAGATTATTTATTTATTTATGAGTAGCTTCAAAATTAGATTTATAATATATACTTGGTCTAAGTTTATGCCATTGGTGTTTGTTATTTATCTTTTAAACAAAAAATTGTTACATACTAATTCATCAAGTAGATCAGGATATATTAATAAAATAAAGATAATCAACAATACAACATGAAGCACAGAGGTTCTAATTTCCTGAATACGTGATCAATACAAGAAAAAGGGGATTGGTATTAGTGGTAGTAGTAAGTGATAACAATAAATAAAACCAAGTGGCACAACACTGTACCTATTGCCAAAACCACTAAAACCAAAGAGGTACATAAACCACTAAAACCAACAATTATATATATATATATATATATATATATATACCACTAAAACCAACAATTATATATATATATATATATATATATTCTGGAACTAAAACGGTATGTTGGTATCAAGAGCAAATACATGAGCTAACAATATATTTTATTAATTTGTTAAGCATAGGAAACCAAATATAAATACATGATATTAATACAAATCAAAGTGTTTGATATGATTAAGAGGAAATTTAGCTGAATGTAATTGAAAAAGCATTCAGCAGAAGAAATCACAAACAATCAAGTGGTGACTATTCTACCTATATTGGGAAATGTAGCAAAGCAGTAACCCAATTCAAAAGCAAAAATTATGTCAGAAAATTATTGACTAAATAGTCTAAATTGATTGATAAATAATTTAAGCTTAACCTATTGCAATCTAGTTTGATATGACTGGTGCATTCATTTCTTCCTTCCCCTCAGATGCACATATTACTTGACATATAAAAGCCATTGGCACAGAAGAATAGGTATCTAACCATGTATAAAAAGGATGCGCTCCCCGTTGTTAGTTCATTTTAAATTTCAAACAAGCAACAAAATTTATTTCAATAGGAAAATTCAGGGGACAAGCTAGATTAGCTTAGCCTCTGATCTTAGATGTGATTGTCCATCCAATGCATGCACTACAAATGAGACTTTTTGTTCCAAGCAATAATTACATGACAACTTAAACCACATGGATTAAAAAAAGGAACAAAAACACATGTAAAGCTTGTGCAATCGAGTTAGTAATTTCTTCCAACTCAAGACTCAGCCCCACTTAGATTAGGTTGGCCTCTGAACTTAAATGTGATGGTCCATCCAATAAATGCACTACAAAGAGCCTTTTTGTGATATAAGACAACTAAAACCACATTGGGTAAAAGGGAGAACAAACAAATACATAAAGCCTGTGAAATCAAGTTGGTAATTTCTTCCTACTCAAGATTCAGTCCCACATAGACAAATAGAAAAAAGGTAACACATGCATGAAAGTAAATAAGGTAAACGATAAATCTCAGACTGTAGATTCACTAAAACATTCCAAATCTCACAATGTTTCCCCAATGTTACTCTTAAACGTGTCCACCAGTGTTTGCGTTAATGTGTTTATCAAGCTCACTGTCTCTCAAAACCTTCACTTAAGAAAGTAAATACCTACCAGAAAAAATAAAGTTCTTATAAATAATTATAGGGTAAAATACTATTTTGATCTCTAAACTTTACCAAAAGTTTGTTTTAGGTCCCTAAACTTTAAAAAGTTCTTTTGGTAAAGTTTAGGGACCAAAATAGTATTTTACCCTAAATTATATAACAACAACAATACCTTAGTCCCAAAACAATGGAGTGAACTGTGGGTTGTTTACATGTATTCTTTTATGCCATTCTATCCAATCAAAAATAATACTCTCGGTCACCCCCTTATTTAAAAGGTCCTTTTTTACTACTACTAGCGGAAAGTTCTTCAAATAAATGATCTTCAACAAAATTAGATTAGGACAGAAGCAAGATCAACAAAAGGTACCATCACATAAGAATTAAAAAGGAGCATTTACAAGCCATATTATAAATTTATAAGGCAAAAACACCTATCGAAAAAAGAAAAACATTACAAGGCAAAAGCAAGATCTAAACTTCTGTAACATAAGAACGAAAGGAGCATTTAATAGCCAATATTACCCTTTGTGAATTGTCATCTATGTAGCACTAACATCTTCTGTGAAATAAGTTTTCATTATCAGTCTGACAAAAAAAAAAAAAAATTAAATCCAATTTGAAAGCTTTCCACTGAAACCAATATCTCTAACTGTACACGAAGAAACATTTGATTATAAATCTAAAATTTACTGCTAAGACTAAGCAACTTTGAATTACAAGCCCAATATTTCTAGTAATTACGCTTTTTAAAACCAATAGCTAGTTTTAGAGAACTCAAACTTACCAAGAGAAGCCTCCACACAACAGGGCACATATAATCTGGTATTCTACTCCAAGCTAACTCACGCAACTTCTCTACAAAATGTTAGTTTACCACTAGAAAGAATGACATTGACTTCATGCCTTCATCATACACATAAATGTGCATGAAAAAGATACGCAGATTTTCTAAGTGAATGGGCTATTCTAAATTTGAAACTACAACATAAAATTTTAGTTATTTTATTGGTAAATTACACAAACAGCCAATGGATCTTGAAGCTAGGACCTCACCCTTCACCTTACTCTTTTTTTTTTTTTTTAACAGGTAAATAATAATTCTATTGACAAAAGACTACTTCAAGTGCACTAAACACCAATAAGTCTAAAGAAAACAATGAAATAGTATGTACAAAGTGAAATTTTCATTAGCAATTCTCACAACCCAATACTAGAAAAAGAGGAACAATCACAAACCCACATCCAAATTGCACAATAAAACAAAACTCATATAGTCAAACTGAAGGATTCTTGGCTCGCCTGGAATATTTCCAAGGAAACTTTAGCATCTACAACTTTAGTCACTTAAGGAACAAAATAGAATTCCATCACAAACTCACAGAAATTTAAGGAATTACACTTGATAAATAAGCAACCCATTTCATAATAATCATCAAGCCAAATTCTGATAACAAACTAATAATTATGCTGAAAAAGTTCACATTGATTTTTTCATCAAACTTGCATTTGTGACATTCATGGAACGAAAGAAAGGTGAAGATGCAAATAGTTATAATGTGCTTGTGTGGCAGAAGCTAGAATTCAAAAGGTTAACACTACAAGATATGAATACTATGGCTATCACTCACACCGTCTTTAATTCCCCACTTAGGCTGGAAACCAATTCCTAGAAATTCGATTCCCATTTCCTCCGCAACAGCTTTAACCTATTAAAATGTAGCATTTGAAGACAAATGATAAGTTCAAAAGCATACAATAGACACTTCATGAATCCGAAAAAATAAGGCAAAAGGCCACTAAGTTCAAATTTAATCATGCACTATATCCTTTTTTCATAAGCAACAAATTTCATTAAAGAATTAAACGCCATATCTAATCTTACATAATAATATATTGATTTCTAGTTTATCAGTGACTCAATATATATAGGCCACGTTACAGTGCTCCACCCCTTTTTTTATTTTTAACAAAAAGAATAATGGTTGTGTGTGAAGCCATTATTTTAAAATAAATAAAATAAAAACTACCTTAGAATGCAAAGATTAGAAAAGCTTACCCAACCAAAACTCCTAGATAGATCATTCCCAGTACCACATGGAATAATTCCTACAGGAGGAAACGGTTCCCTATTCTCTTTTTTAAGCTCTCCCAGACTTCCCACCCATCACAAAGCAACAACCTACAGAAACCAAAAAAAAAAAAATTTAGGGATCTTTAGAAAATTTGAGAATGTGAGTGAAAGAGAGTGATGGAGGCTGTGTGTGAAGAGGGAGGGAGAGAGAGAGAGAGAGAGGATGGCTGTTGTCCGCTTGCTAGGGCTTAGTTTTTGAACCCGCTCTCTACAAATTCATTGTATTGGGCTAGCTGGGCTTGAGTCAACTCACTCAACAGTAGAAGTGCTTAAACCCAGTCTTTACAATTGGCGCCGTCTGTGGGAAGAACTTGTGCACTAGCAAGCGCAATGGACAATCGTTCCTAGGTTGCTAGTTTACAAAAGGTTAGGCAGTTTTTTGTAACCGCCAATAACACCGATCCCAAATCCCATTAAAAAAAAAAAAAAAAAAAACAACAACAACAACAAACAACAACACATTTGCTCAAGAAACGATTATCGCAGAAAAATAAAAGATTCAGAGAAAAGGAAAAGTGAATAAACATTGCAACCTTTTTATTAAACAAAAAATAAATAAATACATTGTACAAATAAAGGCTCAGACAGGCTTGTTTTAAAGCCAACTTTACAAACAGAGGCGCAGACCGGCCTGTTCGAAAGCTAACCCTAGAAAGGAGGGCTGAGGTAGGCTTGTTTTAAGGCTACCAACAACCGCCGAGCTGGTATGGATGATGTCGACGAGAAGAGAGGAGCAGATGCAAAAGCGTCTTACGGCCCCACCCCATGATGTTCCCTTGATGCTCCCCCAGCCTTATGATAATTAAACATTGGAGGCGGCAACACCCAGGCACCGAACGTGACGTAATCTTGTGAACCTCCTCGACGGGTAAGCTGGGCGCAAGTCACTACCAGCTTGAAGGGCAGGCATGGACACGTATCGGAGAAAAGCATTATGTTCTTCATGGACCTCCCTACTAACTGCCAAACACGCTCTATCAGGATGACGCCCAAGCCTTGCCGCGCTAGAAGTCTGACGCGAATTACAACCGCTATGGCTCTCGATTGAGGGAGGAGGACCTCCCTTTTTGCTCAGTTTAAAGGTAAGAGCACTTTTGGCTTGCTTGCCCTTGGCCTCATCCAGGGCCGTCCCATTCCTCCAAGCCTTGGTCACAATCCTGGCAAGGTTATCGAAGGGGCTTAGAGGGTAGGAGGATCATGTTTCCTGTTTAACTAAAGGGTTCGTGAAGTGTGGAAGGACGATTCCCCCAGAAAGCCTTATATAGAGTGCAAAGGTTGGTGGGAATTGGTCCACACAGAATTCGAAAGAAGAATTATCAGCGACATTAATCCTGATCGAATTCCAAAGAAGCCACCAACCACTGGATCTGCAATAATCCACGAGGATATTAATGAAGGCGCGCCTCGCACACCGAAGCGTCAAGCGCAGAACTCGAACAGTCAAAAGACGCCTCGTAATCAATGATGGCAAAAAATTGGAGTGAATGAGGGGCTACTGCCACACATGAGGATAGAAATCCTAGCCGCCCTTGCCCGGGGCAGCGCGGGGCCAAGGGCCCAATCTGAGGAATAACCCATTTTCGGTGAAGCAAGGTCGAGGCCATCGTCGCGCTAAAAATAAACTTCCCACCACTTAGGACAAATTCCTTCACTCTAAGCAGAAGAATACAAGCGTTAGACTGAACCAAGGTCTTGCATAGTCCTCGGACTTAAGCCTATGGAGAAACTAACCACTTCAAAAAATACCTGGGTACTAGATTGAACCAAGGTCATGCATGGTCCTCGGACTCAAACCTATGGGAAAACTAGCTACTTACAGAAGAATATAAGTGTTAGACTGAACCAAGGTCTTGCATGGTCCTCAGACTCAAGCCTATGGGGAAACTAACCACTTCAAAAAATACCTGGGTACTATACTGAACCAAGGTCTTGCATAGTCCTCGGACTCAAACCTATGGGAAAACTAGCTACTTACAGAAGAATATAAGCGTTAGACTGAACCAAGGTCTTGCATGGTTCTCGGACTCAAGCCTATGGGAAAACTAACTACTTCAAAAAATACTTTGGTACTAGACTGAACCAAGGTCTTGCATGGTCCTCAGACTTAAACCTATGGAAAAACTAGCTACTTACAAAAGAATATAAGCGTTAGACTGAACCAAGGTCTTGCATGGTCCTCGGACTCAAGCCTATGGGGAAACTAACCACTTCAAAAAATACCTGGGTACTAGACTGAACCAAGGTTTTGTACGGTCCTCGAACTCAAACCTATGGTAAAACTAGCTACTTACAGAAGAATATAAGTGTTAGACTGAACCAAGGTCTTGCATGATCCTCGGACTCAAGCCTATGGGGAAACTAATCGCTCCAAAAAATACCTAGGTACTAGACTGAACCAAGATTTTGCATGTTCCTCGGACTTAAACCTATAGGAAAACTAGTTACTTACAGAAGAATATAAGTGTAAGACTGAACCAAGGTCTTGCATGGTCCTCGGACTCAAACCTATGGGGAAACTAACCATTTCAAGAAGAACATAAGTGTTAGACTGAACTAAGGTCTTGTACGGTCCTCGGACTCAAGCCTGTGGGGAAACTAACCGCTCCAAAAAATACCTGGGTACTAGACTAAATCAAGGTTTTGCATGGTCCTCGGACTCAAACCTATGGGAAAACTAGTTACTTACAGAAGAATATAAGTGTTAGACTGAACCAAGGTCTTGTGTGGTCCTCAAACTCAAACCTATGGGGAAATTAACCACTTTGAGAAGAACATAAGTGTTAGACTGAACCAAGGTCTTGTACGGTCCTCGGACTCAAACTTATGGGGAAACTAGCTACTCAAAGAAGAACCTAAGGGTTCGACAGCACCAGGGTCTTACATGGCCCTCGGACTCAGGTCCCTAGAGGGACTGACTACGTTCAGCAAAGAAGTAAACAAACATAAGCCCATGAGCATCACTTAAAGCATTCTAAGGCACATTGAACTTAACCCATTAGCACAGTCAGCAACTAATGGCTTTCTTAAGCATTTTTTACTGTTTATAGTAACTAATTCATGTGATGTGGAACCAATATTGTGGAGTTGTTCCCTAAGCATTCAATCCGGAAAAATAGGTCGTGGTGTTAAGGTGGTTCAAGTATCGATCAAGGTCCAAGTGGGAACTATTGCTAGGGGCTTTACGTTTTTCAGTTGCCAGTTTAGAATGAAAAACATGCTGAGTTTCTGAGATTGTGAAGCTCATAATTGGAGCACAGGTTATATAAGTAGCCAAATTCATCACAATGACAATAAACACCAAGTAAAAAGAAAAGAAGATCCATGCATTCAGCTTAAAAGTAGCATTACAGAGTTTCAAACCAAAACAAAATATACAGTGATAAATTAAGACGAAGAGGAAGGAAGACAAGGGCGACGCAAGTCGACAGAGCAAGGTGGCCCGACGAGACTTCCCATCCCTTTAACTCGGTAGAAAGCTTGTCCTTGAGGGTCAGCCGAGAAGCTTCATCTGGCGCCTCGAGATCCTAGCTCAGAGGTGCAACTTTGGAGGACTCCTTGTCGACAGGGGTGGCCTAGGGGTCAGCGAGGAGCTGCACCATGTCCTAGGGCACTGCTGGGTTACCAGTTTCCTCGTTCCCTAACACCCTTTGGTGCCCAGTCTCCTCAACGAGCTTGTCAGTTAACACTGGATCATTGGCAGCACTGACCGGGCCTTCGTCTGTCGCTTTAGAGTTTGTGCCAACTTCAGGGTCAGTAGAGGCAACCTCGCGAATGGCAGGGGGATAATACACCCTCTCGGCCCTCCTAAGCTCAAACGAGGCCTCAACCCCGGCTTGGTTTAGGGCCTCATTCCAAGTCTCGGAACAGTAGCGTCTGCACACCTCGGGCACTTGAGCCTTGAGGCTCACCTCGGTCTTAGCCACTTCTTCAGCAAAGGCCTCCTCCTCCGCTTGCTCTTTGGAGCTCTCGGCATCTGTCCTTGTAAACCCGGCCAGTTCTTTAGCCCTCAAGGCCTCATCCCTGGTGTAGTCGGTAACACCTCTGGCTCACTCAGCCTCAGCTAGTTTCATCTTCAAGTCGGCGGTATGCTCTGCGGCGACCTGCAGTTGACCTTCGACCTCCCGCAAGCGCCCGGTCTGGTCCTCAGCCTATTTTTTAGCGTTGACTAGGTCGGATGCCGCGCTGTCTCTGGCCCTCATCATCTCCGCCAAGACCTCCCTCGCCTTCTAAATATCAGCCTCAAATTTCTTAAGAGTATTCGCAGCCTCTAAGTACTTGTTGCGCTCCTGATCCAGAGCTCTACTCTGGTTATTGGCTTCCTCTTCCAGCCTGAAAGTAGCCTGGACAGCCTGCCAATCAAAACAAGTAAACCATAAGCTAGGAGCTAAGGAATAAAATCCAACAAAGGCACAAGTATCAAAAGTCTTACCATGCCCAGATGCCTCTTGAGGTTGAGGGTAACTTCCTGCCTCTTCAAGCCCCCCAGCTCGGCCATGTCAGCGGGGAGAAGCAGAGACCTCTCTAGGGCGTCGGCCACGTGAGCGCCCTCGCCCCCTCGAAAGTCCCTGAGGGTGGCGTCATCCATCAAGGGCTTCCTATGAAGCATGGTGGCAGGTAGCCACGCCTAGGGCTCGGGCTGCCGAGCGACCTCCTTTCCCTTGCCCTGACCACCGATCCTCAGCTGCTTGAAACGTCGACGGGTTTCATCTTCCTCTCAGGAGGAATGAGATTTCTCCCCATCCACCAAGTCTTTACCCTTGGAAGATCTTTTCCTCTTCGGATTAGCGAACTTATGTCGAGGGTCCGAGGTCGGTAGGATGGAAGACGACTTTGTCTGCGTGGGCAATGACTTAGGTGGGGAAGGAAGAAGCTTGGGAGGAGGAGGAAGAGGCTTAGGTTGTGACTTCTCCGGTGGGTCCTTCCCCGGTTGTCCCCCAAGCAGGTCGAACAGGCTGGTTTAGGGTCGTCTCTTAAAGCCCATCTCGGCTTGGGTACCAGTCCTCAATGACCAAAGGTCTGCCTCAGATAAATGGGGGTCACCCAAGTCACCAGGGGGATCCTCAAGCAGATGGACGTGGTCGAATGCACCAAACTCGTCCTCAGACGTACTCAGATCAACTACTTCTTCCTCTCTCTGAACTTCCTCCTTCGACCTCCGCGGCTTGATGGGAGGAGGAAGAGGCTGTCGACGAGACGCCCTCTGTGACGGAGGATCCTTTAGAAAACGAGAACCCTCGTTCCACTACAATGATTTGGCGAAGCCTCGGGTCCTTGACTCTGATCACGAATCTGGGAGCCGAGAAGGACTTCTGGATCGTCTTATATCCGAGAATCTTCTGGGCGGCTCTAACCTGGTCGTCAGCCTCGTTCATAAAGACCTCTGCCCTGAGTACAGCCTCTAAGTCCTCTTTGTTGACCAAATGAAAGTGTTGTTCAAAGGCGTGTGGATCTGTAACGGAAAAAGTTAGTTCTTGTTAGCAACCGAGCAATGCGAACTATGAAAACCTAATAGATCAACCCTCCTATATTTCGAGTACCCTACCTGGCTCCCCCTCTACGGTCGAGCAGTGAAGGCCGTCATGCCACTCCCCAAACACGATGAGAAAATCCTTATCCAACCCCTTGCTAGACTTAAGAAGACACTAGATGAGTCTAACTCTATCATCCCTCGTCTTCATGTAGTAGGACTTACCCTTTAGGTGCTGGGGGTTGTAGCACCAATTCACATTGTGATAGGTTAACCTCAAACCCATCTTTTCGTTCAAGGTGTCCACACAGCCCAGGATCTTGAACACGTTAGTGGCACACTGGGTAGGGGCTAATCGGAAGTGCCTCAGGTAGTCCCTCATCACTGGCCCCATAGGGATCCTCATAACACCTTCAAAGAAGGTGATTATAGGAATCACTACCTCACCAACCTTCCTCTTTATATACCACTCCCCCTCCTTGCAATACCTCAAACCCACGTTACTGGGCATCCTATGAGTGGCAATGAATTCCTCTATCACCTCCTCAGACTCGACTAACTTCTTAAACCTACCCATCTGGAATAACGGCTAAGAGACTCAGGGAAGAGTGAAAGGAGGTGAGAGATAAGGGAAAAGAAAGTCAGAAAGGGTAACGCACAAGATAGGGCAAGAAGAAAACTTACAGAAATGAGGGAGGGCGCTCGGAATGGGCTTTTTTAGGCTATGAAGAGACGCGAGTTGAGTTGAAGACTTGACCGGATTCAGGGTGTGCGCATGAGACCTCTTGAATGCGAAAGTAGAGAGACGAATTGGTGCAAATAGGTATGTGCCCCCTCACCAAAGACAACTGTGCAAGGCTTCCCGCCCATAATGGCGAAAAATCCTCACCATTGGATCACCATCACACCGTTGAATATGGGAAGTATAAAGTCGCCAAAATTTAATGCAGGTGCGTGTCGCATATCGAAGCGCCAGAAACGTGCATCAGACAGGTGAAAAGACTTCAAATGCTGACCTAGGACCAGACTAGACAAACCACGATAAAGGCCCAAGGATATCAAAATCCTCCTCTCCGTCCGAGGATCCGGATAGCCGAATTTTGAAGGGCTATTATGGGGCCAGAGAATTTGGTATCCTTGGCCCATTTCATATCAGGCCCAAGGCCCATGCCGAGGAGGAGGAAACGCCCAAGGATGAAGTGCGAAAATCCAAATTGTCCAGGAACCTTGCCAAGGACGACCCTATCCTCGGTAAACCGAGACCATGGAATTAGGAAGTAACAGGTCACCTAAAGCAGCCTTCCAGGGCATCTAAAGAGAAGGAACAAGTACAACGTGCTAGCCGAGGAAGCATGGTGGAGGAGTAAGTCCATGATGAACTGTCATCTCCACATTAAATGCGTACAACCAATGTTCTGGCCGTATTAATGAGGAAATGACCCCTGAGCAGTGCCTCCTCGGTTACTGCGACTCACAGGAGGTTTGGTAAAATAGCTGATGGGACGGGTTGTCAGGGGGAGGCATGGATGATCAACAAGTGGAGGAAAGGGATTGTTGGAGGAGGACTATATAAAGGGGGGAAACAGATTGAGAGGGGGGAGGGATCCCCATGGAAGAAGGACGACTAACAAGCTCCTCAGACCAGGTCGAGGACGGATTTTTGAGGGTGATTTCGGTTCACCGGCGTTCGACGATGGAAAACATTGCGATGGCCGTTGTCCGCTTGCTAGGGCCTAGTTCTTGAACCCGCTCTCTACAAATTCATTATATTGGGTTAGCTGGGTTTGAGTCCACTCACTCAACAGTAGAAGTGCTCAAACCCAGTCCCTACAAATATATTTTAATAATTCAAATTAACAAAATTTAATTGAATTTAATACTTTAAACTAATTTAATATATTTTAATGTAATAGATAAAAAAAAAAAATGTAAAATGAGACTTGAGGACCAACAATATTAAAATATAATTTAATATTTTAATTGGGTTGTGCATATAAAACCCATTTACCCATTAAAGCTTATTTAACTAATTACTTCTGACTCAAACCCAACCTAACCCAATTATTATGGGTAAACCCCAACTCACCCAATTACCCAATTATCAAAATTACCAAAATGCCCCTAAAGTGTAAATTACCAACGTACTCTAAAATCTTAAAAAATGACCAAAATACCCCAAAACCTCAAAATTACCAAAATAACCACGAAATGTACAAAATGACCAAAATACCCACAAAACCCAAAATAAAATGACCAAAATATCCCCAAAACCTAAAAATGACCAAAATACCCCTAAAACCCCAAAAAATGATCAAAATACCCCCAAAACCTAAAAATGACCAAAATACCCCCCAAAACCTAAAATTACCAAAATACCCAAAAAACTCAAAAGAGTCCAAAATACCCCAAAAACCTTAAAATGACCAAAAGTACCCCCCAAAACCACAAAAAAAAAAAGACCAAAATACCCTCGAAACCTACAAATTACCAAAATACCCCCAAAACATAAAAAATGACCCAAACCACCCATGAAACCCAAAAAATGACCAAAATACCTCTGAAACCTAAAAATGACTAAAATACCCCCAAAACCCCAAAATAAAAAGTCTAAAATACCTCTGAAACATAAAAAATGGCCAAAATTACCTTGAAGTCTAAAAATTAACCAAAATAACCCACGAAATCTGAAAATTACCAAAATACCCCCGAAACCTTAAAAATGGCCAAAATAACCCTTAAGCCTTAAAATGACCAAAATATCCTCGAAATCTTAAAAAATGACCAAAATACCCCGAAACCTATAAAATGACAAAAATGCCCCTTAAACCTGTAAGTCAATAAAAATACACCCTAAACCTAGAAAATTACCAAAATCCCCCCCTAAAACTAAGAAATGACCAAAATACTCCCTAAACATAACAAATGGCCAAAATACCCCATAAACCCCTATTTTGGTAATTTTAGAGGCTTTGGGTGTATTTTGTTCATCTTATAGGATTATTGGTATGTTGGTCATTTTAGATATTTTGAGGGGTATTTTGGTCGTTTTATAGGTTTAGAGGTATTTTGGTCATTTTAGGGGTTTTAGGGTATTTTTGGTAATTTTAGAGGTTTCAGGTTGTTTGTGACCATTTTTAAGGTTTTGGGTTTATTTGGGTCATTTCAAAGGTTTAAGGGTATTTTTGTCACTTTATAGGTTTGAGGGTATTTTGATAATTTTTTAGATTTCGGGGGTATTCTGGTCATTTTTTAGGTTTAGGAGGGTATTTTGGTCATTTTATAGTTTTAGGGGGATATTTTTGTCATTTTAAGGTTTCGGGATTATTTTCCTCAATTTTTAGGCTTCGGGGTTATTCTGGTCAATTTTTAGGTTCCGGGGGGTATTTTGGTCATTTTTAGGTTTCAAGGTTATTTTGATCAATTTTTAGGCTTCGGGGTTATTTTGGCCATTTTTTAGGTTTCGAGGGTATTTTGGTCATTTTTTAGGTTTCGGGGGGTATTTTGGTCATTTTTTGGATTTCAGGAGTATTTTGGTAATTTTTAGGTTTCGGGAGTATTTTGGTCATCTTTTATGTTGCATGAGTATTTTAGTCATTTTTTGGATGTCAGGGGTATTCTGGTAATTTTTAGGTTTTAGTGGTATTTTGGTCATTTTAACGGTTTTAGGGGTATTTCAATCATTTTTTGTGTTTTGGGGGTATTTTGATAGTTTTTAGGTTTCGAGGGTATTTTGGTAATTTTTTGGACTTTTGTGGTATTTTGGTCATGTTTTTGGGGTTTTAGGGTATGTTGGTAATTTGTAGGTTTTGGGGGTATTTTGGTCATTTTTTTGGTTTCAGGAGGTATTTATGTCATTTTTTATGTTTCGAGGGGATTTTGGTAATTTTTAGGCTTTGGGGGTATTTTGGTCATTTTTTTGTATTCGGGCGATATTTTGGTCATTTGATAATTAACAAATTCCTATAGGTGATTTTTACAGGTTTCGAGAGTATTTTGGTCATTTTTTAAGTTTCAGGGATATTTTGGTCATTATTTTGGGTTTTGGGGGTATTTTAGGCATTTTTAAGTTTCAAGAGTATTTTGGTCATTTTCTTAGATTTCTAGGGTATTTTGGTCATTTTTTTTGGGTTCTGGTACAAGTCCCTCCATTTCCTTATAGAGAGAGGCCTGTCCCAGCGCTTTTAAAAGCGCTAGGACAGGTCATTCTCATTCCCTTATGGAGAATGACCTGTCCCGGCACTTTTAAAAGCGTCGAGATAGGTCTTTCCCACAAGGGAAGTCAGTAACCCTATCCTAACGTTTTCGGGTTTCTTATACCAGCGTTTTTGAAAAACGCCGCTACAGGCCTCCTATTGCAGCGCTTTGTAAAACGTCGGTTTTGAGCACTAGTAAAGACTTATTTATTACAGCGTTTTGTAAAAACACCAGAAAAAAAACGCTGGGACAGGTCGGTTTTTTCCTAGTGTTATAAATTGATACCAAACAAACACTAAGATTTGAGACAATTACAACTTGCTTCGCAATATAACTATATATGCGTGGAACTTGATTTCCCTGACCAATCCAAAACAATCTGAAGGCCAATTACGATTGGTTTGTCTGGAGTTGCGGGATTTGAACTAATTTTTTTTATGTAATACATGTATATTTTTTAAATATTTTTCTTACACGTTTATAGTTTTCATTAGTGCATGCCTTTCATTTTCTCAGCTAAAAAAAAAAAAAAATTAGAGCCTTTCATTTCATTCTATCTATATACGAAACTCATACTTAATAATTTTCTCACCCATGGGCCACAACCCTATCTGATATTTTCTGAATGTGGTTGAAATTTTTATTTTTGAAAAAAAAATCACATGTAAATTGCATTTTTAAATTCAGAGGGTATAAGAACAAATTAAACCTCATAGTTTCAAAATTAATAAATTAAACCTTTAAGTTTCAAAATTAATAAATTAAGGATAAAAATAGTTAAACGCCTCCTCTTACACACATTTTTTGAATTGAAAGCATAATTTGAAAATGCGATTTTAGTTTTGAAATTGTATTTTCTACTCTCAATTTTAGTCCATAAATCAATGTGTAATAGAGTGTGTGTAACAAACACTACATAGTTCAGATAAATAACTTCTCTATAGCTTTAAAAGTAACAACTTTAGGGTTTTAAATAGTAGCAACAACATCTCAACTCATATAAGGTAAATTTAAAACTATTGACTCATTCTTTTTCTCAATCTTGTCTCTTGATTGTTTAATTTAATAAATACATATTTTTAGCACACATTGAGTTATAAAATATTTAACTTATATATTGAATTGTATTTACATCACTATTTGAAACTATTATACATAATACGAATATTATTAATATATACAAAGAAAAAAAAATTATTTGGCTCCTCAAAAATAAATTCTTAGCTCCGCTCGTGCCTATTATATCTCTCTTATTGTAACTTATTATAAATATATTTTTTTTAATAAAAAAACACAGGTGATATTTAAGGAATAAAAAAAAATAAAATAAAGGAACAAACAAATAGATAGGTTAGGTGTTCTAAACATGGCCCAAATACATCTATATAACCGGACATTCTCCTTGCCAAATCCTACAAATTCTTCATTCCCAAATCCCCCAACCATGTCTTCAAAGTCTTCTTCATCTCCTTCCGAACTCCAATCCTCTTCCAATGATGATTCTCCCACAACAAACCTCCCTTTAAAGCCCATCCCAGACAACTATGGCCTACCCTTTTTTGGTCCCATCAAAGATCGCCTTGACTACTTTTACAGCCAAGGAAAAGACACCTTCTTCCAAACCCGAATTCAAGAACACCAATCCACTGTCTTCCGAACCAACATGCCTCCAGGACCATTCATATCCTCCAACTCTAATGTCATTGCTCTCCTTGATGCTATCAGCTTTCCCATCCTCTTTGACACTTCCAAAGTCCAAAAACTAAACGTTTTAGATGGTACTTACATGCCCTCCACAGCTTACTTTGGTGGTTATCGTGTTTGTGCTTTTCTTGACCCTTCTGAACCCAAACATGCCCGTCTTAAGGGCTTGATTTTCTCTATTCTCGCTTCTCTCCACGATAAATTCATCCCACTTTTCAGAAATTGCTTGTCTGAGCTTTTCGTCAACCTTGAAGACCAATTATCTGTGAAAGGCAAAGTATACTTCAACACCATTGGTGATAAAATGTCTTTCGATTTTGTGTTTAGGCTCTTTTGTGATCAAAACCCTTTAGATACACGCCTTGGATCAAAGGGTTCGACAATGTCCGATAAATGGTTGTTTTTTCAACTTGCACCATTGATAACACTAGGGTTACCGAAGTTGTTGAACTTTTTCGAAGATTTACTATTCCATACATTCCCATTACCAGCTTTTCTTGTGAAACCTAACTATAATAAGCTTTATAATGCTTTTTATGTGTCCATGGCTTCGATTTTGGACGAAGCTGAGAAAAGTGGGATTAAAAGAAATGCTAGTGTTCATGGCTAGTTTCAACACCTATGGTGGGTTGAAAACTTTGATTCCTGCTTTGATCAAGTGGGCTGGCTTACCAGGAGAGAAGTTACACCGTGAGTTGTGTGATGAGATCAGGACCATTGTGAGAGCTGAAGGTGGGGTCACTTTCTCTGCGTTGGAGAAGATGACTTTAACTAAGTCAGTGGTTTATGAAGCACTTAGGATTGAGCCTCCAGTTGCGTTCCAGTACGCTAAGGCAAAGGAGGATTTAGTGGTCCACAGCCATGATGCGGCTTTTGAGATCAAGAAGGGGGAAATGATCTTTGGATATCAACCGTTCGCTACTAAAGTTCCAAAGGTTTTTGAGGATCCTGAGAAGTTTGTGGGCCATAGGTTTGTGGGCGAGGGAGAGAAGCTTTTGAAGTATGTTTATTGGTCAAATGGAAGAGAGATTGATGATCTTACAGTGGAGAACAAGCAGTGTCCGGCAAAAGATTTGGTAGTGTTGTTGTGTAGGATAATGTTGGTGGAGCTTTTCCTTCGTTACGACACATTTACAATTGAGGCTGGAACGTTGGTTCATCCGCCACGTTCATTTCGTTAACCAAAGCCACGAGCTTTTGATTTTGATTAAATGAGAGGGAGATTAATGATCTTACATGGAGAATAAGCAGTGTCTAGCGAAGGAGGAAGTATACCATGTTTCGGTAATACTAATTTAGCATCTGTTTTAGTATTTCTTACCCAATGAGTAACACATGTTTTAAAAAACTACATCAGACTACTCCAATAAATGATTAATTTATCTTCTCAATAGTCTGATGTAGTTTTTTGAAATAGGTGTCACTCATTTATTGGGTAGAAAATAACAAAACAGATACTAAGTTGATATTACCGAAACATTGTATATTTTCTCCTAGCGAAGGATTTGATGGTGTGATTGTCTAGGAATTAGGATAATGTTGTTGGAGCTTTTCCTATGTTAAGACATATTTATGATCGAGGTCTGGACGTTGTTGTTGGGTTTATTGGTCACGTCCACTTTGTTGACTAAAGCCATGAGCATTTGATTTTGGTCAATTATAAATCTTTCGCTTGTGTGTTTGGATTTTTATTGTTTTTGTTTTAGGTTTATTGTTTTATGGGAAATGTTAATGAATACCATTGAGACATTAATTAAGAATCTATTTTAAGAAAGTTTTGATATCACTTTTATGGGAAATGAAAAAAGCTGTCAAAACATTAATTGCTTTTTTTTCTTTTCCCATAAAAACTTTCTTTAATTAAATTGTTAACCAATGCCCTATGACACTCGTTAATATGACCCTTGTTTTATTGTTGAAATTGATAAAAAAAAAATTTAGAAAAAAAAATGAAGTGTTAAAAAAAATTGTATATAAGGTGAATTAAAAGTGAGGTTTAAAAGCCATTTATTATGTATGCAATTAATTGGCGATTGTTTAAGGGATATGAGCTTGGGAATTTAATTTATATAAAAAAAAGTGTGAAATTTAAAAATAGTTGTCTTTTTCAAAATATTGAATGGCTTTAAAAGCTAGCTTTTTAAGTATTTAACCTTCTTCTTTTCTTTTCTTTATTGGGAGAATCTCGTAGATTGGTACTTGTTACTGTTAGAGAAAGCTACAATAGATCCGAAATTGTCTCTTATGATGGTGCAAAAATAAAAATAAAAATAGATGGAGAAAGCTTGTCTCCTTGGGATTCAATTCTCAATAGGAAAATGCTACGAGTCTTTGCAATGTATGGAACCAAATGTAATTAACCAAACTAAGTTATCTGAATTGCACATGAGATGGATATATCTCATCTTCCTATTTGAGGTTGAAGCCTAAGATTTTAAACATGTATGAAACCAAATATTGTCCAAAATGAATTAGTGTGTGGCATCACCTTTGGAGGGAATGAAAATACCCTTTCCTTGCTTGAGAGTTTTAATGGAGGGAATAGAATGGGTAGACCATAGAAGGGAATAATTATTCTTCCATTTTTTCTCAAAATCTCAAATTTTCATTCTCCCAAAATTATGAGAAATTAGATTTAATAAAATTTAAACTAAAACCCTCAAAATACACCTACACATTTAACCCTTTATTTTAAAATAGAGATATTATAGATTATAGTAATGTTATTATAAAATGATTTTATTTAATTCATTTTATCTTACTCTAAAACAAGATTACTTACATATTTTATTCATTTTCATTCTTTTATTTTAAAATAAGAAGATTATAAAACATAATTCATTTCCATTACTTAAATTCATTTCATTCTTTTATGAGTTACTTTTCCATTTTTTCCTCAAAAAAATTATTATTCAATTTAATTTCATTTCTTTATGAGCTTCTAAACAAAGTATAAGAGTTTTATGACACAATAATGCTAGTTTCAAACCCCTAAGGAAAAAAAAGAAAAGAAAAAAAAAAGTTATATATATATATATATATATCATTGACTAAAGAGATGCAAATTTTTTTGATATATATATCATTGACTAAAGAGATGCAAAGTTTTTTGATTCACCTCTTAAAATTGATGAGCTTGAGCCTTGAATTGAGCGCCGCCCTCATTTTCAAACAAAGAATAAATCCCAGAGTTTCTTATGATAAATTGTTATGGGCCTTATGGCACGGAGAGAATTGGGTGCCGCCCTCATGTCGGCTTATCACTACATGCCACATGGACAGAGGATGGGACCTGGAAATTTGTTTGCTGACTTTAAAGAGGTTGCAGCTTTATTTGACGTACTCTTTATTTTTTGTTTTTTTTTGTTTTTTTGTTTTTTTTTGTCATGACCTATGACGAGTGACCACAAAATTCGGTAAAAAGTAGTATTTCTTATTTTGTCGTTTTCTTGTGTTAATTATGAAAAAATCTTTGAGCGTGATTGAGTTTTGGAATTTTTTTATTTTTTAAAGGAAGAGTATTTGTATTACTATTATAATTACTATGGCCTTTTTTCTTTTTTTTTTTTTGAATTCTTGATGATGTTATTAAAAACATTAGAATTTACCAATCAGTTTTTTTTTTTTTTTGAAAAAGATCAATCAGTTGAGTTACAAAACTCTTAGTCCATTTATTTATCTAAAAATAGAAAATTAACTTATCAATAGAAATAAAATAATAACCTTACCCAAACGCCTTTAACCTTTAATATTTCTCGCTTTATATTAAATTTAAATTAATTATGAAATGATTTCTTATTTAATTGCTAAAGGATTTTAATGGCATTAAACACTAAAAAATTAGAAAATTTGTTTTATTTTAAAAAGTCCTTTTAGAAGGACAAGGACCACCCAGTAGGCTTTTTCATTTCTTTTGTGTGCTCTTTAGAGCATTCACAATTAGGCTTGCAAATGCCATATATAAGCATATTTTAGTATTAAGGCATTAAAAATGTGCAACATTCGGTCTTGTAATATTGCAAAATTGTAAAAAAAATTTGGCATTGTACTATAGTGCCATCATAAATGTATGATGGCACTGTAGTACAATGCCAAATTTTGTTACTACCAAAATCGTAAATGTACTGTATCTTTTTTTAAATCAAATTTATTCTCTCTCTCCTTTCTCTTCCGTCCCTTCTTTTCATTCTCAACTCTCGCTTTCCTATCTCTGTTTTGCTCTCCCCTCTTCAAGCCCAAAATCCATGGTGGACGGTAACACCATCACCAAGCCACCATGGGTGTTATTGTGTGAAATCAAAATTCTCAATTTATTGTCTATGTGAAATCATCTTGATGAGGATTTATCAAGGCACTATCGAAGAAGCTGAAGTCATTTCCTGCCTTCTGTTCGGCAGCATATATGTGAAAGCCAACAAGCCTCACTCATTCTGCAGCATTCAAATTCAATCTCATGCCTTGGCTGAACAAGCCAAAGCCAAGGCCTACGCGGCCTTCTCCACCGGCAACTTCTCCACCGCCTACGTGGGTATGGGTTTTGGCCATGGGTATGGTTATGGCCGTGGGTACGGGTATGGTAGTGGCTTTTTTCTTTTCTTTTTTTTCCTGGTGGTGGTGGGTTTGTGATTGACGTGGTGGTGGTGGTGGTGAGGGTTGCCGTGGTGGTGGTGATTTTTGGTGGCCGTGGGTGATGTTCATGGGTGTGGTTAAGTTGTGTTTTGGCCATGTTTTTTCCTAATGGTGGTGGGTTTGTGACTGATGTGGTGGTGGTGGTGGTGGTGATTTTTGTTGGCCGTGGGTGATATTCATGGGTGTGGTTAAGTTTTGTTTTGGTCATGGATGATGTTCATGGGTTGCTTGCTAATGAGTTGTGTTTTGGCCGTGGGTGGTGGCGGTGGTGGGGCGGTTGCCGTGGTGGAGGTGATGGGTTTGATGAGTGTGGGTGTGGTTGGGTTTTTCCTGGTGTTGCTAATTGGTGTTGTGACTGTTGGTTGCTCAAGAGGAAGAGGTTGAAAGAGAGGAAGAGGGAGAAATAGAGGAAGAGGGAGAGAGAGAGAAATAGTAAAAAAAAGAATAAAAAAGAATATTTAAATAAAGTTGCAAAAAAATAGAGTTTGGGATGTTGAAAAATGGTATGATATAAATGACAAAGTAACTTTTAAGATGATAAAATAGAATTTTGTTTAGATATGGGATATGAATGCTCTTAGACTAATGGAATTCTTGGGGGCTAACTATAAATTGTTGGGACTGAACTTTATATATATATAAAAGAGTAGAGGGTTAGGGTTGTGGGCATTAATTAAAATGGAGTAATAATTGTTGCACATAGTATATACCTACACACATTACATGCAACAGAAATTACCTACTAAAATGAATTTAAATGGGGAAATTACTATAAACTCACATGTAGTTTGGCCCGTTTCCACTTTACCTATCCGTTGTTTAAAACTTAATACTTTGCCCACCTATGTTTAGCTCCGTTTGGTCTCCGTTACCCACCTCTATTAAAATTATGGGTAAATAAGTCTTTTTTGCTTATACTTTATATATCTCTCCTCCAGAAACATAAAAATAACAAAAATATAGATAAAAACAAGATCAAATAGGGAATTTGTAAAGAAACTAAATAGATAGAGCTAGGTATCAATTTTCACATGCTTCATCTTCTTTCTCAAACTCTCATTGTCTCTCAAGCTCCCATCCTATTCTCTCTCTCTCTCTCTCTCTCTCTCTCTCTCTCTCTCTCTCTCTCTCTCTCAGATCTCTGATTTTATTCTTTCCTCTCTACTTTGTTTGTGGCGTTAAGGAGACCAATCCAGAACTCCATTTCTCACAGCAAGGCCACGGAAGAACTTATCTTTGATCTCTAATTCCACAAAGTCAAGGTCCTCATAGCCATACCTAAGGCACATGGTATCAATTCATCAAAACTGTGTGTCATCTCTCTCTTGTCTCTCGTGTTGACTTTTAGAGTTTTAAGTTTGGGTTTCTTCAATTTTGTAATGAAGATGATGTTTTTTAATATGGATTTGTTCACTTCACACATATCTTAAACATAAACCCAGAAATTCAAACCCAAATCAATCATCTCCTTTCCTCTCTCTGTCGTCCCTCTTTGTTGTCCACCCATAGCCACCGCAACCACTATCGGAACCCACAACCACCACAACCCACAACCCACCACTCTCTCACTTCACACATATCTACCCATAAAATAAAATTCAAATCAATCATCGTCACTTGAATTGGGTTTTCTTTTGGTGGTAGGGATTTGGTGATTTTGACCAGGGAGAAAACCACTAAGATCAAATTTGTTCTTAAGGAATACAAGAATTTTTTTTTTTTTTTAAAAGCACAAAAAAAAAAAAAGGATAAAAACAGTCTTTTGTATTCAACGATACTTTTTTTTTTTTTTTTTTTTTTTGTGGAGCAGTCTCATAACTCAGAAAACTTGGTTACACTAGAGATATCAATTTGGGCCATTATGCCATTTTCTACTATGGCAAGGAGATCTTCCAAAGAGTAACCCAAGCTCTTTCGAAAAAATTCAAACCCTAACATTTTGATTCGTGTTATGTTATGTTTTGGTAGTAAAATTTTTTTTTTTTTTAATGGAAAAGCCAAAGGTGGGTAACAGAGACCAAACGGAACTAAACACAGGTGGGTAAAGTGTTAAGTTTTAAATCATGAGTAAGTAAAGTGAAAACAGGCTAAACCACAGGTGGGTTTACTGTAATTTTCCCAATTTAAATTGAGGTGGCTATTGTCCTTGTTTAACAAGGACACATTATATGTAGAGTAAGGACGGCCATTGCTCCACCAAAACTTTTTTAAAAATATAAATACTAGAAACAAGCACGTGAGATGCATGGATTAATAAAAAAAAACATATATGAACAAAAAAATTGAAATTAAATAATAAAATAGATAATAAAAAAACTACTTCAATTTGTAAGGAGAAATGTACATTGTGTAAAACCAAAATTTTTATTAAAATAAGAAATTATAATATATTATTATTAAAATTAATAATGGAAAATTTTAAATTTTCTTTAAATATTTGTATATAGTTGAATTGAAGTGGTATTCTAAATTATTTTGGAAATTTTGGTAATTGAATTTAAATGAGACTAAACTATGTTAATAGTAAAATTGTATTTATAATGAATCATATAATGAAATTATATCCTATAACTTATAAGTTATAGGACCTACATTTAGCTACATAGTGCAAGCACTAAGTATAAGACCCAACTTTTATTCTTAAAACAAAAAATTATGGTAGATAATTAAAATGATATAAAATAAATAATAAAATTTAAAAATGAATAAAATAACTTATTTGATAGCTCCATAAGCATTTTGCTTCTTCTTATTTTCCCCTTTTAGCTAACGTGCTTGTGTGTAACTTTTTAAAGCTTCCCTTTTTTTTCCAAGATTAATTGTATTTTTGCCAACTTTAAATAAATAAATAAATAAGCTTTTGAGTAAAAAGCTAGGAACTTCGAACACTATTTTTAGAGAGAAAAAAATTTATAATATTTTTCACAATTATTAAGGTGACAAGTGGTGATTAGTGTAATGTGAGTTCACCATTAATTTTACATTTATTATATATCAATCATACCATACTTCATCAAGCACTGTGACGCTGGAGTGTCGCCCCCAGCAAAGCCTAATCCAAAGTTTGGTATGCTGAATGTTATGGCAACACGGCTTGAATTGTGATGACGTGAAATCTGGCTAGCACAAGACCCATTTTGGCTTTTGCTTATTTAATTTGGTTTTGATCTCCAAGGCAAAAGGCCAATTGATAAAATGACTGTATTCAAAGAGTCCAAATCTTCTATCTACTTTTTATGTACTACTTTATGTTCCACCAATCACTACTTACTATGTATATGATTGCTTTCCATTTTAAACTTCAATTATTCTATAAAGAAAGTAAAATGAAAACATGGCAAATAGTGATTGATAATATTTAAATTATTCATTTATTTATTTATTATAAAAAAAATGATTCATTTTTTTTTTTTTTTTTGGACTTGGATGCGGAACTGGGAGCCTTTTCACTGGGTAGGTTCATTGATTAAGGCGTAAAGATAAGCGAATAAGGTAGGGCTTAAAGGTAATGCAAACCCAATTGGAGGGTTGAGTGGACTGCTTGTGGCCCAAACTCTTAGGGTTTGAGTTATGGCCCTTTTCTCTGAGAATTAGGCCTTAGTGTTGGGTTCTTTTAGGGCAAGGGCTAGTAAGTTCGTATGGGCCCTGCAAATTAAATTTATGATTCGTCAAGTTTCACTCCGTTGTATGTCGCTTGATAGAGAGAGTATTTTCTGAGACGATCTTTTACAACAGTTCCTTTAAATTTCGTGGATTCCTTGCAACTAAGGAACCAATATATTGTGAGATGAGTGTTGTATCGGCCGATCAACCGGTCTTATAAGATAATTATTCATACTAGTAATAATTGAGTTTTAGAAGTTATTAGCTTGATTGAAATGAAAAGCAAAAAATGACTGAACTTATTAAATGCAAATTGGGATTCAAGCCCAAAGAATGGGGTGAAAAAGGCAACGAGGCTTTTTTTTTTTTTTTTTTTCTATTAATGAAGTTATTCATGGGTTTGAGCTATATTTATACTAGTTACAGACCCACGTGATGCGTGGGAATAAATAATTTTATTTTAGTTATGATATAATATATAATTTGTTTTATAAATTTTGTGGAAAATAATTTCTAAAATAATTTTTCATTTATCTAACTCAAAAAATATATCATCATTTTATTATTTGGATTTATTTGATTGATATTATTCATTTTTTAGGTAGTCCATATTTTGATAAATTATGTTATCGTGCATTATATTTTCCTAATTTGTTTTTCTTATACAACTAAACTGTTTGAGTTTCAAATATATTATTCAAAATTTTTATTCTCTTAAAAGGAGATTATTATATTTATAATTTTTCTTATCGTAGGAGCAACTTCGAACTATTGATTGAGTTTTGTTTACTAATATAGATACATGAGATAGAAATTGCATATTTCTTAGACATTCCTAAGAAGGTATACCATATTATAAATTTAATATTTAAAATAATATGTAGGAAAAAACTAGACTTTAAGTCTAAAATTGAACACTTCACCTATCGAAATAAAAGAAAACAATTTGTATAAAAACATAAAGAGAACATGATTAAAATTATTTTTTTGACTACATAAACTTTTATTTATTAAGATTTAATTGCCTTTAACTGGATCTTCATATCACATTTTTGTTACTACACTCACGTTGAGCCTTCTCATCTGTCACATAATTGGCCACATCATTATTCTTTTTATTATTTATTTTTTACTTTTAATTTTTTGACAATATTAAATATATAAATATATTGGCTTTACAAATTTATCTTAGGCAGTTTTAACTTTATATATTCATTTACTTTAATTTTGATGTTATAACTAAATAATAAATCAATGAAAAGTTAAAATTGAAATATTGGCTATACATATTCATCTTGGGTGGTTTAATTTTAATAGTTGATAGATACATTCAAATACATATCCAACATTGTATTTTGATATAAATTCAAAATCTCACTTCCAAAATAACTAAGTATTATGTCCCAAAAAAAAAAAAAAAATCAAACAAAGGCTAAAAGAGGGAGAGAGAAGACTTGTGATGGAAAACTTAAAAAATGAAACACACTACCAAATCATATTAACCCAAAATAGTATTATATACAAAAATACAATGATTCATAAAAAAAGAATAAATTATATATATATATATATAGAGAGAGAGAGAGAGAGAGAGAGAGAGAGAGAGTAATCGAAAGAGAAATAGAAAATAAAATGAGAAAAAAAAGTATCAAAATAAAAAATATAGTCATAAGTCAAACACCAAATTATCTAAGCCATAATATATAATAGAATAACATTATATTTTTGTAAAATATATATTTATATGCAATAGAATAACATTTAACAATCATAGAAAAGGAAAAGAAAAAAAAAAGATAATAACTTAATAAGACAAAACCAAATTGCAACCCAAAAAAAAAATTCTAAAGAAGTCACAAATACATCAACTTAAAGTAGAGATACAAAAAAAAATAAATAAATAAAAACACAAAAATAAAACAAGAGAGAGAGAGAGTAATAACATTTTTCATATGAGAAAATATGTATAGAATGAGAAAGAAAATGTCATATTTATAGTAAAAGAATGGGGACAAGAATAGTCATGATAAAAGTAAGAGGAAGAGATAGATGAGGAGTAACATTAAGGTTGAGAGTAGTGGAGAGATAAAAAATGTAAAATGGAAGTTATGGTTGGAAGTAATGAAGAGAAATGGGAAATAAGTAGATGATGTGGCTTAACGGGAGCGTATCAACAATAAATGCTATGCTTCAGCTTTTGGATATATATATATATATATATATATATATATATATTGATGGGATAACAAAGAATTACATCTATGGTTCGTCCATATGAGTCGTCCATAATGACCAGTTAGCCAAACGACCAGGCCATCTCTGATTCGTCCAGAAACGTCGTCCATGAGTGTTTACCAATTGAATGAACCCCGTAATCAAGTCAAAAGAGTCGTCCATGTACAAAGCGCATGGACGACCACGTAACGGCATGACAAAGAGTTGTCCATAGGCATTGCACCTGGATGACCACACAATACTTAGCAAATTCTGGGGCGGTTAATCAAACCCGAGTTCATCGCCGCCAATTCCTTCCAAATATGTAACTTCCAAACAGCAGTTGTAATTTCTATAGCAGTTGAGGATGTTATATCCGGATTCCACAAATCCTGGGGAAGTTATTGAACCAATAACCGCCCCAAAGCCCCCTATATAAAGACCGATCTGAACTGAACAAAGGTATGAGATTCTGAAATTTTACTCCCAATACAGTTAAAACTCCATTCGGGAGAAGACACTAACTTAGTCATCGGAGGGTCTTAGGCCGGTCCACCCCGGTCTCCTTTGATACTTTGTTTACTTTTCAGGCCTTCGCTACCACCTTCAGCCCATCGAAGCCGAGTTGTCCAGCCTACTGATTTTGTTCAACATCAGTTGGCGCCGCCTGTGGGAAATCGAAAAACTTCGAGTTTGGCAGTTTCTTTCTCCGACAAAAGGCTGTATGGTTCGGACTAGATCAAGGGCCACTAGCCCAGGCCATCAAGAGAGTAGGGATGCTTCCAGCCATCCCCACCGAGATCACCAATCAGGGCCTGTCATGCAGTCGCCTTCCATCTAACATATACAATCCATGGCGGCCGCTATGGCGGAGTTAACTCGCTAGAATCAAGAGTTAACTAGGGAGATAGAGAGGCAGCGCTGTGAAGGGGGACATGCTGAGAGACAATCCCAGAGTCAAGAAGATAGAGGGGGACATGCTGAGCCCGAGACCCAATCAAGAGGCACCACTTCGCGAAGGGTGCCACATTTGGAGAAGGAAATGAATCAGATGAGGAAGGTTATGGACGAGATGAAGGAGAACATGAGAAGGGCAAATCCCGTAGAGAATTAGGTTCAATGAACAGATTCCCCTTTCACGGCTTCCATCAATGGGCACCCCTTGCCACCAAAGTTCAAAATGCCTTCCCTGGATTCACATGATGGAGCGCGTGATCCATTTGATCATATCGCAACTTTTAAAACTACCATGCATCTCCAAGGGGTTCCAGATGAGATTATGTGCAGAGCCTTCCCTACTACCCTTAAGGGACCAGCACGAGTGTGGTTCAGCAAAATACCCCCGAATTCTGTAAGTTTTTTTGAGGAGTTAAGTAAATTATTTGTTAATAATTTCATTGGGGGGCAGAGACACAAACGTTCCTCGTCTAGTTTGCTGACCATAGAGCAAGGAGAGAATGAAAGCCTGCGTTCCTTCATCACGCGCTTCAACAGGGAAGCCCTGACAGTAGACGAGGTGGACGACAAGCTACTATTGGCAGCCTTCCACAATGGGGTTAGCTCAGACTTGTTTATTCACAAGTTGTATGAAAAAGAGCCCCAGTCCATGGCTGAACTCGTTCATTCAGCCCAAAACTTTATGAACGCGGAAGATGCAATCATAGCTAAGAAGAGGAAGAGAGCTGAGAGAATGGAAGTCAATCCCACGCATCACTCCGAACAAGGGCCTCGTCCAAAGAAGGGACGAATGAAAGAGAAAAAGGATCGAGACAGAGATAACAGGAAGGCAGGCCCATCAGCAAGGAATCAGAATTACACACCCTTGAATGCCCCACTTGATCAGGTGCTCATGCAGATCAAGGATGATCCTTCCTTGAAGTGGCCAGAGAAGATGAAAGGAGATCCTAACAAGCGCAATAAGAAGAAATATTGTCGCTTCCATAGAGATCATGGGCATGACACGGACGAGTGTTATGACTTGAAGCAGCAGATTGAGAATCTCATTAGACAAGGACAGTTGAGGCATTTCGTTGGAAGGGATCATAAGGATGAAAAATTGAAAGCAAAGATGGAAGAGTCGTCACGGCCCCCACTCATAGAAATAAGGGTTATCATTGGAGGGACTTCTGAAGGACAATCTTCTAGATCAAAGAAGACGTATCTCAAAGTGGTGCAAAATGTCCAACACTCTGGACGATCCCCATGCACGAGGGGGACGGACGGACCCACTATCTCTTTCACTGATGAAGAAGCTGAGAGAATTCATCATCCGCATGATGATGCAATTGTCATTACCCAACTCATAGCAGATTATAGAACCAGGAGGGTGTTGGTAGATAATGGAAGCTCAACGAATATATTGTATTATCCTGCCTTCCAGCAGATGAGGCTTGGACGAGATCAGCTTCGTCCAGCATGCTCGCCACTGATAGGATTTGGGGAATGAAAGTGCAGCCCGTAGGTACCATTACCTTACCTGTAGTGGTGGGGTCATACCCGCAGCAAATAACTAAGGAAGTGAATTTCCTTGTGGTTGATTGTTCATCCTCATACAATGCCATCATTGGAAGACCAACCTTGAACAGTTGGAAGGCGGTAACATCTACCTACCATCTATCAGTCAAATTCCCTACGGAGTGTGGGATTGGATAAGCACAAGGAGATCAGTTGGCAGCTAGAGAGTGCTATCTAGCCATGTTGGTTGTGGACGAGCAGATGCAGACTATGAGTATAGAAGAAAGAAGAATTGTTGCAGAACCGACTGAAGTGTTGGAAGATGTTTTATTACAAAATGATCCTTAGAAGTTCACTAGAATTGGAATAAGTATGAAGGAGAAGGCGAAAGAAGACCTCGTCCAGTTTTTAAAGAAGAATGCTGATGTTTTCGCATGGAGTCATGATGACATGCCTGGCATTGATCCAAGTGTAATCACTCATCGACTGAACGTGTCCCCCTCTTCCAAGCCTGTTCGTCAAAAGAAGAGGGTGTTTGCCCCTGAACGAGAGAAGGCTATCAAGGAAGAGGTTCAGAAACTAACCACAGCACAGTTCATCCGAGAAGTCTATTACCCAGATTGGTTGGCAAATGTAGTGATGGTGAAGAAGGCAAGTGGCAAGTGGAGGATGTGCGTCGATTTCACTGACTTGAACAAGGCTTTCCCTAAGGATAGTTATCCTTTGCCACGTATTGATCAACTGGTTGATTCTACAGCTGGCCATCAACTGTTGAGCTTCATGGACGCCTTCTCAGGATATAATCAGATAAAGATGGACGAGACAGACCAAGAAAAGATATCTTTTATTACCAGTCAAGGTTTGTTTTGTTATAAGGTGATGCCCTTCGGTCTAAAGAATGCTGGGGCAACTTATCAAAGGTTGGTGAATCACATGTTTCATCCGCAGATAGGACGGAATGTAGAGGTGTACGTGGACGACATGCTTGTGAATAGCTTAGACGAGGGAAGCCACTTGGATGATCTTCAGGAAACTTTTGAAACACTTAGGCGATACAAGATGAAGCTGAACCCAAGTAAATGTGCATTCGGAGTATCGTCAGGAAAGTTTCTAGGATTCATGGTTTCAGAAAGAGGAATTGAGGCAAATCCGGACAAGATCAAAGCCATATTGAACATGGAACCACCGAAGAACATCAAGGAAGTCCAATCCCTGGCTGGACGAGTTGCAGCTCTGAACAGGTTCGTCTTAAAAGCCACTAACAAGTGTTTACCCTTTTTTAAAATTCTCAGGAAGGCGTTTGAATGGACGGACGAGTGTCAGAAGGCATTCTAGGACCTGAAGCACTATCTTACCACGACCCCATTGCTAAGTCCGTCCGTGCTAGGAGAAGAACTATATCTATACTTAGCAGTGTCCCCACATGCCGTAAGTTCAGCATTGATCAGGGAGGAAGAAAAGGTGCAGAAGCCTGTGTATTATACTAGCCGGGCATTGAGAGGGGCAGAAGGAAGGTACTCACTTATAGAGAAGTTAACCTTCACACTAATAACGGCTTCTAGGAAGTTGAGACACTACTTCCAAGGTCATGTTATTAATGTCATGACTGATCATCTGCTTAAGAAGGCAATGAACAAACTTGAAGCAGCAGGGCGACTAATTCAATGGGCAGTTGAGCTCAGTGAATTTGACATTCGGTACCAACCAAGGAATGCAATAAAAGCTCAAGCCCTGGCAGACTTCATTGCAGAATTCACTCCAAGCTATGAGGACTTGGATGGAAAAGAAGACAATAAGAAATGGGTTGTCCATGTAGATGGATCGTCTACACTGTATGCAGGAGGTATAGGAGTTGTTTTGCACTCACCAGAAGGAGATAAACTGGAGCACAAAGTTCACCTGCAGTACCAAATGACCAATAATGAAGCAGAGTATGAAGCCCTTCTTAAAGGGTTGAAATTGGTTAAATCAGTGGAAGCAGATTCAATACTTGTCTTAGGAGACTCTCAGTTGATTATAGGCCAAGTAAATGGGACATGTGAGGCTAAGGAAGATAGAATGAAGAGATATTTGAAGAAAGTGTTACGCCTTGTAAAGAAATTCAGGGAAGCTAATTTTGTTCAAATCCCAAGGGAAGAGAACATGGAAGCGGACACTCTAATGAAGGAAGCCTCTGCTAATGAAGCAATGGACAAGTTTGATGAAATACGATATATGCCAAGCATAGACCTCCCAGAAATATTGCAAATAGAAGGTGAGGAGAATTGGATGACCCCGATAGTATCATACCTGAAGGACAGAAGGCTTCCAGAAGGGAAGGACGAAGCCAGAAAGCTCAGAGTTAGATCGACCAGATACATCCTCATGGATGAAGTGCTCTACAAAAGAGGTTTTTCACAAACATATCTGAGGTGTTTAGCCCCAGGCGAGGCGAATTACGTACTGAGAGAAGTTCATGAAGGAGCGTGTGGTAACCATTCAGGAGTCCGATCACTCGTCCACAAGGTCATCTGTGCAGGATACTATTAGCCAACCATCCAAGCTGACGCTAAGGCGTATGTTAAGGTATGTGATCAATGCCAATGTTTCAGCAATATTCCTAGGCAACCATCAGAATACCTTACCCCAATGATGGCCCCTTGGCCTTTTGCGCAGTGGGGTTTGGATATTTTAGGCCCCTTCCCAACTGGAACCAGACAGATGAAGTTTTTGGTAGTAGGGATTGATTATTTCACTAAATGGGTGGAAGCTGAACCCTTAGTGAAAATCACACAGCAAAATGTCAAAAACTTTATTTGGAAGAGCATTGTGTGCAAATTTGGAGTACCAAGGGTGTTAGTATCTGACAATGGACGACAGTTTGATAACACACCCTTCAGAGAATTTTGTGAGCAACTAGGAATCAAGAATCACTACTCCTCACCCTCCCACCCACAGGCCAATGGACAAGCAGAAGTAGCAAACCGATCCTTGTTAAAAATTATCAAGACTCGGCTTGAAGGGGCAAAGGGAGTATGGCCAGACGAACTACCTGGTGTTTTGTGGGCTTACAGAACAACAGCAAGGACCCCTACCGGGGAAACTCCTTTCAAACTAGCATATGGCAGTGAAGCAGTCATACTTGCGGAAGTGCACATGGCCAGCCATAGGGTGATGAAGTATCAAGATGAAGAAAACAAAGAACAGATTCACCTTAATCTCGATCTTATAGACGAGGTAAGGATGGACGAGGAGCAAAGAGTAGCAAGGTACAAAAACCTCATAGCAAGGCAGCACGACGCCATGGTGAAACCTAGGCGCTTCAACATTGGGGATCTTGTCCTGAAGAAGGTTTCTTTGGCCACCAAAAATTCGGCCCACGGAAAATTGGGACCAAATTGGGAAGGACCTTACAGGGTAATCAACTGCAAGAGGCAGGGATCCTACTATTTGGAAGCACTGGATGGAAGGAAGTTAGAACACCCTTGGAATGTTGAACACCTGAGAAGGTACTATCAATAAAGGGTGATCATGAACGAACATCGCTGCAGGACGAATGCCATGGACGATCCGAAGCATGAAGTATTATTTTATGGTGTTTGCTTATTACTACTATTGTGTTTTAAGTGTATGTATTTTGTGTTGCTCATGGACGAAATTATGTTTAAGTATTCTTAGTTTCCTAGAAAGCACTAGCTCTCAAGCATGTGCCATGGTTGTGGACGAATAATTACATAGTATGGATTTCCAAGTATATATATATGATGTATTTCTAAGTATATGTATGACTGTATGGGAATCCTTAATTTTCTATGACTCAAGATGATCCACGGAAGGCGAAAGGCCAAAGACGAATAAATTCCTTGGACGCAAGGATGTACCGTCTATATGCTTTCCTTCAAAATAAGGATAAAGCTAGAAAAATAACCTAAGGTATGTCCGTCCAAACTCAGGACCGGAGAAAACCTATGAAATCTTCGTCTAAGATCAAGACGAGATTAAACTCCAGACTTACTCGTCCAGGTTCAAAACAGGAGAAATTGAGGTTTTCATCGTCCAAACCATGGACGAATAAAAAAAAAAAAAAAAAAAGCAAACAGTACATGGACGAACATAAAGGGCTAAATAATTCATCGCATGGACGAGAATTCGCTGAGAATACGATCTTCAAAGATGAATAAATAATCGTCTTTAGTTTGATTAAATGATTGAACTAGCAAAAGACGATATCCATTGACGAATTAGAGATTTGTTTTAAAGGTGGTTCACTTTCACCCCAGCTTTGTGATGAAAACACTTCGTCCATAAAGTCCAAGCCAAAGTGAAATGTTTTTCCTAACAGCATGGACGATACTTATAAGGTATATTCATAAATCCTTAAAAAATATTCAAAGATGATAGAGATGAGGGAAATGAAAATCATTCATTCATTCATTCATGAAATATCTAAGGGTAGACCACCACAGTCCAAAAACCCTTGAAAGAAATGAGTAGTTGTTCATAAGAGCTCATCCATATACTTGGATGAGACAATTGTTCTCGAATAAATATATATATATATATATATATATATATATATATATATATAAAAAAAAAGAGAATAATGTAAAAGCCCAAAACAACGGGCATCCCCAACAAAGATAAAGCATAAACCTTATAAGAAAATAGTCATTTAGGCTCGTCCTGAGTAACTTCAGTGTTAGCGTCGTCCATAATATTTACGTCCTCGCAACTCGTCTGCAGCAATGAACTCTCTGTGGCAAGGGGAAGCTTGAAGGAATCAAAGTTTAAGTCAGGATAAGCTTCTTTGGCATCAGCACGGAAGTCCTATTAACCAGCAGCATAGTGGCTGTCTAGACGATTCTTGTACTCGTCAGACTGCTTCTTGAGGGCTGAAATGGCTTCCTCACATGCTTTCTCCAAGGACGAAGTGAATCCTGAAACTTCTCCCTCCAAGTGAGCGACACAAGTGTCCTTCTCAACACCGTCTGCTTTGAGTTCTTCCACCTCTTCCTTTAACTTCGTCTCACTTGCTAGCAAACGGTTGACTTCATCTGTTAGCCTGATCACCTCCCCCTTTTTCAACAAAACTTCATTGCACAGCTCCTTAGCCTTCTCTTTCGCCGTCTTAGCCTCCTCAGCAAGTTCCTTGGTCTGGCACGTTGCTGTATAAAACTTTGACATAGCCTGTGCATGGACGAAGAGAAGTTAGAAATTCTATATAAGAAGAAAGAAAAGAGAAGCCCACAAGGACGAATTAAGGTCCTACCTTAAAGAGGTCATGGATGCCAGAACGTTCAAATTCCTTCACTGACATGTTGTAACATTGATTAACTTCATTGTCAGTGACGATTCCTTTGAATGTCCTCCATGCATACCCTTCGTCCAGCACCAAGTTAGAGGGACAATCTGGTTGCTCTGACGGATGAAGCTTTCGAGGAGTCTTAGCTAGAAGGGGAGTAGGATTAGTCTGACTAGGATGAATTATCTGGACGGGCTCAACGATGGCAGGAGGGTCGTCCAGATTCACCGTTGGAGGAGTAAATTTAGGGACCTTGGGAAGAGATGAAGTCTGAGCAGTTTTTGGTTTTTTAGAACCTCGACGACTGGGAAGGTCGTCCAGGTCCACAGCACTTGAAATTTTCTTGGACTTTCTCTTCCCAGGCTGGATGGCAGTCTTCTGGACGACAGGAGGCACGGAAGCATCCTTGTCCCCACTGGTTACTAATTTTTCTTTATTTTCTCTCATTGTAATTATTCCTATGATGAGGAAAATCAGTTAAAAAAAAAAAAGAGAAAGAAAGAATAGAAAGGAGTAAAGAGGGAAGGACGACACTTACTTCGTCGAGTAGTTTCCTCGTGACCTAAATTCTCGGTGGTAGGTTCTGGGCCAAGTCCCCACGTGGCTAGACTACTAAAAGTAACTAGGTCGTGGAAGGTCCTCCCAGGGAAGGCACGTGCTTGGTCAATCCGATCCAAATAAAATTTGTCCAAACGTGGATGAGCAACAGCTGCATCAAGAAAAAATGGGGTTAGACGACCAAGAGTTGAAATTTTCTTAAAAAAAATAAAAAATAAAATAAAAATGGAAGGAAACATACCCTCAGGACGAAGGCAACCTAGAGGGCTAGTAAAAGGTGGAAAGGGGGCACTACCCATATCAGCTGGGTCCCCAGCCTAATTTCCAGAAATAATAAAAAATTCATTTTTCCATAGCCTGTCAGACGAGCTACGACCCTTAATTAAACTATAATACGATCCCCTAGATGAGAACTGGTAGAAACCAGCAGATTTCTTTATCTCTGAGGGCTTGTAACAGTAAAGAAATTCGTCCACTGTGATAGGAAAATTCTTTTCCAACGCCTCACGCCATAGCACTTGCATGGCAACTATCATCCTCCATCCATTAGGGTTGAGCTAGTTAGGTCCAATACCCAACCTATGGAGAAGAGCTCTACAAAAAGAATTCAGGGGGAACCTAAGACTTGCTAAAAGATACGAAGTATAAACTCCTAAACCAGAAGAAGGAGAACAACACCATTCTCCTTCCCTGGGTAGACGAGGGTTAAATTCAACAGGAATCTGATATCTATCTACAAGAGTTTTCAACTTTGGGGCATCTAGAATGGACGTTATCTCAGGAGCATAACTATATATGACATTCTCGTCTTCATCCTCGTCTTGGGAAACGCTAGGTGGCTCCCTAGACGAGCTAGCCCCGGATCCGGATGCCATCCTGCGTTGCATTTCCTGGAATTCCTCAAGAGGAATGCCAGGAACCCCAGACGAGTATTGCTCGTCTGAGGAACTACTATAGCTTGTACTTCCCTCACCACTCTCATAGCTTCCAGAGGAAGCGTCCTGATACTCGTCAATTTCCCTCTCCATACTACTAGACGAAGACATGCTTAAAAATAAAGATTGAGAGACAAAAAACCTAAGGAAGGAAGAAGAAATACCTGAGGACTAGGATGAAGAGCTAGACGAGACACTTGGACGAGATGGCAGAAGGGAGATTGTGAGAATAATGAAGGGCAGGAAAGAGAATGTACCTATTTATAGGGCCCAGAAGCAAGTCAATGAAACGACGTCAACCAGTGAAACCATGACACGTGGCTGTCGCTTTGAAAAACGCAATGGGCACGAAGGGTCAACCACTGAGATTATGACACGTGGCTGTGAAGAAAATTAAATCCCTACAATATCCTTGGATGACACCATGGACAAGGGGGCAACTGATGGGATAACAAAAAATTACATCTATGGTTCGTCCATATGAGTCGTCCATAATGACCAGTTAGCCAAACAACCAGGCCATCTCTGATTCGTCCAGAAACGTCGTCCATGAGTGTTTACCAATTGAATGAACCCCGTAATCAAGTCAAAAGAGTCGTCCATGTGCAAAGCGCATGGACGACCACGCAACGGCATGACAAAGAGTCGTCCATAGGCATTGCACCTGGACGACCACACAACACTTAGCAAATTCTGGGGCGGTTAATCAAACCCGAGTTCATCGCCGCTAATTCCTTCCAAATATGTAACTTCCAAACAGCAGTTGTAATTTCTATAGCAGTTGAGGACGTTATATCCGGATTCCACAAATCCTGGGGAAGTTATTGAACCAATAACCGCCCCAAAGCCCTCTATATAAAGACCGATCTGAACTGAACAAAGGTATGAGATTCTAAAATTTTACTCCCAATACAGTTAGAACTCCATTCGAGAGAAGACACTAACTTAGTCATCGGAGGGTCTTAGGCCGGTCCACCCCGGTCTCCTTTGATACTTTGTTTACTTTTCAGGCCTTCACTACCACCTTCAGCCCATCGAAGCCGAGTTGTCCAGCCTACTGATTTGTTCATCATCATATATATATATATATATATTATGGAAAATATTGAAACTTTATTGAAAAGAAGAGAATAAGCTACATAGCTTCCCTCTTCCTTATGTGTGTGTGTGTGTGTTTGTTTCTAAAAAAAAAAATAAAGTAAGCTATATGGCTTTATTTATATATGATTTGAAATGATTTGGTGAATTTATTTCAAATTTATAATATATAGTTTTGTTTGGGCAAAATCTTCAAAAGTAAAATCATTATTGTAGGGACCAGGTTTGAGGGAGTGGACCCAAGCCCAGTTTTCCCCGCAATGAATTTATAGAGGATGGATTCAAGAACTAGGCGTTAGTGAGAAATGCAATGACCATGCATGGTTGTACGTGGGCTGGATAATTTGAACGTGCGATGGGATGAGTAATAATGCTCCTCGGACGTGTTTTCCAGGACTTGGAGTTCTTATAATTTCTTTCTTTAAGACTGAATAAAAAGTTCTCTCAGTACATGCAGATTACCCCAGTGATTTCCTTCTCCCCCCCTTTTTAGGAGGAGTTCCTTACATTATATATCCCTCTCCCAATCAATCCTAGCCCTACATTTGTAAAGGGATTAGGGCATCACTTGAGTGCCTGTCCCATCAGCCACCTTCCCATTGTCTCTGCAGGTGGCAGCAACCAAGGTGGCACTGTTGAGGCGTCCCTTCCTCATTAATGCGGCCAGGACGTTAGTTGGGAGCATTTAATGTGGAGGTGACAGTTCATCTGGGGTTTGCTCCTCCACCATGCTTCCATGTCCGGTATTTCGTACCCGCTGTTCGTTCCTTGGATGCTCGGGGAGGCTCCCTTTGACGAAGTGCTGCTTGCACGTTCTCGGACCTCGGACTTTCGAGGATGCTATCATCCTTGGCGTTGTTTAGAGGGTGGCCGGGTGCCACACTTCAGTCCTCGGTCCATGGGCGCATCCTCGGACATGGGCCTTGGGCCCGGTTGGGAATGGGCTGGGGTTGTCTGACCATTTCTTGGCCCCACAATAGCCCCTCAAAATCTTGCTGTCCGCATCCTCGGGCGGGAAGGAGGATTTTGATATCCTCGGTCCTGCTCCGCGTCCAATCGTGTCTTGTCCTTTGTTAGCGCTGGAGCTTTTTCGTCTGCCCAAGGTGCGTTACTGGCGCTTCGGTGTGCGCAACGTGTCCTGCATTAAATTCTGGCGGCTTTGTGCTCCCCACGTTCGGAGGGCAGTTAGCAATCGAACGGTCGTGATGCGCCTAACATTTATGGGCGGGAAAACTCGCGCGGCTTTTCTATCCAGGGTATAAATACCCATTCGAACCGTTTCCACCTTTTTCCATTGCATAATCACGAGCCCTTGCGCCTCCACTCAGAGTCCAGCCAAATTTCCACCACCATCTTCAGCATAAAAAGCCTATCCGAGGAGCTTCTCCTCATTTCTGTAAGTCGCTCTATCCCTCTCTGAGCTTTTCTTCCTTTTGCTCTTTCTCTTCTTTTATCTGCTCTTTCTTTAGCTCTCTTAAGCGTCATTTGGGATGGGTAGACTCAAGAAGTATGTCTTTACTGAGGAGGCGATGGAGAAATTCATCGCCGACTATAAGATACCGGCCAATGTGGGCTTGAGGTATTGCGAGGAGGGGGAGTGGGAGTTCCGGAGGCGGGAGGGCGAGGTGGTGATTCCCATCATCGCCTTTCTTGAAGGAGGGATGAGGATCCCTATGGGGCCAGTGACGAGGGGCTATCTGTCATATTTCCGGCTAGCCCCCACTCAGTGCGCCTCCAATATGTTCAGAATTCTGGGTAGCGTGGACGCTCTGAACGAGAAGATGGGGCTAAGACTGACCCATCACGACGTGAACTACTGCTACAACCTCCAACGCTTGAGGGACAAGTCCTACTATATGAGGACGAGGGACGACAGGGTCCGGCTCATCCAGTGCCTCCCTGAGTCCAACAAGGGGATGAATGATGACTTTCTCATCGTGTCCGGAGCGTGGCATGATGGTATCCATTGCCCGACGACAGAGGGGACACCAGGTGGGGTAGTAGGAATAGGAGGGGGTTCAGAGATTCTGACTTGTCTTATGCGTTATTTCTTTTTGTACTGTTTTGGTTGCTAATTGCGAATGCGTTTTCTTCTCGCAGATCCGCACTCCCTCGCGCCCCGCTACAACTTAATCAACAGGGAAGACTTGCAGAAAGTGCTCAGGTCGGCAGATTTTGAAAACGAAGCAGATCACCAAGTCCGAGCCGCTCACAAAATCTTGGGGTATACGCTGCTCCAAAAGTCATTTGCGGCCCCGAAGCACGTGATCAAAGCAAAAGATCCTTGCTTGCAGAAAATAGCAGTGACCGAGGACGGGTTCAAGCTTCCCAAGGATCTCCCCACAGACGGCGCCAATTGTAGGGACCAGGTTTGAGGGAGTGGACCCAAGCCCAGTTTTCCCCGCAATGAATTTATAGAGGATGGATTCAAGAACTAGGCGTTAGTGAGAAATGCAATGACCATGCATGGTTGTACGTGGGCTGGATAATTTGAACGTGCGATGGGATGAGTAATAATGCTCCTCGGACGTGTTTTCCAGGACTTGGAGTTCTTATAATTTCTTTCTCTAAGACTGAATAAAAAATTCTCTCAGTACATGCAGATTACCCCAGTGATTTCCTTCTCCCCCCCTTTTTAGGAGGAGTTCCTTACATTATATATCCATCTCCCAATCAATCCTAGCCCTACATTTGTAAAGGGATTAGGGCATCACTTGAGTGCCTGTCCCATCAGCCACCTTCCCATTGTCTCTGTAGGTGGCAGCAACCAAGGTGGCACTGTTGAGGCGTCCCTTCCTCATTAATGCGGTCAGGACGTTAGTTGGGAGCATTTAATGTGGAGGTGACAGTTCATCTGGGGTTTGCTCCTCCACCATGCTTCCATGTCCGGTATTTCGTACCCGCTGTTCGTTCCTTGGATGCTCGGGGAGGCTCCCTTTGACGAAGTGCTGCTTGCACGTTCTCGGACCTCGGACTTCCGAGGATGCTATCATCCTTGGCGTTGTTTAGAGGGTGGCCGGGTGCCACACTTCAGTCCTCGGTCCATGGGCGCATCCTCGGACATGGGCCTTGGGCCCGGTTGGGAATGGGCTGGGGTTGTCTGACCATTTCTTGGCCCCACAATTATGTTCTTCTAAATTTGTATATATTAAGAGGCTTCATAAAGTTAATTATTATGGATTCTCAAAAAAAAAAAATTAATTATTATTTTTTTCTGCCAAAAATACCCATAAATTAATTAACTAACAACTTAAAAATGGGGTTAAAATAGTAAATTGAAAAAAGAAAGTTAGTTATTGCTTTTTTTATTATCAAAAATACTCCTACCTAAAACTTAAAAATGGGGTTAAAAGAGTAAATTGACAAAAATAATAAATATCTACTTCTACTTTGAAATGTCTTTCTTCTTTTAATAAACTCCTACTTTTATGTTGATTTAAATTCCTATTTCTACGCACTACCTCCCTACAAAATAAGATTACTCTTTTGTTAGTTTTAAAACTTCTCTAATCTACAAAACTCACCCCACGTCACGGTGTATTTGTTTCTTCTGTTCTCCTTTTTTTTCAATTTAAAAAAAAAAAAAAAAAATTCATTACACCCTTAGGTGTTTTTTTTTTTTTTTTTTTTTTTTTTTTTTTTTTTTTTTTTTGTGATTGAAAAAAGTAGAAATCCCAAATTATAATAAATGTAAATTATTAATTTTTACCCAAAAAATAGAACAGCCTCTAAACATGCACATGAGCGCGTGCTCAGAGGCTAGTTTATATTAATAGTGATCCTTTATATTTCTTGATTTTAAATCTCCAAATCCAAACACAATCTTAAAAATTTTTTATGGCAATTCATAGTTTTAAAATTTTATACTTCACTGGGAGTCTGGGACATAAATTTGACTTGGCTTACCCATAAAGACACAAGCTACTTGATTTCTTTTTAGAGAAAGGAGAGAAATACTTTTTTTTTTTTTTTTTTTTTACAAAATAAAGATTCATTGAATAAAATGAGTAATATTAAGGGCACACATTTATATATATATATATATATATATATATATATATATATATATTTATATTTTCCATGTTGATGTAGGAAGTCACTTTATATAAATGTACTAACATTACTTTTATTAACATCAGTTATGGTTTGTCATCACAATAATAGTTTTAAAAAAAATGTCCCTACTCTACTCTCCCTAGTTGACACTGGTACTTGGACGTGGCGAAGTACTAAGGTTTCCTCGTAATTCATCCAACTGATGAAATTAAATATACATAAATGATAATATATAATAGACGTAAATATATTTTTAGTCCTTATATTTTGACTTTTTTTTTGGTTTTTACATTTTTATTTTATCACTTTTAGTCTCCAAATCAATTAAAGCGTATTATTTTGGTCATTTCCATCAGTCAACAGACAGAAATTGCTTAGGTGGAAGACTGAGTGCACTGTTGGCACATTAAACGCTGACGTAACCAATTAAAAAATAATAAAAAATTTTAATTAGCATTTAAAAAAATACCATGTTAGCTTCTAAATATAAAAAAAAATTTATTAATCAATTTTAACGAAATTAAAAAAGAAAAAACAATAAAATACATAAATTCAGATCTAATTCATTTTGAACAAGAACACACAAGAACACAATCACAGATTTAAACATTATCACAAGAACATAAAGCACAAACCCATAACCAAACATAAAAAACACAAACTCAAATTTAAACATTAACACAAGATCACAAACACAAAGAACACAATAACAAACATAAACTATTTACTTTCAGAATAAATGTCACGTTAGATCCAGAAAATCAAACAAACCTATCAAGAACACATGAGCACAAACCCAAAAAATCATACAAACCCAGAAATCAAACACAGAAAAATCATAAAAGAGTATTGTACAAAACAAAATCAATCCATTTATATACACAAACCAAATTATCCAAAAGAAAAATAGATTTAAATCCAAAAATTAAATCAATACAATCATTAACAAAATACCCACAAAATTGAACAAACCCAGCTCAATCCCTCAACCATACCAACACAAACCTAGCTCAACCATACCAACACAAAGCAAAACATCTCGGCCTCTCTCTAAACCCAGCAATCAACAATCAACAAACCCATAACCAAACAAGAAACAACAAGAACACTGCTTCAACCATACCAACAAGAACACCAAAACAAACCCACCCTTCAACTCACCACCCATCAGACCCAGCAGACTGCTGCTTCACAACCACTGATCGGAACCAACAGACCAAGGTAGATCGGACCCATTGAGGGAGCGTCGATTTGAGCTAGAGAGAGAGAAAAGCACCGTATTGAGCCAAAGAGAGAGGCTCATTGATTTGAGAGAGGAGCTTGAGGCATATGGGTTTGGGTTTGAGCAAAATCAAGAGATAAAGAGAGTTCAAGAAGGCTAAGCACCAAGATATGGGGAGAAAGAAGAAAAAGAAGAAGAAAGAAAGAAGAAAAGGAGAGAATGGAGGCGGAGAAACTGAGAGAGATCTGGGGAAGAAAAAGAAAAAGAAAAAGGAAGAAGAAAATAAAAAAGAAAAAGAAACAAGTACAAAATCACACACAAATCTATATTCCACTATTTTTTTTTAATTATTATTATTATTTTTTTTTTTTTTATAATTTTGTAATTTTAAAAATTGATAAATTTTTTTGTAAGTTAGAGTTGATGTGGATTCTGTGATGGGTGACGTGGATTCGGAAATTGTTGATGAGTCATGGGTGATGTGGATTTTTAATAATATTTAAGTCCTCCGTCAGCCACCTTAGATATTTCTGCCTGTTGACTGACGGAAATGACCAAAATAAGACGCGTTAATTGATTTAAGGACTAAAAAAGGTAAAATTAAAATGTAAGGATCAAAATGAAAAAAAGTCAAAATGTAGGGACTAAAAGTGCATTTTCGCCTATATAATAATATGCCCTGTATTTCCTACCTTGATCACTTCTCAACCACAAATTTTCTTTTAAAAAAACGCGGCAGGATGGATTAGCGTGATTATTGCGTAATAGATATGTTATATATATATATATATATATATATTGTGGGGCCAAATAATCCTACGGCCCAGCCCAATTCATTCCTAGGCCGAAGGCCCGAGCCGAGGAGGCACCTAAGTCCGAGGACGACCCCATCATCGGACGTCCGAGAACTTGAGGGACAGACTCATGACAAGTAGTCACCTCCACATTAAATGTACCTGACTACTACCCTGACCGCATTAATGAGGAAAGGACCCCGCACCAGCGTTGCCTTGGTCGTCGCGACTCCCAAAGAGACTGAGAAGGCGGCTGATAGGACAAGCATCTAAGTAAGGTCCAAATCGCTCAACAAATGTAGGGTTAGGATCGATTGGGGGAGGGATATATAATGTAAGGAACTCCTCTTAAAGTGGAAAAAAGGGAGAGAAAAAGGAGGACGGAAGGTCTAAGAAAAAAGAGAAAAAGAAAAATGAAAAGAGTGAGAAAAGGGAAGAAAAGCCTCCTCGGCCATGGGCCGAGGAGCATCCCCCAGTTGTAAATTGTTCTAAGTGTTTCTTTAAAATAAAAGAGAACGGAGTTCACGCCTTCAAAACGCCGGCCAGCGCCTAGACCTTCGATCCATTCTCTACAAATTCATTGTTCAGGGTTCGTTGGGCTTTTGACCCATATCCTATGGGCTTGGGCAACCAAAAACCTAGACCCTACAATTGGCGCCGTCTGTGGGAAGGATTAGTGCGCCGGCCGACGCAACAGGCGACTGTTCTAAATAGATATTCTACGGAAGATTGGTGGTAATGCAAAAAAAAAAAAAGAAGAACTACCAAACAAACATTGCAGAAAGATAAAAGCTCGAAGATAGAAGATTCAACAGTAAAAAAAAAAAAAAAACTTGATATTATTTCATAAAAAGAAAAAAGGTTACAGATTACAATCAGAGACTCAGGCAAGCGTGTTTTACAACCGTTCCTACCAGCTAGTCCTACAATCAGAGGCCCAGGCGGACCCGTCCTAAAACTAGCTAGAGGGAAGTGTCAACCCGTACCCTTATTGGCATCAAGAGAATGTGAGAACTTGACAATAAGAGGACGGAAGGGGGCTGAGGCTGGCTTGTTCCAAGGCCACCAGCAACTCCTTTCTCGGAGCGGCGGAGCTTGAACAAAGCGAGAAGCAGATGCAGGGGCTCCGGGACGCCCTCCCCCATGATGTTCCCTTGATTTTCTCCAACCCCCACGAGCGCTGGCCGTTGGAGACGGCAACACTCGGGCACCGCCCATAATGTGAGTTCGCATGTCTCTTCCGTCGGGGGTGCGCTATGAGGAGAGACGTTAGGTACTTCAACGACATCCCTCCGGGCCACCGTGCATGGCGCCATCGGAGTTACGCCTAGATTCTGCCGCACCGGAAGCCCAGTGGGGGTTGCGACCACAACGGCTCTTGGCACGGATGTCCTCATACCCGTCCAAAGCCGCCCCATATCTCCTAACTCCGGTCACAATTCCGGCGGGGTTATTAAAGAGGCATGAGGAGTTGAAGGGGTGTTTCTTTCTGTTTGTCTTGGGAGGTTCATGGAGTGTGGAGAAACCATCCCCCCAGAAGGCCTTATATAGAGGATGAAGGTTGGTGGGAATTAATTCACAGAGAATTCGAAAAGAGGGTTACCGAAGCGTTGGATAATAATGAAGCTGCCAGATTCCAAGGGAGGCCGTAGACCGTTGGACGCCTGTGGATTCACGAGGCCATTAATGAAGGTGCGTCTCGCGCACCGAAGCGTCAAGCGCGGAATACGAACGGCCAAGAGACGCTTCGAAAATGAAAGAGATGAGGGCTCGAGCTGAAGGCAAGATCAACGCCACGTGTAAGATCATGATCCGTCCGAAGGAGGAATCGTCCCCAGTAAAGCGATCGAAGGCCAAACGTTAGAATGAACCAAGGCCCTGCAGGGTCCTCGGACTCAGGCCTATGGGGAAACTAACCGCTCCAGAAGGCCAAGCGTTAGACAGAGCCAAGGCTCTGCATGGTCTTCGGACTCAGGCCCATGGGGAAACTAACCGCTCCAGAAGGCCAAGCATTAGACAGAACCAAGGCTCTGCATGGTCCTCGAACTCAAGCCTATAGGGAAACTAACCGCTCTAGAAGGCCAAGCGTTAGATAGAACCAAGGCTCTGCATGGTCCTCGGACTCAGGCCTATGGGGAAACTAACCGCTTCAAAGGCCAAGCGTTAGACAGAACCAAGGCTCTGCATGGTACTCGGACTTAGGCGTATGGGGAAACTAACCGCTCCAGAAGACCAAGGGTTAGACAGAACCAAGGCTCTGCATGGTCCTCGGACTCAGGCCTATGGGGAAACTAACTGCTTCAAAGACCAAGCGTTAGACAAAACCGACGCTCTGCATGGTCCTCGGACTCAAGCCTATGGGGAAACTAACCGCTCCAGAAGGCCAAGCGTTAGACAGAACCAAGGCTCTGCATGGTCCACGGACTCAGGCCTATGGGGAAACTAACCACTCCAGAAGGCCAAGCGTTAGACAGAACCAAGGCTCTTCATGGTCTTCGGACTCAGGCCTATGCGGAAACTAACCGCTCCAGAAGACCAAGCGTTAGACAGAACCAAGGCTCTGCATGGTCCTCGGACTCAGGCCTATGGGGAAACTAACCGCTTCAAAGACCAAGCGTTAGACAGAACCAAGGCTCTGCATGGTCTTCAGACTCAGGCCTATGGGGAAACTAACCGCTTCAAAGACCAAGCGTTAGACAGAACCAAGGCTCTGCATGGTCCTCGGACTCAGGCCTATGGGGAAACTAACCGCTCCAGAAGGCCAAGCGTTAGACAGAACCAAGGCTCTGCATGGTCCTTGGACTCAGGCCTATGGGGAAACTAATCGCTTCAAAGGCCAAGCGTTAGACAGAACCAAGGCTCTGCATGGTCCTCGGACTCAGGCCTATGGGGAAACTAACCGCTCTAGAAGACCAAGCGTTAGACAGAACCAAGGCTCTGCATGGTCCTCGGACTCAGGCCTATGGGGAAACTAACCGCTCCAGAAGACCAAGCGTTAGACAGAACCAAGGCTCTGTATGGTCCTCGGACTCAGGCCTATGGGGAAACTAACCGCTCCAGAAGGCCGAGTGTTAGACAGAACCAAGGCTCTGCATGGTCCCTCGACTCAGGCCTATGGGGAAACTAACCGCTCCAGAAGGCCAAGCGTTAGACAGAACCAAGGCTCTGCATGGTCCTCGGACTCAGGCCTATGGGGAAACTAACCGCTCCAGAAGACCAAGCATTAGACAGAACCAAGGCTCTGCATGGTCTTCAAACTCAGGCCTATGGGGAAACTAACCGCTCTAGAAGGCCAAGCATTAGACAGAACCAAGGCTCTGCATGGTCCTTGAACTCAGGCCTATGGGGAAACTAACCGCTCCAGAAGACCAAGCGTTAGACAGAACCAAGGCTCTGCATGGTCTTCGGACTCAGGCTTATGGGGAAACTAACCGCTTCAAAGGCTAAGCGTTAGACAGAACCAAGGCTCTGCATGGTCCCCGGACTCAGGCCTATGAGGAAACTAACTGCTCTAAAAGGCGAAGCGTTAGACAGAACCAAGGCTCTGCATGGTCTTCGGACTCAGGCCTATGGGGAAACTAACCGCTCTAGAAGGCCAAGCGTTAGACAGAACCAAGGCTCTGCATGGTCCTCGAACTCAGGCCTATGGGGAAACTAACCGCTTCAAAGGCCAAGCGTTAGACAGAACCAAGGCTCTACATGGTCCCCGGACTCAGGCCTATGGGGAAACTAACCGCTCCAGAAGGCCAAGCGTTAGACAGAACCAAGGCTCTGCATGGTCCTCGAACTCAGGCCTATGGGGAAACTAACCGCTCCAGAATACCAAGCGTTAGACAGGACCAAGGCTCTGCATGGTCTTCGGACTCAGGCCTATGGGGAAACTAACCGCTTCAAAGGCCAAGCGTTAGACAGAACTAAGGCTCTGCATGGTCCCCGGACTCAAGCCTATAGGGAAACTAACCGCTCCAAAAGGCGAAGCGTTAGACAGAACCATGGCTCTGCATGGTCTTCGGACTCGAGCCTGTGGGGAAACTAACCGCTCCAGAAGGCCAAACGTTAGACAGAACCAAGGCTTTGCATGGTCCTCGAACTCAGGCCTATGGGGAAACTAACCGCTCCAGAAGGCCAAGCGTTAGACAAAACCAAAGCTCTACATGGTCCTCGGACTCAGGCCTATGGGAAAACTAACCGCTCCAGAAGGCCAAGCGTTAGACAGAACCAAGGCTCTGCATGGTCTTCGGACTCAGGCCTATGGGGAAACTAACCGCTCCAGAAGATCAAGCGTTAGACAGAACTAAGGCTTTGCATGGTCCTTGGACTCAGGCCTATGGGGAAACTAACCGCTCCAGAAGGCCAAGCGTTAGACAGAACCAAGGCTCTGCATGGTCCTCGGACTCAGGCCTATGGGGAAACTAACCGCTCCAGAAGACCAAGCGTTAGACAGAACCAAGGCTCTGCATGGTCCTCGGACTCAGGCCTATGGGGAAACTAACCGCTCCAGAAGGCTAAGCGTTAGACAGAACCAAGGCTCTGCATGGTCCTCGGACTCAGGCCTATGGAGAAACTAACCGCTCCAGAAGACCAAGTGTTAGACAGAACCAAGGCTCTGCATGGTCCTCGGACTCAGGCCTATGGGGAAACTAACTACTTCAGAAACCAAGTGTAGACAGAACCAAGGCTCTGCATGGTCTTCGGACTCAGGCCTATGGGGAAATTAACCACTTCAGACGAACAAGTGTTAGACAGAACCAAGGCTCTGCATGGTCCTCGGACTCAGGCTCACGGGGAAACTAACTACTTCAGATGATCTTAAGTGTTAGACAGATCCAAGGCTCTGCATGGCCCTTGGACTCAAGCTCACGGGGAAACTAACCACCTTAGATGATCCTAAGAGTTAGACAGAACCAAGGCACTGCATGGTCCCAGGACTCAGGCCTATGGGGAAACTAGCTCCTTCAGAGGATTCCAGGTGTTAGACAAAACCAAAAGCACTGTATGATCCAAGGACGCAGACCTATGGGGAAACTAACTCCTTCAGAGGATTCTAAGTGTTAGATTGAACCAAAAGCACTGTGTGACCCTCGTACTCAAGCCTGTGGGGAAGCCAGCTACTTCAAGGGGATCCTAAGTGTCTACCCAAAGCATTTCCTACCTGGCTCTTAGAGAACGATGGATCCACCCAAGCATACATGCCTTCGCTATAATAACTGATGCCGCGATTGGCCGAGATGCAATTGAAGTTAAAACCATACAAGTAAAGAAAAAACGAATAGCGTGCAAGCAAGCAAGCAACCACAACCAGCAGGAAAAGAAACAAAACTCGTATTTCATTAAGCCTAAAAGAGTTACACAGTAGGATTTACATTACAATCAAAAAAGAAAGAAAAAGAAAAATGCAAAAGACAAGAGAGACGACGACGTCGAGAGGCCTGCCCTGCCCACTTATTTGCCTCCCTCAGCTAGGGGCTGGACTATAGTAGCTTCAAGGTCTTCTGAGCTTTGGCCAGAAGGGACAGCCTGCGAAGGCACGGCAGGAACGGCTGCCTCCTCAGCAGCAGGAACCCCAGCTTCAGAGGCAGACTTCACAACCTCCTGTGGTGCCTCCTCAACGGGGCCCTTACCTAATTTTGCTACCTTAGGAGGGTCACTTCCTTGGACGAGCCCCCCTACGGGCTTAGCAATCGAGGTGTCCTCACCCGTAGCAGCACCGGCTTCCTCTGCAGCCTTTTCGGCCTCAGCGCCACTTGGAGTTGCCTCGCGGATGGCAGGAGGGTAGTACACATTCTCCTTCTTCCACAAGTTGGACGAGGCCTCGACCCCAGCCTGTCTGAGAGCCTCCCTCCAAACCTCGGCAGAGTAGCGCCTGCACAACCCGGAGACTTGAGCCTTAAAGGCTGCTTCTGTCTCTGCCATCCCCGTAGCATAAGCCTCCTCCTCGACTTCCTGCTTAGTGGCCAGGGCTTCCTCCCTGCCCTGGTCAGCCTCAAACTTGGCCCTCACGGCCTTGTCCCTCGCCCACTCAGCTGCCCGCTTGTCCGACTCGGCGGCAACCAACTTCTTTGGCAGATTAGCAAGCAGCTCCTTTGCAGTCTTCAGCTGCTCCTCTGCCTCAGCCAGGCACTTTGAGTAATCTTCGGCCTGCTTTTAGAAGTCGACGAGACTCGACAGGGCAGTATCCCGAGCACTGGTTATTGCACTCAACTCCTCCCGGGCCTTGGCAAGATCAGCCTCAGAGTTCTTAAGGACCCGAGTGGCCTCCAGGCGTTTCTCACGCTCCACGTCCATGGCTTTCCCCTGGTTATGGGCCACGTCCTCCAACCTATAAGTAGCCTGAATGGCCTGTCCAACAAAACAAGTACACGGTTAGCCGAGCCCAGAAAAGGGGGAGAGAGAAGCTACAACTCGAATAAGTCATAAATGACGAGAGACTTACCATTCCCAAGTACTTCTTGAGGCAGAGGAAGACCTCCCTGCTCCTCATAGTCGCTAGCTCCGCCATGTCAGCTGGGAGTAGCAGGCACCTTTCCACCGCGTCGGCCACGTAAGCGCCTTCGCCCTCTTTGAAATCCCTGAGGGAGGAGTCTTCCCTCAGCGGGCCCCCATGGAGCATTGGAGTAGGAAGCCAGGCCTGAGGCTCGGGCTAGTCGTCAACCTATTTATCCCGGCCTTGGGAGCCTATCTTTAGCTGCTTGGATGGCCGCCGAGTATCATCCCCCTCCCGTGGGGACCCGAACTTTTCATCAGCCGGCCTTTTGCCTTTATCCTTTTTCTGCTTGGGATCAGAGGGCTCATGCTTAGAAGGCAGACTCGTCTTGGACGGAGAAGGAGGAAGCCTTGACTGGGTAGAGGCCGACCTACCTTGAGCAGAACGAGTTTTTGGAGGAGGATGAGGAAGCTCTGACTTTGATTTCCCCAGTTGGCCTTCAATTAGATCCGACAGGCTAGGTTGGGGCCTCTTCTTGTAACCCATCTCGTGCCAGGAAGAGGACTTTGACACAGAGAAGTCTGCTTCGGTTAGCCGAGGGTCACCCAAGTCTCCTGGAGGGTCCTCGGATTGGTGAGCTTGTTCAAACACGTCAAACTCGTCCTCGGAGGGACCAATGTCAGCAACTTCCTCTTCCCTCTCTAGGCCTACTTCGGCGGGCTCCGAGAGTCTAATGGAGGAGGAGGGACCCGCAGGTGCTACGCCTTCTGATGTGGAGGGCACCTCGGGGAACCAGAACCCGTCCTCGGTCACTGTTATTTTTCGAAGCCGAGGATCCTTTGCTCTGATCACGTACTTCGGCGCCGCAAATGACCTGTGAGCTGGGTCGTATTTCAAGATCTGGTGAGCGGCCCTAACCTGATTGTCGGCCTCGTTCACGAAAACCTCTGCCCTCAACGCCTTTTGCAAGTCTTTCCGATTGATTAGGCTGAAATGACGCGTGAAGGCGTGCAGATCTGCAAGAGGAAACACATTCATATCAGAAACCAGACGGTGTAAAAAGAAATGGATGAATGAAAGGATGGAACTGATTGGGGTCCTAGAACTCTCTCTCCATATTCCCATTGCCCCACCTGGGGTCCCCTCCGTCGTCGGGCAGTGAAGGCCATCGTGCCACTCTCTAGACACGATGAGGAAGTCCTTGTTCAACCCCTTGCTAGACTCAGAAAGGCACTGAATGAGCCGGACCCTGTCATCCCTGGTCTTCAGGTAGTAAGTTTCGCCCTTCAGGTACTGGAGGTTATAATACCAGTTGACGTCATGGTGGGTCAATCTCAGTCCCATCTTCTCATTTAAGGCATCCACACAGCCCAGAATCCTAAAGACGTTGATGGCACACTGGGTGGGGGCTAGCCGGAAGTGCATCAGGTAGTCCCTCATTACCGGCCCCATGGGTATCCTCATGCCACCTTCAACGAAGGCAACGATGGGAATCACCACCTCACCCTCCTGTCCTCGAAAACGCCACTCGCCCTCCGCACAATACCTCAAGCTCACGTTGGCCGGTATCTTATAATCGGCGATGAATTTCTCCATCGCCTCCTCAGTGAAGACATACTTCTTAAATATACCCATCCCAAATGATGCCTAAGCGAGCTAAGAGAGAGCAAATAAAAAAGAGGCAGAGATGGAGAAGGAGAAAGTTCAAAGAGAGATAGAGTGACTTACAGAAATGTGTAGAAGCTCCTCGGACAGACTTTTTATGTTGGAGATGTAGACTCTTGGGTGCGAGTGAACAGAGGAACCGGCTTTTCGAATGGGTATTTATACCCTAAAATCAAGGAACCGTGCGGGTTTTCCCGCCCCAAACTGTTAGGCGAATCCCCACCGTTGGATTGTTACCCTCCCGTTGAACGTGGGGAGCACAGAGCCGCCTGAATTTAATGAAGGGCACGTCGTGCCCTTCGAGGCGTCAGTAACACTTCTGGGGCAGACAAAAAGACTCTAGTACCCCCAGAGGGCCAAACTCGATGGGACGCGTCGCATGCCCGAGGACATCAAAATCCTCCTCTCCGCCCGAGGATGCGGATAGCAAAATTTTGAGGGGTTATTGTGGGGCCAAATAATCCTACGGCCCAGCCCAATTCATTCCTAGGCCGAAGGCCCGAGCCGAGGAGGCACCTAAGTCCGAGGACGACCCCATCATCGGACGTCCGAGAACTTGAGGGATAGGCTCATGACAAGCAGTCACCTCCACATTAAATGTACCTGACTACCGCCCTGGCCGCATTAATGAGGAAAGGACCCCGCACCAGCGTTGCCTCGGTCGTCGCGACTCCCAAAGAGACTGAGAAGGCGGCTGATGAGACAAGCATCTGAGTAAGGTCCAAATCGCTTAACAAATGTAGGGTTAGGATCGATTGGGGGAGGGATATATAATGTAAGGAACTCCTCTTAAAGTGAAAAAAAGGGGAAAAAAGAAAGAGAGGACGGAAGGTCTAAGAAAAAAGAGAAAAAGAAAAAGGGAAAGAGAGAGAAAAGGGAAGAAAAGTCTCCTCGGCCCATGGCCGAGGAGCATCCCCCAGTTGTAAATTGTTCTAAGTGTTTTCTTTAAAATAAAAGAGAACGAAGTTCACGCCTTCTAAACGCCGGCCAGCGCCTAGACCTTCGATCCACTCTCTACAAATTCATTGTTCAGGGTTCGTTGGGCTTTTGACCCATATCCTATGGGCTTGGGCAACCAAAAACCTAGACCCTACAATACTTTTTTTTTTTTTTTTTTGAGAACTCATTTCGTTATTAAGGGAAGGTTGATATCCCACAACGGAAGGCATTCTACGCGACAAGGCAAATACTTCGAATCTTGTTGAATGAAACAAAAGATATTATTGATAAATAATAGTACATCATGTTCATTAACCAACTAGAGTGAATAAAAAAAAAAGAAAAAAGAAAAAAAAAAGGAAATAACAACACATCCAAAATTGAAATAAAGTGACAGATTTATCTTACAGATGATTCCTAATGAAACATTTTAAGAGGTCAGGGGTTCTCCTTTATCTTCTCCACCCATTCGTAGTATAGGGAGAGGGGACATGAAAAGAATCAGTTCTGAAGAAAGTACTTCAGATTCTTAATGCTCAGGGTCGGACTTAAGATTTTAAGTTAGTGGTAGTTAGAATATAAAGGAAAAAAAAATCCAAATAAGTATCCATAAAGTATTAAAAATTTATAAATACTCAAAATTAATGTTTTTAAATACATTTAGATGCAATTATTTATCGAAAAAAAAAACAAAATAATGTTTTTTTAATACTAGGCTGGTTAGGATTTTTGTTGTTGTTGAAGTTAAAGCATTTATAGTGGTGGTGCTAAACATTTTAGCTTTTAGCATCTCAAAAATATACTTTATCTATTTTACCACCTCACTTTACAATACACTCAATATCAAATGTTTTTTTTTTTTTTTTTTATCACTTCATTTAAAATAATATAAACAACTCATTAAAATAATAAAAGAAAAGAGAGAATTTGAGTTTTTTAATTGAAGGAAGAGATATAATCTTAATAAAATATTGTATTTGATTTTTAACAACTTGCTACAATCAACTTGTATTTATACTAGTTTATTGTAGTTACAAAAAAATTATCTTTAACTTCTCCAATAACACATGATTTTTTGGTTCTTTGGTGGTAAAATAGTTTTTTTATTTTTATTTATTTATAAAATACAATCACCATTGTGAATGTTTTTATTATTTTTGTTAAGTTTTTGGGTTAGATAGTTGCTATTTGAGTAAGGCTAGTTAGACTTATTGAGAAGAAATGGAGTCTAACTGTCTAAGATTTTAGATGGGACCAAACTACAAAAATGACATATATAATAACTAAAATAAAAAATATATATTTGGACCCGAGGGGCCAGTCTCCCTTGGGCCCCCACCTAGGTCCGTTCCTGCTAATGCTTCTCACAGTTTGCTCAATACCAATAAACTTTACGGGTTTAACTTATTTTTAGTACTTTAAAAAAAAAATTTCATTTTATTTTAATGAGAGACTGTCACATCACCCATTAACTAAATAATATGTGGAAATTAAAACTCACTATCACTTGCTATTGTACATTTAAAACAAAAGAACATATTCGATTAAAAAACATACGGAAAGTAAGCTAAACTCAAACTTAGTTAAATTACGATTAGCAATATGAATAAGTCATCAACTTTGTGTTTGTAGATAAAATCTCCCGAGGGTTAGGATAACAATTCTTGTGCTTTGAATGGTACCGAGCGTCATAGACGTCGGTACTATGATGTCGGTACCACTCCAAAAAATTAGTTTAGGCGTTGGTATTCATTTTATTTTAATGAGAGACTGTCACATCACCCATTAACTAAATAATATGTGAAAATTAAAACTCACTATCACTTGCTATTGTACATTTAAAACAAAAGAACATATTCGATTAAAAAAAATACGGAAAGTAAGCTAAACTCAAACTTAGTTAAATTACGATTAGCAATATGAATAAGTCATCAACTTTGTGTTTGTAGATAAAATCTCCCGAGAGTTAGAATAACAATTCTTGTGCTTTGAATGGTACCGACGTCATAGACGCCTGTACCACTCCAAAAAATTAGTTTAGGCGTCGGTACCACTCCAAAAAATAAAAACTAATGGTACCGACGTCAAATTTTTTATTGGACAACACTTGAAAAAAGAAAATAAAAACACACACACACACGTCTATGACATCATTGGTTGGCTATCTATGGCAGGTGGAAGCTGAAGAGTGAAGAGTGGAGATGGGGAATGCATTCTACCCAATAAGACAAATACTTCGAATCCTGTTGAATAAACAAAAGATATTATTGATAAATAAAAATACATCATGTTTATTAACCAGATAGAATGAAAAAAATAAAAAATAAAAAAATAACAACACATTTAGAATTGAAAAAGTGACAGATTTATCTTACAAATGATTCCTAATGAATCATTTTGAGAGATTAGGATTCTCCTTTATCTACTCCACCTATTCGTAGGGTGGGGAGAGAGGACATGAAAAGAATCGATTCTAAAGAAAGTATTTAGGGTTCCTAATGCTTCTTATAGTGTTCTTAATACTAATAAACTTTGCAATAATTAAGAGAAAAATGCTAACGAATGCCATTAGAGTATTGATTAATAATTTATTTAAAAATTTTTTTTATAAAAAATAAAAAAAGTAATTAATATTTTGACAATTTTTTTATTTTTTATAAAAATTATATAAAAATCTTTTTAAAATAAATTATTAACCAGTTTCTTAAATACCGTCATTAGCATTTTCCATAGTTAAATGATGATAAGCAGTATCAAAAGTCATAAACTTTGTGTTTATAGATAAAATCTCCCTAGTGGGTAAGAATAACAATTCTTGTGCTTTGAATGGTGCCGACGTCAAATTATTTATTGGACAATACTTGGAATAAAAAAAAAAAGCACGCACACACGTCTATGACATCATTGGTTGGCTATTTATGACAAGTGGAAACTGGAGAGTGAAGAGTGGAGATGGGGAAATAATAAATTGTCCATATGATTGAATACACGTGTCACTCTTTATGTAGAAAGCTACAAATTGGATTCTCTCTGTTCACACTCACGTCTTCGATCCAAAAGCAAAAAAAACACTCACTTCGATGTTAAATCCGACAGTCAAATAATAATAAATATATACTGAACTCTGTCTCTCTGGTTATCTCCGCACCTATCTCTCCCTCAGTCACAGAGATTCCCAGAAAGCAAAAAAAGAAAAGAAAGAACTCAGATTGATTAGTACATTAATGGCGAAGGGCTACATAAGAATGAAAACTGATCAAGATCTATTTAACTCTGACGTGAAAGATCTTGCAAACGCTGTTAAAAAGCTAGCCACCCATGTCATCAAGCTTGGAAGCTTAGGCTTTGGCTCCACTTTTCTTGAATGGCTCGCTGCTTTTGCTGCCATGTAAATATATATATTACTTTCTCTCTCTCTCTCTCTCAGTGCTATTGTTTCACAGTTTTATGATCTTTTTCTATATATACAAATGACTTTTGGATCAATTTAAAAGCTTTCTTTCTTTTTCTTAATTTAATTTGTTTATGATGATAGATAGATATAAAGTTGATGTTGAAATGGATAACAAATACATGTCTTTTAGCTTTTCTGACAATCTTTCTTCTTCTTAAATGCTAGTAATAGCTAATAAATAAGCATAAGCATGTGGGTTCAATTTTCAAACCAGTTATCATGATCTCTTATAAAACAAGATCTCGTTTTTAAATTTTTGGGACATTATTTGGTGATTTATCAGCAGAGGCTTTCTTTTAGTCTTCTTGAACATTTCAGTGGATATTTAGGTTTGATGGTCAATTTAATTGGAATTTACAGACATCATTTATTTATTATTTAAAAAAAAAAAAAAAAAAACAGAGAGAAGAAGAGGAAATGGTTTGGGAATTATCTTGTTAAAGTCAACTCAGTGTATTTGTTTCTCTTTTTTTCTTTCATTTTATTGAATTTAGCTTTTAGTTATTGTTTAATTACTATGACTTGTTCATGAGATGTAGTGAATTTGAAGGGATCATTCACTTTATATCTTTGATATAACTGTGATCTACCAATGGGGACTCAATATGCATTCTCTCTCACCCATGTTTGATGGGGTTGTTTCTAGTTTCTATGATGAATTTCTGATTCTAATGGGATCATGGGATACACACACGCGCGCGCGCTTTTCTCCCTTGATGATCTATGTTTTCTTCACTTTGCGTTTATTTCACTTTAGATTAGTTGAGAGCATTTATGTATTGGATCTGTGGCAATGCCATTGTACTGGGAGTTGTTACATGTCCTATTAGGCTATTACTAGCTTTGGCATTTAATGTGCACACCAAGAATAATGTCGACCACTAAACTAGCAGTATGCTTATTTATTTTCACAAACATATAAACAATAAAGCCAATGCTGTGTCATCACCATGAGGGTTTATTTTTGGATGAATAACATCACAATGAGACACACAACTAGATATGAGATTAAACAGTCTATGAACACAACTTTTGTGCCACAATTCTGATGTGGTTAATTGCGAGCGACTAGATACTACTTTTTCTCCACCACTTACAATTGACCAGATAGAGTTGTGGCACAAAAGTTGTGTCAACAGACTTTCTCATGATCAAATGTATTTTGTGAAAGGAAAACTTTATAAGAACATCAATTTGATCAATGAGTATACTTTTGGTCATTTACTGCAGCCAAAACTTTTCTTCCTCTTGCTACACCCCATCACATGATATTTTTTCTAGTCTATATATATTTTTATTTTTTTATTTTTGTAATTATTTTGTCTGGTTAATAGATCTTGGGTAACTATGCTGTTTTATAGTATATCATGTCTTTTATTATTTGTGTTGGTCGTAGAGTTTAGTGTTGCCTAATCGATTTACTTCATATGCTTGCTGTAGTTATTTGTTGATCTTGGATCGAACAAACTGGAAGACAAACATTCTTACATCTCTGTTGATCCCATACATCTTCTTGAGTCTTCCTTCACTACTGTTCAGCATACTCAGGTGATTAATTGAGGAACCACTGTTTTCAATGACCTCAATCTGTGTATGCTTTCGTGCTACTTAATTTTTTAGTGATGCAGGGGAGAGATTGGGAAATGGATTGCTTTCGTTGCTGTTGTGTTGCGCCTTTTCTTCCCAAAACGTTTCCCGGGTATTATATAAGTCTTAGTTACTGTTGATTAATCATGTTTATGCTTTAATGCTTTTGACTAATGCAATCTATGTGAATCTTACTCGGAATTTTCTGACTGAAACTCTTACCTTCCAAGCTTCATTTGCTATCACTACCAGCATGATATCTGCTATCCAACCAAATAATCATAATCAGTCAAATATTTTTCACTATCGATTTACTGACTATGACTGTAACTGCAGATTGGCTGGAACTTCCAGGCGCTTTCATTCTTCTGACGGTGGCAGCCCCTAGTTTACTTGCAGACACTGTAAGGGACAGCTGGGTTGGTGTGTTAATATGTCTCGCCATTGCATGTTATTTGCTTCAAGAACACATACGGGCATCTGGTGGGTTCAGAAATTCTTTCACAAAAGCCAATGGTCTATCAAACACAATTGGAATAGTTCTTCTGTTTATCTATCCCGTCTGGGCACTGGTACTTGATGTGCTATAGGTGCACTCTTAGCAGAATATGATTGTTTTGATGCTTGCAATTTTAAGAATCTTTATCTTCGTGCCATTATTTTATTAAGACCTACAAATTAATTGCCATTGTTCTGTTACATCTGTATAATTGTGAAAGGAAAACTTGTCTTTCATGCTGTTGAATTTGTGGAAGAATTGGCACAATCTTTCTGTTTTTCTGTCCTGTCTGGACTTTCTACTTGACTTCCCATTGGTGCAGTCATGGTAGCATGTGAATTGCTTTTCAAGCTTGCAAATTTTTATCAACTGTCTTGTTTGTGTTGTTCTTTGGTTAAGCCTGACAAGTTCAGCACCATTGTCATGTTACTTCGATATGTTACATCTTTCATCAGCTCCAATTAAAAGAATGGTCAATACGGACCTTGTGGAATTGCTGTATCGCCCTTACATGTAATACAAAACCTTATGTTCTAGTGATCCATTCAGATTGTGGTTATTCTAAATAACCTTGTGTAAGTCTTCTAGGGCCTGCATGCCTTACAGTTATCGAATCACTAGTTTTCAGTAGGCTGATTAACAATGGTAGGTACCAGGATAGAACTCAAAAATCAAAATGGAGGATACCATCAGACTTGCCAGCAATATTTTTCTCTTTTGATCTATTGGAGGCTCAGCTTATGGACTACACAATGAAAGGTAGCCTCTTTCTTCCATTAAACCTCTGCAATCCTTGATGAAGGCAGGATTTGATCCGAGTTTCATCCCATGCTAAGAGACTTGACTAGTCAAACCAATTATTACCTCTAAGCTTTCATGTTATTGAACATTTACTAGTTGCAACTGTGATTAAGCCAGCCATTTCACAAACAGTCAGAAACGTCAGGTGCTAAAACAAAATATGTGATGGTTTGTGCTTTCAAACAGATACGTATATTGTTGTCATATCATAATATGAAGTTAATTTTCCTTGTATGAGCTTGTGTTTTGGGAGGTAACCTTGATCTTGAATCTTTCTCAGGCATATGCATAGCACAGAGAACCACCTTAAAACCCTGCTTGAATTAAACTTTAAACTCCTTGATAGTGGTGGTCGATTTGTTAAACAAGAAAAGTAAATTTGAAGCCCAAAAATTGAAGAATATCAGCTATTTAATTTCTGGCAAAAAGCTGGATACGATAGATGGATTCCTTGAGAACCTTTGTCATTGCTCATATCTCTAGATAAAATCTGGTCTCATGGTGCTGTCAAGCTAGACAAACTTAAAAAAATTCTAGGAGGTTCTTTATTATTTTTACTACCCCTATACTTTTGATACCTCTTTAGATTATATAGAAAGTTAAAGAAGAGGAATATAATTTTCAGCAGGAGCGTGGATGATGTCAAAGGATCTTTTATTTATAATTAAACAAGGGCAAGAATCAGCTTATCCATACACTGTTGGGTACATATGATTTGATTTTGATATGAACACTTTTTCTACAAGTTTTTAGACAAGATAAAACATAAAATAAACAAACTTTTGGCAAACTGCCACAAATTTTTAATATCTGCATTCCAGTTTATAGCTTCCAATGCTGTTCTCACACTCTTATTCCCTTGGCTTCACTGTACAATTGATCAACAGTGTCCTGCAGATGACATTGGGGAAAAGATAATATTTATGCTGCATAGTCCAACACACCAACTTCCATGGTAGATCAATAGAAAGAATATAAAGGACAATAAGGGACACTTTTTAAAAGGAAGTTCTGAATGCCAGCCAAAAGAACTATCTTAAAAGAAAAGCAAGAGGTATTGCTATTTATCTTCCAGTTAATCCTTGATAAAACACATCTCGCTTTTGGGGCCCTGAGCTTTTATATTCATGTTCAGGTTCTGGTGAACAGTAAAATGCCTTTGGACCTTTTTATTTGATCCTTCTTGCTTTTCAGAGAAAATCGCAAAACTGTAATAAAACTATTTAGAGTACACACATTTATGAAGCTATATACTTTTGGATAGATGAATTTTTCATCCTTTTACTGGGGTAACATGGGAAGGAAAAACCTTGTCCAATAGAAAGTCATAGCAATAATGAACAGTCAAGTAAACAATTGATAGAGAAAAAAAAAATTAAAAAAAAAAAAGAAGAACACACGGCATACCTTGTAGTACTTGAGCAATTGTGGTCTCTTCAATTTGAATGTTGGAGTTATCAGATCCCTCTCCATATCAAAGGGATTTGGTTCCAAATGGACTGCTTTTAACATCTCAAAACCTCGAAGCTGCAGGATGTCTTTCAAGTCAGAAGAAAAGACATAACTCTGCATGAAATTAGCAAAAGGGGTCGAGACACAAGTACATACCTGGTTTTTGTGACCAGTGTTATTAAGCTCATCTAAAATGTATTTCCTTGCCTTCAGGTTTTCACATAATGAATTAAAATCACCAGTGACATTATGGTTTATTGCCCAATCCTCTAATGCCTTTCTGTCAGGAACCACCACTGCTACGAGGAACGACTCAAAACTGTTCCCATAGACCCAAATCTGTTAACAAAGATAAGTCAATAGCACATTTAGAATTAGATAAGTGGTAAAAAAAAATTTGAAAACTAAATGGGCTATGCAGATCAACTTACTAACAGAAACTCATATGTTCTTAGACAAAAAGAGATGCAATGTTCTATTTTATAGAGACTACTTTTACATGGGGCACCATTGTGGACACCAGCAACATACCGATGTTAAAAGAGGGCATCGCAAATATGTGCTTTCGATGTTCTCTACAGCAACATATTCACCTTGAGACAGCTTAAATATATTCTTTTTCCTGTCAATGATTTTCATTGCTCCGTTGGGCTGCCATTCTCCAATGTCACCTGCATTATTCTCAAAATTAGGCCCATCAACATTCACATACTCTCTGAATTAAGTATTTTCTGTCTTATAGCAGCTATAGACGTTCCTAACCAGTGGCAAATACAGCCTTAGAATGTAATTGCTTGTCAATGCATTGTACTAGCAAGGTTTTACCTGTATGAAACCACCCGTCAACAAGGACATCTTCAGTCAGGTCTTGTCGCTTGTGGTAACCGGAGAACAAGGTTGTTCCCCTCAGGCAAATCTCTCCACGTGGCATGCTGGCAAGTGCATCATATCCCATCTCTGGTACTGACTCAAGCCTGGCTTCAATGGTTGTGATGGGGACTCCAACAGTTCCGATCATGCTAAATACATCGCCAATGGATGTAAAACACCCACCACAACTTTCAGTAAGACCTGATCATGAGCAAATATTATAAGCTGATAGAAAGAAGTACATGAGAACAGTGGAAAATGATTAGAACTTATGATATGCTTGGATATAATAAATAAGCATTAGGGCTTTTTTTAATTCATCATTCGGAATAAAAACAAAGCAAAGGTGAGATTGGTTGTTTAAGTATGCATATTGATTTCGTAGTTTCTCTTAAATCTCCAAATGATGCTTTAAATTGCACCCAAAAGGTAAGTAATCAGCTTCCTCAATGATGAAATTGTGGGAAATTATTAAATTTGAATGTTGCCTATGAATTTATAGAAAGTTTTATAACAAAAATAAAATAAAAGTATGTAACTTAAATGTTACCACCATTGATAAGCTTAAAAGCAACTCTAATTAAAAACAGTTGGTCTAAATTACCATATCCTTGGGATAAAGTAGAGCTGCTGGTGACCCTCAAAAACTCCTCCACGTGCCTAGTTAAAGGTGCAGCGCCTGATAACATGATACGAACTCGCCCCCCTAATCCTTGTTTGATCTATAATGATTAACACATTATTAGAATGTAAATTAGATCTTCCAGAGTAATGATGGGGAAGGATATATGACTGACCTTATCAAAGATAAGCCTGTCCAAGAGAGGTGCTGCTTTATCTTGATTAAGTCCCTTCTCTAGATTTCCCAACTTGCTGCCAGATTCCATTAGTCATTCAGTAGGAGAGAAAAGTAATTTAATGAAGTCGTTATCTTTAAACTTTTTCTTGATAGGTATAATGAAGTGGTTATCGATAAACATACTAGTTATAAGCATATTGGAACAATGCCTTCCGCAACGCACCTCCCGATGAAATTTTATTAAGTATACCTTTAAACAAAAATTTAAGGCCAACGTTTAGAATGAAAAATATATATATATATATATATGCATATAATTCAATGTGATGTATAGAAAAATAATATACCACTGTATATACGATCATAAACTCTAGGAACCCCACAAAACATAGATGGCTTCAGTTCCTGTATGTCCTCCATCAGAAACCTAATGTCCTGCAAATTTAAAGCAAGAAAAAACACATTGGACAAGTTCAACATTGGCAATTCAAAGACATACAGTCAAATAAATAGATGGAAGAAAGAACTCATTTAAAGAGATGAATCTTAATCTTACGCCTCGCCAAAATCCTATTGAGGAGCCCTTATAGATGCAATAGCTCTCCATTATTTGATCATATACATGGGCCAAAGGAAGGAAGGAGAAATATGAATCTTCTTCTGAACACTGTAATAGAGAAGGTTCTATGTCAATACCACAATGTAACTGCCATATAATTTCATGAAGAAAAGTTTTTTGTGGTCCATCATCAATGAATGACTTAATAGCAAAATGTGACATAGACAACCTTACATTGGTTTACTTATATCCTTTTTTTCCTTTGTAAGGTTTGAACTTATGACATACGTTATCACTCTGCCTTTGCTATTCAGACCAATGACCTACCACATTCCATTTAAGAATCTTGACAATACTAAAACATGCATCTTTTAAAAGAGGGAATGACTTCCGTTAGGAGGAACTATGACTAATAATTAGGTATCTGGTAGAAATACTTCTTAGATCTATAGCAGAATTAAGGCATTGAACACAAAGTACATATGCCCAATTCTAGATTAATTCATAAGCTAACAGATGGAGTTCTTACATGATGTACTGAAAATGGCAAGAAGAACCAACAGATTTTTCTTGAATGAACCAGAAACAACAGTGATGTTGTTTCACAAATTTGACTATGCATACATGAATGCAAACCATAAATTCTTCTGAGTTTTATTCTTTACAGGAATCTTATATTTATCTTGATAAGTTTATTATCATTCTGGATTTCTTGTCATTATAATGGGAAAATAACCTTATATGACCATTGTTATGCACTTAGAAACATAATTGGCATTGGCTAATCAGTAACAACTTGCATTAAATGTATGTTCTGTGCACATTTATTTGCTTTTGTAGACAAAAATCATCATGCGCAGTTATCTTACAGTCTATTTAAACAACATCTATTGATCAGGCATTCTGAAGCAGACATAATGTGATGGAGATTAGAATTTGGTGATGATTTTTGACACAAAAGAATATCACCAAATTACAGACAGATAATGAATTGAGTTGCAAGTTAGAACAGAATATTGGGCACTTCTTAGTTATCTTTTGACAAGAAGTGACTTTAAAACTCCAAGAAATGCAGACACTAAAAAAGTTATAGAATCATACAGCTTCAAGAAATCATAATTTGTGTTTGGTTGTTTACCACTCTATCTGTTAGTAAAAGTAGGTGGTCCGTCGTCAATACTTCTGCCATTATAGCTGCATTTGTAAGAATGACACCTTTTGGTTCTCCTGTTGTTCCACTTGTATACATTATTGTGCAGATGTCAGCCTTGTTTTTTGGAGGCAGTTCGTTATTCAAACTTCCCTGTTTTGATTGACCAGTCAAAATCAACGTAGACAGTAATATGCATTCATTATATAGATGAACAATGTGGATTGACATCCTACCAACTCAGAAAACTCCTTCCAGGAAAAGCAAGAAACCCCCGCTTCTTCAGCTTCTTTCTTTTGTGTGCTTGAAATATTTGAAAAGCTGACAATAGCTGAGCAAAGAAAATACATAAATTAGTTCCCCACCCAAGGAACTGCACACTGTCTTTTGAGTATATTAGACAAAAGATAGCAGCTTGACCTACTTTTTAAATTTTCTGAACATCTTGGAAGGCATGATAGAATCTGCACAAAGAGTTACCACTTGAGTGAGGAAAAATATTTGTAGAAGCCAGGAAAATAATTGAGAGACGTGAGTTGCACTGAGTATATTATTTTCATCCATGAATTGATGTTTGACATGCACAGAAACACATGCTGACCATAGGCAAAAAGTGAGAAACAAGGACGTCCCAAGTGCCAACTACAAACATTCCCACAAACATAACTAGCTAAGCAATTTTAGAACCAACAAATTACCAGTTCTTTGAAGTGGCATGGCAAAAATATAAAAAAGAAAACATGAATTGCATACAACCATAATGCTGTCAAATGTCAACTATGAGTTTTATAGAACATAGCATCTTCTCACAGTAACCTTCCTCCTATGGTAATGCATTGTGATAATGCTTTTCATGGGATTTCAAATCTGAGCATCATTTACGAGTGAACAGGTATAACAGATGAAGAGTCAAAACTTATGTTGGAGGTGTTTGGTAGGATAGAAGAAATCAAGTGGGCAACATGGTTGTACAAAACTCTTTACAACCAGGGTACTTGTTACAAAATTTATAAGCATTCCAAGATGCTGTCTGTTCCTGTTATGTTAAAACTAATAAGAAAAAATAGAGGTCCTCAGAGAACAAGAAAAATCTTTCAATGGTTTCAGAACCAAAAACAACAAAAGTGAGGTAACTAATTAAGTTTGATTCTAAATTTATGAGTGAAAGTCCTTGAAGGTAAGTTGAAAATCAATTCTTCGTTATCGATCACAGGTTTCATACGACCTTATTGGTTATAGAATCAGATCATCAACATTTCAAAAATTGATAGCTAATTTAGATCAGTAATGTTTTGTTATTAAAAATAAAAATGAAATTGATAGAATGAGAACCTACAGCAGATATTTTGTTCTCTTGCACGAAAGCTATTGAAACTTCAGCATGGTTAATGATGAACTCCACTGCATTTGGTCCTGTGATGGGCAAGATTACAGAGTTACATAATCAGACTCTTTTGATAACACAACCAAGTGGTCTACAATCCAAGTATATTGATTGCCACTAGGAGGGGGTGTGTGCACCCATAAACACATGGTGAAGATGATAGTAATTAGCACACTGAGATTTATTGATGAAAAAAAGAAAAAAGAAAAACATACCGAGTGTGTCATATAGAGGTACATATGTCACAGCCTGGCTGTTACATGCCTGTTGAAAATCAAACATAAACATCAAAATAACATTACACAGTTCAAACTGTTACTTAAACATTGCTATCTTAGACTTTCATCTTTACTATATAACCTTATAAAACTTGTTAAAGTGAGTTACAAACAAATACCCTTAGCCAAAAAAAAAAAAAGTTAGGAAGCAAAATATGAGGGAAAATGACTGTACAATACACACTGAACTTCTATAACAAGTGTTCTCAATCTAGCTACTAGCCCTTTGTAATGAAAGTTGTATTTCTTAGTTTGTTTCCTAAGAAAGGTTCTCAATCATAATACACTTTTACAAAAAAACACATTTACCATGTAACATCAATATCTATGAAGCCAAGCATGATTGATAACTACAATTATAATGTATGTATATAAATGTATATATACCTCCATTGCAATTATCCATTCTGGACAGTTGGACCCATATATACCACAACGATCACCCTACATGCATAATAACACACATTAGTAGTACTTATAAATTGGATTTCCACATAAACTAATTGCCTAATTCTTTGAAGAAAAAAAATATTTCTAAGTTAGCCAAAGTGCAATTTGGACTTACAGGATTGACACCACGGCTCCTGATGGCAGAGCCCACGCGAATGGCTGTATCATAAACCTCCTGATATGTGAGCCACACATAGGGACCCACCTGTGAATGAATTCAGTCAAATATTTTTATTAGTATTTTTAGTTTCTTCCAATGAAAATTTAGCTTATGGTCTTCACTCTTCAAAGCAATTCCAAATTTCCCAAGTGACAACTTTTTTTCGCAAGTTTTTAAGGTGTTAAGTTATGAGTAGTGCGACATACCACTACGTATGAGAAAAATTGTAAAATTTTATGCCTTACTACAGATTTTAATGCGCTAACTATAGGGAAAAAAAAAATTATAATAATAATAAATTCATAGCTTGTTTACAATTGTTAAAGTCAACGTTTAATAACCGTTTATACGATCATAACTTTTGTCACAATTTGTTGAAGTGGTTAACTGCGAGTATTAAACAATCATGATTGTATGAATTTACTACTTTTTTTTTTCATTGCTTCAAAGTTGTGACAATAATTATGATGACGCAAACAGACAAAAGTTGTTTTGCTAAACTTTCAACAGGCCATGTGAAATTAATATTTCCTGTTACAATTTAATCTTAGCAAATTGTGAAAATTAATGTTGTGTCCCTACTATTATTATTAGCAAGGACATAGACACATGTAAGAGAAGGAGAGACGAAAACGAAGAGTGAGTTGTATTATACCTTTGAGTCGGTGACTTGACGTCGACCCAGCATTGGGTTGCTGGGGTTCCTCTTAGCTGAGTCGCTGCCACAATAAACATAGTTTCAGAGGAGATAACCCAGCATAGAGCCATGGAATCAGACCACGTATTTTAAATGTACAAAGCTTTTCTCTTTCTAATAATGTAGTTTCGGGGTTCTTTATCAAACAAATTATAGCGCTTGGCTTTGAATGTATTACGTTTAAATAAATTGTTCTAAGAATGCTTTTATTAAATCAGCAATTGGCCTATTAGCTCAGTTGGTTAGAGCGTCGTGCTAATAACGCGAAGGTCGCAGGTTCGAAACCTGCATGGGCCATAATCAATTGTTTTCTATTTTTTTTTTCTTTGCATTAGACTACTAATTTTTTTTCTTTAAGTTATATTACTTTCTATTTTTTTTTCTTTACATTAGACTACAAAACTACTTTTTGTTTGGTTTGGGCCATTACTCTATAATTTTCTTATTACAGTATTACACTACAAAAATTCCTTTTTTTTTTTCCTTAAAAATTAGATTAGACTAACAAAAATACTTTTTGTTTGATTTGGGCCATTACTCTACAGTTATTAGGCTACTACAAACAAAAACATTAGCTAGAGTCCAATAATAATAATAATAACGAAATTCTTTGGGCCATTTACCACAACCTTTTCTTCACGACAAACATTTGTATTTGTTTGGGCTTACGGATTCCAGTTACAACAGGACAAATATCCGATAAACGGTTAAATACAACAAGACAAATGTGTATCCATGACAGAGTCACACAGCTAACCACAGCTAAGATTTAGTCTGATCTCCAACCAAAATACCAATAATTCTTAAGAATTTATATTAGTATTTTTTTTCTTTCTATAATGAGAAAGTAAAATTATAATACTTAGTGCCTAGGAATTTATGTTATTTAAGGTCAAAGAAAAATGAGAAGGGGTCAACAGTTTCATCTTAAAATTGTAGATGAGTTTGTCATAGTAATTTATTAGATTGGTCTCAAAAACAAAACAACAAAAAAATCTAAACAATAAAATGAAGAATCTCATGCTTAGGTGACCTGCTCTCTCTCTCTAGCTTGTTGGTTTCTCACCCAACCTTGGTTGATTTTACTTTACATATGTGCTTTTCCATGACTCTCATTGGCCATTGCATGCCCTGAGACTTGTCCATAACACATCTGATATGCTTGTTAGAGAATGGCTTGCTTTGCTAGCCATTTCTTAAAACAGATTTTTCTAATCCTATGAACACACATAGCATTGATCCAACTAAATAAACACATGCAATAGCAATTAGCAATCTAATTCTCAAAAGGGAGTACATGAATGCATATAATATAAACTACAAACCTGAGGAATTGCCATGGAGATTCCAATCCGGCCGGCAACTCCAAGAGACCATCTTTAGCATAAATGCTTCTATACACAGGCCCTGCTGATGGCTTTTGAGCTGTTGCAGGCCTTGATTCCTCAACCTTCACAATGTAGATTTCTGACATTGTTATCAAAATGTAGAAACAGGGTTTCAATTTCAAGAACCTTGTAAAGATGACCTTAAGAGACTGAAGCTTTTTTTTTTAAGAGCTTGTAAAAATGTTTTTGCTGAATTTAACCACAAAGAAAGAGTGAAAGAGGGAGTTGGGGGAGGTGGGACTATGGGAGAGTTAGTTGAGCGCTAAAGCAATAAATTCTTAGATCACATTAAGAAAGATGTGTCTGACCAATTTTATAGGCGTTTTATGACACATTAAAGGTTTTTGTGTCTGTATATGGTGATTTCCTTGCACAGCATTTAAAATGGTAGATGATAGGTGGGTGACTGACCACGAATTACTTTATTTATTGTTAATTTATGTTTTAAACAAAACTTGCTTTCTTGTCTCAGTATTCTTTTTGTTTTTATTTGATCAAAGACAATGATAGGGTTTTGTTCAAAAAAATAAAAAAGACTGTGATAGGCTAGCTTCCAGTGCTGAGTCAAATCCTCCCTCATCTAAACTTCCTACTCCCATATTCTATGGGTAATACTTCAGGAGTTTATATTTTATAAGATGAGTAATGCTAAGAATACTATCTAATTTTTTTTATTATAAGAATTAGTGCTAAGAATTCAATATTTTCATAATTGTGATTAAAGCAGCATTGTTTTCGCTTAGGTCTACTCGTAGTAGCACCTTTTTTATCACGCGGCAATCACAATAAATCATGTCATTAATTAAAAAAAAAATTATTGTATTCTAAATTTATTATTATAGAATAATAGAAAGGAATTGTGGATGATAAAATAATGAAATGAAATTGAAAGAAATAAATAAATATTTTTTTCTCTTAATTTTTTGGAAGTATATATATATATGTGTGTGTGTGTGTAAATAATAATGACATTAAAAAAAAAGATTATATGAGATTCATATGCTTAAAAAATCTAGATTTCTCCTCTATTTCATTATAAGAATTAGTGTTTCTCTCACTTTTGAGAGGAAGGCTTAAGAGAAAATGAAATGAAATATAAATTTTCTTCCAACCATTTCGTTCTCAAAATTTTCAAACATAGAATAAATGAAATGTCTCTTAAAAATCTTGTCCGCTTAAAAATTGCTTATTTCCATTCTATTTATCCTTCCAAGCAAGCTTTCCCCACCCCCCCCTCTTTCTTGAGAAGACTTCCAAGCATGCAAAGATGTAAAGATGTTTCAAATCCAAAAAAGACGTAATTAAATTTGAGTGGTCCAAAAAATGTTAGTATATTTGTTATTCAAACATAAACCATGAAGATATAGATATTGAATTAAATGTCAACCAAAAAGTCGGCCATAATGGGGAGAAATTATAGAGTCCTCTGGTAGGCAATTGATGTGGTCCACCATTCTACTAAAAAACTTCAATTTGTTTAAAATTGCCGAGTTAGTAATTAATTTCTATTTAAAATTTTTTTTCTAATTAATAATTTTAAACAGGTGGAAGTTTTTTAGTGGAATGGTAGACCACATCACTTGTCCACCATGTGGATCTTATAATTTCTCCATAATGGGTGCATCTTTAAAATCATAAACAATGACAACTTGAAATTATTGTGTACTCTCGAAATATCATAAATGTGTACTCCCTCCTCTCATATGAATGGTGAGTCTCACTAATTAAATTCATGATGAGACCCACCATTTATGTGAGAGGAGGGAGTATGCATTTATAGTACTTCAAGAGTACCTAATAATTCATGGTTGCTTTTTTATTTTATTTTATTTTATTTTTTTATACTTAATAAAAAAATAAATATTAGCTTAGCTTAATAGCAATAATAGTAGATTTTAATTAGCTTAATGTAAAATCTCTTGTGCTCAAATAAAATATCTAAAATTCAAACATTGCCTACATAAAAAATTAATTAATATCTTAATTTAATGATAAAGAATAAATTCCATAGAACAAACACTATAGATTTTAAATCCTATTGGAGATGCATTTCATTAGCAATTCCAAGTCAAGTGTACAACCCATAAAAAAGGCTAAAAACAAATACCCAAATCATGATTAGTCACAAATCTGCAATAGTAAACGGTAATAGTCACTGCCGGCCAGTCAATCTCATCCCTACACTGCAGCCATGTGGCTGATTAATAATAGAACCCAGCTATGTTCAGGCTGTTTAATTAGTCTTTACGAAGATATACACAATTACGCGGTGGAGGACCAAGTTTGAGGCTACTGAGCAAGGAAAAAAAATAGATAATGTTTTATTTATCTATATCACATTAGAGTTCTATTTTTCTTAGAAGAAAAAACAAAAGGGTTTCTTCTAACTTCAAGGTTTTCACTTTCTCACAAAAAAAAAAAAAAAAAAAAAAAAAAAAAAAAATGAAGAAGAAGAGGGAGAAGAAGAAGAAGAAGAAGAAGGAACTTCACGGTTTTCTGATGTAGAATTCAAATACAATAATAATAGGTAAAGTTATTTTGATAAATAAATATATAACTTCAAAACTAGCTTATCTAGAATAAAAGTAAAAACAATGACACAACAACTATGGGTGGAGCCAGAACTTTGAGTCAGGGGGCGGTTTTACTATTGGTTGTGTGTGACGGTTTCAACCTCTAATACAGATATTACTTATATTTGTTATTCAAACATAAACCATGAAGATATGGATATTGAATTAAATGTCAACCAAAAAGTTGGCCATAATGGGTGCATCTTTAAAATCATAAACAATGGCAACTTGAAATTATTGTGTACTCCATAAATGCGTACTCTATCCTCTCACATGAATGGTGAGTCTCACTAATTAAATTCATGATGGGACCCACCATTCATGTGAGAGGAAGGAGTAAACATTAATGGTACTTTAGGAATACCTAATAATTTTCCCAACTTTTATGATCTACAGCACCAACAGATCTACTGATTGATCGCTTTTATTTTTTATTTTTTTATACTTAATAAAAAAAATAAACATTAGCGTAGCTTAATAGCAATAATAGTAGATTTTAATTAGCTTAATGTAAAGTCTCTTGTGCTCAAATAAAATATCTAAAATTCAAACATTGCCTACATAAAAAATTAATTAATATCTTAATTTAATTATAAAGAATAAATTTCATAAAACAAACACTATAGAATTTAAATCCTATCGGAGATGCATTTCATTAACCATTCCAAGTCAAGTGTACAACCCATAAAAAAAGCTAAAAACAAATACCCAAATCATTATTAGTCACAAATCTGCAATAGTAAACGGTAATAGTCACTGCAGGCCAGTCAATCTCATCCCTACACTGCAGCCAAGTGGCTAATTAATAATAGAACCCAGCTATGTTCAGGCTGTTTAATTAGTCCTTACGAAGATATTGGCGGAGGCATGTATAAGGGGGGGGGGGGGGGGGGGGCCATGGCCCCCCCAAAATTTTAAAATTTTTTAAAATATATATATAATTATTTTTATGTTTTCAAAATTTAGTATACAAAAATAAGAGTTGGCCTCCCCAAATATTTGAATTAGTCTAATAATGCTCTTAAAAAAAATAATTGGTCTAATAGTTATAGAGATATAATTTTATTTTTCGCAATTCTATTTTTTATTGTAAAATGTGCTTTTATATCTGTTAAATATTTGATAAAATTTGATATCAAACATGTTTGAATCTATATTTTTCAACCCGTTATGTGACAATTAACAAGTCATTGACTCATTAAAAAAAATTTGTCACTAAAATTACACATGAAATGTGTCTTTAGTTGCCATATAATATGTTAAAACAAGGTAGCTTTAAATATGTTTGGAGCCTAACTTATTTCTCCAAGTTTTAGATCATTCATATTTTTGAAAATTTCATTAGTTCAATTGAAAGATTTTTTACTTACTTTAGCATAAAATTTGATAATTTGTATTTAAAATGAAACTTTTTAAAATTTTGACTATGAAAATGGAAAAAATGAATTTTATTTTATGAAAGATCGCCATCAAAAATAATTTTGATTGAAAATACTAAGATCTTTTTTTCTTTTTTTTTTGTTGGGTGTGTGTGTATATATATATATATATATAACTTATCAAATAAAAAAAGTGTGTGTAAAAAAGCGCGCGTGTGTACATATGTGTATGTGGGTGTGAAAGTTGTCTTGATAAATATATTAGCGTCGCAACTTGGCCCCCCAAACAAAAATTCCTGGCTCCGCCCTTGAAGATATACACAATTACACGGTGGAGGACCAAGTTTGAGGCTACTGAGCAAGGAAAAAAAATAGATAATGTTTTATATATCTATATCACATTAGAGTTCTATTTTTCTTAGAAGAAAAAACTTAAGGGTTTCTTCTAACTTCACGGTTTTCACTTTCTCCAAAAAAAAAAAAAGAAAAAAAAAAGAAAAAGAAAAAGAAAAAAAAGAACTTCACGGTTTTCTGATGTAGAATTTAAATACAATAATAATAGGTAAAGTTATTTTGATAAATAAATATATAACTTCAAAACTAGCTTATCTAGAATAAAAGTAAAAACAATAACACAACAACTAGAGACGAAGCCAGAACTTTGAGTCAAGGGGACAGCTTTACTATTGGTTGTGTGCGGCGGTTTCAACCTCTGATACAGATATTACTTAGTTGTTGAGATTTTTTTATTTTTTTTTATTTTTTATGGGTAAGAACAAAATTATTTTTTTTATAGAATTTTTTAAAGGGCAGGGTTGTTTATTTTGACTAAAATTGTTTAATTGAGCTTAATTTTTTTAGTGTTACTATTAGTAATTTTTGTTGTTAAGCAATTTTTATGGGGCTTGTATATTTTGTTTTAGATTTTAAATCTATAATTTTTTTTTTATGGTCAATAAAATGTGGAAAATGCTAGAGATTCAAATTTTTTTTAAAATTATTGATGTGATAAATAGTTATTGGTAAGTAGATAAATGATGTGAGTAGTGGGTCCATATGTGAACCAATAAGAATTTGTGACCAAAACAGTTTGTAAAAAAGTTTGTGAGTATAGTGTTATTCTTAATAGAATCAATGATATTGTTTAAGAAAAATAAAATGTAATTTTATAGAATAAAATCCCTAAAACGGATACATGTACATACATATAATAATATATTTTTAAAAAAAATTGGGGGGGGGGGGGGGGGGGCATTGCCCTCCTGGTTCAATGATGGCTCCGTCCATGATTATCCATATATAAATTGTGTGGGTATGTGATTAAATATATATTTAAGATATTTTTTTAGTTTTTCGTTAAAATATTTGTTTAGTCCTTAATTTGTTCTTTTGGGAAATCAATTCAAATTAAATAGGATGGTTTTGAAAATAATGAAAAGTAGACACCAAAGCAACCCCTAGTCCAATATATGTAACATTATCAATTATCACACTAAGCCAGTATAATGTCTGCATAAATGATAAATGTCCCAGTATGACAATGTAGTAAGAAGGTACAGATCCTTTGAAGGCCATGCAAATAATACATGCTAGCTACTGCCAGTCTACCATAATTTCTGCACTGTTGGCGAGTGCTTTGAGTCTGAAGGTGGAGGTTCAGTTTTGGTCTGGGCTTTGCATGGGCTAGACTGAGATCCACTTGACTTTCTAATATAATGTTCTAGATGAAAATTTTATACAATCGGTTGAATCGTTAATGTTTGTTACATACATAACACGACTAGTTGTATACACATTTGTGTGCACAAACTTGAAAATACATTTCTAAAACACGATTTCACAATTTAACTGAAATCATGTCTTCAAGACACAATTTCAACTAACTCGGCGCACACACTCCGTACACACAGGTGTATAATAATTAGTACTCTTAAGTATATCATTGTAAGAATCATGAGCAATTTATATGGCTTTAAGATATTTAGAGATGACATTGCTAATAAGAAAATTTACGAGAAATATTCAAAGTAAATAACTAAGGTTTGCATTTTTTTTTTTTTTTTTTTTTTGTATATATACATTTCAATTGGGGGAGAGGATGTGATTCAAATCACGGAGGTTTTCATTAGAGAAATCAAGAGATGTCAAATGACTTGGAGATCATTGTCTCAGATTTCAAAGGTTTACAATATAGGGTTTCGGGTACAAGTTTATGTTAGGACTAATATTTTGTAATAGAGCAACAAATTCACATAAAATGATAAAATATAATTAAGATATTGATTTGGTAGGACTCTTTGTAGTTACTTGTATAATAGGCTATTGAAAAATTGGTGGCTTCCACTCAAACAACCAGATATTACTTGTATGAAAGTTGGGTATATATGACAATCGTAATTCTTCCTATATTGAAGCATATGTCTTTGTAGTCCAATATATGTTAGAACTATTTTTTTTTTCTAGAAAACCTTATGCACAAATCAAAGCTAACAAATTTGTCTTTGTTTTTGACATTTGGAGAAGCAAGTTTGAAATTAATGTGTGAAAATCCATTAGTGTGTGTGTGGTGATGATGACTGATGGTTGCACCACCTAATTATGATTGCAAAATTTGACAATACTTTCAAAATATGAAAGTGATTTGGAATTTTTTTTTTTTTTTTATTACTGTTTTGGCGCTTTTCAACACAAGCACATTACCAAAGCCAACCATAATTAAACAAATTTTGCTGCGCAATAATTCCTAACATTGTAGTATTGGTACTATGCTCTTGACCTTTTATTTCATTTAGGCCTATCAAAATGATAGGAAGAAAAATATCTTAATCTATTATTTATGCTATGAATATGAGTGGTTTGCATGCCTAAGCATTATGTTTCGGTGTGGCAATTTTGATTATCAATCATATATGTCACTGTTCTGATTTGTTTTACACCATTAAAAATTATTGGGAATTAACTTAAATCAAATAAATATAAACTAAATTGCTTTGAGAGTCTATTTTGTTATTGATATTATGATCTAAGATCGAAGATTAAGTTACAAGACGGTAAGGTGTTGGGCACCATCTTCTCTATAACTTAAAAGGTCGGTCTTTTGCGAATTAATGATCAATTTATATATATTGTATAATCAAAACATCAATGCCATCCATACCTTAAAAGTAAAATCATTACCAAAAATTCTTTTAAAAGAAATCTGAGATTCATGAGCAACTTGTTAACCTAGAAATCTTTCAAAGAAAAAAGAAAGGGGAAAAAAAAAACACTTGTTAATTAGCCTAGAAATCATGATCAAGGTATTCACACGGTGACACAATCATCTTGAACAACCGTGATGAAGATCTTATGGAAACATCAAGGATCAGTCAATTGCATTTTATCACATGCATATTCATCACTCAGTGTTGACACTAAAACTTCCCCCTTTCAATTTAAGGGGAGGGGGTAAAGATATTCTAACCCAAGAGACCCAATTTATTGTAAGTTCATGTTTTTGTAAAACAAGCAAAAGTAATTCTAATCATATATATTATATTAAAGTGGAAGTTGAGACTCCTATAATATGATACCAAGTGTCCTTATAATTGCCTTATAATTTTGATGCCAACTTGCCAAGTGTCTTTAGATTTTAAATGAACTCAAATTTCATGTTAAATTTCCTTTCAATTATACTCTAATTTAGTGTTAACTATATTTTCATGCAAATTCATTTATCTAAACCTCTAAAATATAAAAAGACTTGATTCAAATTTATTAGCATTTTTCATAATACTATGAAGGTATAAAGTTTGTTACTTATTTGGTAGAAACTTTTATATATGTGTGTGTGTGTGTGTGTATACACACACGTGTATGCCGTGCAAGTACAACAACACTAAGTAGAGTTTAGAATTAATTATTATATATTCACGATATTAAGGTCCATTGTAATAAACAAATTTTAATAAGAGCAAGACTTAGATACAGTACTTAGGTGTTGTTCCTTAGGTTTCCCTCTTAAGATTCTGTCATGTGGATTTTTCCTCATAAGATGAAAGTGTATTTTTTAGTTAAAAAATTACATGGCAGAATCTTAAGAGAAGAACCAAAGGAACAGTACCTAAGGCATTGTACCTAAATTTTGCCCTCTTAATAATAATGAAGCAACTTTTTAGGGCATTTTGTTTTCAACATGTTTATTGATTAGGACATGTTTATTAATACAAGTTCCACACCGACCACTACAAACACTTATTAATCTGTCTACTTTGTACGCTATATAATGAAAGTGCTTTCCATTTTCATCTCGAACTATAATTCTATCTATGAATTGAATTTTCTTTTAATATTTATAATTCATTAGGGGGTTTGAACTCTATTTCTTAGATAACATTATTAAAAACATTAAAGAATACCAGTACCAATTAAATTACAAGGCTCTTGGCCATGAATTAAATTCAAAACCTCACTTGTTACTAACTAGCTAGTATTATAAATCGACATGCATATGTTTTAATACTATACTTCTTTTTAGAGAGTCTCAATCTATGACGTTTGCTCTTAATAATAACTCTCTATTATTAGACCAATATATCAATCGGTTATTAGTGTAGGCGGGGATTGAACCTCAGATATTTTATTTAATCATCAGAGATTTTACTAGTTTAGCTAATTAGAACCCATTTTGAACGGTTTTTAGACCCCTTAACCCAACCAGATTAACCTAGTTAATTAGCCAAGTGATTAACTTAGTCAAATTATGCAAATCTAGGTTATCACAATCAAACAATCATATCAAGTATATAGCAGTAGAAATATAAATAACACAAAAATATGATGACCTAGGAAAACCAAACCGGTAAAAAACCTGGGGAGGATTTAACCTAACTATCCTCAAGGTAAACTTGAATCCATTATCTTGAAAGAATCGAAGTTCATACAATAAGACTTACAAGCCCCCACGCTTGACTTCTTATTGCTACCCACCAGTAGAACTTACTGACATGACCACGTGCAAGCTCCGAGACCACGAACTTCTTCTTTCTTGGATTCTCTAGCAAGTACAAGCACCCACGCTTGTTTTTCTTTAAACTTCAATGGCAGCAACTGAATTGATCATCAAGGTGTTGATAACATCTCCTCCTTGAAAACCCTAAACTTTGTGTAAATGAAAGCTCCTCTAGATCTCACAAGAGATTTACACAAAACAGCAATATGAGCAACTTCTAAAACATGGCTAGGGTTTGCCTTATATACATAGAGCAAAAACATAAAACCCTAAACGTTTTAGGAGTTAGGGCTGAGTTGGAATTATGCAGAAAAAATGCATCTGACCCGATTTTCGATTGATCGAGCCTAAACTTTGATCGATCGAACTAGGCTGAGAAGCACTATTAAATCCTACATCATCTTGTTCCAACTTTACATAAATAATACAACTTTGAGCAAGTTTAAACAAGACTAAACAACTTGTTTTGATTATAGTTTGTCAACAATACATATTAGAGTTCTAAATACATTAAATCCTAAGTCTTTAGAACCTAACACACTTTAATACTATACTTTATAATTGAGTATGTGCAATAGACCATATGTTTTTTCATTAAGTTATTGTATTTTTTTTTAATTTATTAAAGCAGCATGTGGTTTGTCTTTCTATTTGAAATCAATTCCACCTTTCTCTTTCATGGCATATGAGAGTAAATGCAGTCAAGTATGGAATTTTTACTTTAATATTCATAACAAATAATCCATCCATGAATGGAGCAATACCGAATAAAAGCATGAGCAAGTTCCACACCATTTTTTATGTATCCGTTAATTAAAATAATATATTATGTGTGGCAAGTTGTATTCAATTTTTAGTAAAATGTTAATGTGGCGATTTCTTATTAGAGAGTGTAAACCAAGACTTTTACATCAAGTCCAATAGAATTTAAACTCAAGTAAAAATAAAAGCAAGACAATACCATTCAAGTACGTGCCAAAGAGGCCTCAATTTAACAGAACAGCAAGCTCATTGGAGGAGTCTAATCACTAATGAGTCTAATCTAGTACTATGTTTTTTCAAAGTTCAAACGTTTTATCCACTGATGCTTGATGCTTCTTTTTTAAACTAGGAATAGGAAGTCTTCATAAACGTTTATTTCACGGTAAGACTAAGAACATAAGATATACATGTTGATGTTTTGATGATAATGAAAAAGAGATATTTCAAATCCTCTAGCCTTTTTCCTTTGTAAGTTAAGAAAAAATTTACAAAAATTTTCACAATTTCTTATTATAATTGTAATGTGACAAAGTGTAATTGATGAAAAAAAATAGTGGAGCTATATATAAGTAATGATTAACTATTTTATAGTTAAATAAGAGATCTAAAACATTATAAGTTAAAATTTCCTATAAAAAAAATAGTAAAAATAAATTGTAAAATAATCTATGATTCTAAGCTCGCTCGTAAGTTTAATTCCTTCAAAAATTCGCATTTTTTGGGAGTTGTGCCACTGACGCACTGGATTATACCTACATTCCAGCAGGAGAATATTGCTGGGCTGCACATAGGCCCATTTAACCTTTTGATTGGCCATTGGCCCGATCAGGGGATGACGGTTCTTGAAAAGGTACATTGGGGTGCCCAGGGCCGTAAAGCCTGAAGGATGATTCCAACACAAATGGCACTTCAAGCTCATAGATATCGATTAATATCAACCTCTATATATACTAACTTATAATTCTATGCATAAATACACTTAAAAATATATACAATAAAGTATATAATATAATTTTTATATATATAATTTAAATATTATTGATAGTCATTTTCATATTTTGTTAACTCTTTAAAAAAATTTGTAAGGACATTATTATGTAGAAAATATAAATTGTCCATTTAATAAAAAAACTATTGTGAAGCACTTTTTTTTTTTTTTTTTTTTTTTACGATTCATTTTTTCTAAACTCTTTATTTTTTGTACTTAATAACTCACTTGGATAAATATTTATTATGTGGTTTCACGTTTTATTTTAAAATTAAAAAATAAAACTCTTTAAAAATAAATAATTTAGGACACATGGCGCAAAATTGAAACTTTAATTTAAAATTCTAATTTGAGTTTATCTCAGTTTCACCTATTATTATTATTATTATTATTATTCTAATTTGAGTTTCTCTCAACTTTACCTATTATTATTATTATTATTATTATTATTATTATTATTATTATTATAACCGAAACTTTTGGAGCTTCTACAATTTTCCACGTCAGCACAATATTAAAAAAATAGTAATAAAAATAAAACTTTTTTAAACCCTAAACCCGATGCTCTACTTCTCTATATAAAATAATAATAATAAAAATAAAACTTTTCTAAACCCTAAACCCGATGCTCTGCTTCTCTATATAAAATAAAAAACGACTAGAGAGAGAGAGCTATAAAGAATAGAGACCTTTGACCGTGAAACACTTAGAAATCTGAGAAGATGCAGAGAGTTGTGGAGAGAGAAACCTAAGGGAGGCCTCTTCACTACTGTTAGATCGATCTCCCTCCATCTTCCGGTTCCACACAGTTGTCGGTAAGTTTCAGTTTCATGTTCTGTTCTATTCTATTTTGTTTTTTATTTTTATTTATTTGGCTTTATATCTGGGTTATTAGACAAGAAGGTAGTGGAGCAAACACAGGCTACGAAGGGAAAAGATATTTCAAATCCACAATGTTTCTACTCTCTCTCTCTCTGAATCTTTCTATTATTTGCCTGCTGTTTTTCGATTTTTGATCTTAGTTTCATATTCTAGGGTTTTTAGGTTTATTGTAATTATGCGATCAAAATTTGGGCAGTCCTGACTGATTTATAATCTGGGTTTGCTTTCATTTGATTAAAAAATGGGAAATTTCATTGTTTTTGCTGGGCAATTTGGGTTTTAATCTATAACTTATTATCTGATTTTTGTTTTCCTCCTTCCTGTTTTGATATTTTTAGTCAAAGATATATTTACTAATTTCAATTTTTGCTTAATTTCCGATTGTTACTAAGGGGTTTTGTGTTTTTTAGGCTAACTTTATAAGCTACTTGATAATTTAATGTGCTTTTGATTTTAATCCTATTAGGGGGTTTCTCTACTTGAAAAAAGGGTCAAAATTAATGAAGATTTGATTGGTTGGTTTATAATCTGGGCGATTTGGTTTTATATCTATGAATCATTATCTGATTTTTATTTTACTCCTTCCTGATTTGATTGTTTTAGTCAAATTTCTATTACTTAATTTGATTATAGCTTAATTTTTTTATTGTTATTCAGGAGTTTTCAGGTTTTGTTTAGGCCATGAAGGGAATAAGTTACCCACAACTCATTCCCCAACAGGTATTTCTCTTGAAAATAACAATTCTGGTATTTTCACGCTATGTGAAGTCCTTGCTTTTTATGAATTAAGCTTTTGATAAAATTAGGACAACTTTTTTTGGGGGCTGCAAAAGTAGAAAATGAAAATTCTGGAAATGTGTAAGTTAGCTATCTATCTTAATTTTTGAGAGATAAACAAAGGTGGAGTGATTCTGCTTTTGTCTGCAAAGTTTTACAAGGCAGGAACGTTATGATGGGGGAGCTTTAGCTGTTAAACCAGAGAGAAGAACGAAGCAATCCAAGAGAAACTCATTGGGATACACTGTAGAGTCAACAACAATATGCATGCACCTGTTTTCCCATATTTAGTATGATAATTTAAGCAAAAGTCTTATGAAGAAGGTTATTTATATTTATAAAATATAGTTAGTGAAGCTGTCCCTGACCAATTTAATAAGATTTTTTTTGAGTTGATTTGCAAAACTCTTCAAATATTATAAATTTTTGTTATTAGTGCATGTCGTATATTTTTACTTTTTGTTAGTGTTTGATTTGAAATTTTACTTTTTTTGTTGTGCAGGCAATAACCAATGTTTAAACATCATATTATTTTTCAAAATTTTGTTGGTAGACTAAGAAATATGAGACGAGATCACCACACACACACACACACCTTGGATATTAGTGTCGTAATTAACCATTTGTGTGACTTATTCCTTAAAATCCATAGCAAAAATATCCATTTATCTTAACTAAATTTCTCTCAACCCTCTAAAAACATTAATAGTGACATTCATTTTCTCACTGAATTGACCACTCCTTAATTAAAATTTTTTAATATTTCTAAGAACTTTACTGAATTGACCACTCCTTAATTGGAAAATTTTAGTATTTCTAAGAACTTTCCCGTGCATCGCATGGGTTAGCGACTAGTTAATAACTAATAGTTGAAACGTTTTCTTATTGTGTCGCGTGTCTACATATATTGCAGCCATGTTTACATTTTAAAACACCCAAAGATTGTGACTTTCGTGTAATTCAATTTGTTTTAAATACAGTTTTTAGAATTTACTATAAATAACTATAAATAACACTAAAAACTCCCAGTCACATTCTATTTATTCATGGTTTGATTTAGAAACTATTACTGATAAAACGTGTATATATATATCATATCAAAATCCTTCATATCCTATTTCTCAAAAAAAAAAAAAAATCCTTCGTATCCTTAGCACTTTTGAACGTCGTACAATTTCATTGGATAGGCCCAATTTTAAATGCATCTGTTGATGTTGTTCAAGGTGGCCAATTTGTTGAGATGCGAGCAATTGGTGTCAACAAAGGTGATTGCATGTTTGAATAGTTAAAATTTCTAATATTACATGTTTATTTTTAGGGTGCGTTTGTTTTGAGTGAAAATGGTTTCAGAAAATCATTTTACACCCCTTGACCTATTTGGTAAGCTTAGAAAATTTGGTCAAACAAAAATCAATTTCCGTATTGGCCGTAAAATAACCCTGTTTTGGCGTAAAACGATTTCAGGGGTTATTTTACGTTTAAATGTTTTCCACTCCTCACTCTCTCGAAGCTCCTCACAGACACCCTCACAGACACACTCCAAGCTCAGAAAAGATCGAGCTTCGATCCACAAGACATGCCAAACGGTGAGCCTTCACTGACCGAGCTCCAGTCCGACGACCCACCCTCCGCCAACCCGCACTCTGCCGATCCACCCACGGTGAGTTTTCGTCACTGTTTTGAACAAAAAATGTCCGACAACCTCACCATTTCCCAGTCCGATCCACCGTAAAATCAATCCGATCCACCCTTCAGTCCGATCCACCCCCTATTTCACTCCGATCCACCCTCCATTTCAGTCCGATCCACCCCCTAGTTCAGTTCGACCCACCTTCAAACCCATAAACACCAGCCTCCGACCCACCCTCAAACACATAAACACCAGCCTCCGACCCACCCTCAAACCCATAAACAACCCATCCTCCAACCCACCCTCTCGGATCCGATCTATATATAAATATATAAATAAATAAATAAATAAATATATATATATATATATAATTATTTATTTATTTATTCTTGCCTCAGTTGTGTTGGTTGATATCAATGTGAATGCTGTGTTGATGTAAAACGGGAAGCATTTTTCGTAAAATGTTTGAACGAACCAAACACCGGAATTGATTTTCCGTAAAACGAATTCCGAGGCAGCCAAACAGCCTGAATATATTTTCCTTTAGGGGAAAATAATTTCTCTTGAAATGATTTTACGCCCAAAAAAGCATCCCCGTTGAACCAAACATAGCCTTAGTTTATGGGTATTTGGCATTTTTGTTGCTATCTAATGATATTCTATACAATTAGGGTGCAGCAATTGACCGCATACTTGGAGAAATAGTTCACAGTAAATCCATGTCAATGCCAATAGACTAGGTCTTGTGTATCGGACATTTTCTGACAAAGGTATCATTCTCTTCTCTCTTAATGCACAAACACATTCTCTATGTATTATAACTTTTCATGTTCCTCTAAATATAGTATGGTGGACTTAGGCTTCTCGGGTCCCAGGTACACTTGGACTAATAAGAGGGATATTAATAATCTATTCTGGAGAGGATTGATAGATTTTTTATGAATCCTGAGTGGTGTGTCTTGTATCTGAAAGCAAAGATCACGCATTTGCCTAGGTGTCACTTGGACCACTGCCTGGTTCTTCTTGAAACTAGTCCGGGTAGAGATATACATCTCACCAGGCCTTTCAGATTTTAGAAGTTTTGGCTTTCTGATACATCCTTTCCAAACGTTGTCTCTAAGGCTTAGCATAACAATAAGGGTTTGGCTGAATCCATAGACTCCTTCTCCAAGGAGGCCACCTTATGGAATAAGAATCATTTTGGTAACATCCATTACAAGAAGAAAAGGATCTTAGCAAGATTGTATGGTATTCAAAAGGCATTGTCTAATAATCCTAGTGCATCTCTTTTCACCCTTAAAAACTAACTTCACCAGGATCTTGAACTTGTTTTGGATCAAGAGAGGGACCTCTGGCTGCTGAAATCTAGGGTCAATTGGATGATACAAGGGGACCGCAACACCTCTTTGTATCACATGTCTACCTTAGCCAGAAGAAAACGAAATCACATAGCCTCGATTAAGGATGAAACAAGTGAACGGATCACCAATGATAGAGAGGTTACGGAATACTTCCGCAGGGGTTTCATTTCTCTATATTCCATATCGCATGAAGCGGCCACCCATATTCCCCGCCACCCATATTCCCCACCACTCTGTCCAGTGGCATGGTCGATTATCAGAGAAGGTAAAATGCTCCCTTAGTACCATGGTGTCTAGTGAGGAAATTAAAGGTGCTCTTTGGTCCATGAAACCATACAAAGCCTCGGGGCCTAATGGGCTGCATGCGGGCATTTTTCAAAGATTTTGGCTCATAATAGGTGACTCTATTACAAGGGAAGTTGAGAGGGTTTTTGCTATTTCGAGGGTTCTGGACTATCTCAATAAAACCCTTATTGTTCTCATTCCAAAGATGCAGGGTTCGGAAACCTTAGGAAATTATAGGCCTATAAGTATTTGCAACACAGTCTACAAGATCTTTACCAAGGTGATTGTTGCCCGGATTAGACCTCACTTGGATAGCATTATCTCTCCCTACCAAGCTGCTTTTATCCCGGGAAGAAAGGGCACAAATAACATCATTATAGCCCAAGAGCTCATCCACTCTATGGGAAGAGCCAAAGGGGGAAAGGGCTATATGGCAATCAAAATTTACCCTGAAAAGGCATACGATAAGATTGAATGGGCATTTATTAAAGAGATGCTTTTTCAGTTCAACTTTCTGGATAATATTATTAACCTCATCATGAGTTGTGTGTCGTCTGTTTCCACTTCCCTCCTCTTTAATGGGGGCTGCTTGGAGTCCTTTTTTCCTTCTATAGGTATTAGGCAAGGAGACCCTCTCTCCCCGTACCTTTTAGTCCTCTGCATGGAGTATTTGGGCTATCTTATTGAGGAAAAGTGTGCAGCCAAGCTGTGGTTCCCAATAAAAGCCTCTAGAAACGGCCCTGCTTTCTCTCATATCTTTTTTGCGGATGATCTTATCCTCTTTGTTAAGGTTGATCAAGTTAATTGCCATGCCATAAAAGAGGTCCTTGAAGAATTTTGTAAGAAATCTGGGCAGATCATGAGCGAAGCAAAATCTCTGGTGTACTTCTCACCCAATTTTGATCCTAATCTAAAGGAGAATCTAGCTGACATCCTCGGTTTTAGATCGACTCCTAATTTGGGTAAATATCTTGGCTTTCCCCTTAAGCATTCGGGAAGTTGAGGGTAGGACTTTGGTTTTGTATTGGATAGAGTCAAAAAGAAGCTTGCTGGTTGGAAAGCATGCTTACTCTCCATGGCGGGCAGAATGGTTCTCATACAAGCATCTTCATCCACCATACCCACCTATGTTATGCAGAATGTCCAGTTACCCAAGAAGATCCTAAAGGGCATAGATAGGGTTAACAGGAATTTCCTTTGGGGGTCTACTGATAACTCAAGGAAAATGCACTGGGTTAATTGGGAGAAAGTCGCCACCCCGAAGGACTTGGGAGGATTGGGGCTCCAATTAGCAAAGGGTAGGAATACAACACTCTTAGCTAAGCTTAATTGGAGATTCCACTTAGAGAGTAATGCACTTTGGGCCAAGGTGCTCAAGCTGAAATATAGGACTAGACAACATATAAATTCCATAGATGAAACCAAGCTGCCAAGATCTCCTATTTGGAGGAGCTAAAGAAAGGAGAACATGTATTTAAAAATGGCATGAAATGGGTTCAAGGGCATGAGAGTTAGCTTGATTTTTGGAGGGATAGCTAGTCGGATTTGGGTCCTCTAAGGTCCATTCTTCATGGCCCAATCCCTCTAGAATCCTCTAACCTCAAAGTTAAGAATGTCATCTCCCCCCATGGCTGGTTATGGTCAACCATTCCTTTTGAATTACCCTTAGATATCAAAGAGAGCATTCAAGCTGTCCCATTCCTTATTGCAGTTAGAAGTGTTGATAAGCTGGCTTGAAAAAGGTCCTCCAAAGGTGGTTTCAGCTCAAAGGGTGCTTATAGACTTGCTACTCAGCCATTAGAATCAGCTTTCTTTTCGGGTTTGTGGATATGGAAAACATGTACCCTCCCCAATATCCAAATGTTTATTGGGAAATGCATGCATAATAGTGTGGGGGTGAGAGGTTGTTTGGCCGAGAAAGGTCTGCACATCCTAATAGACTGCCCTTTATGTCACACTAAACCTGAAACAATTAGCCATGCTTTTCTTGATTGCAGGTTTGTCAAGCTTATATGGCAGCACTTGGGGCAACAAAGGGGGAATCAATCCTTTTACTCCCAAGGCATCAAAGATTGGCTTGCATCAAATGCTAAGGCCAAGGCTTCCCATAATGCTGATGGAGTACCATAGAATATTGTATTCCCATTTGCCTTATGGTTGATATGGAAACAACGCAACCAAGTGGTATTTAATCATAAAAGCCCCAACCCGTGCCTTAACAAGCTGATCAAGATGCAAGCCACAAAATTGTTTTCTTTGTATTAATTTCCCAAAAAAGTAATCGTTGCATGATCACAAAACAGATCAGGTGGGAAAAACCAGCCTCGGGTTGGCTGAAACTTAAAATCGACGGGTCCTTTGATGATTTGGGAAATGCTGGAGGGGCTGGGCTGATCAGAGATGAGCAAGGAAATTTGGTGGTGGGGTACACCAGGAAAGTGGGCAAAGCCAATAATTTCATAGCAGAAGCGTGGGCACTCAGGGATGGACTCGTGCTATGCAATCAGTTGAACTTGTCAAGTGTCATTGTTGAACTAGATGCAAAAGCATTAGTTGATGCCTTGAATAACCCGGATTTTAATAACTCTGTGATTTCTCCTCTCTTTGATGATTGCAGGCTATTTGCTTCCCAAAATCCCTGGCTTGTTTTTAGACACATCCATCGTGAAGCAAACTCGTGTGTGGATTGTTTAGCTAATGTAGGTCGCCTGCAAAGTCTAGATTTTGTTTTGTATACCAGTCCGCTTGTGGACCTGGTTCCCCTTATTGTAGTTGATTGGCTGTATTCTAAAAGGCACTGCCTTGACACTCTGTCTTGTTGCTAGTTTAATGTTAATTTTTCCTCTCTACCCAAAAAAAAAAACTTTTCATGTTCCCTACTAAATTCCTTTCCTTCCTCTGCATCTCAACATTTCCACCACATAAATTTTTTTTTTTTCTATTCCTTGTAAACCACTAGTCATGCGTTTACAAGTCCTTGGTTAAAAAAAAAAAACCAAAAAACAAAAACCAAAAACTTTGATTACCATCTATCCATAGATTGCAATCAAGAAAAAAAAAAGTCTCTTGATTCCTCTAAAAAAAATTTCGTTTCAGTTACGCTAAAATGAAGATTAGACTTCACCATTTTTTTTGATTTTTTGGGAACATAGAGGAGTGATATAATGAAATAACAAATTGATCCAGTAGACAAACAGAAAATTTGATTGAACTGGAGGCACAATTGAATGTTATCCTTAGACAATATTTGCCCCCACACAAGAGTTGCTAAAGAGTTACTACAAATTTATTCTTAGGATACGACCAAGTTTATTGGGTTCTACAAATAAAAATTTTGTAGAAGACCCATAAGTTTCTTATGTTTCTAAGAAAAATGTAAAAAAAAAAAAAAAAAAAAAAAAGTTGAGAAGAAGTTACCAAATTAATATAAACCACTATTTATACCCAAATGATTATGACCCTTCAATAGGTACTTTTCCATTAAATATGCACATTTTCGGTCAATAGGTACATTTTCATTTAATATGCACATTTTTAGTGAATATGCACATTTTCATTCAATAGACATATATTCAGTCAATGGGTATCTTTTCATTCAATAGACACCTTTAATATATTTCTAATATGAAGAGTTATGACCTTTCAATAGACACCTTTTAGTATATCCAATATAAAGGGTTATGAGCTTTCAATAGACACCTTTTTGTTACACTCTATCTTGTATATACCTATCTATATATACAACATTAACTAAACTAGAGACACAACATTGAACATTCTTTCTCTTATTCATTCCCACAAAGAACTAATAAATAAAATAACATTATTTTCTTCTACCTAACTAATAAAACTTTGTGCTATTTTTTAAAAATCATATTTTTTATATATATAATTTCATGCATTTTTACTTACTACTACAACTCAAAGATAATGGTTTTTTTTTCCTTCTAACACTCATCCAACAGCTATTCCTGTGCATCGCACGGGTTAGCAACTAGTATATATAAAAGCTGAAACATAGTATTTATTGTTACTACGATCATATTGAGCCACATCAGCAATCACATTATCTATTTATTTCCAACCATTTCTCTCCACTATTTCCACCCACGGTGTCATTTTTAATTTTTTTACATTTTCATGTCTCCACTACTCTCAACCTTAATGTCACTTTTCATCTATCCATTCCTCTTCCTTTTATTTTGACTCTTCTTCTTCTTCCCATTCTCTTACTATTAATTTTTCAATCTCTATTCCAATCTTATACATATTTTCTCACACAAAAAACTTATTATTCTCTCTCTCTCTCTCTCTCTCTCTCTCTCATGTTTTATTTTTGTGTGAAATTTTTATTTTTTGTATCTCTACTTTAGATTGATGAATTTATGTGTTCTTTAGAACTTTATTTTGGGTTGATGCAATTTTGTTTTGTGCTTTTAAGTTATTATCTTTTTTTTTTCTTTTCTATAATTGTTAAGTGTTATCTTATTGCATATGATGATAGTTTACAAGAATATAGTGTTACTCTATTATATAGCATGTTTTGGATAATTTGATGTTTGACTCATGATTGTATTTTTTATTCTGACTCTTATTCTTCTCATTTTATTTTCTATTTCTCTCCCGAAAAAAATGATTATTCTCTCCAGTGATGGACCTAGGATTTTAAGTTAGTGGGGGCCAAAATATAAAGAAAAAAAAATTAATGGTTTAGAGGATTTTTTTTAATACTAGACTAGCTAGGTTTTTTTTTTTTTTGTTGAAGTTAGAGCATTCACAGTGGTGGTGCTAAAAATTTTAGTTTTTAGCACCTCAAAAAGCTATTTTATCTATTTTATCACCTCACTTTATAATACACTAAATATCAAATATTATATATTTTTTTTATCACTTCTTTTAAAATAATATAAACAGCTCATTAAATTAAAATAGGAAGAGGGAGAATTTAAGTTTTTCAATTGAAGAAAGAGAGATATAATCAAAATAAAATATTGTATTTTATTTTTAACAACCTGCTACAGTCAACTAGTATTTATGCGAGTTTACTGTAGTTGCAAAAAATTTAGGTTTAACTTCTCTAATAACACATGATTTTTTGGTTTTTTGGTGGCAAAATAATTTTTTCCTGCTAAAATACAATCACTATTGTGAATGTTTTTATTCTTTTTGTTAAGTTTTTAAGTTGGATAGTTGCTATTTAGGCGAGGCTAGCTAGGCTTATTAAGGAGAAGGGGGCCTAAGATTTTGGAAGGGAGCCTAACTATAAAAATAAAATACTATATAATAACTAAAAAAATAAAAAATTTTGGACCCCGGGGGGGGGGGGGGGGGGAAGCCCCCACCTGGGTCCATCCCTGATTCTCTCGCTCTCTTTCTCTCTCTAGGCTAGCTAGGATTTTAAGCTAGCAAGGGTTGTAGTATAAAGGGAAAAAAAAAAAAAAAAAAAAAAAAACCTCCAAATAGGCATCCATATAGTATTAAAAAATTATAAATACTCAAAATCGTTTTTTCTAAATACATTAAGATGTAATAATTTACCAACAAAGACAAAACAAAAACAAAATAATGTTTTTTTAAAATACTGAGCTAGCTATGATTTTTTTGTTGTTGAAGTGAGAGCATTTACAGTGGTGGTGTTTTTAGCTTTTAACACCTCAAAAATGTACTTTATCTATTTTACTACCTCATTTTACAATACACCTAATATCAAAGGTTTTATTTTTTTTATCACTTCATTTAAAATAATATAAACAACTCATTAAAATAATAAAGGAAGAGAGAGAATTTGAGTTTTTTAATTGATGGAAGAGATATAATCTTAATAAAATATTTTATTTTATTTTCAATAACTTGCTACAATCAACTAGTATTTATACCAGTGTACTATAGTTGCAAAAAATTTAGCTTTAGTTTCTCTAATAACACATGATTTTTTGGTTCCTTGGTGGTTAAATAGTTTTTTTTTTTTTTTTTTTTTTAAATGCAATCACCATTGTGAATGTTTTTATTGTTTTTGTTAAGTTTTTGGGTTTAATAGTTGCTATTTGGGTGAGGCTAGCTAGGCTTATTAAGGAGAATGTGGGCCTAAAGTTTTGGAAGGAGGCCTAACTACAAAATTGACATATATAATAACTAATATATATATATATATATATATATATTTGGACCCTGGGGCCCCCACCTAGGTCCGTCCCTATATATATATATATATACATATTATTTATTCTTCCTTGCAACTTTACCTTAGATTGATGAATTATTGTATTTTTTTTATAATACTATTTTGGGTTAATACGATTTGGTAGTGTGTGTGTGTGTGTGTGTGTTTTTGGTTGACATAATACTTAGTTATTTTGGAAGTGAGATTTTGAATTTATATCAAAATACAATCTTGGCTATTTATTTGAATGTGTCTATCAATTATTAAAACCACCAAGATAAATGTGTATAGACAATATTTTTGTTTTAATTTTTCATTGATATAATTTATAACATCAAAATTAAAGTAGATAAATATGTAAAGTTATAACTGCCTAAGATGAATTTGTCAATCCTGTATATTTATATATTTAATATTGTCAAAAATTAAAAGTAAAAAATAAATAATAAAACGAATAATGATATGACCATTAATGTGGTAGATGAGAAGGCTCAACAGGAGTGTAGCAAAAAGCAATATGAAGGTCCAGTTAAAGGCAATAAAGTCTTAATAAATGAAACTATGAAAGTGTATGTAGTCAATTTTTTTTTTTATTTTTTTTTATCACATTCTCTTTATGTTGTTATACAAATTATTACTTTTTCCATTTCAATAGGTAAAGTGTTCAATTTTAGACAAAAAGTCTAATTTTTTTCTACATATTATTTCAAACATTAAATTTATAATATGGTATAGTGTCTTAAAAATGTCTAAAAAAATATGTAGATCCAATCTCATATATCTATATTAGTAAACAAAACCAAATCAATAATTCAAAGCTACTCCTAGGATAAGAAAAATTAAAAAAAAAAATATATATATATATATATATATATATGATAAATTCATTATTAGAATGAGAAATTTGAATACTGTGTTTGAAATTTAAAAAATTGAGTTGTACAGGAAAACAAATTAGGAAAATATAGCGCACAATAACATAATTTAACAAAGTATTGACTGTCTTAAAAATGAATAATATCAATCAAACAAATTCAAAATTAGAAAATGATGATATTTTTTTGAGATAGATAAATGAAAAATAATTTTAAAAATTGTTTAATTTTTTGGGAAAACAAATTATTTTCTACAATCTTTTGAGAACAAATTATATATTATACCATAACTAAATACAAAATAATTATCTATTCCCACGTATTGCTCGGGTTTGCGATTAGTATATATAAAAAAGCAAAGACCTTATGCGGGAGTGTATGAGGTCTTGCCATATAGCACTCTAATTTTGCATTTAACTATTTTTACCTTTTTTTATTAAGCTTTTTTTTACTGTTACCAATAGATCATAGTAACTTATTTTTACTGTTATATAAAATATGGGTTGTTCTTGACAATTAGACCAAATGTTATTTTCTACAAAATAGACTAACTTTTAAAAATAAACCAAACCTTATGAAAAGCCCAAGCTCAGTTATTACCTTACAGATTATGACCCAAGTCTGACCCTTTTCACAAGTAAATCAAAGCCAAAACTCTTACCCATTTACAAACTCTCTTCCTCCTCCCTCACATATAGATGATACTTCTAGAAAATCTCATTCTCATGAAATCATGTCTTCTTTTCTTCTCAATTTCAACTCAATACGTTTTTGTTTATTAGTAATGTTTTATGCAATTTATGCTGACAAATTCTCTTTGTCATCGACCAGTGCAATAAAAATATATATAGAATTTGAGATTCTTGAGGTTGCTGAAATAATTGACAAGTGCATATTTCTAAAATTTATAATAAAAAAACATCTAATAAATAGCATATACTATCTCACAAAGTGTTATTTACATAATATTTTCTTAAAAAAAATTCAATAATAGGAATGGTAAAAATCCTAGGTCCTTTACAAGAAATACCAAAAATACATACAAAACAGTTTTCATAGGAGGATTTATCTTTAAAGAATATGAAGACAATAGCAGAGATAAAATGCATTGAATGGGATCCTACGAAGCATGTTTGTTAATTATTTCAAATTATACTAATCATTTACATGAAAAAAATAATAATATATCATATTATTTACATTAAAAAAATAATACATATTAACTTCAAAGTTCATTGCAAGATATGAATTGCTAGGGTATTGCAACAATAAGCAATATTGATACAACGATGGGTTGGTATTACATTTCGTGCGTGCATTGTAGAAGGAAAGTCAAATCACAATCAAGATCATTTTGGTGTGCAAAATGTGAAACAAAACAAATCTCCCTATCCCAAGGATAGAGGCACTCACATTAAGTACATGCTCTTCAAATATTTATAATATATTCATCTCACTATAACTACTAATATACAATTGCAAGCTACTTCAAATACATATTCAAATTGAAATTTTTTATGCAATTGACAAAACAACTGTTGTGATATTTGATCGAGTTGATGAGAAAATCCTAAATAAACTTGGAAGAGATCTTGCTAAAAAAACGAACTGAGGAACAACTTATTTAAATTATTAAATTATTGTAAAACTATTGATCATAATATAAATTATATTCCTCATATGCAGATTGATATTGGAGAAGGAATCCCACATGATTTGAAGAATATTTTAGGAAAAAAATGCATATTCCTACTTCATTTGAATGAATTCAATCTAAAGTATGGTTTTGAAAATTACACAGTTGTTAAGATTTTTGATGCACCTTCAAGTGACAAAAATGTATGGAAGAAAATTACACAATTTAATATGCTATATTAATTCTTTTGCTATACTATTCCTAAATTAACAAAAAAAAAAAACCATAAAAACATTTATAAAAAATTTTCACATCACTGTTAATATAAGTGCAAATACCTACGAAAAATCTTAGCAACAACAAATCTAAAAGTCCAAACTTTGCAAGATCCAGTTAAGAATCTTCCAGTGCTAATTCATTAGTGATTAACGCAAGTGATGCAACAAAAGGAAAAAGTGATGAAAGCTCAAGAATTGAACAAATAAGGAAGTACCAAACTTCAAATGTTGAAAATGAAAAAAAAAAGATAATGATAACATACCCCTCAACAAGCTTGACAAGCGTCGCCATACCACAATAACAAAGCATTGAAGAAACAAAAAAAAAAAGATTTCGTAATGAAGCTCTTTATTACATCAATAACAAAGATCAATGATATGGAATGAATAAATATGCTTTTACCAACTTTTATTATACAATATTACTCAAAAATTGTTTTTTATTTTATTTTATTGCTCATTACTTAAACTGAATAATTATAATGGATATGTGTGTGCAATTTATAATTGTTGCTTCTTATGATGAATTCATTACTAAGAAAGTTTTATAATAAGTATGTTATAATATATATACAACATTCTCAAAAAATAATTTTACATAAAACATTACAACATTATTCATGCATTGCACGGACAACTCACTAGTTGAATTAAAGCTGGCACAACTTATTTTACAGCAATTTTTTGAATTGTTGATGTGGTAAATTCTTATCGATTTTTATATAGATTCGTCACTAACATCATTTTTTTTACTTGGTAATAACCACCCATCACATTAGCAGTTTGTAACTTTAGCATTTTTCTTCTAAAAAAACAAAAATCTAAGGCACCATCCTGTCCATTTCATGAGGCTTTTATTATAAGAACGAGAGAAATGAACATGTTTTAATGCACAATTTCAAAGTCTTTACATAGTTAACATATGTGGAATATAAAATGCAATATTAGGATAGAGAAAAAAAACAAAATAACAAAAGTTTATTGGACTCAAATTTTGTTCAACTTGGCAAAATTAGAAGTAAAACCACTTGTGTATTCAATAGGTTAAATCACTATAAAAGATAGGGGAAGGATCACCTCCAGTTTTAAAATCTTCAGTGTCCTCCAGTTTTAAAATAGATGAGTGACATATGTATATAAAATGATGCAATGGTTAGGAAAAACTTAACAATTTTTCATACCTCTGTTGCCCCTCCCTTCAACATCTCTGGAGCCAAACTGATCTACTATACATCACCACTGTTCAACCCAAGACTACTACTGCCTTCACCACCTCCACAAGGCCTCTTCGCTGCTGCCTCGCCGCTATCAAAAACCACAGTCGTCGCATCATCAAGTTCGAGCTTCCCTTCAGATCTATTATTTTTTCTCAATCATTTCGCAAAACCAATGCCGCAGATATTTTCTTTGGCCTTCGATATGCAAAACCCAAGAGTTTGAACTCCATCTTCACCTACACGTGCCACCACGTGCGGTGTCGTCGATCCATGCACCGTCACAGTTTCTTCATCGACTGGTGGTTTACGAAACCAACGCCACAATTGTCTTGGTCCGCCTTTGATACGTAAAACCTAAGAAGCCGACCTCCATCTTTGATCTCACGCGCCTCCACGCACAGCCTAAAATTTGGCTACTGATTTATGTGCCTCCACATGCGGCCTGAAATTTGGCTACAGATCCACACGTTGTCCAAGGTTGCTGTCGACTGTTGCTCTGACTCCAACGAGCCCATGCCTTCTTCTTACACTTTTTATCTCAAAAAAGGTTTGCTTTTGCATCTATTTTTTAAAACACAAATTGCTAATTTTTTAACCATTGGATCATTATATTTACATGTGTCACTCATCTATTTTAAAATTGGAGGAAACTAGTGGTTTTAAAGCTGGAGGTGATCCTCTCCCAAAATATCTCCCAATCAATAATACTATTCTAATTCTCAAATTCTAAGGACCGGATGTTATACTTATACCAGGTGGACAATAGGGTGTGTGGTGGCAAAACTCTTGTATGTGCTGGGCGCATGAGATATATGTCTCACTAACATGTGAACTCTAGGTGTGGCAAAACTCTTGTTGACTTCATCCATGACATCATCTCTCCACATCAATTGCCACATTATCCCTAGCTGATGTCAACGTGCCACATGAGCCTTATCCGACATGTCAGCTCGCACAGTTTTGCCACATGTCTTCTCTTGGTCGGTCCATTTCATCTTACCAACCCAAACCAATTTACCTGGATCTGACCGTGGAGTTCTGACTCTATATGTTTGAATTTTGGTTGTTGAGTTGTTGACTTTTGATAGTTGACTTTTTGGTTGACTTTTGACCAAATATGAAAATTTTCAGTTGGGCCTATCTTGCTCAATTTTTCGCGTAGAGTCAGATTTTGAGCTCAGTTTCTTTATTTAAAACTTATAAGTTGTTCATATGATCCATTTCTCATTCATTTTGGGACTCTTCTACATACAAAGACTCGCAAACCATGCTTCATCAAGACATCATCTTCACCGATCTTTTTCAGGCCTTCAATGTAGCCATTCTCTAGCCATAACAGCCTTTCTTGGTCATTGATGTAGCCCTTCTTCAGTATTTTTCAGATGTTGTCTTCTATGTGCATGTCTTCATGGCGTTTGATCCTTTTGGTCTGTTCCAAGGTTATTCTCAGGCTTTCTTTGTGGGCTCCTTAAGGCATTTTTAGGGCTTCTTCAAGGCATCTTTGTGGATCATCTTCATGGTAGCTTTCTATGTGTGCAAGCCAAGCCTCCTACTTATACTAGAAGTTTATTAGTCTAGGGTTTAGCCTATTATATGTGCCTATGTTATGGTTTATTATAACATAAATGTACTACACTCTCATATATTAAAAATGTAACTCTTAAGGGCTTCATTCGTGGACGTAGGTCATTAGACTGAATCACGTAACCCTCGTGTTCTTGTGTTCTATATTTTATGCCTTTGCTTCCATATCTATTCTAGCGTATTCGACATAATATATCAATGCTAATATTTAACAAAAAGAACATAGTTAACTGCATTAGAAATCTGGGGTAACACTTCCCTAGTAATAAACAAAAAAAATTTATGTGCATTTATCTTCTGATTTTTCCAAAACAGCACTAATCATGTTGAAAGAGAGACTTGAAATTTTTTTTTTGGTTTCTTGAAATATGTTTGCTTTCATATTTCTTATTTGGTTTTCTCACTGTTAAATAATTCTTATTTTCCACTCCAACAATGGGAAGAAATAACATTAAAAGAAAGGAAACTGTATGAAACACTGACCATCATTGTTTGGTCAAGAACTTGTCTTTTGCCATGGAAATTTCATTGGTAAGAAAGTATCTGAACAGAAGTTACTTCAAGCGGCCAGAATTTGCATGAGAGATTAGCAGCTTGCCATTTTTAAATTTTTTTTTGTCATTAAATAGCCTACTATTTTACCATAGTCAACTTCTGCAATTACTTTATGCTAAAACACCTCTAAAATATTGCAGGCTTTAGTCTTTTCTGTTTTCAGTTGGGTTGTAGCTGTTGTTACGCAGATAGTTTCTACAGCTGTCTTGATGTTAGTACACAGTTTAGTCTTTGCTAATAGCTGCTGCTTTTGTTAATGAAGTTACTGATTCTTATAAAATAAAATAAAAAATTTTAAAATAACTTGTAAGTCTTCAAATACATTGGCGAGCAGAGGACTATTAGATATGGAAAACCTAAAGATGGAAATGGAAATCCTTTTACTGTGACTTGGAAACAAACTAGAAATTAACAAGTCTAATGGAACAAGAGGACCAGAAGTTGTGGGACTTGTTATTCACAAAACAAAGCTACCCTGAAAAAGAATGCCACAAGGAATTGAGCATAAAAAGTGAAATGGAGATCTAATAAGAGCATTTATCAACTAAAACAAACCAATGAACCCATGCTTCTGTATTAATTATTCTAGAATCTTGTGGACACATGAGAGATAGACATCCAACAGCAACTTTGATTAATATGTCCAAAATGAAGTAAAGGAAGCAAGCAGGAAAGCGTTCTGATTCATCATAATTAGCATCAATTAAATTGAGTTTCATCCCAAAAAAAGAGTACTATATTAAATAGATATTTAGCTGGACAAGCACCTGAATGCAATATTATTTTGATGCCAAGTAAATGAGGAAAACAGGAGTTGAGAACTCAGCCTATACTTTCAGCTCATATGATCACTTAATCCTCAATTAGTCTGCTGGCAAATTGAGCAATCTAATGCCGTTCACCTCCTTTCTTCTTACAGTACTGTTTCTTCAACGAAGGACAATGTTCAACTATGCATGGTTAAAAAGGTGAGGAAGGCACCAACTAGCATGTTCTTGTGCTCAGGGCTAAAACTGATTTTGGCACCTTTTCTTCGGCCAATCAAACTGAAACAACAAGCCTCACATGCAACCTAGCAGAAAAGAACAACTGAGATAAAGGAAGCTAAATTTAAAAAGGATCAACCTTTGTTACAATAAATAACTTACCTAGTGGTGAGCTGCAGTACAATATTTTCGTATGGACTTCATGGCACTCGCGTTTGACATAAGAAAGTGACCTCGCAAAAACACCTAAAAGAACTCATTTAGGAGGTTTAGACACTCGCCTTGTCTGCTATGAGGAGATCTGCACTAGTCAAATAGACATTGAGTTAACAAGTGTCCAAGCAATCTTTTCTCATCAGTAATAACATTTTCACACTTTTTATTAATTAAAAAAAGGCATTAATTCATCCAGGCACTTAACTGGTCCAATTCAACAGGTACATGACCAAGAATTTTGCGTATGCACTTTTCCATGTTTCCTTTGGAAGCATTTCTTCAACAGAGAACTCCATCCTATCGTACACCGAGTCCTTGAGAGCTCCTCCATACTTTTTTGCATACAGAAATTGATCAAAAACCATCATTATTTTCATCAATTGTCAAAAGCAGAATCAGTATTGAAACTATTTTTGGTTTCGAGATAATAAAGCTTGGGGAAAAACAGAATCAGGCAAAGAATAATACGCTTCCCAGAAATTCATTATTATTATTATTTTCATCTTTTATCAGGATTGAAACTATTTTCCAATATTAATAAAATTTTCTTCATTATCAAAAAATTATCTGTCCAAGCATAAAAGTACAAAAAGAATTATATGTAAAATTAAGATTAAACTTAGCTGGCCAAGCAGAACAAATACCTGATTGTCAAATAGGATTGGATCATGTCTAGACTTCTAGCTTAGGAAATGAATTCATCTCCAATTTCTATGAAAGGGATGTGAGCAATCTTGCGCCATTCTTTCCCCTTCTTCCTTTGCAATCGTTTTGTCAACAAAGAACATTGACGGATCTGTAGGTGAGAAATGGAGATAGGCAGCCCCTTTTTAGCTGGCATGTGCTTGAGCTTGGGACAGTCTTTGATCCACAATTCTTCAAGAGAGGTAAGATGTTTAAGCCCCCTCTTGTCCAATGATCTCAAATTTGGAAATCCAGCAATGCCAAGAGTGCTAAGACTTGTGGGCAGTAGATTCTCTTCCGGAAAGGACTGGACATCCTGGCAATCACCAGCAAGATTGGAGAATAACAATATTTGAAGAGAACACAGTCTTTGCAAACCCCAATCCATCCTATTGGCAAAGAGTTTTTCTGATACATCGATTACAAAACGATTTAGATTGGTTGGCAGACCACCTTCTGGAAAAGGATCAATCTGTGGACAATCTTCTATATACAAAGATTGAAGAGAGGGGAGGAGCAAGTGCATGTTCTGAGGCAGTGACACAAGACGAGGGCAACTAGTGACTTTTAACCTTGTGAGGTTGGGAGCTGGCAATCCTCCACTAGGAAAAGCTACAAAATTAGGACATTCCTCGATTTCCAGCACTAGTAGATCAAGGTGACGTCCCTCTGAAACTGAAAGGGACTCCATGTTTCTACACATTTTGATTCCAAGATAATAAAGCTTGGGGAAAATGTCTAAGGGGAATGACATGAGAGAATTACAGCTATGGGATATGTACAATGACTCAAGGGAGGAGTAGGATGGGCACGCCGGGAACTGTAATTCCTTACAATTCAAAATACCAAGCTTTTTTAGTGAAGTGAGTAGACCACCACGAGGAAGAAACTTGAGCACTGGACAATCCCAGATTATCAACTCTTCTAGGCAATGGTTGTGATCCATTGCTCCATCAAGCAGGGACTCCAAGTTATGGAATCCTTCCATGCTGAGCTCATTCAATTTAGGTGGCATTTCTTTCAACAGCACCTCATTACAAAACATTAATCGCAAATCACGGATTGCAGGAGCACTTGGGAGAGAGGTCTCAAGCTGTGAGCAATTGCTAACCACCAATGTGCTCAAAGAAGGAATCTGCTTAGGCAAGCTTCCGCTTAGTTTCGGACAATCCACAAGGTAAAGATCTTGGAGACGCAGGAAAGCTCCCCCATGTTCATTTTCACCATCATAACAAAGCCATTCCTCCCACTTCAACATTCCCTCAAATTTCAAAATTCTCAAGGATGCAAATGGTGTAAAGGCAGAGGAACAGCTACCGTAAAAGTCTGGACCCACCCTAACAACATCATCAAACCCAACAATTGAGAGGTCTTGAAGAGAGGGGAGCTGCCCAAGTGATGGCAAATTGGGGCAACATCTACAAGACTTTAGATGAAGAACGGTTATATTTGAAAATGAACGATCTCCTACCCAACTTGGAAAGCTTGTGCCACTGTAGCTGTTGATAAAAAGCCTTTTCAAGTTTGTATGAGGCAGAAGATGCTTGAGTACTTCTCTTTCACTTTGAGAAACAATGCCATTGGTATCCCATTCCAACGTTAGTTCCTCAAGGTGCCTCTTAGCCTTCAACTTTGCCTTCAACACATCCATCGGATTAATCACATTCTGGAGCTTTGATATCAAAATGGTTCCCCGAAGATTTGAAAGTTCCCCCAACTCCCCAATTTGGAATCCGCTATCCTTGTCAACAATAAGTTTCGTCAAAGTTCGAAGACGCTTCAATTCACCCATTTGTATTGGCATCTTCATAATGCTAGTTCTAGAAATATCAAGATGACGTAAATTAACAAGCTTTCGCATATTTGTTGGTAACATAACAAGAAATTCACATCCTGATAGATCCAATGTCTGCAAATTGTACAATTTACAAACAGAGTTAGGCAACCTCTCAATTTTAGTACAAGAGAGGTCTACATAACGTAGATGTATGAAGTCTCCGATTGACTCTGGCAACCCAATCATATTACTATAATGAGAAAGAGATAGCACACGTAAGCATTTTAGCATTAACAACAGATCATATGGTACATTCTTTGTTAAGTAGAAGTCCACATTTGCTTCATGCGATTCTAAAGGAAGGAAGGTGCGTAATTGTTTAGCTTTGTACAAACCCTGAAACCTTTTCGAGGTTTCGTATTGCTTTTTTAAGTACGAAAAATGGTGAGTCTTATGTATTATTTTGTTTATTTTGTCTCCCTCCAATCTAAAACAAAATCTTCCAGATACAAATTTGGCTAGATCATGGACAAGGTCATGCATTACAAAATGCAATTTATTGACATTTGATCGTTGTATGAGAGACCTCGAAACTAGATCAATGAAGTACTCATCACCTACATCTTCCATTTCTCTATTGTCATCGGGCTGTTGCAAGAAACCCTCTGCCATCCACAATTGAATTAATTCTTGCTTTTTGAATACATAATCCTTTGGGAATAGTGAACAATAAGCAAAACATCGCTTCAAATGTGAGGGCAAGTAATTGTAACTTAATCTTAAAGCTGGAAGAACATCATTAGGCATCCCCCAAATTTCGCTCTCCAAAATCTTATCCCATTCCTCTACATCTAGTTTATAGCGCAAGAGAGCACCAAGTGCTTTTGCTGCTAATGGTAAGCCGTCACACTTCTTGATTATTTGTCTACCAATTGCTTCTAGTTGTGGATATGCCATAGAGTTGCCATTTACAAAGGCATGCTTTGCAAATATCAACCAACAATCTTCATTTGATAGGTGATTTAGATAACAAATTGGAACAGTACGCATGATTGATGCAACATGTTCATGGCGTGTTGTCACAATAATCTTACTTCCTGATGCCCCATATTTAAAGGGATTTCTTAAGACCTCCCAATCACCAATTTTCTCATTCCATACATCATCAAGAACTAAGAAGAATTTCTTTCCCATCAAACTCTCCTTCAATCTAGTTTGGATCATATTAAAGTTTGTGGTGTCACATATCTGTGAAGTGACTTCCTCAAGAATTAATTTTGATATCCTAAACAAGTCAAATTCTTCTGAAACCCAAACCCAAACTCTAAGGCTAAAATGTTCTGTGATTCTTTTATCGTTGTAGATAAGTTGAGCAAGAGTGGTCTTGCCAACTCCACCCATGCCCACTATGGGAATCACACAGAGGTTGTCAATGCATTTTGCATCATTTGAGAGCAGCAAGTTGACTATTGGTTCTTTATCAGAATCCCTACCATAGATTCCAGTATCTTCTATTAGAGAAGTTGTGGGCAATTTTTGTGAAGATTTCCCTCCAACACGTTCCCTCAGACCTATAACATCCTTTTGCTTTGCTAAATCTTCCAGCCTTATTATGACTTCTTCTATCTTTGATTTTAGTCTTATACCAGACCGATTAAAAGAAACAGGGATGCAGTTCCGTACCTTGTTCTTAGCTTCCAACTGGCATTGCAAAGCTTCAGTAGCAATCTCATCCAAAAGGTCCTCTGCGTCACAGACAGCATCTCTGAGCTCATCAAGCCACCTTTTCACAGGTGGGTTAGTGATTTCCTTTTCCTCTGCATCATTGAGCACTGCGTTAAGGGCCAGACACGATGTCTCTAACTTCACTAGCAAGTTATCGGGAACTTTTCTTCCTCGGATGAAGTCCAGGACCTCCGGAGATGCCATCCTGTCAAACAACACTTGAAGGGTTGCAGACAGAAATGCTCCTCCCACTGCAACGGCAGCCATGCTTTTCTTTTTGCAATGAAAAGAAATTGGAAAGGAATGCTGATAGATCGGTTTGTGGCGTGAAAGCTTGTGCACTTCTTAGTCTTTGCTAAATGCAGTACTTGGTCCTTACAAGATTAGGTTCATGGCTGCGTTTGGTTTAAAATAACAGTTTTCAATTTTTTTGAAATTACATAGGTAAAAAAGTTTGTGAAAATATATATAATATTATTTAAAAAATGAAAACATGTATTTAAGGTCATATACAAAATAGAGCCTTAATAGTTGGGATTAGGATGTATTGCATGGTGAAATTCACCCACTTTTGGCTTACGATATTTTTTCATTTTTTCCTTTTTTTTTTTTGAGAGAAAATGATAGTAAACTTTATTAATACAAAACCATGTTATACAATGGGGAAGAGAAAGATGGACATTCTTTTAACCAAATAATGACCTCCTCATTTTCTTTTGCAACACTAACCAAAGCTAGCACAGCACGATATTTTTTCACTTTTTCCTTCTTTTATTTTTATTTTTACTTTTTACTCTTCTGGACTTTTTCTTTTAATATTTTTTAATTAGTGACTAAGATTAAAAGTTGTTTTTTTTCCACTATCAATTTCAGCAATTCATAAATATTGGTGCAGTTTGGCCTCAACGTCTGCGTCTGGAGGCTGCATTTTCCTCCTCTTTTTTTTTTTTTTTTTTTGACTTTGGAGACAAAAAAATCGGTGCATGAACAGTGTGTGCACTGTTCATGCACTGTTTATGCACTATTCATGTAATAAAAATTATTAAAAATGGGTCTCACGGTACTATTTACACATTTAAACATTATTTTGCTACAGTGTTTTCAGTTTCAGGAACAATAAGTTCAATCCAAACGGACCCATTATATCAGGTGCGATATAAGTGTGCATTTGGGTTTTGCGTCTAGCTACTGCGTTTGCAATTTGTTTTTTTTTTTTCTTTAGCCACTCTTTTTGACTTTAAGGTGTAAATTGTGCACACCAGTGAGTTTCGTGCACTGTTTACGGGATTTACAAATCTCACTTTTCAATAATTTTTTCATTAAAAATAGGTCGTACGATATTATTCATACATTTAAAAATTATTTTATTAAAGTGTTTTTAATTTTTAATTTTTAACTGTATCTAAATGGAGCCTAAATATGAAACATAATCTCAATCTTGACAGTTGCACGCGGGATAACCTTACTACTTGGTTGACTTGACCGCCTACCTTTGAGGAAAAGTACTTGGTTGACTTGACCGCACAATTTTAAGGAAAAGTAGGAAACAACACCACAAAGAAACAATGTTGCTCATTCACTGGATTGAGAAAAATTATTGAATACTAGGGTTATTAATTCGCCGGATTCAAATGTTTGAATAGAAGATATACCATTAGATATTTTTCAAGTAGTTTAAGTTGATTTAGTCTCTTTGATTAATTAAATGATTAGTCTTCATTGTCAAAAAAGAAAAAGTATTAATTTTAGTAATTTTGCTCTATAAAGTTATATTTTGTTCCCTTAACAATATTATATCATCCATTATTTTAAGAGTAATGTTATTGTTAAATTACTAATATTTAATCATTTAACCATAATTCTAACAGTTATAACTTATAACTATAAACTTTCTTATAACATTTTTACAAATTATTGAGCTAACAAATTGTTAGTGGTTCACACACTTACATTACTTTTTTATTTACTAATAATCATCCCCACATTAGCAATTTATAAAACAATTTGTAGCTTAAACATTTTTCACTTTTTAAAGGCCATAAAAAAATTAATAGATCTAAATCTAAAACAAAATATACATGCCCAAAAAAATTAATCCAACAGCAAAAATGATCAATAGTAAAGCTAAAAATAATTAAGTTCAATTAACTTATTTTACCTAAAATAAACACCCTTTAAACAAAATAAAGTTTTTCTTATCCAACACTAATGCAACAAAGACAAATAATAATAATAATAATAAATCTCAGTGATTAAGCAGCAGGGTTAGAGGTCGGAGCCGCCACACATAACTTACAGCATAACCGTCCTTTAAATCCAAGTCTTAACTTTGTCCCTGGTGGTAGGCCAATCCACGAGTCGAGTTGGGTCAGTTTTGGATCTAGCAAGGACTCAAAGCATCGGTGTCAGGTGGAGGGCAGATTGGTGAAGGGACCCAAAACTGACCGTTGACATCAATTGGCTGAGTCAATTTCGGGTTTGGGTGGTGCTCAAGTCAGTGCTAAAGTTTGTCGGAAACTGCAAATCATAGTTGGAAATTGCAATTTTTTTTGCTGGAATATGCAAATTTTCACTAAAATTTGCTGTGATTTGGCTGGATCTGGCTAAATCCCACTAGATTTAGTCAAGATTCGCCGAATCTGGTAGAGATCTTGCTAGATCTAGCTTAATCTTGTCGGATTTTGTATATAGCTCCAATTGAGTTCGGGTGGCTCTGGTTTTGGAGAAGGAAACCTACCACTTGACCCATCGTTGTCAATGTCAGTTCTTGAAAATGGAAACCCGCTGCTGATTGATTGGAGCTTTGGTTTAGGCTGAAATTGGGTCAACGTCAAGCGGTTTGGTCGGGTTTTCGGGCTCTGAACGGGTCTGGGCAGCCCTACCTGCTAGTGTGTAATAATCAATGCTATATGAATATTATTCTAAGAATCATGAGCAAATTATATATATAGCTTAAAGATATTTAGATGACATTGCTAATAAAAAAAATTACAAGAAATATTCAAAGTGATTAAGGTTCCTTTTTTTTTTTTTTTTTTTGATACATTTCAATTAGGGGAGGGGATGATTCAATTATGGAAGTTTTCCAAATTTTATAATATTGGGTTTCGAGCACAAGTTTATGTATTGGCAAATATTTTAAAGTAGAGAAACAAAATCACATAAAATGATAAAATCTAATTAAGATATTGATTTGATAGGACTCTTCGTAGGTACTTGTATGATAGGCTATTGAAAATTCAAAATTGGCGGCTTCCACTCAAACCACCAGATATTGCTTGTATGCAGGTTGGGTATGACAATCGTAATTCTTCGTATTGAAGCATGTGTTTCTAGTCCAATACATGGTAGCACTAATCTTTTCTAGAAAACATTATGTACAAATTTAAGGGCGGAATTAGGACTCAAACTTAAGAATGACCAATTAAAGAGTCTTTTGTTTGAGGATTTTTACAAGTTGGGATATCAACACTAGAAGATAGCAATACAACATCATCGTTATCGGGTTTTTTAATTTTTTTCTATTTTTTTCTTTTGAAAAAAATTAAACATTATAATTAATTTACTATGATCTACAAATTAAATAAAATTTGTATTAATTATAAAGATTTATTATAGTTTTAAAAATTGAATTGAACAAAGAACTGAAAATGAGAAGATCTTGGTTTTTTGTTTTTTTGTTTTGGGTTAAAAAGGGGATTGAATCAATAGTCGAATGGTGACATCATGTTATAATAATGTGATAAATATTATAAATATATAAAAATTTGACTTCATTCTTTTTACATTATTCTATGCCCAACCTTTTATATTAATAAGTAACAACTATAGTTCAAAGTTTAAAACCAAGTCTTTCCTATTTTCTTATAAATAAAAAAACTTTTTTTTCTAAAAAAATCTTCTTATAATTAAAAAAAAAAAAAAGGTTTAAAACCAAGTCAACCACTAAATAATATTCATGCATTAATATTAGAAGAAATGTATGTTGAGAAAATAACATTTATTGGTGAAATAGCTAAGAAGAGAGTGAATTCAAAAGTTGCAAGTCTGAAAATCTAATCAATCATATATATATATATATATATATATATATAGACCTCATGTAGAAAAACTTGAGGTTATACCAAGTGGCGCATTCGAAGCAAAAAGAATTGAAATATTCTTAAGTGCCACTTCCACGATAAAGATAAATTAAATATTGACTTTTTGTTTCATTTAATTCAATGTTTCAAGATTTTTCTAATTAAAAAATAAATATTCTTTGTACTCTTTGTGTTGACACCCTATTTTGCAACCTGCATTTAACCTCACATGGAGGGTAAAAGAGTAATTTCACATTGGAAATATGCATCTTGATTCTGGTCATTAGATCTTTAATCTCATTTCATCAAAATGATCTTAATGTTGTAACAATCAAATCGATTGGTCATAAGCTCTAATCGGACCATTAGATTGAAAGTTATCATGAAATTAAGTTTTAATGACCGAGATGCACTATCACAAATTGAGTCCGACTATATGTGATTATGAACAATTGATTCCAATTGGTTATAATTATAACCAATTTGAGATTAATGGCGTGTCATAATTTGATTAGCTAGGATTACATTTTATGGTAAGGTTGCACACACATAATTAATTAAATAGTCAAACATTAATTATTCAATAAGTAATTTGTGCAATTATATTTTAATTAGGGTAAATTTAGAACTAATTAAGTCTTAAATGGAAGTGATTGGAGCCTATTAATTTTAATTGGAAACTAATTAGAGACCTATTAATGTCAATTGTGCTGAAATTATTTTCTAACAAATGACATTTGCTCACCATTTCATTGATATCTTTTATAATATTTTGAATCTGTGAATAAGGTTAATTTTCCCAGAAACTAGACATCCGGAACTTTAATTTGAGCATAAGAACGAGACAATTCCGATCAGAATTGAGGAAGATATGATTTTTTGAATTTGGCTCTACAGGCTGTTACAGTAGTTATGGGAAAACGAAATTTTGCTTGCTCCTCATTCCCACCAATCTCTACATTTAATGCACCAAATTTCCCCAAAAGCTAAAATAAAGTATAAGTTCATGATTTTTAGTCAACCCTCATTAAATGACATTCCGTTCATATTTTCTCTACCACTACTATATAAACTCCCATCTCCGGCATTCCAAAGTACACAAAAGCCCTCTCTCTTTTCCTCTCTTGAGTTCTGGTGAAGTAGAGTAGTCTTATTATATCTAAGTCTTCTTGAGACTCAAGGTATTGAGTGAGACTCACTCTCTCTCTCTTAACTTTTCTTTTTCTCCACCCTTAGGACCTTCACCAAGAGTCTCCTCCTCCATCATATGGATCTTGCATGAAAGTATAATCTATTTCCTTAACTTGTTTTTTTATGTTGCCATGATGAGAATTTAAGATTAAAGCATGATAGTAATTATTTAAATTCCCTTGAATATGTTTGAATTTTCTTATGTGTTCTTCACATGTTCTTAGTTGTTCATTACATGTTCATGCATAACACTAGTTTTGATCTTAAATCCACATCAAAAATATGAAAAAGATGTTTATTTAATAATTCTTTCAAATTCTTGAATCTAGAATATTATCATCCACACACATTCACTAGAATTTATTTTTTAATCCAAATGAAATTCTTAATAAATTAAATTAGGGTTTATCACATGCACACTGTAGACGACTAAATTTCTTAGTTCGAAATAAATCAAACAAGTAAAATAGTTTCACAAATGCGAATTTGTATTGATGAATATGTGGTACAATTCTCTGAAATTAAAAAAGAGTGATTCTCTGATTCGATCTCCTTGAAAGACTTTGTTGGTTGGAATTGTATTAATGTAATTTTGACTCGAACACCAAAAATCCTTTGATTTGGTTGAAGGATGGATCGAAAACCTTTGAAACAGAATTAGAATGAATCTCTAGCTATGAGCTTATTAGAAATTCTTTGTTCTTCACGTTCTTCGTGTTCTTCATGCGTTCTTCGTCTTCAAAAGTTTTTTGTGGAAGTTCTTCGGTGCTTTAGAGGCTAGAATCTGTAGAACTTCGTTGATTTACGGTTTTTAAGGTTTCTAAAGGCTTTTGAACTTGATTCCAGCAAACTTCAAGATCTAGGCAGATAGTTTGAATGATTCTACTTCAAACGTTCTTCAATTTTGAGGTTGAAGTTCTTGGAGGCTTTGAGGCTTGATTTTTGCAGAGCTTCTGTACTTCTAAGTGCTTCTGAATTTTTTTTGATGCCGCCTATGCTCTAGATGGCTTGGTCTTCTGGTCCCTTTAAATGCCTTAGAAAAGTTTCTATTTATAGGAGTTTGGGGGTGGGTGAGTGACACGTGGCGGAATTTGATTGGTGACACATGTCACAATCTAATTGGTCCATTTATGTCATCGCTTACACACGCTGGATTGCATATGTCATCATTTACACGTGCTGGACTGCTTATGTCATCACTTACACGCGCTGATGTGTGATTGGTTTTTGCATGACACTTCGCAAATTTCTGTTGATTTCTGAGTAATGATAGCAAAACCTAATAACAATACGTGACGCTTTGTAATTGGCTGTATTTTGTGGACTTGGTAGTATAATGTGTCAGCTTGTGATAGCTCGGGAATTTTCCCTCTCTACACACACACATTAAATTTAACATGCAAATTGATTGATAACATATTGGATGATGTGATATGAATGTTAGCCACCATAGTCTAGAAGACCGGTTTCACCGGGCAGGGTGGGTGCCTAACACCTTTCCACCTTGTAACATAGCTTCCGAGCTTAGATCAAGGGTTGATAGATTAATATTTATCCTTGTAATTTTTAATTTCTAGATTGTAACTAGGAAATAAAGCCATGTACTTTATCTTAGATTGTATCTAGAACCAAAGCCATGTAATTTTCCTATGATCAATGTAAATTCAATTTCAAGTTAATAAAATGAGGAATTTTTTAATTTTGGTTTTCTTATTTATTCCAATAATTAAATAAGTGGCGACTCAATTTCAAAACTCTTAATCTAAAAGGGAAAATATAATCAGCCGAATCCTTATTTTGAGAGACAATAACACGACTCCACCCATTCATGTGGGTTTGGCCCAACTTTCCAAGAAAGGGACCAGGGGCGCAGTCTCTCACACTTTGGTTTAATGTTTCAAGACTTTTCATTCTTCACACATACATTTTAATTCACCATTGTCACATCTTGCACTTTTGCCCCTTTTATATATAACTACCTATAGCCCTTCATGCCATCCTATGTCAAATACACACATACTAAAAACGATTATTTATCTTCAATCTTTTGACAACGCCTACCTAACTCTAACATTGTTGTTTTATCTAATTCTAACCTGTATGAATTGACTACAACCAAGTAAACATGACAAAACGGGTTAGAATTTTCTGACCTGACCCAACCCGACATGACCCCAAAAATACTTGATCCGGACCTGATTTTTTTGACCCCGAAGCAAAAATAGGTTGACCTGTGACCTGACCCATGTTTTTTGCGGGTCAACTCAACCTGACCCGACCCAAACTATTTTAAAATTTTTGTTTGATAAAAAATAATAAAATTAAGACAATATTGATTTAATTGTTTGTTGTGAGATTTAAGGAAACAATTGAGACATTTACATAACTGTTTGCAAATTAATTGAAAGATAAATGGTTGAGCATTTTGTAATGAGTAAAGATTTTTAGATATCAAATAGCAAAGTACATGCTAAGATAATTTGATTACAATAGAGTTAAAGACATAGATTTAAAATTGTGGAGATGTGAGAGAAACTTTCACAAGTGTGAAAATAGTGAAGCCAAAGTATCAAATTAGCATAAATTATGAATGCTTAGACCTATTTTTTAACAATTTATGTCCAAAATAAACGGTTTTTCCAAAATAAATTATGATATTTCCTAGAGTGTGTGTTGCTTAACAATGATATGACATTCATAAAAGAGACCATGTATAAATAAGTAAACAATAAAACTTTAATATATATCTCAAATTGAAATAGAGTATCAACCACAATTGATAATTGATTATAAAATTAATTTTCAAGATTGTAAATTTCTTATGTGTTTTTATTCTTTGTCAAATGAGTTATCCAATAACTCATTTTTAATTTTGTTTTATATTTTGGGATGTTGTTATTGTATAGAAATAAAACTTGTGTATTTGTTTTACTTATCTTTGTGTTATTTTTTTTGGATAGCAATGTTAGGATTTGTATAATTTTAAAATTATTGAATAAGTATTAATAAGTTTAATTGAGTTCATTTTTTATATAAGTGGTTAATTCAAAGTAATGCATTTTACATCAAGTAATTTGTTGTATGACTTTCTAAATGGCAAATCCATGTTGTTTTCTTTATATATATATGTGTGTGTGTGTGTGTGTGTGTAAGGACCAGATTTGAATTCCTAGCCCACTACATGGATGGACTTAAGTCCAAAAAGTCCAAAACAATGAATTTGTAGAGAATGGGTTGAATACTGAGCCTTAGTTGATCAAATAGACACTACAAGGGATCCAAATGTTAAGAGATTGGACAGAAAAAGGGTTTGTGTTGGAGAAAAATTGTCCTCGGCAAGATCCGAGGTGATCTATTCTTATATATTCTTCTTAAATTTAACTACAAGCTTTGTTCTTAGATGTTACAGTTTTTTCCCTCCTCAATTTTCGATCCCCCTATCTTGTCTCCATCCTCTCCTTATATACTTTCCTTCTTCCTCATTTCCACTTGCCACGTGCATCCAAGATGGTCGGTCTTGATACTTGTCCTATTAGCACCTCCCATCCATTTCCAGCTAGTAGCTGTAAGGCTGAAATATACTGTTCAGGTATCACCTCCACATTAATGCGGCCAGGGAGTTGGTACAGTGCATTTAATGCGGAGGTAACAGTTTTAGTAGATATTTGTTGCATTCCTTTACTCTTTTCCTATCCAACGTCTGACTTCTAACCGTGATACAACCTTGTAGGATGTTTAGGACGGTAGGACATTCCCACTGCTCTGGGATCCATATTTCCAATATGACTTTTCTTCTCGGACATCTTTTGGATTATCCTATACAATCCTTATCTCTTCCTCTTCTACCATTCCCATAATAACATTGCTTGACCATCCTCGGACAAGTAAATATCCTCGGACTGGGCCATAGGCCCAATAGATACAGTTTTACCAGTACCTTCTGACTATTTGGCCTCCACAATATATATATATATATATATAAATTAATGTGAAAAATACGAGTCAACTCGACCCGACCCGACCTACCTGTTTCGCCATGTCTACAACCAAGGAAGGGGGACTTGCGTTTTATATTGAGTGACAACAGCAATTACAATTTTGATGTTAAGGTGGCAGACGTTGTGGATTTATGGGTTTTGTAAATGATGTGATTGACTGTGGTATTTCGGATGTGTATTTTGTTTTAGAATTAAGGAAAAAGAGAAAAACACATTCTATATCAACTCTTATTCTCTAATATTCCTCAGAATTTTTATTTTTATTTTTATTTCTCATTACTTTAATTGAATAATTATATTTCTCATTACTTCAATTAAATAATTATAATGGATATGTGTGTGCAATTTATAATTATTGCTTTTTATGATGAACTCATTAGTCATTACTAATAAAGTTCTATAACAATTATGCTGTAATATATATATATATATATATAATATTCTTCAGAACCATTTTACATAAAACATTACAACATTCTCTATGCATCACATGGGTAACTTACTAGTAATAATAATGACAGCTCTCAAGTAGTCAAATAATAACGGGCAAGTTTTAAGAAATAAATACATAATGAAGGTTTTCCATCAATTTAGTAATAGCCACAAATGTGGGTTTTAGTTAGCTCAATTGGTAAAGTATTTGATGATTGTATAAGAGATTTGGGGTTCAATCCCGCCTACACCAAAAACTGATTGATGTTTTGATCTAATGATAAAGAGCTATTATCAAAAGTAAACACTATAAGTTGAAACTCTCTAAAAAAAAAAAAAAATAGCCACAAATAAACTTTTTCGCATCATTTCAGTAAGAGAACTTTTTTTCTTTCTTTTGTAAGTGCTTATGATTCGCATATACGGATCCAAGTTATTAAAGACAAATGCCACAAGACCCACAACAACTTTTAAAAAATAGATAATAAAGGGAGATCTCATCGTCATCAAAATAAATAATACACATACCAAAGCCACAATAATCTCGGGGGGTAGAGCGTACACTATAAGTTGAAATTCTCTATAAAAAAAAAAAGTAATAGCCAAAAATAAACTTTTTTGCATCATTTCAGTAAGAGAACTTTTTTTCTTTCTTTTTTAATTGCTAATGATTCGCATATACGGATCCAAGTTATTAAAGACAAATGCCACAAGACCCACAACAACTTTTAAAAAATAGATAATAAAGGGAGAGCTCATCATCATCAAAATAAAGAATACACATACCAAAGCCACAATAATCCCGGGGGGAGGGGGGGTGGGGAGAGCTCTTGACTGAGACTTATTTGGTAAATTTTTTTGAGGATTTTCCAGTTTTGTGATTTATATGGTAAGAGATTTGTGATTTGTAATTGTTTTATTGATATATATATATATATATATATATATTGTTATAGGCCGGGTTTGTGATTTGTTGGTAGTTATTTTTCTTTTGTCTAAAGGTTTTCCTTATTATCTGGATTTGCAAATTTTTTGTTGGATTTTTGGTTTATCTTGGAGCAATTGGGCAAAAGGAAAGGCCAAATAATTTTTTTTTTTTTTTTTTTTTTCATTTTTGGGTTTTCATGGGTCAGTTTGTAAAACTTTTAGGGGAGAAATGGGGGTGGGGACAAAAATAGGTATTAAGAGTCAAAACTTTAAATTTTGTGTAAATATATATACTAATAAATAATTTTTCAAAACCTAGGGGGACCATGGCCCCCTAGCCCCAATGTAAGTCCGTCTCTGCACAAATCAAAACTAACAAATTTGTCTTTACTTTTGACATTTGGAGAAGCAAGTCTTGAAATTAATGTGTGAAAACTGAGAATCCATTAGTGTGTGTGTGTGGTGATGACTGATGAGTGGGTGTAGGGCTGTACACGGTGCGGTGCAGTCGGTTTTGGGAGGCTTTTTTGCACCGCACCTACAGGGGCGGTTTCCCTTATCCCTGACCGCACCTCGTTTGTGGAGGGTTGGGAACCGGTCTACACAAGGTGCGGTGCAAGATATCGGTTCGGTGCAGTTAGTTTGGTTAATTTCTCATTTTTTTCAAGCACTAAACACAATGCAATTAACAACCCCAAACCACATCATGCTCATTAAAAAAAACCCAAATATTCTATAAACAAAAAAAACGAAAGAAAACTACAAACAATTTCACAATCTTTTCTCAAACATAACCCATTTCCAATCACAAAAAACCCAAACAAAAAACTAAACCAAACCCATAAAAGATCAAACAAACACCATTGAAAATAAATGACATAAACAAACCTAGTAGAAAGCATTGCATTTGTAAGGAGAAGCATTTGAACTCTGAAGTCAGAACATCATTAAAAACTGACGAAAGTTGAGGTGAGAGAGAGAGAGAGAGAGAGAGAGAGAGAGAGAGAGAGAAGCTGTGAAGAACTGAAGATTTTGTTGCTGGGACTGGGAGTTTGGAATAGGGAGAGTGATGAGAGTGAGGGAGAGAAAGAGAGGAGATGGGTAAATAATCCTAGGGTTTAAAATTAAAACGTCGTTGTTAGTGGCTTACAATAGTTTTTTTTTTTCCTGATGATAAAACAACGTCGTTTTGGTGCTGGTATTAAAATTTAATATCAGGCACTAAAACGACGTCATTTTAGTGGCAGATTATATATAAATATATATATATATATATATAAAACCTAACTTTTTTTCTTAACTTACCTAGCGCCATTTCCTTGTTCTTCTTCTATCTTGCTTTCAATTTTCATGTCTAGCTTTCAGTTTTCTTCTCTTTACACTGATACATATAATTTAAATCATAGTGTGTATATATATATACCGATGCGGTGCGGTTTCTCGTCGGAGTGCAAAATAGCCACCACTCGCCGCACCGGTCGTCTTCGGTTTGCCCATATCGCCGCCGATCACCGTGTCGGATACCTGCAGTGAGGCTTGGAATTGGTCGGATCGGTTTAGCGCTGGTTGGTTTCATCGGTGCCGGTCAAATCCTGAACAAGTCTAAGTGGGTGCACCACCTGGTTATGACTGCAAATTGGATAATACCTTCAAAATATGTAAGTTATTTTGAATTTTGTTTTTTTAGTACAATTTTAGTGTTTTTCAACACAAGCACATTACCAAAGGCAACCATAATTGGAACAAAACAATTTTTGCTGGGTTGAATCGTAAATAATACCTAACATTGTAGTATTGGTATGGTACTACGCTCTTGAGTTTTGACCTCTTATATCATTTAGGCCTGGCCAAAATGATAGGAAGAAAAATATCTTAACCTAATGTTTATGATATTAGTATGAGTGGTTTGCATGCCTATGCATGATGTTTCGCTGTGGTACAACTTTGATTATCAATCATGTCGCTGTACTAATTTGTTTTACACCATTAAAAATGATTGGGAATTATCTTAAATCAAATAAATTAAAACTAAATTGCATTGAGGGTCTATTTTGTTATAGAATGATCTAAGATTGGAGATTAAATTACAAGATAGGAAGGTGTTGGGCACCTAACTTTCCTAACTTAAAGATCGGTCTTTTGCAAATTAATTATCTATTTTTATATTATATAATCAAAACATCAATGCCATCCATACCTTAAATGTAAAATCATTGCAAAAAAATGCTTTTGAAAGAAACCTGAAATTCATGAGCAACCAGTTAATCTAGAAATCGTTCAATGAAAAAAAAAAAAAAAAAAAAAAACACTTGTTAGCTTAGAAATCATGATCAAGGAATTCACAAAATGACACAATCATCTTGAAAAATGTGATGAAGGTCTTATGGAAAGATCAAGGATCATTCAAATGCATTTTTATCACATGCATAATTATCATTCATTTGTTGATATTAAAACTTCTACCTTTCAATTTAAGGGAAGGGGGTTAGAGATAATCTGACCCAAGACCACCCAATTTATTGTAAGTCCATGTGTAAGAGACCGAAAAACTGGCTCTCAAAAAAGGGGTTTAGGCATTGGCACCTTCCCTTTTCATGATCATATGAAGTTGCCACTTGTTTTATAAGAAAACTATACAAATTACAACAAATCTTGAATAATAAAAATTCTCATTAATTGGAAATAATTACTGCTTGATAGAAAGAACTTTACATGGCTTTCTATCCTAGTTACAATATAGTAAAAGGAATTATAATGCCTTATTTCCAGGGGTGGAGCTAGGGGGGCCCGCGCCCCGGGGGGGGGGGGGGGGGGTGGGGCAATTGACCCCCCTGGCCCACCCAAAATTTTTTAAGAGATTTACTTATATGTCATGAGTTTGCTACCTCCAATCATCTGCCTACACCCTATACTAAATAACAGGAATATGAGGAAACAGAGCTCAAGCGTAATTACTGTTGTGTGAGTTTCAAGGTTTTTGTCCCTTTACGAATTTGTTCCCTCCCCTCCATATGGCTGACCCATCTTAATTTTTGAATCCATTTATTTTCTTGTTCTGTTTCATGCATGGATTTGCTTTATGTATTTCTTTTTCATTTATAAAATAATCATTGGACTATTTCTTTTATTTTATGGAAACTTCATTAAATATGGAAGAAAAATAAAATCATTAATAATCTATCAATGTGTTTTAAAGCTCAAAATATATACAATAATAAAAAAAAAAGAACTATTAAGAAACACAAGTTTTAATCGAAAAGATTGAAAATAATATTATTATTGTCTGATAAAAATGATAAAATAATCACAAATTTCTAATGTAGTAATTTATTCTTCGCTAATAAAATTTGTGTAAGCAATAAAATGTAAATATAATTATATAATAAATTCTAAAGCTCAATATTGTTTTCATGTTAAACTTTGAATTTTCAAGTTTATGTAAGTTCACAATTTCGTTTTTAAAATATTACAATATCATATTCATATGAGTTGTATTTGAGTTTTCAAACTACTAAAATCTTTTATGAGAATTATAAATGGAGTTTTTAATTAAAAAATTATTCATGTGTAAATGAATCCTTAATAGAAAAATACAGTATAGCAAATATACTAATGTTATTTTTTGTGTTTGTGCCCGTATGCATTGCTTATAAATTTTGCCCGCCCCCCCCCCCCCCCCCCAAAACTTAAATTCTGGCTTCGTCACTGTTGATTCCTAGTTACAATCTACCCAAAAAAAAAAAATAATAATAAGACACTCTTCTACAAACTTAACATTCTTAAATCCGGGAGCTAGGTTACAGTATGGGAAAGTGTTAGACACACATCCTCCCTAGACAAAGTCTGGTCTTCTAGACTTTTAAATGACCTTTTGAATACCCATTAAAAAAGTGACATGCAAATCATTGTGTCAAAATTCCTAGATCTAAAGTTGGTTAATGTGCAAAATCCTAGATCTGTTGCATTTATGTAAGGAGAAAACACATCTGAATTTTACTTAAGGGAAAAGGATTTTTAAGAGAAGTTCAAATTAAGCAAAATGAATTTTTTGATAAAAAAAAAAATTCAGATCTGATTTTAAAAAAAAAAACAGCGAATGGATTTTTTGAAAAGTTCCCAAATCTGATTTCTTAATTAAATAATAGAATGAATCTCCAAAAGGAAAATCCAAATCTGATTGTTTAATTAAAAAACATAATGGGTTTTAAAAGAAATTGCAAATCTGATTTTTCAAAGTGAAAAGAATGAATTTTTAGAATAAAATTCAAATCTGATTTGTGATTTTGGAAAACAAAGGAGATTTGAAAAAAAAATATATTCAGATTTGATTTTTGGTTTAAGAAAACTATGAAGTTTTGAAAAATAATTCAGATATGATTTTGTTTAAGAAAATAATGAGGTTTTGAAAAATAATTCAGATCTGATTTTTGGTTTAAGCAAACTATGAAGTTTTGAAAAATAATTCAGATCTGATTTTTTTTTAAGAAAACAAAGAGGTTTTGAAAAATAATTCAGATCTAATTTTTGGTTTAAGAAAACTATGAAGTTTTGAAAAATAATTCAGATCTAATTTTGTTTAAGAAAACAATGAGGTTTTGAAAAATAATTCAGATTTGAATTTTTTTTTTTTTTTTTTTACATAAAGCAAAAGATTTAGGATTTAATCATATGCATCACATAATTACATGAACACAACACATATGCATAAATAGACATACATAATATAACCAAAAGAGAATCAAGGCAAACAAAAAGAAGAACATGTTAAGAGCATGGAGAATTGAATTAGTTATATGAACATGTAAATAAAGAGATGGAAACTTACCTGCATAAACGTATTCCACAAGGAGAGAATTACTTCAGAAATCAAATAAATTTTTTTAAATATCTAAAATAAGAGCCACTTAACAGAAAAGAAATTCATATAGCAAAGCTTCCAAAATTTCTTTAATGTAAGGGGAGAGAGAGGTGCTGATTTTTTATTTTAACTCCCTATTTATAGAGGTTTGGTGCTTAGAAAATAAGCTAGGTCTGATCAGATACGAATTAGATTGAATTCTTATCCCTAAAAAATCAAATAGGATATGCTTTGGCTTGATCCAATCGCTTTTAGGCTGGATTTGGAGCCCGTGCCTAGTGCCAATTGGCATTCTTTGGTGCTTGGCTTGGTTTTCTCTTTTGGTTCGATTTGGACTCTTTTTTAGGGATTTTCTGAGTCGGGAATTGCACTTGGATGTCTTTTTTTTTTTTTTTTGATAGGAAATGCGTAAACTTTATTTGAAAATCATTCAAAATACATGGCTTCTTGAATCACCAAAGATTCAATGAACGGTGGACAATCTTCCACCCAAGCTACTAGAGAGTCAATGTCTTTTAAACTTGTATTCTAAAATAAATCCATCTTAATTTGATAATATGGTCCTTAAAATAATAATTATCTGAAAGATAATCATTAAAAAAAAAAAAACTCAATTATCAAAAACTCCTTTATTATCTGATTATCAATTTTATTCCTATGCAACCAAGCTTTTTTTTTTTAAAATTAAATTCAACAGCCAATCACATAAATTATTCAATTAATTTTAATTGTTGACAATCAGAATTAATTTCAATTAATCACACATGATCAGCTTCACCCACATATAATGCATGCAGATTTTGAACACTTGATCTTGTGATATCTTTCAATCCAACGGTTCGATTTGGGAATCAGTTATATCATTGCGACTATTAGAATCTCAATATCATTTTTATGATATGTGATGAATGATTTAATGCATGAAATGCAATTATGATTTTTGGGTATTTAGAATGGTCATTTTAGTCAATTTCCAATATTAAATTATGGGTGCAAAATTGAGTGTCTACACCATGTTTTACAAACAAAAGTGATTCTAATCATATATATTATATTAATGCAAAAGTTGAGAGAACATCAATTAATAATCCAAAAATTATATTCTAATTAAAATTTCAAATTTGTGTCAAGTTTATTTTAATTGTTCTATAATATGATGAGTAATTCTTAGGTACTCATGGAGCACAGAAAATAGTACTCCCTCCTCTCACATTTATGACTGGGTCCGCTCATTAAATTTATGACAAGGTCCACCATGAATGTGAGAAGAGTGAGTACTATTTCACTATACTTTGATGCCAAGTGTCTTTAGATCTTTTTTTAGATACAAGTGTCTTTAGATCTTAAATGAACTCCAATTTCATGTTAAATGTCCTTCCAATTATACTCAAAGTTCTTCTAAAAAAAAAATTGTACTCTAAGTTAGTATTAATTATATTTATATACAGTGAGTTCCAGTTAGCTCAACTGGTAAAGTTTTTGATGGTTGAATAAGAGGTCTAGGGTTCAATTCCCGCCTACACCAAAAACTGATTGGTGTCTTAGTCTGATAATAAAGAGCTATTATCAGAAGCGGACGGCATAGGTTGAAACACTCTCAAAAAAAAAAAAATTATATTTACATACAAATTCATTCATCTAAACCTCTAAAATATAAAAAGACTTGATTCAAATTTATTAACTGTTTTCATAATACTATGAACTAGCCGCTAACCCGTGCAATACACGGAAAATTTCAAAAAATATTGAAGAACTTATTTATTTGTTTTTTTTTTCTTTTTATATCATCTTCCTTTAGATTGATGATAGCTATAAGATTTTTTTTTTAAAATTATAGAAATGCTGTAAGATTAATTCCTAACATCTACATACTCCATTCTAGACTTGCTAAAGCAAAAAATTTATAAATCCTTTATAAATTTATTTGTGATGCACAGGAATGCTACTAACAACAACATCTAACAAAATATAATCTAATTTTCCTCTTCTTCTCTCTCTTTCTTTCTTTCTTTCTTTCTTTCTTCTTCTTTTTTTTTTTTTTTTTTTTTTTTTTGGGGTTGTAGTAGTGGTAGTTTGAGAGATTTGTTTTGCAAAATAGGCCTAAACAAAATTGGTCTGACTTTGCTTCAGTCATCATATGATCATTGTAGCCCAAGCTTGTCTAGGATTATTTTGAATGATTTTAATCCATTATCCACAAACCGTGACGATCTTGGACATAGTTTTGGCAACAAAATGAAAAACTTAAAATCATTGATTTAATCATGTTCCTAGTTAATAATAACATACTACCTAACATCCTCAAAACACACCTTCTACAAACTTGACAATGATGAGCTCTAGGAGGCTTGTTTGTAAAACAAATGTTAGGTGCCTCAATTTTGCACCCTATGTAATGCTTTGAATGGTGACAACAATAGTTTCCCTCAGATATTGAAATATAGGAGTGTAATACTTATAGTTGACAAACTTATCCAAAGTAAAAAAAAGTAATTACAGTTAACTCGGAAAAAAAAAATTGCAAGATGTAGCAATTGGGCCTTGGCTCAAGGTGGATAAAGAATATTAGAATAGATCAACTGAATGTTGGACAAAGGTAATCAGACTTCAAGTTAATACCATTCGTACATTCGAAGCAATTGCAATATCCAACTCTACTCAATGCCTCTCAAAAGTAAATAAAAATACACTCAAATAAACACAAACACAAAATTTTTTATCTCTGTTTGTCTACTTCCACTTTACTTTTCCTTCGTTCTCTATGAAACCAAATAAAATACTCATGAGAAAATGCTCTAGAAGTTATTACCATTGTGATTGTTTTTTTTGATTGTTGAATGCATTGAAATTAGCATATAAACTATACAGATAGCATATGGAGAATGGAAATCCAAAAAACAAAAACAAAAAAAAAACATTTGAATACCAAACAGTAATCAAACAAATGCTAAATAGGATATCTCTGTACCAAACAGTAATCCACACCCAACTACTTCAAACACTTTTTAATCTATCTACTTTGTATGCTATATAATGAAAGTGTTTTGCATTTTCATCTCGAACTGTATCCCTATCTATGAATTAATTAATTTTTTTATATATATATTTATAATTCGTTAGGGGGTTTGAACTTTATTCCCTAGATAACATTATTAAAAACATTAAAAGAATACCAGTTGAATTACACCATGAATTGAATTTAAAACCTCACTTGTTACTAACTAGTATTATAAATTGGCATGCATAATCCATCTCCTATCCTCCACTTTGAACCCAACCGAACAACCCTCCTTGCTTTTAGGATACTTTGCCAAGCGTATGACCCATTCAACTTCACCCCCTCCTCTAGAATAGTGCAATCTGAGAAATATTTTGATTTGAAAACTTTATAGAAAAGGGAATCTTTATTGTGGAACAATCGTCATACCTATTTGTCTAACATAGCTAGGTTGAAATTTTCAATATCCTTGACGCCTAACCCCCCTTGGCCTTTTGGTTTGCAAAGTTTCTTCCATCCCACCCAATGTATTTTCCTTTTATCTCCCTTGTAGCCCCACCAAAACTTCCTGATTAGAGCTTCAATATCTTTGCATAAACTCTTTGGGATTTTGAAACATCCCATGGTGAAAGTAGGCATTGCTTGAAGGACCGCTTTTATGCCAAATCCGTTCCCGAATATAACTAAAGCTTTGCTTTTTTGCTCTACCCACAAATGATGGCAGACCGAGGTATTTGTCATAATTGGAAGTGATCGCCACCCCCATGAGGGTTTTGATATTTTCCTGCATGTGTGGGTTTGTATTGGGGTTGAAAAAAAGTTGTGTTTTGTCTCGGTTGATTTGCTAGCCTCAAACTTTTTCATATTGTTGCAGGATCTCCAAAGTAGTGGCCCATTTAATCTTTAGGATTGCCATTGGCCCAATTAGGGGATGTTGGTTCTTGAAAAGGTACATTGGGCTACCCAGGAACGTGAAGCCTGAAGGATGATTCCAACACAAAAAAGGCAAGTACAAGCTAGTTTATAACATTTTTACAAATGATTTTCGTTTTCCTTTTTTTTAAAAAAAAAAATCTTTAGCATAAATGCTTCTATACACAGGCCCTGCTGATGATGGCTTTTGAGCTGTTGCAGGCCTTGATTCCTCAACCTTCATAGTGTAGATATCTGACATTGTTATCAAAATGTAGAAACAGGGTTTCAATTTCAAGAATCTTTTAAAGATGACCTTAGAGACTGAAGCTTTTTCTTTAAGAGCTTGTAAAAATGTTTTTGCTGAATTTAACTACAAAGTAAGAGTGAAAGAGGGAGGTGGGGGAGTTGGGACTATGGGAGAGTTAGTTGAGCTAAAGCAATAAATTCTTAGATCACATTAAGAAAGATGTGTCTGACCAATTTTATAGGCGTTTTATGACACATTAAAGGTTTTTGTGTCTGTATATGGTGATTTCCTTGCACAGCATTTAAAATGGTAGATGATAGGTGGGTGACTGACCCACGAATTGCTTTATTTATTGTTAATTTATGTTTTAAACAAAACTTGCTTTCTTTTCTCAGTATTCTTTTTGTTTTTATTTGATCAAAGACAATGATAGGGTTTTGTTCAAAAAAAATAAAAAAGACTGTGATAGGCTAGCTTCCAGCGCTGAGTCAAATCCTCCCTCATCTAAACATCCTACTCCTATATTCTATGGGTAATACTTTAGGAGTTTATATTTTATAAGATGAGTAATGCTAAGAATACTTTCTATTTTTTGGATATGAATTAGTGCTAAGAATTCAATATTTTCATAATTGTGATTAAAGCAATATTGCTTTCGCTTATGTCCACTCGTAGTAGCACCTTTTTTATCACGTGACAATCACAATAAATCATGTCATTAATTAAAAAAAAATTATTGTATTCTAAATTTATTATTATAGAATAATAGAAAGGAATTGATGGATGATAAAATAATGAAATGAAATTGAAAGTGTAAGGACCAGATTTGAGTCCCTAGCCCAAATGATGGATGAACTTAGGCCTAAGAAGCCCAATACAATGAATTTGTAAAGAGTGGGTTGGAAAACTGAGTTTTAATGAGTTGGACAACAGATGAAGTGGATTCAGATGATAAGAAATTGAAGATGGACTGGTTTAATCTAAAGAGAATCGTCTTCAGCACAATCCGAGAAAATCAGTTTATTATATATTTCTCTCAAGTTTGATTACAAATTCAGTTCTTAATTGCTATAGTATTTTTCTCTTAATTTTTCGATTCCCTCTCCAGGGAGGGTCTCTTACATTATATATCTCCCTTTAGATGATCTTGACCCTCCATTTGTTGATCGTCCAAACCACCACTTGAGTGCTTGTCCCATCAAACACCCTCTCAGGCCTTCTGTGAGTTGGGGTAGGCAAAGCAGTACTGTTCAGGAGTCTTCTCCATATAAATGCGGCCAGAGAGTTAGCTACAGAGTATTCAATGTGATGGTAGCAACTTTCTCTTAGATATTTCTTAGCTCCCATCTGTCTTGTACGTTCACAGTGTATATCCTTATCAATAAAACTTCCTGGAACGTCATCCTGGATGACAGGACACACATTTTGATTTTTGCTTCGTTTAGCCAAGAGGATATTCCTCATCGACCTACTTTTCCCAACCCTCTCACTGGTAGCTTACTCGTGGGGCTCTGAGTCTTAAATCTCCAATACTGTTTATACGTCCTTGGACCACTCAACATCCTCGGCCAAGGCCCAAGGTCTAATATATATACTTTTTAGCCCCTTATCCCAACAGAAAGAAAGAAATAAATATATTTTCTCTTAATTTTTTGGAAGTGTATATATATATATATATATATGTAAATAATGACATTAAAAAAAAGAGATTAGATGAGATTCATATGCTTAAAAAATCTAGATTTCTCATCTATTTCATTATAAGAATTAGTGTTTCTCTCACTTTTGAGAGGAAGGCTTAAGAGAAAATGAAATGAAATATAAATTTTCTTCCAACCATTTCATTCGTTCTCAAAATTTTCAAACATAGAATAAATGAAATGCCTCTTAAAAATTGCTTTTTTCCATTCTATTTATCCTTCCAAGCAAGCTTTTTTTTTTTTTTTTCTTTTTTTCCTTTCTTGAGAAGACTTCCAAGCATGCAAAGATGTAAAGATGTTTCAAATCCAAAAAAGACGTAATTAAATTTGAGTGGTCCTTTCAAAAAAAAAAAAAAATTTGAGTGGTCCAAAAAATGTTAGTATGTTTGTTATTCAAACATAAACCATGAAGATATAGATATTGAATTAAATGTCAACCAAAAAGTCGGCCATAATGGGTGCATCTTTAAAATCATAAACAATGGCAACTTTTATGATCTACAGCACCAGCAGATCTGCTGATTGATCGACATTTTTTTTTTTTACTTAATAAAAAATAAATATTAGCTTAGCTTAATAGCAATAATTAGGGGTGTTTGCGGAGCGGTTTTGGGTCATTTTTAGCACCGCATTTTGTGGTGCGGTTTAACTAAAACTATAACTGCACCGCATCTTATTTTTGCAGTCACATGTGCGGTGAGGTGTGGTGCGGTGTGGTTTAAAGTTTAGCCAAAACCATAACCGCACCGCACCGCACCTCATTTTTGCGGTCACATATGCGATGCGGTGTATAAGATGTGGCTTGAATAATTTGAAGTTTGTATATTTTTCAAATTTTGGGCTTTTTCTACCCAGCCCAAAACTAATTTTTCCTTTGTTTTGGTCCAAATTTTAAACTATTGAGCTAGTTTTTCTTTATTTTGGGTTGACTTTCCTAATCAACACTTACTAAGATTATCAAACTATTTTTTTTTTTTAAACTAGGGTTATTAAACTATTAATAATATATTTAATATTAAAAATAATTAAATATATTAATATATAGACAGAGTGCGGTGCGGTGCGGTTTTCTTGTTATAAAACCGCAAACCACACTGCACCATACGGTGTGATGCAATGTGGTACAATATTACTTGCGGTGCGGTACGGTTATGCTATTTTGCGGGTGGTTTTGGTGCGGTTTTTGCGGTTTATGCGGTTTGGTGAACACCCCTAGCAATAATAGTAGATTTTAATTAGCTTAACGTAATGTCTCTTGTGCTCAAATAAAATATCTAAAATTCAAACATTGCCTATATAAAAAATTAATTGATATCTTAGTTTAATGATAAAGAATAAATTTCATAGAACAAACACGTTAGATTTGGTCCATAAAGTACTTAAAGCCCGTTATTTTCCAAATACAGATTTCCTATATGCAGAGTTAGGCACGAAACCATCGTTTGCATGGCGAAGCATTTTGACTGCTCAGTCTGTTGTGCAATCGGGCTACCACTGGCAGGTAGGAGACGGCAAGTCCATTGGAGTGTGGACGGATCGTTGATTGCCAAGACCCTCCACCTTTCGTGTCCTCACACCCCCAACCTTACTGCCTGTAAATACTACAGTGGATTCTCTCATGGACCAAGAAAGTGGTGAGTGGAATCTAAACCTGATCAACCAGGTTTTCTTCCATGAAGATGCCACATCCATCCTAAGCATTCCTTTGCCGACACAAGCCAAAGGACCGCATGATTTGGGCCTTCACTCCTAGGGGGCGTTTCACTGTCAACAGTGCATACAAAGTTGCAAGGACCATCACCTAGCTTTCTACCTCAGCTGAGACATCTCAGAGCAATGAGCAAGCCCGGTTTTGGCGCCACATTTGGAATTTGCACATACCCAACAAGATAAAAATTTTTATGTGGAAAGCATGCAACAACATACTTCCCACAAAAGCCAACCTCTACCATAGACGGGTTATCGACGACCCCACCTGTGAGGCTTGCACACTAGCACCAGAAACGGTTGGACATTTATTTTGGGAATGCAATGTTGCTAAGGAACTTTGGACCCTCTCAGACATACCACTGGAGAGAACTGGGATCATTCATAGGTCTTTCATGGACCTCATCTGGTATCTACTCTTCAAATAGCACATGGACACCATACTTATCGAACTGGTAGTCACAATAGCATGGAGTGAATGGTTCAACCGAAACAAAACCCGCCTGGGTGAAGCAGCAATTCTGAGACGAGCTCGCTTCATATTACATGACTTTCAGCTTGCACACCTACGGCCCACTTAGCTCAAAGAAGCCATGGATGGTCGTTGGGTCCCACCTGTGTTTCCCTGGTATAAGGTCAACGTAGATGCTGTAGTCTTCTCTCAGCTTGGCATGATCGGCGTCGGTGTGATAATTAGGGACCACCTTGGATCTGTTGTTGCAGCCTTAAGCAAATGCCTTCCTCTCCCGTTGGATCTTTTGGAGGCAGAAGCAAAGGCAATGGATGAAGCCACTATTTTTGCATGGGACATAGGAGTCAGAGATGTCATCTTCGAGTCAGATTCCACGCTAGTTTTCCATGCTATGGAGAACCCCACAGACGTCCCAGTCTCTATCTCTACCGTGGTCTCAGGTTTCTGTTCAAGACTTCCTATGTTCCGTACTTTCCAATCATCCCACGTGAGGCGATAAGGAAATAGACCAGCTCATACTTTAGCTGCTTTTGCGAAGAATATTGACTCTTTTGTAACTTGGATGGAAGAGTGTCCACCTTTCCTTGCATCTTCGGTTTCGCAAGATGCTATGTACTGTTTCGCTACTTAATAAAATGAGAGTATTTCTTATCAAAAAAAAAAAAAACACGTCAGATTTGAAATCCTTTAGCAATTCCAAGTCAATTATACAACCCATAAAAAAGGCTAAAAGCAAATACCCAAATCATGATTAGTCACAAATCTGCAATAGTAAACGGTAATAGTCACTGCAGGCCAGTCAATCTCATCCCTACACTGCAGCCAAGTGGCTGATTAATAATAGAACCCAGCTATGTTCAGGCTGTTTAATTAGTCTTTATGAAGATATACACATACGCGGTGGAGGACCAAGTTTAAGGCTACCGAGCAAGAAAAAAAAAAGATAATGTTTTATATATTTATTAGTATTATAGCCGTGCATCTCACAGCTTAATAAAAAAAATTATATATAAATTTTAAAAGCTATATTTTTTTGATAATATAATCAAGTCAAATCAAATCAAATAACAAATAAAATAGTAAAAATATTTTTAAAAATTAATTTACATGAAAAACGTATATTATGTAAGTTTTTTTTTTTTTTTTTTTTTTTGCAAAAAATATATTATAAAATATTTTAAAAAATTATGGCAAGTTCTAAATTTCTAAAAGCTCTTAGTAGTAAAATTGTAATTTAATTTTATATATATATATATATATATTTAAATATTCTATAAATATTGCTACAATTTAAGATGCATTAGACTTCATTTTTTTAGTGTAGTATACGGTTGTTGTGATTTAAGATGCATTAGACCTTTTGATTTAGTGTAGTGTACGTTGCTGCAATTAAGATGCATTAAACATCTTTTTTTTAGTGTAATATACGATTGCTGCAATTTAATATGCATTAGACCTTTTGATTTGCAATTTAAAATGCATTAGACCTCTTTTTTTTAGCGTAGTATACGGTTGCTGCAATTTAAGATATATTAGACTTTTTTTTTTAGTGGAGTAATTAAAAAAAAAAATTTGGATTACACTACATCTATATTGCTGCAATTTAAGATGCATTAGACTCTTTTTTTTTTTTTTTTTATATGTAAATGCAGCCACTTGGAGCAACCACAGCGTCTAAGCTCAACTTTTATTATATAGTATACTAGTCGCTAACTCGTGCTATGCACGGGAAACTTTTAGATCAAATGTTAAAATGTTCTAGTTTAAATATTTTTCTAAGTTCAACTATTTGAAAGCTGAATCAGCTCCAATATCAGATGAAAGATGTAGTTCAAACATTTCTTATGAAAAATTGTCAAAATCTTATCACATAAGATTGTTAAATATGAGAAACATACAAATATTATGGAGTAAAATATTACAATAATTATAACATGCTCTTACATTTGGTTTAATAAGTAAACAAAATAATATATAATTATGCTTGTATCTTCAAGCTTTATTCAATGTCTTTTTGGATTTTGCTTTCTGTGAAAATTTCTAATTCTCTTTTGTTCATTGTTTAGAGATTAGATCCATACAAATATTCTAAAAGATTAAACATACTAAAAACAAAAGTTATTTGACCAAATATGTTTAATTGTTCCATTAACTCTTTCAATTACCACAAGTAACATAGGACATTAATTGCAACTAATCAAATAATTCAGCAAATTTTGATCTTACAAAGCATGACAGCAACTATGTTACCAAAAAGCCAAAAGCTTAGGACATTGCATAATTCAGCACTAGTAATCAAATAGCACTAAGAAAAAAATTGCACAAGAAAAATAAGATAAAACCAGTATGAGTATAAAGCTAGAAGCTGTATTCTAAATTATTGTAATCTTTTTTATTAAAAAATCCATAATAAAAAACAAGCATAGAGTTAATATAATTAATTAAGAAATCAAACAAATAAAATTCTAGCAATATTTTATACAACAAAATCTAAAAATTCAAACAAAATCCTACTATATCACAGCCAAAAAGTACCCATAACCGCAAGCCAAGAACGAAACCAAAAATAATAATAATAATAATGGTACTGAGATTTGAGCAATATGGAGATTGAAGCATAATATATAGAGATTTAAGGAGAATGGGTACCATATTGATGTTGAGAGAGCATGGTGGCTAGGTTTTTGGTTAAATTTGATTTTAATATATATATATATATGTATGTATATATATATATAATTCATACTTGTGCAGTCATGCCAAACACACAAAAGAAAATTTAACGCAATGACCCCTCTTTATTTAGAAGGTGGCTCTTTCATCAGTCTAGGAATTCACATTGCACAAAAATTTCAACAAAGAAAAAAAAAAAAAAAAAAAAAAAAACAGAGGAAGTCAAATTTATAGAGAAGAGGAAAAGAAGCATTACATTTACAATGGACCAAAGCAATCGAGTTTTCTGGGTAAATAAGAGATTGGATTGGAGTGAGAGAGAAGGAAGGCAACAATTGAAGCTTAAGGTTTTCACCGTGTATTGAGTTTTCAAAAATTTGGACTCGGGTTCTTCAAAATAAATAATAAAGATGGTTTTACTGACTTTGGCAGAGGTTTATATTTGTTGAAATTTTTGTTATCAAATTTTAGTTGAAGTAGAATTTTCAAATTCTTGAAACATATATCTAATAGAGTTTTATTTAAACTAAACTATTGTAAAGATAATTACACGTTGAAGAGAAATAATAAATATATAAGATATAAAAACTAAAATAAAAAGAATCTAAAAGAAAAAGAAAAAGAAAATAGTGGTAATGTGGAAAATTGTGGGAACTTCAGAGGTTTCGGTTATCTATATATATATATATATATATATACACATAGATGATATCACATTAAAGTTCTATTTTTCTTAGAAGAAAAAACAAAAGGGTTTCTTCTAACTTCACGGTTTTCTCTTTCTTAAAAAAAAAAAAAAAAAAAAAAAAAACCCTTCACGGTTCTCTGATGTAGAATTTAAATACAATAATAATAGGTAAAGTTATTTTGATAAATAAATATATAACTTCAAAACTAGCTTATCTAGAAGAAAAGTAAAAACAATGACAACAACCAGGGATGGAGCAAGAACTTTGAGTTAGGGGGGTGGCTTGACTATTGGTTGTGTCCAACGATTTCAACCTCTGACACAGATATTACTTAGCTATTGAGTTTTTTTTTTTTTTTTTTTTTTTTTTTTTTTTTTTTTAAATGGGTAAGAACAAAATTACTATTTTTTTTTTAGAATTTTTTAAAGGGCAGGGTTGTTTATTTTGGATAAAATTGGTTAATTGAGCTTAATTTTTTTTAATTTTACTATCTATAATTTTTGTTGTTGAGCTATTTTTACGAGGCTTGTATATTTTGTTTTAGAGTTTAGATCTATAAATTTTTTTATGGTCAATAAAATGAGGAAAATGCTAGAGTTTCAAACTTTTTTTTTTATTATAAATTACTGATGTGATAAATGGTTATTTGTAAGTAAATAAATGATGTGAATAGTGGGTCTATATGTGAACTAATAAGAATTTGCTACCAAAACAGTTTGTGAGTATAGTGTTATTCTTAAAAGAATCAATGATATTGTTTAAGGAAAACAAAATGTAATTTTATAGAAAAAATTTGCTAAGACTGATACACATACATATATCCGTCCATGACAACAACAATAAAAATAACAATAGAGTAGACTAGTTTCCTCCTATGGAGTAGTTATAGCTTTATTAAAAAAAAATATATATATATATATATATATATATATTAACAGAATGATTATCCATAAATTGGGTGGTATGTGATTAAATATATATTTAAGAGAGTTTTTTAGTTTTTCGTTAAAATATTTGTTTGGTCCTTAATTTGTTCTTTTGGGAAATCAATTCAAATTAAATAGGATGGTTTTGAAAATAATGAAAAGTAAACACCAAAGCAACCTTAGTCCAATATATGTAACATTATCAATTATCACACTAAGCTAGTATAATGTCTGCATAAATGTCCCAGTATGACAATGTAGTAAGAAGATACAGATCCTTTGAAGGCCATGCAAATAATACATGCTAGCTACTAGTCTACCATCACTTCTGCACTGTTGGCAAGTGCTTTGAGTCTGAAGGTGGAGGTTCAGTTTTGGTCTGGGCTTTGCATGGGCTAGACTGAGACCCACTTGACTTTCTAATATAATGTTGTAGATGAAAATTTAATACAATCTGTCAAATCGTTAATATTTGTTACATACACAACACGACTAGTTCCATACACATTAGTGTGCACAAACTTGAAAATTACATTTCTAAAGCACTATTTCACAATTTAACTGAAATCGTGTCTTTAAGACACGATTTCAACTGATGTGACGCTAACACTCCGTACACACTAATGTATAATAATTAGTACTCTAAGAATATCATTGTAAAAATCATGAGCAATTTATATGGCTTTAAGATATTTAGAGATGACATTGCTAATAAGAAAATTTACGAGAAATATTCAAAGTAAATAACTAAGGTTCCCTTTTTTTTTTTTTTTTTTGGTTATATATACATTTCAATTGGGGGAGAGGATGATTCAAATCACGAAGCTTTTCATTAGAGACATCAAAAGATGTCAAATAACTTGGAGTTCACTGTCTAAGATTTCCAAATTTTACAATATAGGTGTTAGAAATACTGAATAAATGTATTGTATTTCTCAGAGAATAAAATACATGAGTGCCTTTATATAGGAGGCAAAGTGTATAGTACAAGTATGTGTGCTATGCAAGCAAACAAGGTATGCCTAAAGCCCACAACCCTATTACACGTTAATAGCCCCCCTCAAACTCAATGTGGGTGTGAGACCAACTTGAGGTTGTCAACTAAAGCACGAAGGCGTCTCTTAGGATGTGACTGGGTGAAGATATCTGCAAGTTGATCTTTAGAGGAGACTAAGAACAGCTTAAGAGCACCATGAACAATATGATAACGGATAAAATGACAATCTATCTCGATGTGTTTAGTCTGTTCATGGAAGACACATTGTGAGCAATATGAATGACACTCTGGTTGTCATAATAAAGAAGAGTAGCAGAAGATGTGGACACACCTAAGTCCTTAAGAAGTCATTGTAGCCAAAGGAGCTCAGATGTGGTATCAGCAAGGGCACAATATTCTACTTCAGTACTGGAGCAGGCCACAAGGGTTTGTTTCTTACTTCGCTAAGAAATTAAAGAAGAACTAAGAAAAAAGCAATAACCAGTGGTGGATCTACGATTAGTAGGATCTCCTGCCCAATTAGCATCAAAGAATGCACAGAAAACAAGAGAAGACTGAGTATAGTAGAAAAGGCCATGGAAGAGAGTGCCCTTCAGGTATCGAAGAATGTGCAGAACAGCAACAAAGTGAGTCGATTGTGGAGCAAACAGATACTGGCTCACCTGGTAAACAACATAGGAAATGTCTGGACTAGTGATAGTAAGATAAACTAAGCTGCCAACCAAACGTCTGTAAAAAGAGGGATTAGACAATGGTTTCCCCCCCCCCCCCCCCCCCGAGGAAGTCAGATGCGCATTAAGTTCAACTGGAGTATCAACAGTCTTGCTATCAGTGAGTCTAGCTCGAGACAAAAGTTCAGAAGTATACTTGGCCTGAGTAATATAAAGACCATTTATGGAATGAGTGATTTTAAGACCCAAGAAGTAGCTGAGATGTCCAAGATCTTTCATCTCAAACTACTTACTGAGAAAATCCTTGAGTTCTTGAATGCCACTGTGGTCATCATCAGTTATGATCATATCATCCATATATAGGAGAAGCAAAATGGTGTCTTTGTTGGTGTGACGAAGAAATAAGGTAGAATCATAAGAACTGGCAGTGTAACCCAAGCGAAAGATGGTGGAGCTGAACTTGGCAAACCAAGCTCTTAGAGCTTTTTTAAGGCCATAAAAAGCACGTCGAAGGTGACAAATCTTGTTTGATTTAACAGAGAGTTCGGTAGGAGGTTGCATATAAACTTCTTTACTTAAATCTCCATTAAGGAAGGCATTTTTGTCACCCATCTGAAAAAATGTCTCATTTACTGGCAGCAACAACACTAAGAGGGCATTAACATATGAGATATAAGGAATCAGAGCAAAGGTCTCTTCATGATCAATCCCATACTTCTGTGTAAAAATTTTTGCAACAAGATGAACTTTATATCGCTTAATGGACCCATCAGAGCGAGTCTTGATCTTGTAGATTCACTTACAACCAACCACAAATTTCCCGGGGGGAGAGTCACCAAATCCCAAGTATGGATTTTAGATAATGCATCAAGTTCCTCTTTCATTACAATCTACCATAAGGGTCAGTGGAGACCTCACGATAGGTGTGAGGCTCGTGCAGTGTAGCAAGGGCAGTATAATAATGATAGTCAAGTAAATGTGCAGGAATTGATCTTACCCTAGTTGAGTGACGAGGTGGAATGTCTTGTGCAAGATCTTCAGGCGGAGTAAGAGTAGGGGACCCAAGTTTAGGTTTGGGTGGCTCATCTTTGACCTGTTCATCTTCCACCTGTTCATTAGAGGGTGATTGAGGAAAGGCATAAAAAATATTAGGTGTTTGGATAGAGAAGTCTATAGGATGATTAGGAGTAACTATAGAAGGAGTATGTGGCTCATCTGGAAAAAGATCTAAGGCATAGGAGGTAGATAGGGAGGTACGAAAGTGAGAGAGCTCGACAAAAGAGCGATGTTCCCAAAAGACAACATTGTGAGAGAGATATGGAGACGATGAGAGATAGGATCATAACACCGTAACACCGATACCCCTTTTGAGTTTCACCATAGCCAAAAAAACAACAAAGTCTAGACCGAGGCTCAAGTTTGTTATGCTCACGTGGTTAAAGAAGAACGAAATAGGTAGAACCGAAGGAGCGAAGGTAGTAATAGTCTGGAGGTGACCTAAAAAGGCACTCATATGGAGTTTGATTTTGGATAACAGGATTGGGAATGCAATTAATAGCATGAACGACATGAAGAGCAGCTTCGCCCCAAAAAGGAGAAAGAACTTTGGCAGAGAGAAGGAGAGCATGAACAGTGTCAAGAATATGATGGAGTTTTCGTTCGGCTCTACCATTTTGTTGAGAGGTACCTAAACAAGTTAGTTGATGAACAATGCCATAGGAATGCAAAATAGCTTGGAAAGCATATTGAGTGTATTTATGAGCATTATCAGATCGAAAATTTTTGATACATTTGAAAATTTGAGTTTCAACCATTTTTGCAAAATTAGAATATACTTGCAATAATTTTGAACGATGTTTCATATCAAAACTCCAGTTATAGCGAGAATAATCATCAACAAAGACAACAAAATATTGAGATCCACCAATACTAGAGATAGAGGAAGACCCCCAAATATCAGAATGAATTAGGTCAAAGATATCAGTGGACATTGATTCACTAGTGTTGAAATGCAAAGCTGGTTGTTTTCCTAACTGACATGAAACACAATCAAAGTTTTCTATGGACACTAAACCTAACAAACCTCTAGAAGCCAAGTGTTGTACCCAAGAGGAAGATGCGTGACCAAGTCGGGCATGCCAAAGTGCAAGGGAACTAATAGAGGAAACTGCAACAGCTGCAGTAGCAACAGAAATAGGAGCAACAGGTGGAAGATGAAGGTTGTCCACGGGAAATATACACCCAACTTTGGGACCGGTCCCAAGTTCCTGTCCCCTCCTCAGATCCTGCACAATACACCCAGAATAATCAAAAGTAATGCAATAACCCAACTTAGCTAATTGTCCCACAGAAAATAAATTGTAAGAAAGATTAGGAACATAAAAGACCCTAGGAATCGAGAGGTTGGAGGTCGAGATAGAACTTATATTATAACCAAACATTGTGGAACTATTAGCTGTGCGAATATTAAGAGGGTGTGGTGTAGGTTCAAGTTGAGAAAATAAGGATGAGTGAGGTGTCATGTGGTTGCAACAAGCATAATCCATAAGCCAAGAGGAAGAAGACATATCGGATGAAACTGAGAGAGAAGTGGAATAAAATGCATTACCAACCATACGAATGGTATTACCGATGATATTTTGAAGGTCAACTTTGGAAATGGTGATAGTGGATCCAGAAGACTTAGACTTTGTGAAAATGGGAGCCATTGGTTGGATACTCTCGATGTTAGCAACAATAGCAGCAGAAATGGAAATAGTTGATTTATTGTGTTGATAGCAAGTCTCAATATTATTGCAAAGATGTTTGTAAAAATTGTATAAACGTTTGTTAGAACAGGCAACGATTGTTGTAATAAAAAGAAGACTTGTCCTTATTCTTCATTTAGAAGCAAAATATGCAAAAATGGATTGCAAAAATGAAATCTACGTGAAAAATTAGATAATGAGCACCTGGATGGCAAAAAGTCAACTCTAAAAAGTCAAAGTCAAAGGTCAACAGTGCAGTCAACGAATTAACTAAATGACGTCAGCAAGATGATGTAAGCAGTTAACTTTTTTCTGACGCAAGCTGCTAATTAGGTTCTAACTTGGAAATGACGTGGCCTGATGACGTAAGCAATGACGTGGAGGATGACATCAGCTAGGGCTTATATGGATGCTAACATGGTAGTGATGACATCAGCAGGTAACCCAGCGGCATGTGAGGCGTGTGGATCAACTCGTTGAAACTTTGGGCGGTGTGTGAGGGCATGTGGGAGCTCCGATGTAGAAGTTTTCAGCTGCGTTGAGTAGATCGGTTGACGGTATACATGATGATATGTCTCGTGTCGTAATTGGAGGTCAGAAGTGATAGATCCGACAATGGCAGTGGTCTTGGCGGTGGAAAAGGAGCTTCTGGCGGCAGAGATTCAACCCTGAGGACCTTTGACAGCGGCAGAGTAGTTAGGAGAGAGCACTAAAAGGGCTTATTGACCGCAGAAGTTGAGGCAACATAAAATACCGATAGAGACAAGACTACAAGACAGAAGAAAATTAGAGCAGTGGCTCTGATATCATGTTAGAAATAATGAATGAATGTATTGTATTTCTCAAAGAATAAAATAAATGAGTGTCTTTATATAGGAGGCAAAGTGTGTAGTACAAATATGTGTATAGTATAAGTATGTGCGCTGTACAAACAAACAAGGTGGGCTTAAAGCCCACAGCCCTATTACACATTAACAATAGGGTTTTGGGTACAAGTTTATGTTAGGACAAATATTTTAAAATAGAGCAACAATTTCACATAAAATGATAAAAATCTAATTAAGATGTTGATTTGGTGGGACTCTTTGTAGTTACTTGTATAACAGGCTATTGAAAAATTGGTGGCTTCCACTCAAACAACCAGATATTGCTTGTATGAAAGTTGGGTATGACAATCGTAATTCTTCGTATATTGAAGCATATGTCTTTGTAGTCCAATATATGTTAGCACTTAGCACTAATTTTTTTTTCTAGAAAACCTCATGCACAAATCAAAGCTTACAAATTTGTCTTTGTTTTTGACATTTGGAGAAGCAAGTTTGAAATTAATGTGTGAAAATCCATAGTGTGGGTGTGGGGTGATGACTGATGGGTGCACCACCTAAATATGATTGCAAAATTTGACAATACCTTCAAAATATGAAAGTGATTTTGAATTTTGTTTTTTTTTTAGTGCTTTTCAACACAAGCACGTTACCAAAGCCAACCATAATTAAACAATTTTTGCTGCGCAATAATGCCTAACATTGTAGTATTGTTACTATGCTCTTGACCTTTTATTTCATTTAGGCCTATCAAAATGATAGGAAGAAAAATATCTTAATCTAATATTTATGCTATGAGTATGAGTGGTTTGCATGTCCAAGCATGATCTTTCGGTGCGGTACAGCTTTGATTATCGAACATGTCGCTGTACTAATTTGTTTAACACCATTAAAAATTATTGGAAATTATCTTAAATCAAATAAATTTAAACTAAATTGCGTTGAGAGTCTATTTTATTATAGATATTTTGATCTAAGATTGGAGATCAAGTTACAAGACGGTGAGGTGTTGGACACCGTCTCCCCTAACTTAAAGGTTGGTCTTTTGCAAATTAACGATCAATTTATGTTATATAATCAAAACATCAATGCCATCCATACCTTAATAGTAAAATCATTACAAAAAATGCTTATAAAAGAAACCTGAGATTCATGAGCAACATGTTAACCTAGAAATCTTTCAAAGAAAAAAAAAAAAAAAAAAAAAAAAACTTGTTAATTAGCCTACAAATTGTGATCAAGGAATTCACACAATGACACAATCTTCTTGAAGAATCGTGACGAAGGTCTTATGGAAAGATCAAGGGTCATTCAGTTGCATTTTTATCACGTGCATACTCATCACTCAATCGTTGACACTATAACTTCCACCTTTCAATTTAAGGGGGGGGGGGGGGGGGGGGGGGGGGGGGGGGTTAGAGATATTCTAACCAAGAGACTCAATTTATTGTAAGTCCATGTTTTTTTGTAAAACAACCAAAAGTAATTTTAATCATATATATTATATTAAAGTTGAAGTTGAGAGAAAGTTCAATTAATATCCCAAAAAATTTATTCTAATTAAAACTTTAAATTTGTGCCAAGTGTCCTTATAATTGGCTTATAATTTTGATGCCAACTTGCCAGTGTATTTAGATTTTAAATGAACTCCAATTTCATCTTAAATGTCCTTTCAATTATACTCTAATTTAATATTAATTATATTTTCATGCGAATTCATTCATCTAAACCTCTAAAATATTATAAAAATTTTTTTTTTTTAAAGAGTTTCAATCTATAACATCCGCTTCTGATGATAAATCTAAATAAACTTCGATTTCATTGCTTTTGATGAAAGCTCTTTATCATTATATCAAAACACCAATCAGTTTTTAGTGTAGGCGGAGATTGAACCCAATATCTCTTATTTAACTATTAGAAATTTTACTAATTAAGCTAACTAAAATCCACAAAATATAAAGAGACTTGATTCAAATTTATTAGCCTTTTTCATAATACCTTGAATGTATACTGTCTGTTACTTACTAGTTACTAGGCAGGTAGAAACTTATATATATGTATGTATACACATACACACATTGTGTATGCGTGTGTGTGTATTGTATCGTGCAAGTACAACGACACTAAGTATAGTTTAGAATTAATTATTATATATTCCCTATATTAAGGTCCATTGTAATAATAATGAAGCAACTTTTCAGGGCATTTACTTTCAGCGTGTTTATTGATTAGGACATGTTTATTAATACAAGTTCCACACCAACTACTTCAGACACTTATTAATCTATCTACTTTGTACGCTATATAATGAAAGCATTTTGCATTTTCTCGAATTGTATCTCTATTTATGAATTATTTTTTAATATTTATAATTCATTAGGGGGTTTGAACTCTATTTTGTAGATAGAATTTTTAAAAATATTAAAGAATATCAATCGAATTACAAGGCTTTTACTCATGAATTAAATTCAAAATCTCACTTGTTACTAATTAGTATTATAAATTGGCATGCATATGTTTTAATACTATACCATATAATTGAGTGTGTGTGATAGACTATATATACTCGTGCAATAGTCTATATGTAGTTTCATTGAGTTATCGAATTTTTAATTTATTAAAGCAGCATGTGGTTTGTCCCTCTATTTGAAATCAATTTCACCTCAAAAAAAAAAAAAAAAAAAAAAAAATTCACCTTTCTCTTTCATGGCACATGAGAGTAAATGCAGTCAAGTCTGGAATTTTTACTTTAATATTCATAACAAATAATTTTTTTGTGTGGGGAAATTGTGTCGCAATCCATCCAAGAATGGAGCAATACCAAACAAGAACACGAGCAAGCACCACACCATTTTATGTCTCCGTTAATAATAATAATAATAATAATAATAATAATAATAATAATATATTATGTGTTATAAATTGTGTTAATTTTTTCTTATCAAATGGTGTAAAAGTGTATGCTAATGCTCTTCCACCAGGTCCATATAAAATTTAAACTCAAGTAAAAATAAAACAGACAACACCATTAAAGTACATGCCAAAGAGGTCCCAACTTAACGAGAAATTATAAGATCCACATGGTAGACAAGTGATATGATCCACAATTCTACTAAAAAACTTCCACTTGTTTAAAATTGTTAGTTAGAAAATTTTTTTAAACAGAAATTAATTACTGACTCAGTAATTTTAAACAAGTGAAAGTTTTTTAGTGAAATGGTAGACCACATCACTTGTCCACCAGAGGACTCTATAATTTCTCCAACTTAACATACCAACAAGCTCATTGGAGGAGTCTAATCTAATGACTCTAATCTAACTAATACTACATTATCTCGCGGTAAGACTAAGAACATAAGATAAAAAAATAGTAAAACTTAAGTGCTGTTCCTTAAGTTCTCTTTTAAAATTCAGACACGTTGTTACTTAACAAAAAAAAAATACATTTTTATTTCATGAGAAAAAATTCACATGACAAAGTTTTAAAATATAAACTTAAGAAACAGTACCTAAATAGTCTATATAAACCTTGCTCAAAAGATAAATATGTTGATGACAATGAAAAAGATAAAATTCAAATCCTCTAGCTTTTTACATGGTATGTTTATGTTTACTGACTCTATTCGCATTTTTTGGAGGTTGTGCCACCAATGTACTGGATTATACCGACATTCGAACAGAATATTGCTGGGCTGGAGTAGGCCCATTTAATCTTTAGGTTGGCCATTGGCCCAATAAGGGGATGTTGGTTCTTGAAAAGGTACATTGGGCCACCCAGGAACGTGAAGCCTGAAGGATGATTCCAACACAAATGGCACTTCCAAGCTCATATTCGAAGGCAAGTACAAGCTAGTTTATAACATTTTTACAAATGATTATCGTTTTCCTTCTTTAAAAAAAAAAAAAAATAAATAAATAAATAAATAAAATTCTAAGGCACCATCCTGTCCATTTCTTTAAGCTTTTTCTATAAGAATGAGAGAAATGAACATGTATGCACAATTTCAAAGTCTTGACATAGCTAACATGTGTGGAATAGAAATGCAACATTAGGAAAGATAAAAAAACAAACAAACAATCAAACAAAAAATTTATCAGACTCAAAATTTGTTCAACTTGGGAAAAATTAGAAGTAAACCTACTTGTGTATTCAATATGTTAAATCACTATAAGGACCAGTTGTTTATACTTATAACAGGTGGACAATAGAGTGTGTGAGTGACACTGTGCCCACAAATGCATTATGTCATCTCCACATGTGATCTCTGTCGGTGGCTCCAAATACAAAACCACAAGTTTGTGTTTACAAATAGAGCCAATCCCCATAAAAAAACCATCAACCCCCCTTCTCCTCTCTCTCTCTCTCTCACATTTATGAGCTCCTCCCCTTCTTAATTAATGTCTTTCACGCCCCAATGGACCAAAGGAAAGAAGAGAAAAGAAAGCACTTTCCAGAGTGTTGAGTGACTAAAAAATTTGTGTGTGTGAAAGAGATTAGGTCTTAGCCTTAGCTCTCGTCAATTTTAACAATAAATGCACTCTCTCTCACAAGTCTCAAGTCTCAACCACACCAATTAATGAGGGCACTACAAATTGCCAGACCGTCGCATTAAACGCCTCTTTCCGCATGCGACCCCCTCTTCCCATTAATACCACCCTGACCCCATTCCCATTCTCCCACACTAAATACTGTCATATACTACTATTTTTTAATATTTGCTTTCAAAGTCATCGCCCCACCCTCATCTCCGACCGTCCGTTCCTCGTCGTTCGCTCAATCTCGTCCCTCCACGTGTACTTTTTCCCGCTCTTTGGTCTGTTAATGATTCTGTTAATCTTACCTCCTGTTGAATCTGTCCGGTGACAGTAGCGCCTCCGGATCTCCACATCGTAACCGGCTCGACGAGAACGCTGCTGCTCCGCCGACCGCCGCCGACGACCTCATGAACATCGGGCTCGTCATTGATTTCGTTCTTCTTGATGATCCGCCTCCGACGCTGTTTCCGGAGCCGGCGAATCTTTCCGATAACGGTAAGAATCCTCTTCGTCGAAAAAACGGCGATTTCATTCCTCTGTAGTAGCGGAATGAGAAGACTCTAGGTTTTGTTATGGATCCGAACGGCGATGGTCGTTTGCTCCAGAAATTTCCTCTTCTGTACCGCCATGGTGACGTCGTCGCCGGCTCCATCACCATCCTCTCCGACGCTAAATTCCGTTCGAATCCGAACGAGTACGACCGCTTCAACATGAAATCTCTTCCGTTGAATCTCTCTTCAGAGTAGTTATTGTGATTGCTGCTGCTGTTGTTGTTGTGGTTTCTCAGCGGAGATTGTTCTTCGATGCACGGAGTGATTTCGGAGAGGGATCCGCGGCGAGAGTCCGGGAAAGCTTCGCTCTCGAGCCTCTCGCCGAAGCTCCGTAAGATCGAGTCGTCGAGGCTTGGTCTGATCCTGGCGGCCATGACCGGAACGAAAGGAGACTCCGGACGGAGTATTCCGGCGCGGCAGAGTGGACAGTTAGCATGAGACCTCAACCAGATATCGATGCAATCAACGTGAAAAGCATGCGAACACACCGGAAGCGTGCGGACGTAATCGTCGTCCTCGAATTCCAACAAGCAAACCGCACAGTCACGGCGTTCACGGTACGGTTTCGTGGTGTAGTACAGAGCTAGAGGAATCGTCTTGATCACCGTCTCGTCGAGTCCGTACGGCGAGCACACGTGGAATCCATCGGACGTCTCGAAAAACGGCGAGTCGAAAGGTAGAGAATCCAAGTCTCCAGAAGACGACGGCAGGTAAGACCGAGCTCCACGTCGGCGACGGCGCCACCGTTTGTAGCGGCGGAGGACGCGGAGGATCGGAGGGATGACGTGGCGGGAGATGAGCCTTGAGTAGGTCACGATGAGAAAAGCGGTGGCGACTATGACTACCATGACGATCAACGGCGGGCTGAATTGGACGGGTAATCTGGACGGTGGCGATGCTTGTTGCACCGAAGAAATGATGCTACTGCTGGTAAAGGAAGGAGATGGAGACAGAGTTGGAGTTGGAGATGGAGCCAGTGAGCTGTCAAAATCATAGCCGTTGATCGGAGACTCAGCTGGAACCATCATCATGATCGTTGATGATTCTCTCACTTCTCTCTGTGTATGTGTTTTCTGAGTCTCTTCTGTGTGTGTCTTTATGAAAAATGGGGTTTAATGGAGGAAGGGAGAGAGAAAGAGAAAGAGAAAGGGTTTAATGCTTAATGCGTTGACTGAACGAGTTCGTATTGAGGACGACACGTCAACATTGGTGAATTTATAGTCACAGCGGGAACCACATAAAAAAATCACAATTTTTTTACCAAATATATTACGTGGCATACTATAATTGGCTTTGCGATTTTATTTTGGTGGTACTATATATATATATATATATATTTTTTGGGAGGTTTTATCTAGTGCGGACAAAATCACATTTATGTCAGAATTTAAGTACACATGATAAGCACGTGGTTGATTAGGGTCAAATACTATATGCTATTATGCTTTGTTTACTTTTTGCATGTTGGAGTGGGAACGTGGTTTGGGAATTGCTTTGGTGCTAACTTATGGAGATTTTTAGTAAAAGAAAGGGTATGGAATTTTCAGGTTTTAGTGTGGATTTTTGGGAGATTCAAAATGTGGTGACCCACAATAATAGTGGGGATCTTCCACGAAGCTGATGCCAGGTTGGACTCTTTCATACAATTGTATATGCAGAGGTGATTTATTTGCATTTCTTTTATTGGGATTCATGGTACCATTATTTCCTCATTGGCATTAAATTTCATTTAATATATTTTATTATCATAATGCAGTCATTGTGCAATGTACAAGTCAAAAAAGTTGTATAGTCAAGTTCTTGGGGGCTAATGGCATGGTGTGATCTGATAAAGACAGCTCAATCATATTGATTTTTTTAAAAATAAATTCAATAGTTAGTAGTTACAACTTTAAGCTTAGAAATCTTGGTTGGAAACACCAAAATAAAATAAATGAGTCACTGCAAGCTTCTAATTGACATCTTGGATGTGACCGACATGGGTGAAAGATTTATCTTCAAGGAGTCTTGAAAGATTTATCTTCAAGGGGATTTATCTTCAAGATTTATCTTTAAGAGCTTTGATAATGGTCTCAGAGTCATCCTCTCAATATTGACAAGCCCTTGTCAATGTTAAAAATTACTATAGGTTTGTTTTTAATTGAAACGGTCTTCATCTCGGGGAAAAAAAATTTAATTGGAAGAGTCTTCTTTAAAATAATAATAATAAGAAGAAGAAGAAAATGAGGAAGGAAGTGATGTCCTAACTTTTTGTTGGATTATTCACTCATTCTGTATAAGAATCTTGTAAACTTTATGTATTGAAAATGTGGTAGATTGAATTTAGGAAATTTGGATTTATGTTACGTTTCATGTCAATGAATTTACCACCCAAATTATCTTCTTGAAGAAAGAGGGGTGGGGAAAAATGGAAATATGTTCTTTTTATTTATTTATTTTTGAGAAACAAATACACACGTACAAGGGAGAAGAAAATGAGATATGACCTTAATTATTAAAGATGAGAGATACTATTAGCACGTGTTTAAATCCACACTAGGAAGATTACAAGTAGCCTCCAGTTAACTAAATTGGTAAAATTTCTGATAGTTGAGTAAGAGATTTGATGTTCAATTCTCGCATACACCAAAAATCAATTGGTGTCTTGGTCTGATGATAAAGAGGGGGGCGAAACTACCTTTGGACCAGGGGCCAATGACCTCCCCTAATTTTTAAAAAAAAAAAAATATTATTATATATATGTGTATTATTTTTAGTAATTTTGTTCTATAAAATTACATTTTATTTCATTTTAAGAATATCATTGATTCTTTTAACAGTAATACTACACTCACAAACTTTTTTATAATATTTTTACAAACCTTTTTGGTAGCAAATTCTTATTGGTTCGCATATGGGCATACCACTTGCATTATTTTTTACTTACTAATAACCACTTTACATAAGTAATTTATTAAAAAAAAACTTGCAGTTTTAGTATTTTCCTCATTTTTGTGACCATAAAAAAATTTATAGATCTAAAATCTAAAACAAAATATACAAGCCCAAAAAAAAAAAAAAAAACAAAAATAGCTCAACAACAAAAATTACCAATAAAACTAAAAACAAAATTAAGCTCAATTAACTAATTTTATCTAAAATAAATAACTCTGCCATTTAAAAAAATTCTAAACAAAAATAATTTTGTTCTTACCTAAAAAAAAAAAAAAAAAAAAACTCACTAGCTAAGTAATAGAATCAGAGATTGAAATCACAACACACAACCAATAGTAAAATCGTCCCTCCTAACTTAAAGTTTTGACTCCGTCCTTGATAAAGAGCATCATCAGGAGTGAATGCCATAGATTGAAACTCTCAAAAAAAGAAAAAAAAAGAAAGAAAAGAAAATGAAGATTACAAAATTTAACAGAGCTAACAACTTTATATCTCTATAATAAAAGATTAATATAATGGTATCTCATTTTCCACACGTAATGTAATATGGACTTTCTTATATGATTATTAGCACTCAAGCATACAAACATCGCTCCAAGATACGTACAAGACACAAGCTCTGATACATACATCTAAGATGCTGACACAATGCACAATAACACCTACCATTACACGAACTTATCCACACTACTCCACTCTCTTCTCACTAGATGCTACATATTCCTTGCCACACTTGCTCTTCAATCTTCATAAGCTTTGTCTTGGAATAAGAATGGCAATACTTCACTGTGTATTCGATAATATTACGAGAAGGGAATGTCCTTAATTGCATAATCTCTCAGCGTGAATTCAAGACTCAATACACATGCCAAATCAACATAAAACTCTTTATTATCATGTACCTTTAGCCTGATAGTTATTTCATAAATATAAGTGTTTGTAAGGTACAAGGGCAAGGACCGGGGTTTAAGTTTCTAAAAAAAAACTTCACACACATATACACTTAGATTACGCTAAAGTATAATTCTATTTATCAAAAAAATAAACATGTATTTCTTTCCCTGTAATTCTATTCCAATTCATAAATGGCCGTTAATACAATAATGTCAACAAAACAATAATAAAGAGATTTAACAAGCATTCATATTCTCTCTAAAAAAAAAAAAAAAGAAGCATTCATATTGATAGGTTCTATGAAATCAGCGGGCTGAAAAGTCTTCGAATGCTGCTGATCTTGAAGGCCAAGTCCTGAAAACACCAAATTCAATCAGAGAAAGACCGGTGGAGGCCGGTCTAGGGTCCTCCGATGGTAAAGTCAGTGATTTAGAGTAGGAAGAGGAAACTTCAAAAGACTTCAACAACTTCTTATCTGGAATTCTAAAAGAGAGAAAAAAGTCCCCATACCTCTGCGTAGAAGGGTCTTTATATAGTGCTGGGAATCGGTTATTTCTCTAATCGTCGCAGAGCTTGGAGGATTCAGAGGGTAACTTCTATAACTGCCATGGGAGTCACCTCATCGGGATTTGTGTTGAGATCCAAACAGTATGACTCTTCAGTGTGATTTTTGGTTGAAGTGTTGAACCTTGTTCACCCTTCTTTAAGGACGGACGAGGTTCATTGCTTCCTCGTCCTCCCCTGGACGAGTGAATGGCAGATGAAGAAGACGGTCAAGGACGAGTGTAACAAACATTCGTCCATCGCTTTGTACATTCTATGGACGGCACTATGGACTATGGACGAGTAATTGGCTTGGTGTTTTTCTTGCACCATCAGTTGCCCCCTTGTCCATGTGTCGTCCAAGGGAAATACAGTAATTTTCTCCTCAGGATGGACGAGATTTCTTAAGAGTAAAGATGCCACGCGTCGGTATCTCATTGGCGACAAGTCTCGTCGATTCAGTTTTTCGAGGTAGGTGCCACGTGTCAGCCTCTGGTTGGTTCTGTCGGTTCAGATGCTGAAGTTTATTCCTTATAAATAGTGGAATACCTCCGTTACCCTCCCTCATTTTCGAAATTTCTTTCCTTGTCCCTCCTCGTCCTAGAACTTCGTCTAGAAGCTTCTCGCGTCCATAGCTGTCATTCGTCCTAGATCCAGGTATTCTTCTTCCTTTCGTCCTTAGTTTTTCTATTAAGATGGCTGATGTTGTACTTTCCTCGTCTAGTGATAGTGTAGATAAGGCCATAGACGAGTATAATGACGAGACTAGCTACAGTTCTAGTAGTAGTGATAGTAGTGTGGGGAACACCACGGACGAGGAGTATATTTCTGGCGTCCCTGGGCTTCCTATAGAGGTTGTACAGGAGCAGCTTAGGAAGGCCTCAGGGTCTCAAGCTGGTACCTCGTCCACTGCCCCTCCTTCTGGTCCTTTGGACGAGGAGGAGGTGACTGTTTATAGTTGTGCCATAGATATCCCTTCTAGGACGGACGAGCAAAGACTTAAAAATCTTAGGGAGTGGTACCAAATTCCAGACGAGTTTAACCCTAGGTTGCCCGTCCGAGGAGAATGGTGTTGCAACCCTCACTTTGGGATAGGTGTCTATGAGGCTTACCTTTTAGGGGGTTTAAGGTTTCCTTTAAACGCCTTCACTAGAGAGTTGTTGATTAGATTAGGTTTGGGAATATGTCAATTCAACCCAAATGCATGGAGATTAATCATCTCGATGCAAATTTTGTGGAGTGAAGTATTTGGAAGGGACCGTCCTCTCACTGTGGACGAGTTCCTCTATTGTTACAAGCCTTCAGAGATACACCAGTCCCCTGGCTTTCATCAATTCACAGCCAGGGGTAGAGATTGTAGATTAATCAAGTCCCTGGCCTCGTCTGATAGAAGATGGAAGACGGAATTCTTCTTCGTCTCCGGCTTCTGGGCTGGAAATCCTGTAGACGTTGGCCGGGACACGTTTGGTCGTTATACCGGGGACCTAGGAAACCTTCGTCCTGAGGGTAAGTTGCTCCCCTTTTTCTTTTAATTTCCCTTTCTTTTTCAGCATTAATGATTAATTAACTAAAAATTTGTTAACTTGTCTTGCTTCAGCTGTTAAAAGACCGTCCTTAAGCAAATTCCACCGTGACCGCGTCCACAGGGCTCGTCTACACGCGGACAGGGACTTCCATTCTTTGGTTTCGCTTAGACGACTTTCTAAGTGGAATTTGGGCCCCGACCCATCTGACGTAGCAATTGCACACGAAGTCATAGTGAGAAGAAGTAAGTCCTAAGTTTTAATCGTCCATGCACATCGTTTACCTTATTTCAACTTAAAGTATTCTCACATAGTTTTTTTTTTTTTTTTTTTTTTTTTTTTTTTAGGAATGGCAACAATGAAAGGGAACAAGGGGAAGGACGTGGCTGCTGAGGGGGATCGTCCTGAGCATGAGACTCAATCTCGTCCTGTGACTGGGGAGAAAAGGAAGGCGCTGTCAAAGGGCCTAGATTTGGGAAATCTCCCTAGTCGAAGAGGCAAAAAGTCCAAGTCCAGCTCGTCCCAGGTAGTCAAGCCTACCCTTCCCTCGTCCCAGCAGTCTGTGCCAGTGTTTGACGTGGACTCGTCTGTCCCAACTGAGAGCACTCCGTCCCAGTCCACTCCGTGTAAGTCTACTCCGTCCAAGACTATATCAACCCCGTCTCAGCCTTCCAAAACGGTCCCTTCGAACATTATTGAAAACGAGGACCTGGCTTGGGAACGCTTCAAGAAGGTTATCACCGACGAGGATATAAACGTTTGCTATGATATGTCCCTTAAGGAATTTGAACACTCTGATGTTCACGACCTTTTCAAGGTAATACCTATACCTCGTCTTGAGCAAATATTTCCATCTTCTTTCTTTGTATCTCTTTTTGATTTTTATTCGTGGCTGTGTTTTTCCTCTTTTTTTTTTTTTTTGTAGGGCATGTCAAAGTTTATAGCAGCGTCAAGGCAGGCTACGGGGTTGGACAAGACGAGGATCCAGTTGGAGACGAAGAACCTAGAGTTGAAAGCTGAAGCGAAACAATGGGCTGAAGTGGCTGTCAAGACCACGGACGAGGTGAAGGAGTTGAAGGCTTTGGTTGAGGAGCTGAAGACCAGCGCTGCGGAGAAGGACGCTCGTCTTGAGGTCCTGAAGAAAAAGATTGATGAATATGGGACTCCTCTCCAAAGCAAAGGAAGATGCAGTGGTTGAGTTTAAAGCGTCTAAGCAATACACAGACGCTTTGGATACCAACTATGCAGCAGGGTTTGAAGACTTCAGGATGGATGCTGCCGAGAAGTTCCCTGATGTGGACTTCAGCTCCATCGTCCTCAACTTGAACCCTGCCACCACTAGCTCTCTCCTTGGTCTAGACTCTGAGGACGCCAACATAGAGGACGATGCCACGACCCAGCCTCAGGACGCTCCCAACGTTGCCCCTCCTACTTAAGAATTTTTTCTTCTTGTATTTTTGTTTGGTCTATTTTGAGACCTTTTTTATGTAAACTCAGTACATTTATTTCGTCCAAGGTTTTAGGACGAGATTTCAAACATCATCAGTTTAATTAGCAAGGGTTTTTGGATGTAGGATATCCAACCTTTGCTTAATGAATGTCACTTTATTTTTGTTCATGTATGGACGAGTTTTATTTTATTTTTCTGTTGACGTCATCCATATTCTTCATATATTTGTTTACCATTTCTATTGAAACTTGAGTGTAATTCGTTTGTGAAACGGTAACAATCATTATTACTCGTCCAAGGACCTGTTGAGAAATGGTTAAGTGTTTCTCGTCCATGGGCTTGATTTTTATGCTTATGCTGATGAAGTCAAGGCCTTATATTTTACTCGTCCATGGACTGGATTGTTTTAATAAAGGCCTTAACAAGATTGAGAAATATAACTGTATTTTTCTTCGTCCATGGCTTAACATGCACTCGTCTATGCACCTTCTCGTCCATGGTACAATTAAGTATCATGCCTTACCATGCTCATCCTATGGACGAGAATGCCTTGGACTTTCACAACTTACTCTTTATAAGCATTAGCCTTACCTCGTCCTTCAATTTGGACGACTATGGCTTCGCTTTCTAGGAAAGCTTGAGATGACATCTCCGCGTCCAGAGAATTTTCTCATCTTGAGCTTTTAAGCTCTTTTTCCAGGAGTCAATATGAACAGAAATCAATGGAAAACATAAATTTACACAACATTATGTACATTCCACAAACATAGTTCATAACATAGATATTGTTCATAGACGAGGCATGCACTTTAGAGGCTAATGCCTTTATTAGAACAAATACAAACCAAACCATAATTTCGTCCATGCGTTTAACATAACAAAACCACACTGAAAACATATAAATAAACAAGTTTTTATGTCATCCCTGGCTCATCCAGAGTCATGCTCCTCTAAGCTGGCAATTTATTGATAGTATCTCCTCAAGTGCTCCACATTCCAAGGATGCTCCAGCCTCCTTCCATCAAGGGCTTCCAAATAATAGGATCCCTGTCTTTTGAAGTTTATGACTCTGTAGGGGCCTTCCCAGTTAGGTCCCAACTTCCCATGAGTTGGGTTCTTTGTTGCTAAGGAAACCCGTTTCAGGACGAGGTCCCCTATGTTGAATCGCCTTGGCTTTACCATTGCGTCATACTGCCTGGCCATCAGGTTTTTATACCTCGCCATCCTTTGTTCAGCGTCCGTCCTCACCTCGTCTATTAAATCGAGGTTCACACGGAGTTGCTCCTCATTAGCTTCATCCTGATAGGTTGCGACCCTGTGACTGGCCATGTGCACTTCCGCGGGTATGACTGCTTCAGTTCCATAGGCTAGTTTAAAAGGAGTCTCCCCTGTGGGGGTTCTGGCTGTGGTCCTATACGCCCATAAGACACCTGGTAGCTCATCTGGCCATACTCCCTTCGCCCCCTCAAGCCGAGTCTTGATTATCTTTAACAAGGATCGGTTTGCAACTTCCGCCTGTCCGTTAGCTTGTGGGTGGGCTGGCGAGGAGTAATGATTTTGAATTCCAAAGTGTAGGCAAAAATCTTTGAACAATGCATTGTCAAATTGTCGTCCATTGTCAGATATTAGCACCCTGGGCACCCCAAACCTACACACAATGTTCTTCCATACGAAGTTTTTGACATTTTGTTGTGTGATGTTAGCCAAGGGTTCTGCTTCTACCCACTTGGTAAAATAGTCAATTCCAACAACGAGAAACTTCATTTGCCGTATACGCAGTGGAAAAGGACCCAGAATGTCAAGTCCCCACTGTGCAAAAGGCCAGGGTGCCGTCATTGGAGTCAAGTACTCTGAAGGCTGCCTGGGGACGTTGCTAAATCTTTGGCATTGGTCGCACACCTTGACGTAGGCCTTAGCGTCAGCTTGCATGCTTGGCCAATAATATCCTGCACGGACGATTTTATGGACGAGCGACCTTGCTCCTGAGTGATTGCCACACGCTCCCTCATGAATTTCCCTTATTATGTAGTTCGCTTCGTCCGGGGCCAAACACCTGAGATAAGGCTGGGAAAAGCCTCTTTTATAAAGAATCTCGTTCATAAGAACGTACCTGGCCGCTCTTACCCTTAACTTTCTTGCTTCGTCCTTCTCCTCTGGGAGTCGTCCGTCTTTTAGGTACGACACAATTGGAGTCATCCAATTTGTTCTATTCTCCACCTGTTGTACTTCCGGGATGTCTATACTCGGCATATACTGAATTTCATCAAGTCCATCTACGGCTTCACTCGTCGAGGCTTCTTTTGCCAAGGCATCAGCTTCCATGTTCTCCTCCCGAGGGATTTGAACGAAATTAACTTCCTCAAACTTTTTTATAAGGCGCATCGCTCTGGCTAGATACTTTCTCATTCGCTCTTCCTTGGCTTCAAACATGCCACTCACTTGGCCTATGATTAACTGAGAATCTCCCAGGACGAGGAGCGACTTCGCTTCTACGGACTTGGCCAATTCCATGCCTTTGAGGAGAGCTTCATACTCAACTTCATTATTAGTTGTTTGGTACTGCAGACGGACTCTGTGTTTTAGCTTATCCCCCTCTGGAGATTGTAAAACCACACCTACTCCTCCTGTGTGCTGTGTGGACGAACCATCCACATAGACAACCCACTTAGTATTTTCCTTTTCGCCCCCTTCGTCACCGACTGAGGTAAATTCCGCGATGAAATCTGCTAGAGCTTGAGCTTTTATGGCGTGCCTAGGCTGATATTTTATATCAAATTCACTGAGCTCGACGGCCCATTGGATCAGACGTCCAGCAGCCTCCAATTTGTTCATTGCCTTCTTAAGTGGGTGGTCTGTCATGACATTGATGACATGAGCTTGAAAATAGTGCCTTAGTTTCCTGGAGGCTGTTATCAATGCAAAAGCTAATTTCTCCATTAGGGGATATCGTCCTTCCGCTCCCCTCAGTGCCTTGCTGGTGTAATACACAGGTCTTTGTACCTTGTCTTCTTCCCTCACTAATGCTGAACTCACTGCGTGTGGAGTAACTGCCAAGTACAAATACAACTCTTCTCCTTGCACAGACGGGCTCAACAAAGGAGCCTTTACGAGATATGTTTTCAAATCTTCAAAAGCTCTTTGACATTCGTCGGTCCATTCAAATGCTTTTTTAAGAATCTTGAAAAATGGTAAGCATTTATCAGTCGCCTTAGAGACAAACCTGTTGAGGGCGGCGACTCGTCCGTTGAGGGACTGGACTTCCTTAACATTGCTTGGGGGCTTCATATTCAGAATTGCTTGAATTTTGTCAGGGTTTGCTTCGATTCCCCTGTGGGAGACCATAAATCCTAGGAATTTCCCCGATGACACTCCAAAAGCACATTTGCTAGGGTTCAATTTCATGTGATACTGCCTCAGTGTGTCGAACGTTTCCCTCAAGTCGTCCAGGTGCCTATTCTCGTCCTGAGTTTTTACCAACATATCGTCTATATAGACTTCCATATTCCGCCCGATCTGTGGACGAAACATATGATTGACTAGCCGTTGGTACGTTGCACCAGCATTTTTCAAACCGAAAGGCATTACTTCATAACAAAATAATCCCTGACTGGTGACAAAGGAGGTCTTCTCTTGGTCCGCTTCATCCATCCTGATCTGATTATATCCAGAGAATGCATCCAGGAAACTGAGCAACTTACGGCCCGCAGTAGAATCTACCAGCTGATCAATGCGTGGTAACGGGTAACTATCCTTGGGACAAGCTTTGTTCAGGTCGGTGAAATCAACGCACATTCTCCACTTGCCGTTCGCCTTCTTGACCATGACCACATTGGCCAACCATTCAGGATAGTATACCTCACGAATGAACTTCGCGGTAATCAGCTTCTGAACCTCCTCCTTAACAGCATTGTCTCTCTCTGGGGCAAATACCCTCTTCTTTTGTCGGACTGGTTTGAAGGAAGGGCATACACTCAGACGATGGGTAATGATATTAGGATCTATACCCGGCATGTCTTCGTGACTCCATGCAAACACGTCTCTGTTTTTCTTTAGAAAGCAAATGAGATTTTTCTTGATCTTTGCTTCCAAATCTGCCCCAACCCTGGTACACCTCTCAGGGTTTTCATCGTCTAAAGGAATATCTTCCAACGCTTCAATGGGTTCTGCCACAACTTTCTTCTCTTCGATATTCATTGTCTGAAATTGCTCGTCCGCAGCCAACATGGCTAGATAACATTCTCTTGCTGCTAGTTGGTCCCCCTGTACTTGGCCTACCCCATGTTCGGTCGGGAACTTGACTGACAGGTGGTAAGTAGATGTAACTGCCTTCCACCTATTTAAGGTTGGCCTCCCAATTATTGCATTATAAGAGGACGCACAATCAACTACGAGGAAGTTCACCTCCTTGGTAACTTGCTGCGGATATGCCCCCACTGTCACTGGTAGTGAAATATTACCCACAGGTTGCACCTTCATTCCACCAAAACCGACTAGGGGGGAGTTTACTGGCCGGAGCAAATCTCGTCCTAACCTCATCTGCTGAAAAGCTGGATAGTACAAGATATCAGCAGAACTCCCATTGTCTACCAGCACCCTTCTAGTCTTGTAGTCCGCGATAAGGAGGGTGATGACAATAGCATCGTCATGAGGGTGATGGACTCTCCCCGCATCCTCGTCCGTGAAGGTAATCGCTTGTTCGTCCGTAGTCCCTGCATTCGATGATCGTCCAGAGAGCTGAACGCTCTGCACCGCTTTCAAGTATGCTTTTTTTGATTTAGACGACTGTCCGGCTGAATTTCCCCCCAGAATGATTCTTATTTCTCCGAGCGGCGGCCGTGACGATTCTTCCACCTTGGCTTTCAATTTTTCGTCCTTATGGTCTCGTCCAACGAAATTTCTCAGCTTCCCTTGCCTAATAAGATTCTCTATCTGCTGCTTCAAATCAAAGCACTCGTCCGTATCATGGCCATGGTCTCTATGGAAGCGACAATACTTATTCCTGTTGCGCTTGTTGGGATCTCCCTTCAGCTTCTCCGGCCACTTCAAGGAAGGCTCGTCCTTGATTTGCATAAGGACTTGCTCGAGCGGCACATTCAAAGGGGTGTATTGTTGATTCCGCGCTGAAGGACCTGCCTTCCTCTCTCGGTCTTTCCTATCTTCTGTTCGACCCTTCTTAGGACGAGGACCTTGTTCTGACTGACGCATTGGGTTGGCTTCCACTCGTTCAAGTCTTTTCCTCTTCTTGGCTATGATAGCGTCCTCCGCATTCATAAAGTTCTGGGCTGAATGGACTAATTCAGCCATGGTTTGAGGCGCCTGTTCATATAACTTGTGGATAAACAAATCAGAGTGAACCCCATTATGGAATGCTGCGAGGAGGAGCTTATCATCCACCTCGTCCACTGCCAAGGCGTCCCTGTTGAACCGCGTGATGAATGACCGCAGACTTTCATTCTCTCCTTGCTCTATGGTCAGCAAGCTAGATGAAGAACGTTTGTGCCTCTGCCCTCCAATAAAATTGTTAACGAACAACTTGCTTAGCTCCTCGAAGGACGTCACCGAGTTGGGGGGTATTTTGCTGAACCATACCCGCGCGGGTCCTTTGAGGGTAGTGGGGAAGGCTCTACACATTATCTCATCAGGAACCCCCTGAAGGTGCATGGTAGTCTTGAAAGTGGCGATATGGTCAAAAGGGTCTCGCGTTCCATCATACGAATCCAAGGAAGGCATTTTGAATTTCGGAGGCAAGGGATGACCATTGATAGAGGCTGTGAAGGGTGAGTCAGTTCGGTGAACCAGGTCTTCTACAGGATTGGTTCTCCTCATGTTCTCCCTCATCTCGTCCATGACTTTCCTCATTTGATCCATCTCCTTTTCCAACTGTGGTACCCTTGTAGGAATGGTACCCCTAGATTGGCTCTCCGGATCTGCACGTCTTCCATCCCCTTGACTTTGTCCAAGGTCTTCTCCATAGGCCTCATATTGTTGCCTTTTAAAGGTAATCTCTCTCCTCAATTCCTGGTTCTGGCGAGTGAGCTCTGCCATAGCGGTGGCCATTGCTTGGACGTGTTGGGTAGAAGGGGGTTGCATGGCTGGTGCAGATTGTTGAGGGCGATGAGGATTGCTGGAAGCGTCTCTACTCTCTTGAGGGCCCGGACTGGTAGCCCTTGATCTGGTCCGAACCATTCCAGCCCTTTGTCGGAGAAAGAAAACATGAAATTCAATAAATGGAGTCCAAACGTGAAATAATTCTTTCCCACAGACGGCGCCAACTGATAGGTTCTATGAAATCAGCGGGCTGAAAAGTCTTCGAATGCTGCTGATCTTGAAGGCCAAGTCCTGAAAACACCAAATTCAATCAGAGAAAGACCGGTGGAGGCCGGTCTAGGGTCCTCCGATGGTAAAGTCAGTGATTTAGAGTAGGAAGAGGAAACTTCAAAAGACTTCAACAACTTCTTATCTGGAATTCTAAAAGAGAGAAAAAAGTCCCCATACCTCTGCGTAGAAGGGTCTTTATATAGTGCTGGGAATCGGTTATTTCTCTAATCGTCGCAGAGCTTGGAGGATTCAGAGGGTAACTTCCATAACTGCCATGGGAGTCACCTCATCGGGATTTGTGTTGAGATCCAAACAGTATGACTCTTCAGTGTGATTTTTGGTTGAAGTGTTGAACCTTGTTCACCCTTCTTTAAGGACGGACGAGGTTCATTGCTTCCTCGTCCTCCCCTGGACGAGTGAATGGCAGATGAAGAAGACGGTCAAGGACGAGTGTAACAAACATTCGTCCATCGCTTTGTACATTCTATGGACGGCACTATGGACTATGGACGAGTAATTGGCTTGGTGTTTTTCTTGCACCATCACATATGACTTTTGAACATATATAATGTAAGACTATTGTAAGTTTAGCCTAATTATTTATTTATTATATATTTAGATTTTTTTTCAATTAATTATTATAATAAAAGTAAAAGACAAAATGTGGGACAATTACCTTTAAAAAAAAAAAAAAAAAAAAACAAATACACACACAAGGGAGAGGGAAATGTTCTAATACAAAAGCACACCATAACTCCATTCAAAAGCTATGATAACTTTTAAGAGAGGGTGGGGTAAGTTACCATGGCTTAAAAGTGGAGTTGTGGTGTGTCTTTGTGTTATAACCTCTTTTCTCTCTTTCTTGTGTGTGTGTTTGTTTCTCAAAAAAAAAAAAAAAAAAAGGGGTAAAAGACAAAATCTCATTCTATTAGGAGTATATTTATGAACGGGTATGTGAGGAAACCTACTTTAGTGAACAATTACCCCAAAAAAAAAAAAAAAAAAAAAATTTATGAAAAGAGTATAAAAGGAAAACAGCGTTAAAATTTAGAGGGCCTTTCTAGCAAAATGAGCTTGTGATCTAAAGGTTTTCTAAGTATTAGAAGAATTCAAATTAATACACTAATTTGCAGTGGACTTTTCTTTACAAATCACTTGATCAACAATGGTAGGAGGCATGCTTTATTATATTATACTATATTCTCACACATATATGCCTTTTCTTTTTTTATAAAATACATATCTCCCTTTTAAGCTCAACTCGATTTTTTTTCTTGAATAAATAACAAATAACAAATAAAAAATAAAATAAGACCAAAGCTCATCAAGTACTCGCCTATCTCATTCTTGATAGAAACCAACCAAATGTTAAAAGTTAAAGACTTTTAATCTTATAGGTATGACCAAAATAATTGATTAGATTTGATAGATTTGATTTGATTAACCCCTCCCCAATTATTTACTATTCAGTCATTTTCATAGAGAGAAAAATCAATTTTATTTTTGGATAGGTTATCAACAAGAATGTGATGGAACATAAGATTTGAAACTGATTCAAACTTATAGGATGTAAAATGGATGGAAAATGCTAAATCCACAAAATATTTTACATATTTTTTTTTTTTACAAAATATTGATATGGTAAGTGGTTATTAGTAAATAAAAAAGTTATGTTATAAAATAGTTTGTGACTGTACTATTACTCAAAATGTATTTCAATGTAATTTTATTGTGTTAGAGCCATATTATATTTTATAAATTTTTTTTTACAAACTATTAATGTAACAAGTGATTGTTGGTAAAAAGATAATATTAGTGGTAGGTCCAAAAAAAAATTAGTAAGAATTTTCTACATTAATAATTTATGTCGGTATTATTTACTGTACACAAATCCCAAAATCAAAGAATTTTTTTTTTTTTTTTGGTGTGACTAGTTGTTTATAATAGGTTGTGGCCCAATTCTAGATTTCTTTTGGGCCCATAAAACCGAAAAAGGACTTATTTAGAACTTCCAGTCCAAAAACTAAAGAAGCCCAACCGCCATTGCCTAAAACCCCAAATCGACTAAAAGTCTAAAACCCCTTCGAAAAAATCGCAGAGATCGATAGCATTATATATAACATTGGAAACAAAGACTAGGGTTTTAGTTTTAGCTTTGAAAATCTTTCTGACCCCTTTGATTTTCCGAGAAAGAAAAAAACAGTCAGAGAGAAAAACCATGTTTCCAGGAATGTTCATGCGGAAGCCAGACAAGGCTGTGGCTCTTAAGCAGCTAAAGAGCCACGTGGCGATGTTCGGGGCTTGGGTTGCTGTGATCCGAGTCACTCCCTATATTCTTCACTATCTATCTGGTGAGAAAGATGAGCTCAAGCTCGAGCTCTAGATCTCCTCCTCTATGAGTTTCACTATGGAGAGGTAATAATTTCAATTTGGGTCTTTTTTTAAAATTTAATTTAATATTTCTGTTTTTTTTTTTTGGTGGGTGTTTTAGTTTTATGGTTTCTGGATTGTATTGGGAATTGGGTATTCTTTGTTTGTGGTTAAAGTTGATAAATTTGTCAGTTATGTGATTAATCTGGTTTGATTTAATATAAATTTTCTGTGATTTTTTTGTGGGTGTTCGAGTTTTATGGTTTTTAGACTGTAATGGAAACTGGGTGTTCTCTGGTTGTGGTTAAAGTTCTGATATTTGTAAGTTTTGTGTGATTCAGTCTCTGTTTGTGTGTAAACCATGATGTTTTTGATTTGTTTGATAACCATGGAAGACTTTGTGGTTGAATCTATAGTGTGATATAAGGTGTTTGTATTGTGTTATTATCAGTCTATATTTCATTAAGAAGCATTGCTTTATTTTGATATTTTTAATGTATGGAACTTAAATGCATTGTTTGATTTCATGTGGGCGTACTGCCTATTGAGCCGATTGAATTATGAGAGTAGAGAGAATAAGACCACACCCTGATTTATCACAAAATTGAGTATGAATTTTATATATTTGGGGCAATATTAATATAAATGCTGAAGACAATTAGTTTTTTAATTATCTTCTAGGAGTAGTTTGCATGTGTTGATCTTGAGACTAGCATGTAGCAGTTTTCATCATGAGTCTTGATGACTGATAGAATTGACTTCAGAACATATAGTCTGTAGAAAAATTGAAAATATATAAACGTATAGTTTGGGTAGGTGATGGAACATGGAAGACAAACCAGAAACGTATATCTTTTTGTTAAAAGGACCTTCTTTTATCATATAATAAAGGATTTGCCCTGTGCATGACTCCAAAAAAGCCACTCATGTTTCTCTAGTTCCCAAATTGGAAGCCTATTTGGCAAGACTACAATAGACAAATATAATTTTCATACTATTATGATATCTAAGTTTTTCTGGACTTACCTTTGAGATAGCCTCTTTTATTATCTCTTATATGTGTACTTTTAATCTGCCTTTCGGAAACACCTTTTTTTTTTTTTTTCATCTTTCCTCCTTTGGAAACTCTGTATGCTTTTTATCCATTTTTAAGAGGTGTTTCATGACTCCAATATAATCTAAAAGGTTGATGGCTGATGTAAAATTGATAGTCACAACTCACAAACATGAATTCACTCAAAAAAAAAGAAAAAGAAAAAAAAAGAAACAAAAGAAGATCCGTGTTTATGCATAAAAATGTGCATTATTTTCTGCTCCTTAATTCCATGTTTTTTGTAGTCTAGGATGATACTCATTATTTTCGCTGCTCCATAATTTTTGTGGCAAGAATCAAGATCTTCTTTCCTTGCTCTAATTTTGCTATATTGTTACCTATCAAAAAAAAAAAAAAAAATTGCTATATTGTCAAGGAAAACATTGCTGCCCTTGTAAATTTGCTTTGGTGGTTGTAAATTCTTGGCTACTGATAGCATTTTAGGAGATTTTTACAAATGTTGAAGCTATATTACTGTAGTACTAGCTGCATCTTTTTGAACAAATATAGCATCAAGAGAGTCATTGGTGTCTTGAGTTGCATTCCCTGATTGTTGGTAAGGAAGCCAATGAGATCAGTACTTTACAACTCCCATCATATGCTCGTCTTCCTCCCAACCCCACCCCAAAACAGCCATAAATTGATGAACTGATGATTTTTATGAGACAATCGATTGACTTAATCCTTAAACCAAAATAAACTGACATCTTTACAAAAAATCATTTGCAACTAAGGAAACTCAAATTTGAGAACTTATATTTGACTGTTTAAGTGCAACACTACCGAGCTACTAAATGATTTTGTTCCAAAATATGCTTTTTTGGATGAACTATATGAAATCTTTTTATTATACATTGCTTTTAAGTGTGTGTGTATATATATACACTAAATAATTAATTAATTAATTAAAAAATGGTTTAACAGACAATCTGTCGGTTGAACTGATCATATGGAAACCTGGCCCTTGTCTAATTTGAACTCTGGTACGGTTTCAGACACAAGGAAAGGATCATCATGACAAAATGGAGCAACTTAAAAACAGAAACAAAGTTAAAACTTAAAACCATCAAGATCAACAACAAGAGATCTCCACCCTCCGTTACAACAGAACACTTTGTTCTTGTTAGTTCTCTTTATCTTCTTCTTTTGCTGCAATCTATAATTGACATCCTTAATGATGTTCCTAGCAATGGTGCTTTTGAAATTATGGCCATTTAGCATATCTGCAGCTCACTGAACCTTAGCTTCCCAGCATCCCACCCTTATGGCATACAAGCACCTTCTAAGAATGGCTGATGAGGAGCAATAAAAAAAGTTGCTCTCTAGACTCAATTCTTATCCTGCAGAATGGATGCAGTAGATCTCCATTGAAGCCCCACTTAGCCATTCTTTCCTTTGAAGTAATTTGATTTTGATTAATCAACCAATTGATCATAAAAGCATGTCTGAGAATGTGGCCTGACAACCAGACCAATCTCCAGTCTCCATTTAACTTGCTGCCCTTAGGCTCTAATATCCTCCCAAGCATAACCACAAACTGACACCATTAATAACTATGATATGTTAATGCGATCTGGCCACCTTTTTTTTATCCAGGATTTCTCTTGTTTAGGTTAGAGGGTGATGATGGTGTGAATCTCGACTTGAAGCCCATCATCTCACTAGTTCATATTCTGCAGAAATTTCATTAATCATGGCTTACTAAGATTTTACAACTTGTGCATCATGATTTGAGCTTCAAAGTGTTTGTAATTAACTATTTTGGCATATGCGGTTTTGTTTAAATAATCTGTGAATTAATTCTTGTTTCTATTTTTCAGCAATTGATCATCTAATATTTCTTTATTCCTTTCTTGTTTGCAGTATGCCTGGGAAGAGAATTGATTTGGAATGGGGAGGCGATTGTGAGCATTTATTTATTTTTCCTCTCTTTTTTGTTTCATCCTAGAATATTGTGAGGCTAGTGTGTCCTTGCACTAGGTCATGTTTCTTTAAGCTTATCTAACATTTATGGTTCATGTTATCTTATGGATTCAATTTCAATCGCTGTATGTGTTATTGGATTGGTGGTTGCAGGATATATAATTTGACTTGTCGACATGATGTTATAGCTTTATACTGTTTAATTTTGTTCTCTAATAGGGTTCGTCCCCACATGGACCAGTTCTTAAATTTGCAACCCCAGGGATGTTATACTGTTTAATTATCTTCTCTAATGGGGTTCGTCCCCACATGGCAACCAGTTTTATTTACAACCGTAATGAAATGTGAACATCTAGGATGTTACATATTTCTCAAGAAGAAAGAGGGGGGGGGGGGGGGGGGGGGGGAGGAGAGCGGATTCTCAAAATTGCATGAACTTCCAAATTTCATTGGTAATTAATCCTTCCCAAGTGTATAAGGTAAAATGGATTTTTCATTTGGAAACAAAAGTTACTTTTAAAACTCTCTCTCTCCCCTATAGATCCATTATTTTTTCATTTGATTTTTATAATTTGATGCGGTTGTTGTAGCAAACTGCCAATTTGGCTTATATCACAGCGAAGCAGATAAAAGAAAATCATGTGGGGCGTTTCTTTAAATTATTTGACATTACAGTTATATGCTTCATTCAATAGTTTTATTCTAAGCCTGTGGTCTTGATACATTATAACCTAATGATGTATATTGGGGAGGGCCCTTTTACAATTATTTGACCCTAAAAGATGATGGTCGCTTTGGAAGGGCAAAATATTGCTTCAAAATTCCAAAAAAGGCCGGCAAGGATTATAGAGAAATAGAAGTCAAAAGTAAACAGGATTATTAAGTACATAAATAATGTGAACCTTGCTGTGGTTCCACTTACAATTTCCAAACAAATGGAAAAGATTGTAGTTGGATATGTTCTTTGCTTTATACAGCAACTACATATTCTTGCTGTTATGGAAGTACTAGTGAGAGTGGTTGTAATGCAATGATTATTAGTTTTGCTGCTACAGGAAGGTTCTGTTTTGGGAGAAATGATGTTATTGCATACTTTTTGTGACATATATATAAGAGCTACCAACCTCAATGAAAAGAAAAGCATGGCCACCCATGAGTTGCTGCAGGGATGTTAATGTGAAATTATGTATATATCCACGTACTTTTTTTTCCTGAGACAAATATATCCATGTACTTCACATATTTGGATTTGGCTTGTGTCATGTCATGTCCTTTATCTGCCCAAAAATAGAGTATAATCATCTATATATTACTAAAAGTTGGAGCGTAGCGTTTAATGCTGCTGCTCTCATGTTGCGCCACATCAGCTGTCATGTCCTTTTAAAAAAAAATATATATATATATATATATATAATTTATCCTACAATTTTAAAATGATTTTTACAATTTTTAGCATTATAAATAGAGTGCACTACTTATTTATTTACTTCTACTATCACCCTATAATAAATCCAGCCCATTACTTATTTATTTACTTCCACTATCACTCTATAATAAATCTGTATAATTAATCTAGCTCACCTCTTATTTATTTAGTTCCACTATCAAGTCCAACCCAAAACCTTTTCAGTTCAGCTTTAGGGTTTTGTGTGAGCATTTTCAGTTTAAAGGAAAAATAAAATAAAATAAAATAAAATAAAACGTTAAAGCCTTTCAAGCTTTAGGTTTTTTTTTTTTTTTTTTTTTTCCAATTTTCTTATAATTGTTTTTAACATTTATTTTTTTAATATTTACATTTCTCCAACCTTTCTCTCTCCCTTACCATTTCATCTCCCCACTACTTTTTCAATCTTTCTCCCTCCTTTACCTTTTCATCTCCCTACTACCCTCTACATTAATATCATTCTTCCTCTTTCCCTTCATCTTCCTTTATTTTTGTCTCTTCTTATTCACACCCTCTTACTATAAATTTGTCACTATCTCTTCTATTCTATGCATAGTTTTTCCTCACAAAAAAAATGGTACTCTCTCTCTCTCTCTCTCTCTAAATTTTTTGGTGGATTTTTTTATTTATTACATCTCTAATTTAGGTTGATAATTTTTTATATTCTTTAAAACTCTATTTTGGGTTAATGCGATTTAGTTTTGTTTTTTAAATTGTTGTTGTTGTTTTTTATTTTGTTTTTTATTCTCTTTGATTGTTAAATCTTATCGTATTGCAATCTAAAGAATTAAATATAGCGTATAAAAATATAATATTATTCTATTGCATAGCATGATTTGAATAATTTGGTATTTATTTTGTTACATAGCATGATTTTTTATAGTGCTCAATTAGGATGTTAAACTATGAGATTTTACTAATTTTTGTTTATTTTCTAATCCTTTGTGGTGGACAAAGTAATTTTAATAGTTGTATTAGAAGTACTCTATAATGCCATTCATTTAAAGAAAAGCAAAGGTTAGCCAAACAAAAATAATCAAATAGGTGACAAATTGCAAAAGTTAAAATTTGTATATATACAATAATTGTTTATTTGATAATATGTTTTGAGTGGCCAAAATTATAATTTCTACAAAAACAATAACCTTAATAGATTATCAAAAACAAAATTTTATCCTAATATTGGTTCAATTAATCATTGTTAAGTTTTATTAATTTTTTTTAGTTTACATTTTTTTGGTGTTTTAGATTGTTCCTATGTTACGTGTTTTAGATTGTTCCTATGTTACATATATGATTGTTCCTATAATAAATAAAAATATAATTACGAAATGCATTACTTATTATTAGATTAGTTTAAATTGTAAAAAAAAAAATTAATAAAACCACCATAAAAATAATTATCACGCGCAACGCGCGGGTCCGCGGCTAGTATAATAATAAAAACAAAGCATAGTTTCTGGAATTCTCCAATTGAGATCAATTACATAATTGTATTGATTAGTGCAAACGAAAACAAAGTAGGCATAACAAATCTATTTTCTTAATCATATAATTGGTCCACCTGATTAGGCATTTTGGAAGCTTAAAAACATGTTTTTAAAACTCAAAAGTAAAAATTCTATTTCATAAAAGCAATGCCTTATAGTGTTTTTTACAAACATTCATTTTAAACCGAAATCACCATTTTGTAAGAGTCTGACCAAACACAATCAATATAATGTTTAATTTAGATTATCTTTTGAAAATCAATTGAGAGCAATAGTAGAACACATCACCTCATAATTATCAATGAGACTAATCATAGAATTCAAATACTTTATTATCTCTAGGAGACGAGTAATGAAATCTCACTTTCCCATTAACATGGGAGTCGGACTATAGGACTATTTGTCTGACACGTGGCAGGTTTGTAACCTTCCCTTTAAAGCATTGGCTTATGTTTTTCTTGTGGTCATTTATGCATTAATTTGACTAATAAGATTTATGCTTCTTTATGTATTACGCATTTGAATATATGCTTGGCTTCATCAATAAAGTTACCAATGGCCCTCCACGATGCTTCCCGTTTTCGTTTTAAGCATTAACTACAGGGAGTAAATAGAAATTAACAGGAATGAGTGAAATATTCCCCAAGTTCTATAAAGAAATTGTTTTTTGGGTGTTATTTTATTAGAAATTTAATAGTGATGCACTGATGCCCACACTTGACAGTACAAAATTTCTTAGCTAGTGTTGGAAAATCTATACAAGCATCCAAGTTTTTCCTGTAGGTTTTTTATTTGGTTGAGTGTGTTCATGGTTCAATCGGCTCAGGTTTAGGGTTGACTCAACAATTGATCCAAACATGATGAGTCTAAAAGTACTTAATTAGGGATGTGCATTCAACTCACTTAAATGACGAAACTGTATCGTCCTAACTTGATGAATTAATTTAATTTTTTGTGGATTGAGTTGGATTTGTGAGTCTTGGGTTGGGTCGGGTCTAAGTCGACAATTTTTTATAACCCATTCGACATGACATAGATATAAGTGTGTTTTATTACCTTTATTTTAATTTATTTTGGTATTTTAAAAATTAGTTTGGATGAATTTGAAAATTTGAAACATAATTTAGGAGTATAATGAGAATTGTAATGAATTTATTGAAAACGGAATAATAAAAGCCATTTTTTTTACAAGATTTGAAACATTTATGCCCTACTCATGAACCCAACTTGACCTAACCCAACCCATGTACGTTGAGTTGAGTTGGTTACTACACATGAGATAGTTTTTCAGCTTGGGTTTCTTTAGATTGTGTGAATTAGTTGGGTATAGGTTTGAGTTGAATAGCCCTTACAAGGGTTAAAAATTGGTTTTTTCGGGGCCAAGGGGGTAAAGAGTCAAAGGAAAAAAAAAATAACATTAGTAAAAATGGATGGACAAAGTTTTCCTCCAAATTGGTTTGGATGATCTCCTCCAACTCCTTAAACCATCCCACATGTATTATTTATACACACTACATGTTATCAATCATCATGTAGTGTCTTGAAGAAATTTTCCTCCAGACCAATTTTGTGATAAACCTGTTACAAAATGGATCATCCACATGCATAAAATTGAAATTGAAGATAATTGTGTATTAATATTTATAAACACTTTTTAATTTTTCCTTTTGAAAAGGATAAAAGATTCAAATCATAACACATTGAATATAAACTATAACTAATTAACTTGTCTCCTTTAGACACTGTATAAGTGTCGGAAATTCATAATGGAATAGCTATTGGAAAGCAACACCTTAACTTAAAGGGATCTACATTCTACTGCCTTATTAGTATTAATTGCTAATTACAATACAAAAGATTGCGAAATGAAAAAGCAAACGCCAACTGATTCCTTAATCCCAGCTATATATTGACACTATGATAGTCCCCCCCATCAGACTCGCGCACTCAGAACGTGCAACCCAATTCCATAGAAAGACCAAGTGTCAAATCCTACATTATTATAGCAACTACACCATTATTATTCAATCACACCACAAGCAACAAAGCTTTACACGAGTCCAAACTCCCACCTGAAAACTTGCCTGAAAAACCACTATTAACTCCGTGTTTGTGCGTGTGTTTTGTCGGCATAAAGATAAGGCTGAGTGGCTGACATTTTCTCACACCTCAACTTTTCTTCATTTCTTAGCAGTTCTCATAATTTTACACACAAGAAAAAAAAAACAAAGAGCTAAGGTCCAAGAATGTTGCGTTGTGTGTAGATCAATATCCAGTTTGAAATGGAATGACAAGGTTGGGGTGGCTATGGTTGAAAGAATTGAATTATGATGAGCCTATACAAGGGAAAGGAGGCAAACCCAGATTATAGAAGAGGCAGTAGATCCCATGCAACAAGGCCATGGATGAGGTACCTGGCTCAGTGGGGACCAGTGCTGGCTTCTCTTTGAGGTTGGGCCAGACCATATTTTCCTCTGCTTCTCTTCTTTTCATGTCTCTGGGTGTTGAATTCTACAGCTACACTGCTTTCTGGTAATTCTTCATTCTCTTTTCTATTTCTTCTTTGATTTGATTCTAGCTGGTTCTTCTTTGTTTTTACCTTTTTCATTTCAGTCTACACTACCCATGATGTTAACATCTCTACAATTCATTCTGAGTTTCACTGCAATTAGCACACATTCTCTCAGATTTTCTGCATGCTTGATCTTATTCTTTTGAAAGTAGAACGGATAATTCTTTTAATTTCTTTACTGATTTTCAGAAATCAGCCTTAGAATAAGAAACTATCAATCATTAAAATGATAAAAACTTTAGTCCTTAGATTTAGGGTGTTGCTCAATTTCTATGTCAAAGTACTAAAAACTGAGGTGCTGATAATAGAACATTATTCGAAAAACACAAAACATCCTTCTTCTTCTTTCTATTCCTAATTTTGAGGTTGATCAATCTTGGCAATGACAAGTTAGGTTAACTTTCTACTGGAATTTACTCATTGGCATCGAATTTTCTGGTTTCGTTAAGCCAGAAGTCCAATGACCAGTACCAAAAGACACTACTTTCCACTAGAAATTTCAAACCATTGGATCGACCATGACTTAAAACAGGGAACTTTGAAATGCTTAACATAGGCATGAAGATCCTATCACTTTCAAGAAAACTTAAGTGACCTGTTTAGTGCAAATTTGACTTACTAGGTTCATGCTTTCATTCACATCTGTTAGATCCTTCCTTTTGTGCTCACCCACTGCTGGCTTAGCATTTCTACAGCTGCAGGCCAATATTGTTGACAATTAGTCCATTAGATTAGATTCACTTGTATGAGATGATTACCCTCAGAATTTTCAATATTCCATTTGTCTGCCATCTCCTCTCTTTAATTTCAAAAATTTGGAACATGTTTTGTCATTTGTTACCTAGACTTATGGTTCAATTCATACTCTTTGCCTCTAGTTTTATGCTTCCCATGATCAAATTCCATGAAATCCAGAAGAAAAATGGGCTAGTTTAGCTAGAATGGCCTGAGTTGGAACAGTGTTGTGAAAGCAATGAATATGGTTTAAAACACTGAGGATGATAATTTTTTAATTGCTGCACCCGCACCCTACTTTTTCAAAAATTGCCGTGTCCCACACCTGCACCTACACCCGCACTCGAATCCGGAAATGCATCCGTGCTTCATAGATATAAATTACAGGCACTTGACAATCTGAATTAGTGATATGCATTTTCAAATCAAAGGGTCAAGAAAAGAACCAGAAGGCAAATAGATTTTTCCTCCACTCTCTGAATGATGACCAAGAATGCTAGGGACAGCTATTCTCACAAAACGATAAGGTGGCAAGTTGTGATTACAGAGCAACGTCGCTTTCACAAGAAGACTATTCTATTATTATACATTCCTGAACCTGAATCAAAATACAAGGGAATAGATTCTAAAAGTTGTGGAGCAATGTATTACCACTATTTTGTTATTTCTTCCGTTCATGATTTAATCTTCCTTGGATATACTACTGTTGCAGCTACTTGGTGACAATCATGGGTTTGGTTATACCTTGGAGTTTCACTTTGGCCTTGGTGGATGGATACTCTGTTCTGGTTAAATGCCCTATTCGGCAGCCGGGAATACTGGTCATCATTGTTGTAGGAGATTGGGTACGTATCATCTGAACCATTTGCAATTACATAACATGGTTATTGGCAACTATTTTGTTACTGATTCAAAAAATTTCACAATAGGTATTATCCATTCTCACACTCGCTGCAGCTTGCTCAACAGCTAGTGTTGTGGACCTTCTGCTCCATGCTGAAAGGTCATATTGCCCTCCAAAGTTTTGCAGCAGATATCAGATATCCGCTGCCATGGCTTTCTTGACATGGTTTCTGTCTTTGGCTTCTGCTCTGTTCAATCTTTGGTTACTCCCTGCCTTGTGATACTCATTTGGATTTTGGGTATGTACTATATTATAGAATTTTGTGGCCAGAACCAATATCATCCAGATTTTTTTTTCTCTGAATTTGTACATTAATACTTTAATAGTGTCCAAATTTTAGAAGATGAGGGTTTTCAATCATACAATTACAAAGTTGTAAATTGTTGTCAAGAATTTCTAAAGGAATTACACTGACTAGTATCATTAGTTTGGGCACCTCATTTTCTGGGGTCCATGAGAAAGACTAACAACCCCCTTTAGTGACCTCTGGCAGTCCCAGTTATAAATTTCTTAGCACTAAAAAACCCGGGAACAAGGATTTAATGACAATTTATACAGGTCCAATCATATTAATTAAATTGGTCTTTGGAGGATAGACTTTTCTTTATATCCTCAGTAAACACCTCTTCTAGTAGCTTATGAAGATACCGGTGAAGTGAGTGACCAAATTGAGCAGGAAGACTTTAAATTCCAGCTTGGAACATGGTAGACTAGAGAGAGTTTAGCAGCGGTTGCTGAATAATGAGCAAGTGAAATGATCAAATTGAGTACTGTATTGTCAAAACTGCAGCATGTCTTATTTACAAGTAAAAATTATTCAACTCTCAAGATCCGCTCAATGCATACAATCAACTCACAGTTGTAGGAGGTGGTAAATTATATTGGCAAAGAATCGATTACTATGATTTCAATCTTCTCCACTCCTGGTGCATAATCCTATCATCATTGCCGTAATATGCAGCCATGAGTGTGGAATGATCGTTCTCCAGGAAAAGATAACAGATGTCCACAAGGGGCATCTTACAAAAGATCAACAGCAGGCACACTTTATGCACTTCTGAAATTACAATTTACAACTGTAATGAGCAATCGAAGTCAAGAAGTTACCCCATTTTCGAATGATCCCTAATGTGCAGCCAACCATTGTCCCTAGGCATGCTCACCAAATGCCTGCCTGAATTGTCCTCACATGTTATCAAGTAAGCACTATAAATGAATCTTTGTTTAACTGCATCAAAATCACCAGCAAAGATGACTTTTTCAAGAGAAACCAGACTAATGTCCCAAAAAGAAGCTTTTATTTCCAAAACGAAATCCATCAAATTCTGCAGCAACCTTCTCACCCTAATTAGGGGAAATTGCCATATATATTCAATTTTTGGATTTGCTTGCATTTACAACAAACAAACATCATCTACTTCTCTTTTTCCCGCATTTGCTTTTCCAACACTTCATTCCTCAACACTTCTACCACTTCCTCATTTCCTTGTCTAACATACCCTTCAATAAAAGCACCATATATTTCCAAATTTGGTTCAAAACCCTTCCCCACCATCTCTGCCTGGATCTTCAAGGCTTCTTCCATCCTCCCCTCCTCACACAACCCCTTTAATAGAGTCTCATAACTCTTCCCCTTAAACACCAAGCCAAAATTCTCCACTCCACCCCTAAGAATCTCCACAGCCTCATAAACCCTACCCTTAACACAAAGTCCTCCAATCACCATATCAAGCGTCAAAGCCTCCGGCCTAAAACCCTTCCTACACATATCCTTATAAACAAGCAACGCTGAATCCACATCCCCAACATTACAATACCCATTAACAAGATGCTCATAAGTAGCACAACTACTTTCCACACCATTCAACCCCATTTCTCTATACAACTCCTCAGCTTTCTCAACTTCTCCAATCTTGCAAAACCCACCAATCATAGTATTATAACTCACAACATCAGCCTCCACCTCCTTAACTCTCATCTCCTCCCACAACTTCTCAGCCTCTCCCATCCTCCCTTCCTCGCAATACACCGCCATCAAAACGCTATAACTATAACAATTAGGAGCACAATCAAACCCCACCATTTCATTCCAAATCATCTCCACCTTCTCAACCATGCCATCCTGGTGAAACCCCCCCATCAAAACATTATAAGTATGCACATTTGGCCAAACTTTATAAACCCTTTTCACATTTTCAATAACCCCATCACCCTCTAACCCAAAAACCTCCCTATAAACCTCGTACCCAACACAACCACCTCGGACCTTCAAAATCCAATAAACCAAATCATTCAAAGTACCAACTTTTGGACTAATCCCACGAGACCTTAACATCCTAACAATCTCAATAGCCGAGTCAATCTTCTTAATCTCCAAACAAGCTTTAACCAACAAATCAAACACAAACGGAGCTGACCCACATAGTCTATAGGTCATGACAAGGCTTTGGAACAACTTCAATGGCTTAGGTACGAGGTTGTCGTTGTTGTTGGTGGATTGTTGGGGGATCCGAATGGCAGTCCGAATGAGTGAATGGGCCTGGGTCAAGAGCCGGGCTCGGGTCAGAATGTGGATAGTGGTTGAGTATGTGAGGAGGTTGTGGTGGCAGAGAGACTTGTGTTGAGCCCAGATGAAGAAGCGGAGGGCAAGGTGGGGATTATTCTTGAGTTGGAGGGCAATTTGGGAAAACTCTTTTGGGTGGAAGCCATTGGGGTATAGAGTTTGGAGGTTGCCCCAACGGGACTTTGAACGTTGTTGGGTTAGGATTGAAACTACGGTTGAGATTAAGTTTGCAGATTGATCGGACGGCTGGGAAGAGGAAGAGGAGAAGGAGAGTGAAGAGATGGGTTTGTGTTTGTGGGTTGAGAAGAGCAAGTGTTTTAGGACTGGAATGGCCATTGAAGAGTGAACATTCAGAGAGAGAGAGAGAGAGAGAGAGAGAGTCAGAGAGAGAGAGAGATGCAATGGGATTTGTCTGAAGGAAAAGCTACAAGTAGTGTACTTTTAAGGAGTAAACGACCTATCGTTTTCTAGATCTACATTTTTCTCCCCTTGGTTTGGGTTTAGTTAATAGGAACCAATTGGAAACTTAGGGCATCTTCAGCAGCTTATTTAAATTTTTATACTATTTGGATAGTGAATATTGATATTTAGCTTTTACCTACTTACTTTTTCAAATATACTTTCTAACATATTTTCTATCATTTTCTCCATCTCATTTAAATATTATTTTTTCATTCATTCATTATTAATTATTTATTCTTTTTTAACAATTACACATCTTCTAACATTTTTTTATTCAATAACTGATTATTATAATAGCTAAAAATGTTTGAAGTGTGAACAGTAAACGCTACAGTGTTCTCTAAAAAATGGAGATGGAGAAGCTGTTAGAGTGGGTTCTTGAGGTGTTTTCTCTCTAAAATTGGCTTTAAAGAAACCATTGGAGATGCTCTTGTCCATCCATGGAAAAATTCTCTTTTAAGACAATCTCATGATACCTTATAATATGTGTGGTGAGTTTTAGATATTGTGAGAGAGAAATCTTGTGAGATCGTCTCATGAAATACTTTTTCTTGTTTGCATTTTGGTTAATTTTATCCACTTTGGTCCTCTTCCATCTACTTCGATCTTATTCGGTCCTAATAAGTCTATTTTGGTCTTATTTAGTCCACTTCAATCTATTTTGGTCATATTTGATCCACTTCGGTTATATTCGGTCCACTTCGGTCCTATCTAGTCCATTTTGTCCACTTTAGTTTGATTCAGTCCAATTTGGTCTAAATTAGTCTTATTTGGTCCATTCTGTCCACTTCGGTCATATTTGGTCTATTCGGTCCATGTCAGTCCTATTCAGTACATTTTGCTTCTATTCGGTCCACATTAGTCTTGTTAGGCCCATTTTGTCCACTTCGGTCATATTCGGTCCATTCTATCCGCCTTAGTTCTATTCAGTCCACTTTGGTTTTTGCTTGATACCTAATTAAATAATAGAGCCTAGCTACAATGCTACATAGGTATCAATTTCACCCTTGAAGTAAAAATTATTTAGATACAAAAAGCGTATGAGAGTCTGTAGAAACCCACTTGAGATGAGACGTTCATTGAATTTGAGCACACACTTTATACATACACCACCATATACAATAATTATAAACCAATTGCACTTAGTGTCGGATCTCAATTCAAGTGCAGTAACACTAATTAAGAGTTTGAATGTGAATTAATATATGAGAAAAGAGAAATTGTGGGAGCTTTACAATTTTTAATCCGTAAATGATGGAACTAGAAGGCAAAATGAGTACGGATATAAAGCACAACTGACCTAAAAAAGAAAAAAGAAAAAAGAAAAAATAACTGGGAATCACATTCATTTCTCCTTTTATATTTCAAGTACAGTGCTTCCTAGTTTCAACAACTGGATATGGAAAATTTAAAACTAAAAACCATTTCCCTGTTATGGAATATTCCGGAAGTTTCTTTGTACGAAAAGACAACAAAAGCCAAAAGGCAAAAGACAAAGAGAGTACTACCTTGGTATTATTGGTGACCAGAAATCCTGAATGATTTGGTTAATTGATTCTTAGTACCATTGAGTTTTTTTAACGGATGAGTATATATTCTTTGAGTGGTGTTTACTAACACACCTTATTTTACACACTCGGTTTGAGTGTGTGTGAATATATATAGCACACTCAAGGTGTTTACTTACACACCCTAATATACACACTTGGTTTGAGAGTGTGTGAATATATATATAACACACTCGGTTTGAGTGTATGTGTGAATATGAATAACAGGGTATGTGAACTAGTTTTTATCTGTGTTCTTTTACTATTTGACTTCCTCAACAACTTAAGCAGTCATTCATCACCAATGGCAATGCCACACCTCAACTTCTTCAACCAAAGATGCTCTATAGTCCATTCATGAAACTGCTTTGTTACTTTTTATTTTTTCTGTTATTAACTGCTTTGTCACTTTAGAAGGTGGAAGAAATGCTGGCTTACTCACAAACAAAGGGCTCTGTCATTTTGGGTCCTACCCAAGTGAATAAAAAGAAAAAGGAGAAGAAAAAAGAAGTCCTACTGGAATTAGTTTCAACCATTATAAAAGTAGTTATAGATAATCTCTCTGTTGTATACTTGGATTAATTGATGGCGGTAGATATTCTAATGAATTTAGAAGGCTTTAATCTAGAAATCATAATCCAATTTTTATAATACATCAAAATATATTAGTGGTGAATCAGTTCCCCATGTAATATGGATCATATATAGGCACCCTAGTTGAAGTCACAAACGGATAACATTGTCAACTAAGCTAAGCATTTCTATCATCAGACCATTTGGAAATAATTCTAAGACAAAGAATTTGTTCCTCTATAGAATGTGGGAGTTATTCTTCATCATCCTTAGCTTCAATGTGATGATTACAATAAGAAATGTCTATGGTCCATGCATTAGTTCCTTGTTCGTTAAATCATTCCAAGCCGCACTTTTGATGATTTTGTTATTCAAATTATTTTCTCTTTGTCAACAACCATTCAATTAAAAGTTCACATCTTAAAAGTTCACTCACATCAGCATTCAAATCCTATAAGAGTACCTAAATAATTGTGCAAGTCTCAAACCAAATTTTTAGATGCCTACATTCTCTTTAAAATAATCCTCAGATTTTCTAGTAAGTGAATGATTCTCATTCTTATAGGATAATCTTCCCTAATCCCCTGACCATTTAAATAACATATGCCCCTCATATCCATAGATTAATCCCCTCCCCCTGCACAATTCCCCATTTTAGAAAGGTTCCCTAATCTAGTTAACTAATTAGACATCAAAGTATACACAAACTAAAATGTTCCTCTACTGCATGCTTTCTTCCACACCTCAAATTAAGAATTTTTTATTTTTATTTTTTATAATCTTTAAGAGCATCGGCATGAAAAGAGAGTCTTAACCATTTATTCTATTCATGGTGCATATATATTTTACTCGTTTAAAGTTAGTAGCTTAGGAAAGAAACCATATAATAAAGTTGAAATTCGTATATATTCTTAAGTGGGACATGACCTAAATATTATTCTTCTTGTCCGTCCTTTCCCTACTTGAAATGGTGATTCTCATGCACTCTACCACCAACAGCAAGTATAATTCCCTACAATTGCTTCAGCCACAAGCCATTCCATAACCCTAGTTGGTCATTTAACTAAACCCCTTTTTACCATACTTAAACATAAACCACAACACATGGCCTATATAAATATGACCTCCAAGGTTCTTTAGCATAAACCAAAAAAAAAAAAAAAAGCCATGAAATACAATGAAATTTCCCACTTCAGCCACCCCCAACATAAACTCAAATTTGAGTACACAGAATTTCCATTCAAGTGTGATGGTTGCAAAGAAGTAGGCATTGGCTCACGCTATAGATGTGCCACATGTGACTTTGACCTCCACATGCATTGTGCACTCCCTTCCTCTTCAATCACCCATCCTTTCTACAAAAAATGTTCCTTCCAGTTCCTCTCACGCCCGCCTGGTGACACGCCACGCTTTTGCAATGCTTGCGAAAAGGATGTCACGGGGTTCGTGTACCATTGCAAGTCATGCGGGTTTGATCTCCACCCATGTTGTGCTAAGCTCCCTATGATGCTTGATGATGGGGATGTCAAGCTGTATTTGTACAGGAAAGTGAGTGCAGCTTGCCACAAGTGTGGAAGAAAAGGAAGAAGCTGGAGTTATAGGTCTACATGCAAGAAATACAATTTGCATGTGGCTTGTGTGAGGGAGATGCTTATGGAAAGTTGGCATGATATATATGTTGGAAGAGGAAAAGGTAGGAGATTGGAAACTAGAATTCCTAGCCTTAAAAATACACTTCACACCCACCACAAAAAGAGCAAGGGTAAAGTGCAAAAGTGTTGTGAGATAGCTGGATTGGCTGTGCAATTTATCATATCAGCTCTGCTAGGAGATCCCACCACTCTGATTGCTGGAGTTATAGGGTCCTTGATGTCACGAGCTTGATGATTGATGTGTGGCTGAATCGATATATGGGATTTTGCGGTTTCAGTGAATTTCAGTGCTTGTGTTTGTAGGGGATGTTGGATGCTGATCAATCCGGGTAGTGGATTAAGGTCCAGAGGACCATGACCATGACCATGAGTCTATAAGGTAAATAAGTGGCAATGATATCCAATGTTCTCCAAACGACTTCTTTTTTCTTTTTTCACTTGTAATTCTCTGTTTTGATTGATGGTTTTCAGACTTTAGCTTCGTAATATGTAAGTGGTCATCAAATTGGAGAAAAATCCGACTGAGAAGATCCTACTTTGTGGCACTACTCAATTCTACTGGAAGAAAAATTGGGTTTCAATCTCCCCTTTCTCACTTAATTAAGGGGGAAAAAAAAACAGGGACTAATGCTAGAGTCACCTATTCATTTTTAGTCTAATAAATATCTTAATAGTTTAATTTAGATATTTAATAAGTTTAGGGACACACCTAATTTCATACTCAACTAATATGTCAAGTTGTAATTGGTGCATAATAAGATAAGTGTGAAGAGTAAATCTATGTGAAAGTGAAGTTACTCACATCAAAAGTTAACACCTTCATAGAATGCCGAATTGAGTATATTCAGAATTGTTGTTAGTTATATTTGAGAATCACATAAGATTGCTTTCCCCCTAAAATTTAAGTTTTGTCAAAGTGGAAAAGGAATTGCTTGACTGTAAAAAAGAAACAAAGCATCATATATTTTGAGTGTGTATAGCGAGCCTCTCTGAGCATGTGAACTCCACATGCCAGTGAGTAATGTTGTGAGAGACTTACTGTGTATGTCCAAAACACATATGATACCATCTCGTAAAATAAAGTTACTGCTCACCGTGGCTAAGTAACTGGTAGTGAAGTTTTGGAAGAGGAATAATTACACAGTAGCCTATTTTCGTACTATTATAGTTTTCTTGTACTACTCTGTCTTTCACAAAGTAAAATTCCCATTATAAGGGCTTTACAGAGGGAGCGTGCGTAATGCAAAAGATTATCAATTTTGATGTGAGAATATTGTTTTCCTTCATTACAACCTCTTCCAACATATAATTGATTGAGATGAAAACATAAAGTGATTTGTTCTAAACAAGAGGCTGGCTTTAAAAGAGTAAGACATGCAATTTTTTTTTTTCTTTTGCTTAGGACCAAAAAATTTGGAATAAGCTAGCGTATACTCAACGCAGGAAAAATTCGGGGGTATGCAATTTGCAACGTTAATTTTCAATGAGCACGCGTAACTTTCAATTTTCAGATAGAATTAGATGCTGAACTAGTGGTAGTTCATGTTTAGCAATCAACACTTGGTTAATAATATTGTTAAGAAGGAAGAAGAAAGGCCGTACAGACGGCACCATGTTACTTTAAAGACCTCACGCCATCCTCAAGTGCTGCTTATTCCAGTTTGTTAATAACATGGTTATCAAATCCACCCAAAAATAATCAAGTTCTAGCTTAATCATGGTACAAGCCCATCTCACTTCATGGGGATAATATGGAATTTGTGGTTTGAAAACCCATTAAGGAGTTTAAGGAAGTGCCATACCAATAGGGCGAGGTTGACGTATTTTATTTTGAAAAACTATTAGGTAGTCTCAAAATATAACAACATGGTACTCATTATTGGTTCGTCATTTAGAAGGCAAGATTGTGGTTTGTGTTTTAGAAGGCAAAATTGTGGTTTGGACGCTAATCTCACATAAATGGTGGATTTTCATGTGAATTTAATTAATGAAACTATGTCAGAGAAATTGATAACTATGCAATGTTTGGGTTAAATTGAAGGCTAAATCTTGGACATGTTTTTATAATTTTTCTTAGACAAAAATACATTATTATATAAAGTTGAAAATTTCTAACTTTGTACCTTACAAATCTTGGGCATGTTTATTAAAATGAACTTCATGAGACCATGTGCACATAAAAATAACATTAAAATAGATTGGGCCAAATGGATTGTTATTTTAGAACGGAAAATGATGTTGCTCATACTTTTGCCAAATGGTCTTTAAAGAATAATGTATATGACTCTCTTGATTTGGCATGCGGCCCTCACCAAGAAATGTTCCTCACATGATTTGGAATAGGTGATAATTGTAGAAAATATATGTGAAATAGATTAGATTAAGTATAAGTCTACACTAGGTCCACTATCTTAAGATATTAATATTATTGTAGGTGGAGAATGACTTGTAGATGCATGAAGAGCTCTATCCTAAATAACGTGGGATACAAAGTAAAAGATAAAGTGTTTGGAACATAAACCTACACTCATAGTATTAAAAACTAGACCGAACCAAGAATCGAGTACCAATCTAGTCCAATAAAAACCCAGCCCAAATTGGGAGGAGCAAAAGTGATTCTTTGACTGTATCGGTTTTTAAAAACCATGCCCACACCAATGCTGACACCAACACTGACGACAATAATTTAAAAGCGTTCTTCTTCTTGTTTTTCTTTTGTTGTTGTTGTTTGATTAACAACTTCAAAGCTTTCTTAGAAATTGGGCTTTCTACCATTTTAGAGAGGAGAAGGTGTGAATCATGTTAAGGTCCAGCTATTGTCATGATAGAAAATATCTAAAGCATCTGAATGTTTGTCTTCTTTTTTATGCAAGATATATATACAAATTATCAAAATTCTTTCTGTTCACTTTTGGATCACGGTAGCACTTTGCAGCTAAACTAGAATTAGATGCTAAACTTGTGGTCGTGCATGCTTGTTTAGCAATCAAAACCTGGTTAATAATGCATGACAAGGCAAAGTAGTAAACGATTCGTTTCTCCACAGGTCTCTCAACAGAGCAGACCAAACTTTGACGTTTCTATATTAGCTCAGCAAGTGAGACCACACTGGTACTGTTTGTGTCCAAGCACATCATGGCACACCCTGTGGCTATAAAAGCCCCAACCCCGTAAATTGTTCGTTCCGTATTGCAATACAAGAGTTCATAATTTTCTCTCCCATATTTTCTCTGTTTCATCAAATAAAGACCACAAAAATCATGGAATACAATGAAATTGCCCACTTTAGCCACCCTCAACACAAACTCAAATTTGAGCAAACAGAATTTCCATTCAAGTGTGATGGGTGCAAGGAGATAGGCATAGGCTCACGCTACAGATGTGCCATATGTGACTTCGACCTCCACACACACTGTGCACTCCCTTCCCCTGCAATCTCCCATCCTTTCTACCCAAAATGTTCCTTTCAGTTCCTTCCACGCCCGCCCGGCAACACTCCACGCCTTTGTAACGCGTGCGAAAAGGATGTCACGGGGTTCGTGTACCATTGCAACTCGTGCGGGTTTGATCTCCATCCATGTTGTGCTAAGCTCCCTATGATGATTAATGACAGGGAAGTCAAGCTCTATTTGTATAGGAAAGTGGATGCACCTTGTCACAAGTGTGGAAGAAAAGGAAGAAGCTGGAGTTACAGGTCTACATGCAAGAAATACAATTTGCATGTGGCTTGTGTGAGAGAGATGGTAATGGAAAGTTGGTATGATATATATGTTGGAAGAGGAAAAGGTAGGAGATTGGAAACAAGAATTCCTAGCCTTAAAAATACTCTTCAAACCCACCACCATAAGAGGAAGGGTAAGGTGGAAAAGTGTTGTGAGAAAGCTGGATTGGTTGTGCAGTTTGTTATATCAGCGGTGCTCGGAGATCCAACCCCTTTGATTGCTGGAGTTATAGGGTCCTTGATGTCACGAGCATGATGATTGATTAGTGGCATGTGTGGATGTTTCATGTACAAAGGCAAATAAGTTGCAATATATATGATGAATTGATATCCAATGTTCTCAAAACACCCTTTTTTTTTCACCTGTAATTCTCTGTTTAGATTGGTGATTTTCAGGCTTAAGCTGTGTAATATGAAAAGTGGTCATCAAATTAAAGCAAAATCCAACTGAGAAGAACCACAGACCTTGTGGCACAACCCAATTCTATCTGAAGAAAAATTAGGTTTCAATCTCCTCTTTCTCACCCTTTAAAAAAAAAAAAAAAATTATTTTACTTTATTTTATTTAGTTTAGAAATCCTAATAACCTAAACTTCAACCCAAACCCAAACTCACCCCTGGGTTCGAACAAGCAAACGCGAGTCCATAGATTCTCCCAAGCTCTCATGGCAAAAGATTATCAATTTTGATGTGAGTTCGAATATTATTTTCCTTCATTAAAACTTTTTCTCACATTTAATTGATTATGATGAAAGCAATAAAGTAGTTTGTATTAAAGGAGAGGTTTGCTTTAAGAGTAAGAAATTCCATTCCAACTTACACTTTGGCTCAATAATCGAATATTTCTTTTTTTATTTTATTAGGACAAATAAAAATGGAACAAGGCGTAAACAACATGGGTTGGCACTTGGCAGAATTTAATTCTGTGCGTAGGTGTGCAAATTTGAAATGAAATTCTGATCTGTTGAAGTTCAAGCAACGCTAATTGTCAATTGGCATACGCAAATTGCAATTTGTAGGTAGAATTAGATGCTAAAGCAGTGGTCGTGCATGTTTAGGAATCAACACTTTGTTAATAATTTTTTTTTCTCTATCATTGTTGTCTTGTTGATGATTTCGATATATACCTCATGACCCAGCTCTATCTATATATGCCATTGGTGGGCCAACTCATTATTTCTATGATGATGCAAATAAGGTGGCTGGTAATCTTGCAAGTATAGGAAGACAACATGAACTGGAGTTTGTAATTCATGAAAACCTCCCAGCTGCTACTGTAGTTTCCAATTTTAGAGCTGGATTACATGGGCAAGCATGAACCTCTTTTAATTGAAAAATGAAAAATGCTAGAACTACGAACTATTTTAGAAACTGTTGATATGATATATAGTTATTTGTACATGAAAAAGTAATATTAGTGATAGACTGAAAATTAGTAATAATTGGCGACAATAGTAATTTATAAAAATATTATAAAATATTTTGTAATTGTAGCATTACTTATTTAATTTCTTTCGCTTTGGTCATCAAAAAAGGGTTTTTTTTTTTTTTTTTTTTTTTTTTTGGGGGGGACGTGGCGTATGCCCACACACTTCTCCTCTTATTTTAGTGGGCTTAAAGCCCAATAAATAATCAAAAGCCCAATTCAGGATAAATGACCTACTGATCTATGTAGGCTAAATGACCGACAAACAACCCAAAGTTCATGACCCACAACCTACCATTAGATCGGGTTAAATCACCCGCAAAATTAATATATTGGGGTAAAAATCCACAAATAAGTCGGACTTTATGATATGCAATCCATATCTAAGATGGGCTAAAGGACCTGAATATTTAATTATTTGGGTTGAAAGATCTATTATTATTATTTTTTTTTATAGGGAAGATCTATTACTTGGGCTCAATGATCCATACATTTTACCATGTTAGAATATCCATATTTTATTTAGGTCCCTAAAAGTCATGGGCCTTTTTTGCGGTTTGGAATTTGGAGTCTAAATAAGTGGTCCTTATTTACAAAAAAATGAGCTACCATAAGAAAAATCAAAGCCCACAATAAATTTAATAAATATAAAACCCAAATAAATTGGCCAAGCCTAAAGTTGCATAAAAACCTACTCACTTCACTAGCCCAATGGGCTATTAAGCACTTATAATACGGTCCAGGCCATTTCCTTTTTCTAAAGGCCAACTCACAATATTCTCCAAAGTCCAAAGTCCAAACTAGAGGAAAGGGAAGCATGGAAAGCATCTTTTGGAAATCCATATGAGCCACGCAAAAACCTCCAAATCCCTTAACCGTGTGCTATTTACATAAAACTTGTAAATCCCAATATTACAAATTTCATTAGTTGGATAAAATGATGGTATTGTAAAGACACATTTGTATTAAAAAATGTCATATAAATATAGAGATTTTTTTGCATATTACATTTTTTTAACGAGATGAGTAGATGAAAGCCTTATAGGTGTATGCCCCAAGCCCACCTTAAAAGTAGTAATTTAACTCTCAAGATAGCTTAGACACTTGTAATAAAGCTAACATCTAACCCTTTCCTTAGCAATGTGGGACAACATCTAAAAAATCCCAACTTTAAATCTCATTAGAATTTTAAATTTCCGTTTCAAGTGTGCGTTTGGCTCTAGCTTAAAAAACCAACTTATTTTACTATTCAGTTTATTTTTGTTACTATTTATGAGTTATAATGCATTTTTTAGTATTATTTATAGGTTACACTGTGCTATTTCAGCTAATTTTTACTTTTATTTACAGTACTTTCAGCAAAAAGTTTTCAGTTTCAGCAAAATAAGTGGATCCCAAACAGATCCCAAGTTTACCAAACTTGGAATTTGTAAATAGTGAATTTTAAATCCTCACTTTACCCTAACTACAATGACACACCCAAACACATGGTAAAAGGTTATTATCAAATCCATCCAAAACAAGCAAGTTCTAGCTTAATCATAGCTAGTCAAGCCCATCTCACTTCATGGGTATAATATGGAATTTGTGGTTTAGAAGGTCAGATTTTGGTTTGAAAACCCATTGAGGTGTTTAGGCCTTTAAGGAAGTGCCATACGTGTGAGCTTGGCACATTTCATTTTGAAAATTTTTAGGTAGTCCTAAAATACAAGGACGTAGTACTCACTATTGGTTTGTGATTTAGAAGGCAAGATTGTGGTTTTGTGGTTTAAAAGGTAAAACTATGGTTTGAATTAACACTCATCTCACATAAATGGTAGATTCCACATGTATTGATTTTGTGAAAGAAATTGAAAGCAAAAGTTGAAATTTTTTGACTTTGTACATTAAAAATCTTGGACACGTGCACATAAAAACAAATCGAGACAAATGGATTGTTATTTTGGGAAAGGAGAACATTAATTTTCTATTAACAATAAAAAACATTCTATCTGTTATCTCAAAAAAAGAAAAAAAAAAAGAAAAAAAAAAAAAAGAACCATGGAACCATGATTCATGTTTTTCCCTTTGCATATAATGAAAGCCCTAAAAAAAATATGGATTAAAATGTCCCTAAACGTAAAAGTTTCCCACTTATACGTGATTTGGAATAGGCCGGGGATCATAATTATAACTATTGAAAGCTTTGTTGTTTGATTAACAACTTAAAAGCTTTCTAAAGAAATTGGGTTTTCTGCCATTTTAGAGAGGAGGAGTGAACCATTTTTTTTCCTCATAAAAAAAAAAAAAAAAAATAGTAATTGAAGAGCTATGACGTAACACTGAAAACCAAAGGAACTGTCATCCAGCTCTTGTCATGATAGTGTCAGTCAAGACAAAGGTGAAGACATTCAAAAGATAAAGGAACATTCTGGGTCCTCAAAACGCCACTAAAAAAAATTGCTGCTATAGGCAGCTTTTTTTGTAGTGAGAAATGAGAACGATCGAAGAAGTTTAGTCCAACTCATCCACATAGAATATTGAAGCAGGCCGACTTAGCACCGTACATGCACCTTTTGATTGTTACTATTATTTTTTTCTAACTTTCTCGCCTCTTTCCTCTTTTGGCCACAGGTTTTCTCTAGAATTGCACATATATTCGCGCCGTTATCTACTGAATTGTGAAACGCGTGCGCGTATAACGTGAGTCACGTGACATAAATATAAAGACAAAGGTTTGAAGATTGTACACAAAATTCGACCTCATATTTTTGTTGGTCGTCGTTGATTCTGTCTCTATTATTGGGAATCCGATTTTGGACTTTTTTAGCTGTCCTTTATTTCTCTCTCTCTATGAGAGTTAGATTAAGATTGTAATACATGTTGTTGGTTTCGGTTTGAGTCGAGTGCTTTAGTACCACACCGGATGAACTTGAAAAGTGTTCAAAATTGACCACATGTCTATTTTGTGTTTCATCCGATACATCAAAGCACTAGACAAAAGCTTTGCTCCATTTTGTTTGCGATTATCCATATCCATCTCACTTTATGCCTTAGTTGTATTATTGCTTCTTATTTTTTAGTGCTCTAAGCAACCTTATATTCTTCATGAACAACCTTTTGATATGATTAGATACAAAGATGTTAAAGTTAATATCAATTTCATTACAAAACACTTATAAACTAATTTGACAATAGATATAATTGATTTCATCTAATTTCAACAACATAATGAATTAACAATTGAATTAATTTTTTATAATTAGCTATACATCAATTTGTAAAATTTATATAATAAAATTTGCAATCTCACTAATATAGTCACTCAAAAATAAATAAAGTATAGAATATATGCATCACTTTGTTGCTGTCAATCTGCCAAACTCTTTGATTTGGGTAGCATTTCTCCCGTTAATTTGATTTAAGAAATATTAGATAGGTTAAAAAAAACCCTTGTGTATTGGTGCCAATGAATCAGTACTGTTTTGTAATTTGAGTGTTTAGGGATCGCCTGTGTTACATAATGAGATAAAAAAATAAAAAAAAAATTTAAAAAAAAAATGAAGGAAGAAGAAAAAGAAAGAAACCCACTGCATTGATGTAAAGGAGAACTCTGACCCTAAAATAAATAAATTGATAATTGAATTAAATAACCATCTTAGGTTTTAGTTTTTTTTTTTTTAAGAAAGATCTTAGGTTTTAGTTGATCAGGTTATCAAACTCCATAATGAATAAAATTAAACATCTTGGATAGTTGTATGTGTTATCAGCAATAGGCCTAATCCCCACAATATAGCTTATCATTCAATTTTTTTTTTTTTTTTTTTTTTTAATGCTTATCAAATATTAGTACTGGCATGTTAAGTTATTGTGAATTTCAGTTAGGTTAACTGATAAAGTTTCTTATCATCTAAGAAGAAATTTGAATATTGTCTACGACGCTAAAAATCAATTGATATTTTGGTCTGACAATAAAAATAAATTATTATGGTGTGGACGCCATAAGTTTTAATTATATTGCATCCAGGGACAGACTTAGAATTTCAACCTAGCAGGGGCCGGAGTATAAAGGGGAAAAAAAAAAAACTTCAAATAGATATCAATATAGTATTAAAATATTATAAATACACAAAATCGTTATTTCTAAATACATTAAGATGTAATTATCTACCAAAAAGGACAAAAACAAAAACAAAATAATTTTTGTTTTAATACTAGGCTTGCTAGAAATTTTGTTGCTGTTGAAGTTAGAGCATTCACGGTGGTGGTGCTAAAAATTTTAGCTTTTAGCACCTTAAAAACTATTTTATATATTTTACCACCTCAATTTATAATACACTCAATATCAAATGTTATTTATTTATCACTTCATTTAAAATAAAATAAACAACTCATTAAAATAATAAAGGAAGAAAGAGAATTTGAGTTTTTTAATTGAATGAAGAGTTATAATTTTAATAAATATTTTATTTTATTTTTAACAACTTGCTATAGTCAATTAGCTATATTTTATACCAGTTTATTATAGTTACAAAAAATTTAGTTTTAACTTTTCTAATAACACATGATTTTTTTAATTTTTTAGTGGTAAAATAGTTTTTTTTTTTTTTTTTGCTAAAATACAGTCACTATTGTAAATGTTTTTATTATTTTTGTTAAGTTTTTAGGTTGGATGGTTGCTATTTAAGTTAGGGTGATTGGAGAGAAGATGGGCCTAAGATTTTTTAAGGGAGTCCAATTACAAAAATAAAATATATAATAACTAAAAAAATAAAAAATTTGGACTAGGGGCCCGGGTTCCCTTGGGCCCCCACCAGGGTCTGTCCCTGATCGTATCAATCCAAAAAAAAAAAAAAAAAAAAAAAAAAAAAAAAAAAAAAAACTTACTCCAGATTATCCTTCCCTTACTATTGAGTTATTAAAAAAGAAAAAAAAAAAAAAAAACTATACCCTTTAATAATTTTCTTTTGATAAATATTGCACCCTTTTCATTTTTATTTTCTTAGGAATCTATTGTACCCTTTAGTTGAAATCCTTTTTTGGGAGTCAATCTTGTTACAGTGAAATCCTTGCTTGCCCTTTTCCTATGGGGAAATGGTACCTGTTTCCTATATATATCCCAACTCTCCTACCCACCTCTCCCACCGTATCATAACCTCCTCTCACACCCAACACAAAACAAAGTTCTCTCTCTCCCCCTCTCTCTCACTCTCTCACACACACACATACATATGGGTATCTGTGTTTCTTATCAATACACAATAATTGATGTTTCCAGCTTAACCTGGTCATCAACAGCCAAGATAATTTACTTAGATGGAAAGCTACAACAGTTCAAGCAACCCATCAAAGCTGGCCATATAATTTCCCAAAATCCCAACTGCTTCCTCTGCAGCTCAGATTCCATGTTTATTGATTCTCATGTACCTCAAGTGCCAGAAGACGAAGAGCTTCAACTAGGCGAAATTTATTTCCTTATGCCACTTTCTCAATCCCACAAGCCACTATCTCTTCAAGAGTTATGTGCACTAGCCTTGAAAGCTAGTACTGCACTTACTCATTTGGACAAAGGATCTTCATCCCTAGAAGCTTCACCCATATCAAACAGACCTAAAGGATGTCCTAAAATACCAAAGTTCTTTGACACTGTCAGAGACTCGGAGAGAATTATCTTCTGCATGTTTGGGCACAGCTACAAAAGTAAAATTAGTTTCTAAATTCTTTTATGCTTGGTTTGGATGAGCTTAGTTTTACCTTAAAATAGAATGTGTTACCTTTTTTTTTTTTTCAGTACAATTACACTTTTACAAAATAAACAACCACATAGTTTGGTGTCTTTGGAGTACTACAATGTTTTATAGCTGCGTAAGAGCACTAGCAATAGTGGTGCTAATTAAATAGCTATATAGTTATTTTTAGCACCACTAAAACTCAAAATGTACCTTACAATAGTGGAGTCGAAGTTATATTTTTTGGCTCCAAAGCTATAGTGCACGGCTTTTTTTTTTTTTTTTTTTTTTTTTTTTTTTTTTTTTTTTTTTTGCGTTCACACTACTTTTCTTATTTTTTTTATTCTTTCTTCTGCATTTCATTTTCCTCTCTCCTCACTACCTCTCCATCTGCTTCTTTCTTCCTCCATAGACCCATAGCCGATTTGCATGAGCCCAGCCACCACAGACCCATCGTCACCAACCTACACTCGGCCGCCGACCCTTGCTGACCCATCTCGGGTTCTCTTCTCTGTTTTCGACATTTGTGCTTGTGTTTTGGCGTGGATTTCGGGCTAAGTTTCGGGTTGTGCTTATGTTTCAGGTTTGTGTTTTGGGCTGGGTTTTTGTTTCGGGCATGGGTTTCAGTTTAGGTTTGTGTTTTGGGCATGGGTTTCGGTTTGGGTTTGTGTTTCAGGCATGGGTTTTAGTTTGGGTTTGTGTTTTGGTCTGATTTTTCTACTTTCCTTTTTTGTTCTTCTTCACTGGTTTTGATGGGCACTGGTTACAGTGGCGGGGTTGTGGCTGTGCAGTGATTTCTATGGCTTTGATGATAGCTGTGATTGTGTTTTGGTGGTTGAATGAAATATTATTTTATTGTAGTATTTATATTATTTTATTGTGTTCAAAGCTAAAATAAAACTAGTGCTATTGGATGTGAGAAGGTAAAATAGATAAAGTGATTTTTTGTAGTGCTAAAAAGTTAAAAATTTGGCTTCACTGCTGTGAGTGCTCTCTTTTAATTGTAACTGGTCTTATGAGCTAAAGGCCAAGATCAGACAAAGTAACACAAAATTTGTTAAAGCATAGGAAATATTCTCGCAGAAGGCTCTCTATTAATTGAGTGAATATTTTTTATTTTTATTTTGAAATGTGCAGTATATACCGTGGGAAGAGGGAGATAACTAGCCTGTCACTTAAGCCCCTATTTTATTTATGGGTTAGTGTTTACTACATATAACCTATTATACACACGTTTACATCTACATCCCCTCTACACCAATGAGATCCTACTGAGTGAAACTTATTAAGACGACTCTCAGAAATAGAAAGACAAAGATGAGAGAAAGAGAAATTATAAAATAAAATGAAATTTGAACAACAGATAATAGGAAGGAAGGTGACACATAAAAGAAGTTTTCTTTTAAAAAAATGAGTGAGACGGATTTAACAGGTTTGTTGATAAAAACCGAACACTTGACTTTATTATATCGGGTGCTTTATTGACCACACTTTGTTTCAAATTAATCATTTCGGATTATATCAAATTGGATTGGGGAGTTTTTATTCTAAGGAAAAATATCATCCTACACTCATTTACATTCACTATTTTACATCAATATTAATATAATTGACGTAGAAATATCGCATTTTAAATATGAAAGTGGAAGTAAAAAAATACGGACAAAAAATATGAGTTTAAAAGTATTATGGCCTTTTTTCCGGTTTAGGTTTACTTGATTAGTCCTATTTTTTATAATGTCACTTTGAGGCGAAATTTGCATATGTGTCTCATGAAATGGGCTCATGCAATACCTTCTCCTCTTTGAGACACTTTGTGGCCAAAATCCTCGCCTCTACTACAAAAAGCCTCACGTCAAAGCAAGAACAAAAGGTATTATACTGTCTTACCAAAAAAGAAAAAAAAAAAAAAAATGTTATATTATACAAAGTCGCGTCATTCTAAAGGTGAAAGACAAAGTTTTAAGTAGAGCTATATGTTTGTGTTATTAGAAAACTTCATGGTTTATGACGCTCGGCATTTCAAGTAGCTATATCTTAATTCTTTTATAATTAATTAGTTAATTAGTTAGATTATTTTTTAAGTATTAACCAATAGGATTTAGACACTTGTCAACTATTTAGAGACTACCAATGCCAAACAACTAGTATAAGTAGGAGAATGCAAGCTCTTTGTAAATCAGTTTTTGTTTGTGAATGAAAATAAGTTTTGAGAGCTTTTACTTGAGATTTTAGTGTTCTTGTAGAGGTTCCTAACCACCAATCAATTTGTTCTAAGCAGTTCTTATTCCATTTAGTTCTAATTCATATTACAGCACATCATATTTTCCTGCATCAGTTTATTTTCTTGAGTATGCTTGTTCATAACTTGGACAAATTAAGAAAAAATGTTTTTCTGTTGAGAATGATGAAAAATATAAAATGGACTCAGCTAGTTAGGAGCTTATGAATATACATGAGAACAACTTGAGCTTAATTTGTTAAACTGGGAATAAGCACCAATGCACCAGGGTCCTTAATAATTCTCCGTACGTAGCTCCCTAAAATTAAATAGTATAGTTAAAGATTTTTCTTTCATTTTCCTGATAATAGTAGTAAATCCTGATCATGTATGAAAGAAGCATATCACATCAGGAGATTATAAGTCGAAGATTTCCGGCTACATTTTTGGGAAGTTTTCATGTGGAACTCGGAAACTTCATTTTTTAGGCGCCGCCAAGGAAATATATAAAGAGGTGATGACGATCAAGACTAGTAGAGAGAGAAGGCCGAGTCACCATCAAGTAAACTACGTGCTGCACCAAACGTGTAAATGTGTAATATCATTAACGGTCTATGGAGACTTACAAAAAAAGAAAGTGCTTTAACTTAGAAAGAGAAAAATTACTAAACAAACCTAATTCGTCATAAAAGTTGAAATGTATACCAAAAAAAAAAAAAAAAAATTTAACAATATTTTTCACAACAGTTAAATTAGTGCATTTTTATTGGTTTTCTTTTAAATCCATCACTGCCACACTTTTTTTTTTTTTTTTTAACCTACTATTAATATATAATCTGTTACAAAGCTAGAGTGTCAAATTTTTTCTGCCTCTAGACTTTCTTATATTAAGCACATGTGGGTAAGATACAATAGTTATACTTGGTACCCTGAATTTTACATCGATTTTTTCATATCTGGTATAATGGTTCTCCTTAATGGGTGTTTTAGGGCATTTGATAAAGAACATTTAATATAATGTGTTGCTGTTATTTTTCTTTGCTTTTATGAGACACACATGCACTTACCATTTTTTTTTCTCTTGATCCCATAAAAAATAAGGGTGTCTTATCATTTTTTTTGTTGAGGGGGTGTCTTATCATATTTAACGTTAATAAAACAAGAGGAAGGACATGTAAAGTGCTTCACATATGTTTACATGATAAAAAGCCACTTTCAAGTGTCAAATCTTGTCACCAATTATACCAATTTGGTGGAACCTGGCCATATTGCAATCAACCTGAGAAACATACAGGTTTAGAATATACACGATATTATATATTAAGATATGAGTCTAGTTAATGTATGTCTTTGCATTAGCTATTTATTTTAGGAAACTTTTTATGAAAAATTAAAAAATTGGTCAAATCAGTTAGTTACTTTTCATATTTTCATAAAAACTTTTTTTAAATTGTTTACTAACATATATAATTTAAATCACTTCATTTAGGATTTTTTACCATTGACGTAAGTTGTCTAGTAACAACATTAATTCTCTTACTTTCTTTCTTTCTGGCATTCTCTCTCTATATCATTTTATTTTCTTCTTTTTTTTTTACTCTCTATGTCATTCTATTTTCTTCTTTTATATATATTGTAAGGACTCAATTTGATTCCCAAGCCCAAGAGATGGGTTTAGGCCCAAAAAACTTAATATAATGAATTTGTAGAGAGTGGGTTGGAAAACTCGGCTCTAATGAGTTAGATAACAAGTATAATAGATCCAGATGACAAGAAAGTAAAGATAGACTGGTTTAATCTAAAGAAAATTGTCCTCGACCCAATATGAGGAGATCAGTTCTTGTTTATATTCTTTTTGAGCTTGATTACAAGTACAGTTCTTGTTGCTATAGTGTTTTTATCTTCTTTTTTCGATCCCCTTCCATCTGGGTCTTCTTTCTATTTTATACTCTCTTCTCCCTTTTATCTCCACCCTCCACGTGTATATTAGATTTCTAGTGTTGATCCTTATCCTATCAGCACATTCTTGAAGTCTTTAGGAGTAGCTGTAAGGATGAAAAGTACTATTCAGGTATCACTTCCTCATTAATGCGGCCAGAGAGTTAGCTACAGAGCATTCAATGCGGTGGTAACAGCTTTCTCTTAGATATTTCACAACTTCCACCTGTCCTGTACGTTCATGATACATATCCTTACCAATAGTATTTTCTGGAATGTTATTCTGGATGACAGAACACACCCTCTGACCTCTGCTTCGCTTAGCCGATGAGACACTCCTCCTCGGCATACCTTCCCTAGCCTTCTCAATCGTAGCTTGCTCGTGGTATTCTGAGTCTTACGTCTTCATTACTGTTTATCTGTTCTCGGACCACTAAGTGTCCTTAGACAAGGCCCAAGGCCCAACATATATTCTTGGGCCCCTAATCCCTATATATACATATATATATATATATATATATTAAATTTATTATGGTCGTAGAACATTAATTGGTCCTTTCTTTGAGTTTGTGTGCTCACACGCCTAGCAACATCAAGTTTTACTCAAGAATCACTTAACTCCAAGTTGTGTGCTCACTATGAGCACTGTCTACAAATTAGAGCCCACAACCGATAATACAAGTTTTGGTGTCACATTGCCCTCACGTATTGTCTTAGTCCTAATCACTTGCTTGTTAATTATGGTTGCACGCACCACCTTTTGTTTTGAAGACCCCTTCACATTTCTCATAAGCGCTTAGAGTATTCATTTGTCAGTCTCATCCCTGTGACATGCCTAACATTTTATTTAACTTCCATAGGTCATTAGTCCCACACAATACAAATGTTGGAGTGGCCTCTACATGCACTCTCATGGCAGAGCTCTTTTCGCCATTGTGCTTATAAGTGTTTGTATTCAATTGAATTCTTGGAATTTTCCTTACCAAGCTACAATTGAAATGTTCTTTGAGCTCATTCATGCATGTTCCCAGCCAACAAAATGAAGTACTTCACATGCATTACATGCTTCACAGACTTCTTTCTCTTCAATGATGATACTTTTTATGTGTTTCTTAGTGGTTTCTATTTTCTAATTCATTTGATGGGCATTGATGACTTCCATTGCATTGAAAACTTTTCTTTCAAAATGAATTTTTCATTAATACGCTTCCCGTTTTGGTCCTTGCCGTTACATCAGAAACGGAAAAAGCTGACGTGGCAAACGGCAGAATAAATAATACTAAATTAATGTCCACGTGGCTTAAATTAATAATAAAAAATACCACGTCAACATTTAAATTAAAAAAATTAATTTATTAATTTTAACTAAATAAAAAAATTAAAAACATAATTAAAAAATAAAAATTATAGGAATTGAGATCTAAGTGTGTCTTGAACAAGAACACAAACCCAAAAATTAAAAATAAAAAAAATAAAAAAAATAAACCAAGAACACAATTCCAGATACAAGAAAGAAAGAAAAAAACACCCACATGCAAACACTTTCTTTCCTTCACTCAAACTCACTCAAAAAAACAACACCCAGATCTCAAATGTAACAACACCAACAATGCCTCTCTCTCTCTCTCTCTCTCTTCTCTCAAAAATGTCATCCCAACAACAGCAACAAAATCCAATCCAAAAGCCAAAAAGCAAAACACAAGATCTCCCTCCATATAAACCCACCTAGCAATGGTGGAGCTGAAGCAAAAAAAATCCTGGGTTGAAGGAGGAGGAGATAGCTAGGGCAGAAAAAGAAGAAGACGAAGAGGAGATAGCGTTTGGGTTGGCCTTTGGAGTGGTGTTTGGGTGGCGTTTGGGTGGAGATGGGGTTGGAATTGAGGTTGTGTTTGGGTGGTTGAACGAAATCGGGGTGTGCTCACCGTGGGTCTGGGTTTGCCGCTGTGGGTCTGGGATTTGCTCGCCGTGGGTATGCTGCCATGGGTTTGGGTTTTGCTCGTTGTGGGTCTGTTTTTTTTTTTTTTTTTTTTTTTTTTTGGTGGTGGGTTTTGCTCATAGTCATGCTCTTTAGTGGTTGTGGTGTCGGCAATGGGTTGTGGTCGGGGTTTGTGTTCACAGTGGTTGCTGGGTATGTGGTGTGGGTTGGATTCAAGTTCGATGGTCATGGTGTGGGTCACGTTGGGTCAGAGTGTGGTTCATGGTTGTAGTCGAGGTGTGGGTCAAAGTGTGGTTCATGGTTGATTGTAGAACCGATGCTAGGGGTTGGGTTTGAATTAGTGGTGCTAGGGTTGGGTTCGACGGTGTTGTTAAATTTACACTAATGATTAGATTTGTGTACTTAGTTAGTTGTGGTGGTTGTTGTAGATCTTGCCTCTAGATCTGGATTTCGTTTCTTGTTTTTAGGTTGTATTTCTGTAATTTGGCACTCTCAGATTCAAGTAATGGAATTTGCTTTCTTTTTTTTATTTATTTATTTTTTATTTTCTGGGTTTGTGTTCTTCTTGGATCTGAGTTTGTGTTCTTGTTAAGACACAGTTAGATCTCAATTCCTATTATTTTTAGTTTTTAATTCCGTTTTTAATTTTTTTTATTTAGTTAAAATTAATAAATTAATTTTTTTTAATTTAAATGCTGACGTGACATTTTTTATTATTAATTTAAGCCACGTAGACATTAATTTAGTATTATTTATTCAGCCGTTTTCCACGTCAGCTTTTTTCGTTTCTGATGTAACGGCAAGGACCAAAACGGGAAACGTTTTTCAGGATAGAGACTAAAAACGGTAAAAATAAAATGTAGGGACTAAAATGAGAATAGCCTAAAAATGTAGGAACTAAAATGTGCTTTTCGCCTAGATTTTATTGTAACAAATAATTCACTATATTATAGATGAAGTCATTTAAGACTAGTTCTCTTATTGTAGACATAAGTAGGACAAATGGAATTGGAATTTGGAGCCACGTTAATTCTCAATGCTAAGCAAAAGAGGTTTGTACAAGACAACTAAAAAAACTGGCCCACTTTTTGTTAAAGATCGAAAATTCTAAGCAGTGGTGGCTCCAGGAATTTTGTTCAGGGTGTTCCTTAGGAAGCATAAATTACACAATCTTATTTCTTTTTAGCATTTAGGTAATTAGGTTTAATTCAATGTTATTTATTCCGTTTCGTTTCGACCATAATGGCTAGAAAATACCGTGCCGGTAAACAAACCAGAACAGTAATCCACCCTATTCTACTTTGGAAAAAATTTCGGGTCATTTCGGTCTATTTCGGGCGTTTCGGTAAATATCGGCCGAAATTCAAGATTCGGCCGGCATGAAGTTTGTGCTTAAAAAAAAAAGTTCTTAAAATCAAAACAAATTTGCATTCTGTAAACCAAAAAACCTCAAAAGGGAAAAAAAATGAAAAGAAAAGAAAAGAACAAAGGTACCTGTACAGCTAAAAAAAAAAATCGTATTGAGAAATTTGAGACACTGTCGCACTGGTGCTGGTAAAAGACATAGAAGTTACAAACAAGGAAGAAGGTAAAACGTAGATATAAAAGTGTAGATGAAAATGTAATAAAATTTAAAAGTATGAAGTGTAAAAATTGAGGAGATAGAAGACGTATGTGGTTAAGAATAAACAAGAAAAAATAATTAAAAATGAGAAGTAAGTAAAATATGTCTGGTGAGGAAAAATAATACTATAATAAAAAATAATAAAATGTTGAAAATTGTATTGTATTGGGCAGTGTGCTTAGTCGAAGGAATTAAGCCACTATCCAGCATGTAGTAGTTTTATTATAATTTTTTTTTTCAGATTTTATTTCAAATTTTATTTTGAGTTTTTCTTTTTTGCTTGAAGGACCCCAATATATAGTTAAGTGACTCAAATTATAGACCAAAATTTAATTTTATTGACATAAAAAAAATTCAAGGTAGTCTAAATTTTTTTTTAAAGGTAAATAAATATAAAATTTTAATTTATTTTATATATATATATATATATATTTTCAGCTCAAGGTGGTCCAGAACCACTGGCCGCCACTGATTCTAAGCAAAAGAGGGTGGTACTTTAAGAAAAGCTGGTTGGATAATTGAGATTCATATCGTCATGCATTATAATAGCATTTGGGGATGGGTCCGAGAAGACACGTGCGTGTGAAAAGTAGAAACTAATCCAAGCACCCCGGAAAGTAAAAGTGTAATACAAGCACATAGGTTATTATTGTTTGCCACGAAGAGTTTGTTTAGATGTTATTTATTACTAAAAATTAAAAATTAAAAACTTAAAATACTGTAGTAAAATAATTTTTAAATATTTAAATAGTGCTGTGAGACTCAAATTTATATTAAAATTTGTGAATAGTACTATGGGACCCATATTTTTTCAGCAAAATGCACAAACGCAGACGTAGTATCATTTCAATGCAATCCAAATACTCACTAAATGTGTCTATAGAATTATTCTTATATTTACTAACTTTCTTTTTCTGGTGTATGATGCAGAACATTTCAAGTAGCTATATTTTAATCCTTTTGTAACTAATTATTAGTTAGTTAGATGATTTTTTATGCATTAACCGATAGGAATTAGACACTTGTTAATGCCAAACAATTAGTATAAGTAGTAGAATGCAAGTTCTTTGTAAATCAGTTTTTGTATGTGAATGAAAATAAGCTTTGAGAGCTTTTACTTGAAAACTTAGTGTTCTTGTAGAGGTGCCTCACCTCCTATTAATTTATTCTAAGCAGCTCTCATTCCATTTAGTTCTAATTCATATTATAGCCCATTTGTAAATCAGTTTTTGTGTGTGAATGAAAATAAGCTTTGAGAGTTCTTACTTGAGAACTTAGTGTTCTTGTGAAGGTGCCTAACCACCTATCAATTTGTTCCAAGCAGCTCTCATTCCATTTAGTTCTAATTCATATTAGGGCACATCATATTTTCCTGCATCAGTTTATTTTCTTGAGGACGCTTGTTCTTAACTTGGACAAATTAAGAAAAAAAGTTTTTCTGTTGAGAATGGTGAAAAATATAAAATGGACTCAGCTAGTTAGGAGCTTATGAATATACATGAGAACAACTTGAGCTTAATTTGTTAAGGTGGGAATAAGCACCAATGCACTATATGGTCCTTAATAATTCTTCGTACGTAGCTCCCTAAAATTACATAATATAGTTAAATATTTTTCTTTCATTTTCCTGATAATAGTAGTAAATCCTGATCATATATGAAAGAAGCATTTCCCATCAGGAGATTAGTCAAAGATTTCCGGCTACATTTTTGGATAGTTTTCATGTGGAAACTGGAAACTTCATTTGATAGGCGCCGAAAAGGAATTATATAAAGAGGTGATGAAGCTCGAGACTAGAAGAGAGAGAAGACCGAGTCATCATCAAGTCAACTACGTGCTGCACCAAACTTGTAGATGTGTAAACTAATAAGTAATATCATTAACAGTATGGAGACTTACAAAAGAATAAAGTGCTTTAACTTAGAAAGAGGAAAATTACTAAACAGACCTAAATCCTCCTAATAGTTCAAATGCATACCAAAAAAAAATTTGATAAAATTTTATACAACAGTTAAATTTAATTGGTACGATTTTATTGATTTTCATCTAAATCCATTATTGCCATACCTTTTTTTTTTTTATACCTATTATTGATAACTTATTACAATAGCTGAGTGTCAATTTTAATTTTAAATTTTTTTTTTGCCTCTAGACTTTCTTATATTAAGCACACGTGGGTAAGACACAATAGTTCTACTTGATGCACTGAATTTTACAATTTTTCATATCTTATTCGTATAATGCTTCTTGGTAAGGGGTGTTTTAGGGCATTTGATTAAGAAATATTTAATATAATGTGTTGCAGTTACTTTCTCTGCTTTTACGCGAAAATTATATTATGTACCGAGTACACCATATAACTGCTCGAGACACGTACACTAACCATTTTTTTTGTTTTTCAATTGATCCCATTAAAAGTAAGGGTGTCTTATCATATTTAACGTTAATAAAACACGAGGGAGGACATGTACAGTGCTTCACATATGTTTACATGATGAAAAGACACTTTTGTTTAGCCAAAAAAAAAATATGATGAAAAGCCACTTTCAAGTGTCAAATCTTTTCACCAATTATGCCAATTTCGTGGAACCGGCCATATTGCAATCAACCGGAGAAACATACAGGATTTCCTGCTGTTTAGATCACTGTAGCCATTATTATATACTAAGATATTAGCGTATATCATTTAGATCACCCCAGTCATTTAGGATTTCCTGCTTTTTTATTTATTTATTTATTTTACAAATGGGAAGTTTTATTTATTCAAATTGACATTTCAGGAAAATACATAGTTTGTTACGAAACACTTTTTAAGAGTGCCTATTTGACAAACATTCTTCAGATACTTTTCATACACAAAACTCAGGTAAGACTCATATACAAAAATTTAATCTATCTACAAGCTTCTCCTTTGAGCTAGTTCATAAGCCACTCCATTAGCCTCTCAGTACATGTGAGTAGGAAGGACGATCCACTCGTGAGTGATAAGGGACTTGCATTCATTAATTAAAATATAAAGTTGTGGCGCATAACCAGTGTAGAATCTATTTGTAAATTAATATGTTCACATCCCAGATTCCAAGCTAGATTTAAACCAAAATGAATAGCTTCTAATTCTTCTAGTAACAACATTAATTCTCTTACTTTCTCTCTTTCTAGGATTCTCTCTCTATATCATTTTATTTTCTTTTTTACTCTCTATGTCATTCTATTTTCTTCTATATATATATATATATATATATATTAACATGGTAGTAATTAGAACATTGGTCCTTCTTTCTTTAAGTTTGTGTGCTCGCACGCCTTGCAAGTTGTAACATCAAGTTTTACTCAAGAATCACTTAACTTCAAGTTGTGTGCTCACTATGAGCACTGACTCCAAATCAAAGCCCACAACCGATATTACAAGTTTTGGTGTCACATTGCCCTACGCATTATCTTAGTCCTAATCAAGTGTTTGTTTATGGCTGCATGCCACCTTTTGTTTTGAAGACACCCTTCACATTTCTCATAAGCCCCTAGAGTATACATGTGTGAATCTCAACCTAGTGACATGTCTAACATTCTATTTAATTTCCATAGGTAAACTCCCACACAATACACATGCTGGGGTGGCGTCTACTTGCACTCTTATGGCAGAGCTCTTTTTGCCATTGTGCTTATAAGTCTTTGTATTCAATTGAATTCTTGGAATTTTCCTTACCAAGCTACAATTGAAATGCTCTTTGAGCTCATTCGTACATGTTCCTGGCCAACAAAATGAAGTCTTTCACATGCATTACGCGCTTCACAGACTTCTTTCTTTTCAACGATGATATTTTTTTATGTGTTTCTTAGTGGTTTCTAATTCATTTGATTGGCATTGATGACTTCCCTTGCATTGAAAACTTTTTTTTCAAACTGAAATTTTCATTACTCCACCTTGAGTTTGAGGTGATGTTATAAGATTTTAGCTAGATATTAGAGGTTTTCTAAAAAAAATCATAAGCTACTATGCAGGGGCGAAGCTAGGAATTTTTGTTTGGGGAGGCCAAGTTGTGACGCTAATGTATTTATCAAGACAACTTCCACACCCACACACACATATATACACACACGCGCGCTTTTTATTATATATACACACATATATATACACACTTTTTTATTTGATAAGTTATATATATACACACACCCAACAAAAAAAAAAAAGATCTTAATATTTTCAATCAAAATTATTTTTGACGGCGATCTTTCATAAAATAAAATTCATTTTTTCCATTTTCATAGTCAAAATCTTAAAAAGTTTCATTTTAAACATAAATTATTAAATTTTATTCTAAAGTAAGTAAAAAATCTTTCAATTGAACTAATGAAATTTTCAAAAATGTAAATTATCCAAAACTTGGAGAAATAAGTCAGGCTCCAAACATATTTAAAGCTACCTTACTTTAACACATTATATGACAACTAAAGACACATTTCATGTGTAGTTTTAGTGACAAAATTTTTTTAATGAGTCACTGACTTGTTAATCGTCACATAACGGGTTGAAAAATATAGATTTAAACATGTTTGATACCAAATTTTATCAAATATTTAACAGATATAAAAACACATTTTACAATAAAAAATAGAATTGTGAAAAATAAAGTTATATCTTTATAACTATTAGACCAATTATTTTTTTTAATAGTATTATTGGACTAATTCAAATATTTTTGGGGGGGGGGGGGGCAACTCTTATTTTTTAGACTCAATTTTGAAAACATAAAAATAATTGTATATATATTTTAAAAAATTTTAAAATTTTGGGGGGCCATGGCCCCCCGCCCTTGTACGTGCCTCCGCCCCTGCTGCTATGGTTTTGTACTACTATGCCACCCTAGTTTTAGAATCAGTATACTAAACCTAATGTATTCCTTTATATATACTATCTGGATTAGATTTTATTGTAACAAATAATTCACTATATTATAGATGAAGTCATTTAAGACTAGTTCTCTTATTGTAGACATAAGTAGGACAAATGGAATTGGAATTGGAGCCACGCTAATTCTCAACGCTAAGCAAAAGAGTTCTATATAAGACATCTAAAAAAACTGGCCCACTTCATGTTAAAGATTGAATATTCTAAGCAAAAGAGGATGGTACTTTAAGAAAAGCTGGTTGGATAATTGAGATTCATATCGTCATGCATTAGAATGGCATCTGGGGATGGGTCCAAGAAGACACGGGCGTGTGAAAAGAAGAAACTAATCCAAGCACACAGGAAAGTAAAAGCGTAAAACAAGCGCATAGGTTACTATTGTTTGCGACTAAACGTGTCCATATAATTATTCTTATATTTACTAACTTTCTTTTTGTGGTTTCCTAGAACTGAACCATACACGCAGGTTTTTATTTTTATTTTTATTTTTATTTTTTTATTTTTTTTTGTGTGTGGTTGGTTTGCGACTAAACGTGTCAAAGATAATGGGAACAACAACAGACGTACCGGCCATGGAATTGAATAGAAATTTCGACCCAATGCTTTTCTTTTGTGCTTTTTTATCCAAAATATTCTCCAATTGCTTTATCTTTAATTATCTTTTCCTTTGCTTTTGTTAGTGCTTTGAGTACATATGGACTTTGATTGAGTTGCTAATTAAGTTTGGAATTACCTAATCAAATTTTGACATACATGAGACCAGCTAGAGACAGTCATGAAAGGGAAATTTACTCCTTAGAGGTTTCTTTTTTTTAAAGTGGAAAACACATAGATGCTTAATTGCTTATAGCTTGAATTTGAATATTCAGTTCCTTATGAAACGGCATATAAATTTATTTATCTTATACCCAACAACCCTAGTTGGTATATATACGAATGTTACGCATATACGTCATGTACGTACGTAAACATTAGTAAATCAAGCGTCTTCCATTTTGTTGTCAAAGTTACGGAATCATACGCGTTAATTTAGGATTAAAAGTATACAATGCGTTAGAGCATTCGCACCAGCTCGGTTATAATCTTATAAAATAGATGTACAGTACAAAATTTACACATTTTGAGCAAAAAAACACCCATATCAGTGGGTGTAAAAATATGTAAATCCGTGTATATATTTCCACGAGCTACAGTACCCGTGTATATTTACACGGGTACTGTAGCTCGTGTATACATTAAAATAATATTATCAACTTCCTAGCGCGCCAAAATAACCACCAACCACCAAACCCAGCGCCACCACCAACCACCGCACAGAGAATTAGACCAAAATCAACAGAAAATTAAACCAAAAATAACAGAAAATTAAACCAAAACTCACTAGTAAACCCAACCCAAAAACAGTACAACCCCACCAGAAAACCCAGCCCAAACCATACTCAACGGAAAACTCACGTGAAATGCCCAACGGAGCCGGATTTGCTACCAGTGCTGCCGCCCGATCTGCCAGATCTTCAATTGCTGTTGTTGGTTGGGGGTGGGAGGCGAAGGTTGGGGGTGGGAGGTGAAGGATCGGTGGTGGAGGAAGAGAGGGAGGGGCGAAGGAAAGAGGGACGGAGAGCTGGATCGCCAGAGGGAGGCCGAATCGGTGGAGGACTCGGCGGCGAGTTGGATCGACGGAAAGCTGGATCGCCAATAGGAGGCCGAATCGGTGGAGGACTCGGCGGCGAGCTGGATCGCCAGAGGGAGGCTGAATCGATGGAGGACTCGGCGGCGAGCTGGATCGACGGAGAGCTGAGAGATGGGTAGAGCTGGATCGATCGGTTTCAGCGAATGGGCTTTGTGATTTGGAAGAGGAAGGCAGAGAGATGGGTAGAGAGAGAGAGAGAGAGCAAGAAATCAGAAAATGAGAGGAAACAAAGTGAGAGAGCGCGTATTTAAGTGGGGGTGGTTAGAAAGAAATAATAAAAAAATAGAGTATAATTAATATTTTATTAAAATATTTTGTAAAATAAATGAATTGATGTGGGTGTTTTGTAAAAGTAAATGTGCAAAATAGAAAAAGTAGGTTTTTAGTGTAAAAATGGACGTGTAAAATAGACATGCTGATGTGAATGCTCTTAGATTGAAAAACGTTAAAAAATGTATATTAAATACGGACCGTTAAAGACAGACACTACTTACTGACTGACTACGCGATACTACACTTTGCTAAAAGAAAAACAAGTGAGACACTACACATTTAAAGGATTAAAATAATCCAAATAAACCGTATTAATCTCAAAGTCAAACACAAAGTACCAACTTCAACTTTTTATTTATTTTAAAATAATGCTACAACAAACAATATTTTCATAACAATTTTAGAACAAAACTTATATTATAAATTATTATTAATTTTCATTTGAGTTTATTACTGACATTACTTTTTTATCTACCATTAACGGCTTAACATCTAGTTTTTATTGTAAAATTAATATGAAAATGTTGTGTCTTTATTCTTTATTTTTTAAATAGTGAAACTCACAAAAAATTAAACACAAAAGCTGCCACACCCTATTATCATGTTTCATCCTCAATAATAATGGTAAGAGCACTTAGATTAGTATTTGTACAATAGAAAAAAAAAAAAAAAAATCACCGTATGTGTCAATTAAGTCCAAAATTTACCCACATCAAGTCATGTTAGTTGTGTAAAAATACATAGTTGCTATAGTAACTGTGTAAATTTACACTATTACAATTCATTTTGCATTTATTTTTATATTATTTACATACATATCCTGAGGATGAATGAAGAGAGTAAATGATAAATCAATAATTGTTGTGTGTGAATAAAGAGAAACAATTAAAAAGTTAAGAAAAAATGATATTTCAATGAAATGTAATGTAAAATAGATAATATAATGTGGGGTGTTTTGAAAAGTGAGTTTGTAAAATAAAAAAAAGTAAGTTCTTTTACTAAAATAAATAGAAATTTTTGCATGACCTAATGCAAACGTTCTGAGTGTGTATATATATATATATATATGTGCTAAATGTTTTTGTATTTTTATATGAATTTAAAAAAAAAAAAAAAAAACATTTAGTACCCGTACAACACATGTACCGGTATTTTTCCTTTTATATATTTTTTTTGGCCAAATTTTTGAAACGTACTTTCATTGAAAGATACCGAATTCTACCTGTTTATATGTTTACCGTAATATACAAGCACCGTATTTTACTAACTATGCCGACAACTAAGTTGGAAATAACTGTTATTAAAATAAATAAAAATAAACTTTAGTTACAATTATTTGGGGTTAAGACTTCAAAAGTTTTTAAAGAAATATAATCATAATGTTTTAAGCATAGTTACAAAAACTGTTCCAGCGATTAACTCGACTGAAGAATTGGTTCACTGGTCCATTAGTTCAACCAGTGGTTCATTGGTTGATTTGTAGGTTTAATAATTAATTAAATGATATATTTTATAATTATAAAAAGTAACTAAAATAAAATAAAAACACTCCATTTAGGTGAATTAACAAATTGTTACATAAAAAATTGCATCATATGACATAAAGTTAGAGAGTATAGGGGGAAAAAAAAAAAAACACATCATTCACATAAACCATCTAATAAGCAAGTTATATAGTCCAAAAGTCTTGAAACAAAATCTCTCATAGAAATTCAAAATAAATTTTTAACTTAATCATTAAACCTTAGAGCATAACAAAATTATTTAAATCTCTAAAGTCAACTGATGATTAAAATCAATCATTTGTTATCATTGTGATATTGGTTGCTTTTGTTCTATGTAGACCAATCTGTATTTTTTTGGTTTTATCTGCGGGTTAAAAAGATTAACATGTGTAATTCGTCAGTTTACCTAGTTTGATAATGGGTTATTGTATATTTGGTATTTTATACCAAATCATTTTAGATAATGCTTTGGTTCATGGTTTAACCAGTGGTTTGGTACGGTTTTTATAACTATGGTTTTGAGAATCTCAACTGAGTTAAATTTTATGACATTATCAAAAGCTCAATTAATTAAATATTAAAATAATGTTAATCAACGTTTGTTTGTGATTTGTGAGTGTGGCATGATAAAATATAAATTAGTCATTTCCTAATAAAATGTTTTTTAAAAGAAAATAATAAATTGTTAGGATTTTAAAAATTATATATAATATGCAATAAAAGTTAGATTCTAAAAGATGTGGTTATAAAGTGGATCTCCTATTTAATTGTCACCTTTTTGTGCCAACTGCCAAGTGCATATGCAATATTTAATTATCACGAATACTATTTTATCAATTTTTTGGACAGAAATATCAACTTAATTGTCCTTATCAAATTTTCTTTTACCACTACTTATTATTATTATTATTATTATTTATTTATATTTTTGGATAGAAACACATGTTTAATGGTATTTATCAACTTTTATTTTCTTCATCTTTTTTTTTAATTTTAATTTTTTAAAATTAGACTCAAGTTCTTTTTATTATCATATTTTCTTGTAACAAATGAAAACTAGCAGCACAATTCACACGATTTGGAAAAACAAAAGTTAATGGCATATGCATTATGCACCATTTGCTTCTCTTATCAAATGGCATTGATGTTTATGGCAAGGAGGGTCCACGTCAGGTGATCATATTGCCAAACTGTACGACTCCAACAACTGGTGCTATAGCGTTGTACTTATCTTTAGTTCTACTTGGAATAAACTTTCTATCGTTTTAGTAAACAAGAAAAAAAAAAAAAAATTGCTTTATACATGCACAACAAGTACACAAAATCATACTTTTTTCTTTTTTAGGAGTTACCCGAAATCTATATTTATCAACATATTAGAGTTTAACTTTCAATGTCTCTTTCAATCATCCCAAACTTTGGGGTTTTGTTTATATATCAGTACATGTGTGACTAACATTAGTCTATAAATGTTTCTCTAAAATTTAAAAAAAAAAAAAAAATTAGTCTATAAACCTATATATAAATATTTTACTACTGAATGCTCTAAGGAAATGTATTAATAAATCATTTTAATAAAATTTTTAATAAAAAATAAAAAATTACTGTTTTTTTTTTATACAATTTTTTCAAATTTTCATAATTTTTTTCTAAAGTGGTTAATTAATGGGCGCTCTAAGAGTACTCATTAAACAGACCCTTAACTAGTGCCAAATTAAAAACAACCTTTACGCCAAAATTCCTCTCTTATGAGACTGAGGTATCTTAGTTATATGTTTCTAAAATAAGAAAGTATCTGACCTATATTTAGGAAATACATCTATAATATACTATCATATGGCATGATTCATGACCAAGTAACATTTGAATTGATAAGTTTTTCCAATTTAATCAAGTATTTTAAATCCAAATCTGAATTCAATAGGAAAAAGAAGTGTGAAAGAAAACTAAAATAATTAATTTTCCTAAAATGTTTCTATAACTCTAATAAGTAATAAACAGAAGGGTTTGATTTTGCTTTTATCCAAAGTTATGCATACCTACAATCTTATCCAAAGTTGGGTTTCTTTTTCCAATTTGTGGTTGAATTGTTCTCTCATGGCTGTCATTGATAAGAATTAAATAAACTGTCGTTAATATGACAATTGATGATACATAAATTATTACACAATCATTCTATTAATTATTATTATTTTTTAAATTATATTCTATAAATTGACTAAAACTGGGCATTGAATATTGGGCATTCAGCTAATTGTCAGTAAGATTATCTTTGAATTGTACAGCCTCATGATAACAAATGTTCTACTTTATTTATTCAGATCCAATCATGTTTGCATCAACTAAAGCATAATTCTGAGTTCTGACAAATTAAATTTTGATTTATTTTTTACGAAAAGTTTTAAAATTTGGTAGTACTATTGTTTTTCTTAATATATATCAATGAATAAATGGGAATAAGAGAATTTAAATTTTGAACGCTTTTGCTAAAAATACCAAAATATGCTAATTAAGTTATAATGATCTCCGCGTAATACTCCTATTTAAGTGATTAAACAATATAAATAATATTCTTTTAGTCCCCATCAAAAAAAAAATAAAAAACTTTTAGTCAGTCTATCATGACTCATAAGTCCATTATCTTTCACATTGCTTTCTTTGCCTATATAAACCACAGATTCGCAAGCTCATCCTCCATTCAAACTCAAAGCAACTCTCTCTCTCTCTCTCTCTCTCTCTCTCTCTCTCTCTCTCTCTCTCTATCTACACATACAGGATATAAGTTATGGGCATCTGTGCATCTTCTCAATACACAAGCCAAGGTGGGATAGCCCTTAAATGGCCATCCACAGTCAAGATAATTCACTTGGATGGAACACTCCAAGAGTTGAAGCACTCAATCAAAGCCGAACAAATCCTCTCCCAGAACCTTGGCTGCTTCCTCTGCAGCTCAGAATCCATGTACATCAACTCCCACATCCCCTTCATCCCCCAAAACGAAGAGCTAAAGCTGGGTCAAATCTATTTCCTCATGCCACTCTCTAAATCCCATCAAACACTTTCTCTCCAAGACTTGTGTACACTAGCCATCAAGGCTCATGCTGCTCTTACTCATTCAGAACCATCAACTACAAGAACCTCAAAATTGTCAAATAAGTTTTGTACAACTCCGGCTGGGGTTAACATCTTTGGATTGAGTTCTACGCTGAGATGAGGCAACCAAAGACTTGAGTTTTAAATCAAACAAAGATTTAAAGTAAAGCACAACGAAGGAGCATGTGAACATCAACCAAAAACTTAAGTTCTAAATTATACTTGGTTTTTTTTATTTTATTTTAAATTATTATTTATTTAAGTTCATTGTAGTGTGCGTAAAGGCACATTATTGAGTACATAGGAATCTTCAAAAAGTGGCAGCCGGTCTTACTGGGAGCCAAGCAGGCTGAGCCAAAAGATATTGTTAGGAAAGCTATATTACGCTTTGTACTTTAATTATGTATTAAGAAGAACCAAAGACCCATTTAAAAAAAAAAAAAAGATTGTTCCTTTATATTCTTTTTTACAATTTAAAGTCTAAATGCCCTTTCTGAATTAATATATAATACTGCTAGTAAAAAATCCTGGTGTGATGTATGAGATTGAATTTATACCATTATTATAGTAATGACCACCGACTTCAAAAGCTGATTAATTAAAAACTTTTATTTTCTTAATTAAGCTGATTAGTGACTTCTTTTTTGTTTCCACAATGGATATTAGTTGCAACACAGAACAAGTCTACTCTGCTCTTTGATGTCCCAAAATAAGGTCATTAATAAGTAAAAAAAAACATATATGGCTATTCCATCAGTCCTGCACTTTTTTAAGTCCTCGTGATGATCGAGTTCTTCCAGCTTGTAGGATTTATTCCCTCCAAACTTCCAACTACTGTTTGGATTTTTTGACATTGTTGATTGTACGTTAAAAATCTTGGGCATGTGCACATAAAAACAAATTGAGACAAATGGACTGTTATTTTGGGGAAGGAGAACATTAATTTTCTATTAACAATAAGAAACATGGAACCATGATTCATGTTTTTCCCTTTGCATACAACGTAAAAGTTTCCCACTTATACATGATTTGGAATAGGTGATCATAATTATAACTATTGAAAGCTTTGTTGTTTGATTAACAACTTAAAAGCTTTCTAAAGAAACTGGGTTTTCTGCCATTTTAGAGGGGAGTACTGAACCATTTTTTTTCCTCATAGAAAAGAAAAATAGTGATTGAAGAGCTATGACGTGACACTGAAAACCAAAGGAATCGTCATCCAGCTCTTGTCATGATAGTGTCAAGACAAAAGGTAACGACGTTCAAAAGAAAAAGGAACATTCTGGGTCCTCAAAATTCAAGCACGAAGAGATGATGAGAGCGATTGAAGAAGTTTAGTCCAAGCATCCACATAAAATATTGAAGCAGGCCGATCGACTTAGCGCTGTACACCTTTTGATTATTACTGTTATTATTTTTTTTCTAACTTTCTCGCCTCTTTCCTCTTTTGGCCATGGGTTTTCTCTAGAATTGAACATATATTCGCGCCGTTATCTGTAAAACGCGTGCATGTATAACGTGACATAAATATAAAGACAAAAGTTTGAAGATTGTACACAAAATTCGACCTCATATTTTTGTTGGTCTTCGTTGATTCTGTCTCTATTATTGGAAAGCTGGTCTCTCTCTCTCTGAGTTAGATTGAGATTTTAATACACCTTGTTAGTTTCGGTTTGAGTTTAGTGCTCTACTACACAAAACAAACTTGAAAAGTGTTCGAAATTGACCATATATCTATTTTGTGTCTCATCCAATACACCATAGCATTAGACGGAAGTCTTGCGCCTTTTTGTTTGTGATTATTCATATTAGTTTATACCGTGGTTGTATTATTGCTTCTTATTTTTTTAGTGCTCTAAGCAACCTTATTCTTTGTGAACAACATTTTGATAAAATTAGATGTGAGGATATTAAAGTTTTCTTTTTCTGAGAAACAAGAATATTAAAGTTAATATCAATTACATTACAAAATACTTATAAACTAATGCAACAATAGATATAATTGATTTCTTTTAATTTCAACAACGTAATAAATTAACAACTGAATAACTGAATTAATTTTTTATAATTAGCTATACTTCAATTCATCAAATGTACAACGTTAATAAATTAACAACTGAATTAATTTTTTATAATTATTTATACATCAATTCATCAAAATTATATAATAAATGACTAATTATAACTTACTTACCTGTGGTTTGACCAAAATTTAAATTGTATATCTGTAATTTAAAATTTGGCACTTTACTTATCTGAGCTTTGTTACATTAGACTTCTATAACCCACATATCTATTTGCCGTTAGAAAAAACTCATTTTAATTTGAAAACATAACATAAAATAGATCAAAAAGCTAGAGTTTGAAACTCTATGAACATTAACATGAAATTTCAAAGAAACACAAATTTCAAACAAACAAAAAGGACATAAAATTTAATTCGCTGCAATTCATCAAATGTAGCAAGAAGGAAAAAAACCCAAGACCAAGAGTATGAAACTTTTTTAAGATAATAGATAGAACTTTATCGATGTAAACTATATGAATTACAAACTTGGCCGTGAGCAACATGGGCAGTACAAGAGGAGCAACCAAAAAAAAAAAAAAAAAAACAGTAAAACCATCCACAGACCAATCCAGAAAAAAGAAAAAAGAAACAGTAGAAACACAGACAACAGTGCTGAAAGAACAAAAACAACCAGCAACAGTAACAGCAATAAAGCTATGTTTGAAGTCTTTCTTAATTACAAAACGTAGGCTAGTGTAATGAATTTACGTCTCCACACGTGCACAAAGTTGGGCACTCATACATGTCTCTCTCTCTCTGGCTTGGCTTCTATGCTTGAAATAGAATGGGTGATATGGCAATTTGGCTATGCCCAAGAGCATTGTTCACAGCAATGTTCATCCATTTTGAAAATTTTCATATCCTAGCTTTTTGATTTGTTTTAGGCAAAAAATCCATTTTTGTCTCTACACTTTCACGCGATTCCCACTTTGATACCTATCTTTTTTTTTTTTTTCCACTGCTTTTAGTCCTATTTAGAAAAATGCCTTTCATTTTAGTTCTTTTCGTTAGTGCCCTAATGGTAGAGTCTTATGTGGCAAACAGATCTATTAAAATAATAATAAAAATTTTTATTTTGACATTAAAAATACCATGTTAGCATTTAAATTATAAAAGATTAATTTATTAATTTTAACTAAATAAAAAAAAAACCAAAAAAAAAAACCAAAAATCACATTAATTAAGATAAAAGCGTGTCTTGAACAAGAACAACAAGAACACAAACCTAGATCTAAAAACAAAAAATTCAAATTCAAAAATCATAAACCAGAAAAACACAAAAACACAAACACAAACTGATTTCCAGCAAGAACAAAAACACAAACACAAACCCATCAAGAGATCTTCCTTGTCAACCAAACACAAAAGCAACAAACACAAACCCAGTTAGAAGCAAACAACCAACCCCACCGGCCACCACCAAATATCACCACCAATCATAGGCGAAACCTATTGGCACCGCCAAAGCCTAACCCTTCAACCACCAAATCCATTTGCACCACCAACGCCACCGGCGAAACCCACTCACACCACCGAACCAACCAATCACCGGCCAAACCCACTTGCACCACCGAACTCACCAATCACCGACCAAACCCACAAAGTCAAGACCCAAAAATACAAAGATATTTCACAGCAAACCCACCATAAAACAAACCCATAACAAACCTTAGTTTCTTTCTCAAACTTGAAATCAACAGTGGAGAAATCAAGATTTGATGCCGTTCGTAGTGGTGGTGGTCAACAGCGATGGACTAAGACTGGTTTTGGCCTTGGATGCCTCACGATGAAAAAAAAAAAGAGAGAGGAGAGAGAGATAAAGCTAGTGATGCACAACGGTGAACTCCAGAGATGGTGAACGGTGGTCTGAGGAAGGAGTAGCATAGCTTGAGTTTGTCCATGGAGGTTCAAGCTGTGAGTGAAAGAGAGAGAGATAGCAGAGAGTGTGAGAGAGGGAGAGTAGTGGCCAATGAGTGAGAGAGAGAGAGTCAGAGACTGTTTTTAATTGTTCTAACTGGGTTTGTGTTTGTTGCTTTTGTATTTGGTTGACAAGGAAGATCTGTTGCTGGGTTTGTATTTTTGTTCTTGTTGGAAATCAGTTTGTGTTTGTGTTTTTGTGTTTTTTTGGGTTTGTGATTTTTGAATTTTAATTTTTTGTTCTTAGATCTGGGTTTGTATTCTTGTTGTTCTTATTCAAGACTCACTTAGATCTTAATTAATGTGATTTTTGGTTTTTTATTTCTGTTTTTAATTTTTTATTTAGTTAAAATTAATAAATTAATTTTTTATAATTTAAATGCTGACGTGGCATTTTTAATGTCAAAATAAAAAATTTTATTATTATTTTAATAGATCCGTTTGCCACGTAAGACTCTACCATTAGGGCACTGACGAAAAGGACTAAAATGAAATGTATTTTTCTAAATAGGGACTAAAAGCGGTGAAAAAAAAAAGATAGCGACCAAAGTGGGAATCGCGTGAAAATGTAGGGACGAAAATGAGTTTTTCGCCTTTCTTTTATGTAATGTTTTTTTAATTAAAATGTGTTTTTAATGGAAAAGACAAATGTGAGTTACAGAAGTCTAATGGAGCAAAGCTTAGGTGGGTAAAGTGCTAATTTTTAAACCACAAGTAAACAACTTAAATTTCGGTCAAACCACAGGAGAGTAAGTTGTAATTAGCCCTATAATAAAATTTGTAATCTCATTAATATAGTCACTTAAAAATAAATAAAGTATAGATTTTTTTTTAGATAGTTTCAACTTATGGCGTCCGCTCCTGATGATAGCGATTTATCATCAGACCAAGATATCAATTAGTTTTTGTTGTAGGCGGAGATTGAACCCCAGATCTCTTATGGTTGTATAAATAAAGTATGGATTATTATCATCCCTGTAGTACACATATTTGGGAAGTGGCCGGAGGGGAAGTTTTTAATTATTATATGCATCACCACTTTGTTGTTGTCAATCTGTCAAACTCTTTGATTTGGGTAGCATTCCTCCCGTTAATTTGATTTAAGAAAATACTAGATAGGTTTAAAAACCTTTGCATGGTGTCAATGAATCCGTGTTTTGTAATTTGAGAGCTTAGGGATCGCCTGTGTTACACAATGAGATTTAAAAAAAAAAAAAAAAAATGAAGGAACAAGAAGAAGAAAGAAACCAACTGCATTAACGTAAAGGAGAAATCTGACCCTAAAATAAATAAATTGATAATTGAATTAAATAAACACCATAGGTTTTAGTTATGTTTTATAAGCCATAGGCCTAATCCCCACAATATATAGCTAATTATCATTCAAATTTTTTTTTTAAATGCTTATCAAATAGAGACTATTAGTGCTAACTTGTTGAGTTATTGTCAATTCCAATTAGGTTAATTGGTTTTTTTGTTATTAAAGAAGATCTCTGAGATTTAAATATCGCTTATATAAATAAAAATCAATTGATGTTTTAGTATGGAGTTATGTCAAATCGTCTGTCTCTTAACTATTGAGTTATTAAAATATTGACTGTAATTATTTTCTTTTGATAAATACTGCTCCCTTTTCATTTTATTTATTTATTTTTATTTTTAATTCTTAAGAATCTATTGTACTCTTTAGTTGAAATACTTTTTTGGGAGTCAATCTTGTTACAGTGATATCCTTGCCTGCCCTCTTTCTATAGAGAAATAATACTTGTTTCCTATATATATATCCCAACTCTCTTACCCACCTCTCCCCAGTATCATAACCTCCTCTCACACCCAATACAAAACAAAGTTCTCTCTCTCTCTCTCTCTCTCTCTCTCTCACACACACACACACACACAAACATACATATGGGTATCTGTGTTTCTTATCAATACACAATAAATGATGCACGGTTCCGGTTCCAGCTTAACCTGGTCATCAACAGCCAAGATAATACACTTGGATGGAAACCTACAACAGTTCAAGCAACCCGTCAAAGCTGGCCTTATAATTTCCCAAAATCCCAACTGCTTCCTCTGCAGCTCAGATTCCATGCTTATTGATGCTCATGTACCTCAAGTGCCTGAAGATGAAGAGCTTCAACTAGGTGAAATTTATTTCCTCATGCCACTTTCTCAATCCCACAAGCAGGGGTGGAGTCAAGAATTTTTGTTTGGGGGGCCAAGTTACAGCATTAATATATTTATCAAGATAAGCCCTCCGCCCTCATATATACACATGCATTTTTATTATATATACACATATATGTACTCACTTTTTTATTTGATAAGTTATATACATATACACACCCATAAAAAAAAAGAACTCAATATTTTCAATCAAAATTATGTTTGATGGCGATCTTTCATAAAATAGAATTCATTTTTATTATTTTCATAGTGAAATTTTTAAAAAGTTTCATTTTCGATACAAATTATCAAATTTTATACTGAAGTAAGTAAAAAATCTTTCAATTGAATTAATGAAATTTTCAAAAATATGAATGATTCAAAACTTGGAGGAACAAGTTAGACTCTAAACATATTTAAAGCTATCTTGCTTTAACTTATTATGTAGCAGCTAAAGATACATTTCATGTGCAATTTTAGTGACAAGATTTTTCTAATGAGTCAATGACTTGTTAATCGTTATATAATGGGTTGAAAAAAATAGATTCAAACATGTTTGGTGCTAAACTTTATCAAACATTCAATAGATATAAGAGCATATTTTATAATAAAAAATTGAATTATAAAAAATAAAGTTATGTCACTCTATAACTATTAGACCAAATATTTTTTTTAAGAGTATCGTTGGACTAATTCAAATACTTGAGCGGGGGTGACAAAAGTTGCTAAACAAGGCTCTCTATTCAGTGAATGATTTTTTATTTTTTATTTTTTATTTTTTATTTTTTATTTTGAGATGTTCGGTATATACAGTGGGAAGAGGGAGAAAACTAGCCTATCTCTTAAGCCCCTATTTTATTTATGGGTTAGTGTTTATTACATATAACCTATTATACACATTTATATATCTACATCCCCTCTGCACCAATGAGTTCCTCCTGAGTGAGACTTATTAAGACGATTCTCAGTCTCAGAAAGAGAGAGACAAAATGAGAGAAAGAGAAATTATAAAATAAAATGAAATTTGAACTACAAATAATAGGAAGGGACACATAAAAGAAGCTTTCTTTAAAAAAAAAAAAAAAAAATGAGTGAGACGGATTTAACTGGTTTGTTGATAAAAACCGAACACTCAACTTTATTATATCGGGTGCTTTATTGACCACACTTTGTTTCAAATTAATCATTTTGGATTATATCAAATCAGACTGGTGAGTTTTTATTCTAAGGAATAATATCATCTTACACTCGTTTACATCCACTATTTTACATCAATATTAACACAATTGACGTAGAAATATCCATATTTTAAATATAAAAGTGGAAGTAAAAAAAAAAAATTAATACGAGTTTAAAAGTATTATTGCCTTTTTTCCGGTTTGGGTTTACTTGATTAGTCCTATTTTTTATAATGTCACTTTGAGGTGAAATTTTCATGTGTCGCATGAAATGGCTCATGCAATACCTTCTCTTCTTTGAGACACTTTGTGGCCAAAATCCTCGCCTCTACTACAAAAAGCCTCACGTCAAAGCAAGAACAAAAGATATTATACTATCTTACCAGGAAAAATAAAAGATGTTATATTATACAAAGTCGTGTCATTCTAGGGGTGAAAGGCAGAGTTTTAAGCGGAGCTATATGTTTGTGGTATTAGAAAACTTCATGGTTTATAATGCAGGATATTTCAAGTAGTTATATCTTAATTCTCTTGTAACTAATTAGTTAGTTAGTTAAATGATTTTTTAAGTATTAATCGATAAGACTTAGACACTTGTCAACCATTTAGAGGCTGTCAATACTAAACAACTAATGCAAGTAGTAGAATGCAAGCTCTTTGTAAATCAGTTTTTGTATGTGAATGAAAATAAGTTCTAAGAGCTTTTACTTTAGAACTTAGTGTTCTTGTAAAGGTGCCTAATCACCTATCAATTTGTTCTAAGCAGCTTTCATTCCGTTTAATCCTAATTCATATCATAGCCCATTTGTAAATCAGTTTTTGAGTATGAATGAAAATAGGTTTTGAGGGCTTTTACTTGAGAACTTAGCATTCTTGCAAAGGTGTCTAATCACCTATCAATTTGTTATAGGCAACTCTCATTCCATTTAGTTCTAATTCATATTACAGCACATCGTATTTTCCTGCATCAGTTTATTTTCTTGAGTATGCTTGTTCATAACTTGGACAAATTAAGAAATTTTTTTTTTCTGTTGAGAATGATGAAAAATATAAAATGGACTCAGCTAGTTAGGAGCTTATGAATATACACGAGAACAACTTGAGCTTAATTTGTTAAACTGGGAATAAGCACCAATGCGCCATGGTCCTTAATAATTCTTCGTACGTAGCTCCCTAAAATTAAATAGTATAGTTAAAGATTATTCTTTCATTTTCCTGATAATAGTAGTAAATCCTGATCATGTATGAAAGAAGCATATCACATTAGGACATTAGAGCATTTGCAGTGGGCTGGTCAAATGCTAAATGTAAAGGCTATTTAGCATTTAGGCTCAAAATATGCTCAGCAATTGGATGGCTAAACTGGTAAATGCCAAATTTTTTTGGCATAGCGCTACAGTACGATCTCACATATGAGATCGTACTGTAGCGCTATGCCAAAGCAAAATATTGTATTTTAATTCGTTCATCCCCTCTCTCTCTCTCTCTCTATCTCTCTCTCTCTCTTGCCATAGCCTTCTTCTTTTATCAAATCAAAAGCAACAAATTAAAAGAACAAAATAGTAACCACAAAAAAAAACTCTCTTTGACCAAACCTCTCTGATCAAACGCCCAATCTGAATTCCTCTCATTTCCAATGGCCAACGTGTTGGTGGCCGCCGAGTGGCAACTTCTTGGCGACCGTTACTACCGATGCAGTGGAGGCACATCAATCTCAACCGCAACAAAGTCGCCTACACCCCATTCAGCGGTCCGGTCACTCTCAGCCGCGACGATTCCAAGATCGTCTAGCTCTACTCTGAGTCCGCACTTCGAAAGCTCCGGCTCTTCAACTCCATCGGCGTTTCTCTCTCTGACGTCGTTTGGAAGAACCCTGACGGTCACTTGATCGATCTGTCATGGAGTGAGAATCATACTTTGGTCTGTATCATTCAGAGTGAGGGATTACTGAGATTTTATTGCTAGCTTTTTTATCTTTGAATTTTTATGGTTGCTGGTTTTTTTTGTTTGGGGTTTATTGCTGAGATTTTATTGCTAGTTTTTTGTTTGGGGTTTATTGATGAGATTTTATTGCGGTAGTGGCAAAATTTTTCTGGTGTTATTTGTGGTTTCGGCGTGTGGGTGGTGGCTGGGTTGTTGGCCAGTGGGTATGGCTAAATTGGGTATGGGTTTGACATGGATGGTGGCTGAATTTTATCTCTACTCTTTCTTTCTTTGTGAGTATGGTTGAATTGGCATGGGAGAGAAAAAAAAAAATGAAGGCTTTTTTTCAAGTTTTAGCAAGGCGTGTATGGTTGTTCTGGGTTTAGGTTGGTGGAGGGTGGATGAGAAAGAGAGAAAAACAGAGTGAGGGAGAACAGAGATGACGAGAGAAGGGAGAAGAGAGATTTTTTTTATATTATTTTATTCTGTAATTTATATTATTTTAATGTATAGGATGGTAAAATAAAAGTTGAGATGGTGGTTATATTGTAAAATGGTATTGTATAATTGATAAAGTAGTTTTTTGAGATGGTAAAATAAGATAGGATGAAATTTTTGGCTGTAAATGCTCTTAGTCAAAGATTTCCGGCTACATTTTTGGGAAGTTTTCATGTGGAACCTGGAAACTTCATTTATTAGGCGCCGCAAAGGAAATATATAAAGAGGTGATGACGATCAAGACTAGAAGAGAGACAAGACCGAGTCACCATCAAGTCAACTGCGTGCTGCACCAAACGTGTAAATGTGTAAGGGTCCGGTTAATGTGTGCCCTTAGGGCACACATTAAACTTTCCACTTTTGGAAACTTTTTTTCGGAAATTGAAAAAACTGTCAATACTTTTTCAATTCCCGATAAAATTTTTTCCAAAAATAAAAATTAATGTGTGCCCTTAGAACACATATTAGTAAAATCCAACGTGTAATATCATTAACGGTCTATGGAGACTTACAAAAAAGGAAAGTGCTTTAACTTAGAAAGAGGAAAATTACTAAACAAACCTAAATCGTCATAAAAGTTGAAATGTATACAAATTTTTTTTGATACTATTATTCACAACAGTTGGTGTATTTTTATTGGTTTTCTTTTAAATCTATTATTGTCATACTTTTTTTTACCTACTATTAATAACATGTTACAACAGCCGCGTTTCAAATTTTTTCTACCTCTAGACTTTCTTATATTAAGCACGTGTGGGTAAGATACAATAGTTCTACTTGGTACACTGTATTTTACTTTTTTTAAATAGATTTGTTCATATCTTACTCATATAATGGTTCTTGTTAATGGGTGTTTTAGGGCATTTGATAGAGAAACATTTAATATAACGTGTTGCTGTTACTTTTATTTGCTTTTATGAGACACACGTGCACTTACCAATTTTTTTTTTCTCTTGATCCCATAAAAAATAAGGGTGTCTTACCAGGTTTAACGTTAATGAAACACAAGGGAGGACATGTAAAGTGCTTCACATATGTTTACATAACGAAAAGCCACTTTCAAGTGTCAAATTTTGTCACTAATTATGCCAAGGTGGAACCTGGCCATATTGCAATCAACCTGAGAAACATACAGGTTTAGAATATATACAATATTATATATTAAGGTTTAGAATATACGCTTCTCAAAAAAAAAAAAAAAAGTTTAGAATATACAAGATTAGAATATATACGACATTATATATTAAGATATGAGTCTGATTAATATATGCTCTTACATTAACTATTCATTTTTTGAAACTTTTTATGGTGAGTTAAAAAAAACAGTCAAATCAGTTAGTTACTCTTTTATTTTTTTCATAAAAGATTTCCTAAAATTATTTATTAACGTATATAATTTAAATCACTCTAGTCATTTAGGATTTTCTACCATTGACGTAAGTTGTCTAGTAACAACATTAATTCTCTTACTTTCTTTCTTTCTAGCATTCTTTCTCTATATCATTCTATTTTCTTCTTTTTTTTACTTTCTATGTCATTCTATTTTCTTCTTTTATATATATATATATATATATATATATAAATTTATTATGGTATTAGAACATTAATTGCTCCTCCTTTCTTTGAGTTATTGTGTTTGTGTGCTCACACGGCTTGCAACATCAAGTTTTACTCAAGAATCACTAAACTCTAAGTTGTGTGGTCACTATGAGCACTGACTCCAAATTAAAGCCCACAACCGATAATACAAGTTTTGGTGTCACATTGCCCTCACGCATTGTCTTAGTCCTAATCACGTGCTTGTTTATGGCTGCACGCACCACCTTTTGTTTTGAAGACTCCTTCACATTTCTCATAAGCGCTTAGAGTATTCATTTGTCAGTCTCATCCTTGTGACATGCCTAACATACTATTTAACTTCCATAGGTCATTACTCCATCACAATACAAATGTTGGAGTGGCCTCTACATGCACTCTCATGGCAGAGCTCTTTTTGCCATGGTGCTTATAAGTCTTTGTATTCAATTGAATTCTTGGAATTTTCCTTACCAAGCTACAATTGAAATGTTCTTCGAGCTCATTCATGCATGTTCCCGGCCAACAAAATATAGTCTTTCACATGCATTACACGCTTCATAGACTTCTTTCTCTTCAATGATGATACTTTTTTATGCGTTTCTTAGTGGTTTCTAATTCATTTGATGGGCATTGATGACTTCCATTGCATTGAAAACTTTTCTTTCAAAATGAATTTTTCATTACTCCACCTTGAGTTTAAGGTGATGTTATAATAAATTAGATATTAGAAGTGTAGGGACTCAATTTGGAAGGACCCTCTAAATTTAGAAGGAAAGTAATCCTGTAGGTCCCAAACAATACATTTCTAGAGAGTGAGTTGAAGAAATTGGCCATTACAAGCAAACAGAACTTAATCATGAACTCATCACCATTGAAGACTGTGCGCCTGGATTCCTCATTAGAGTTACTCCTCGGCATTTGTCCGAGGAGCTTGGCCTCCTTTCTCTCCCCTCATTCAGGAGGGATCCCTTACATTATATACCCTTCCCCCAATCGATCCTAGCCCTACATTTGTTGAGCAATCAGACCATTACTCAAGTGCCTGTCCCATCAGCCGCCTTCCCATTCCCTTTGTGGATCGTGGCAAGCAAGATGACACTGTTGTGGAGTCCTTTCCTCATTAATGCGGTCAGGGCGGTAGTCGGGTGCATTTAATGCGGAGGTGACAGTTTGTCATGAGCTTGCTCCTCTACCAGGTTTCTATTGCTAGCGCGTGGTACTTCCTCTCTGCTCTTTGAGTAGTCAGGAAGGCTCCCTTGAATGTGTTGACGGTTACCTTAAGGTGTCGGATGTCCAAGGACGAGGTCGTCCTCGGCGTAGCTTGTTGGGCTCCTGGGCTTTTCATTTTCATCCTTGGACCTAGGATGCCTCCTTGGGTCGGGCCTTCGGTCCTGGAACGAAGTGGGCTAGGCCGTATGACTTGCTGGCCCCACAATAGCCCCTCAAAATCTTGCTGTCCGCATCCTCGGGTGGAGAGGAGGATTTTGACGTCCTCGGGCCTGCGACGCGTCCCATCAAGTTTGGTCCTCCGTCAGTACTAGAGCCTTTTCATCTACCCCAGACGCGTTACTGACGCTTCGAAGCGCGCAACGCGCCCTCCATTAAATCCTGACAGCTCTGTGTTCCCCACGTTCAACGAGAGGATGACAATCAAACGGTGGGGATTCGCCTAACATTTATGGGCGGGAAAACCCGCATGGCTCCTCGATTTAGGGTATAAATACCCACCCGAAATGCCGGTCCCTCTGTTTACTCGCAACCAAGAGCTCTTGCGCATACATCCTAAGTCCAGCCAAATTTCCACCTACATCTCCAGCATAAAAAGCATGTCCGAGGAGCTTCTCCTCATTTCTGTAAGTCACTCTATCTCTCTCCGAGCTCTCTTCTTCTCTATTCCTTCTTTTCTTTCATTTGCTCTTTCTTAGCTATTCTAGACATCACTTGGGATGGGTAGGTTTAAGAAATATGTCTATATTGAGGAGGCGATGGAGAAATTCATTGCCGACTATAAGATACCCAGCAACGTGGGCTTGAGGTATTGTGAGGAGGGGGAGTGGCACCTTCGGAGGCAGGAGGGCGAGGTGGTGATTCCCATCGTTGCCTTCCTTGAAGGTGGCATGAGAATCCCCATGGGACCGGTGATGAGGGGCTACCTGACGTACTTCCGGCTAGCCCCCACCCAGTGTGCCACCAACGTCTTTAGAATTCTGGGTTGTGTGGACGCCCTGAATGAGAAGATGGGACTAAGGTTGACCCATCACGACGTAAACTGGTGTTACAACCTCCAGTGCCTGAAGGGCAAGTCGTACTATATGAAGACCAGGGATGACAGGGTCCAGCTTATCCAGTGCCTCCCTGAGTCTAGCAAGGGGCTGAACAAGGACTTCCTTATCGTGTCCGGAGAGTGGCACGATGGCCTTCACTGCCTAATGACGGAGGGGACACCAGGTGGGGCAGTGCGAAAAAGGGAGGAGGGCTCTACGACTTTAGTTTGTTTCATTCTTTACTTCATCCATTTTCTGCACCGTTTGGTTACTAACATGAATGTGTTTTCTTTCTGCAGATCCGCACGCCTTCACGCGTCACTTCAATCTGATCAACAGGGAGGACTTGCAGAAAGCGCTAAGGGCGGAGATTTTCGTGAACAAAGCTGACAATCAAGTTATGGCCGCCCACAGGATCTTGGGATACGACTTGATTCAAAAATCGTTTACGGCGCTGAAGTACGTGATTAGAGCAAAAGACCCTCGGCTGCGGAAAATAACCGTGACCGAGGACGGGTTCCAGTTCCCTGAGGAGCCCTCCACATCAGAAGGCGTAGCATTAGCAGGCCCCTCCTCCCCCCGTAGATTCTCAAAGGCCACAGAAGAAGGCCTAGAGAGGGAAGAGGAAGTTGCTGATTTTGGCCCCGCCGAGGACGAGTTTGACATGTTTGAACAAGTCCACCAGTCCGAGGACCCTCCAGGAGACTTGGGTGACCCTCGCCTGACCGAAGCGGACTTTCTAACGACCGAGTCCTCTCCTCGGCTTGAGATGGGTTACAAGAAAAGGCCCTAATCCAGCCTGTTGGATCTGATCGAAGGCCAACTGGGGAAGTCTAAGTCAAAGCTTCCTCCTCCTCCTCCCAAGACTCATTCTGCTCAGAGCAGGTCAGCCTCGACCCAGTCCAGGCTTCCTCCTCCTGCACCTCAGACGAGTCCGCCCTCTAAGCATGAGCCCATTGATCCTAAGCAGAAAAAGGATAAAGGCAAAAGGCCAATTGAGGACAAGTCTGGGTCCCCCCAGGAGGGGGCTGATACTCGGCGGTCGTCGAAACAATTGAAGATAGGCTCCCGAGGCCAAGATAAATAGGTTGATGCCCAGCCCAAGGCTCAGGCCTGGCTTCCTGCCCCCATGCTCCATGGGGGGCCTCTGAGGGACGACTCCTCCCTCAGGGATTTTAGAGAGGGTGAAGGTGCGTATGTGGCCGACGCACTGGAAAAGTGCTTGTTACTCCTTGCGGACATGGCGGAGCTGGGGATTATGAGGAGTAGGGAGGTTTTCCTCTGCTTCAAGCGGTACTTGAGAATGGTAAGACTCTCAACACTTATGATTTTTTCTAGCTTTAGTTTTTCTTCCCATTTTCTGAGCTCGGCTCATTATGTACCCGTTTTGTTTGGCAGGCCGTTCAGCCACTTATAGGTTGGAGGAGGCGGCCCATGATCAAGGAAAGGCCATGGACGTGGGGCATGAGAAATGCTTGGAGGCCACTCAGACCTTCAAAAACTCCGAGGCTGATCTTGCCACTACTCGGGAGGAGCTGAAGATGATGACCAGGGCTTGAGACAACGCCATGTCAGGCCTCGCTGGTTTCCAGAAGCAGGCCAAAGATCAGACAAGGGGTCTGGGTGAGGCGGAGGAGCAGCTGAAGATCGCAAAGGAACTGTTTGCTGATCTGATGAAGAAGGTGGCTGCTACCGAGGAAGCCAAGAAGGTGGCAGAATGGGCCAAGGATGAGGCTGTGAGGGCCAAGTTTGAGGCTGACCAAGGTAAGGAGGAGGCCTGGGCCACTAAGGAGGAAGCTGAGGAGGCAGCCTATGTTGCGGGGATGGCCGAGACAGAAGCTGCCTTTAAGGCTCAAGTCCCCGGGGTGTGCAAGCGCTACTCCTCCGAGGTTTGGAAGGAGGCTCTCAAACAGGCTGGGGTCGACGCCTCTTCCGACTTGTGGAAGGAGGAGAGTGTGTACTACCCCCCTGCTATCCGCGAGGCTGCCCCAGATGGCTCTGAGGCTGAGGAGGCTGCTGAGGAGGCCAATACTATTCCGGGTGAGGGCGCCTCGGTCGCTGAACCTACTGGTGAGCCTGTCCAAGAGAATGACCCTCCCGGGGTAGCTGAATCAGGTGAGGGCCCCAACGAGGAAGTGCCCCAAGAGGTTGCGAAGTCCTCCTTTGAAGCCCAGGTTCCTTCCGCTGAGGAGGCAGCCATTCCTACTGTGCCTTTGCAGGCCGTCTCTCTTAGCCAAAACTCAGAGGGCCCTAAGGTTGCCATGGACCAGCCACCTACTGAGGGAAGAAAATAAGTGGAAGGGGCAGGCCCCTCGGCACCCCCATCTGCTTTGTTTTGTCATTTCTTTTGTCTTTTACATTGTAATGTGACGCTTATCATGTAACTCCTATGGATTTAATGCAATGTGATTCTTATTTCTCTTTCCGTTTGCTCTGGCTGTTTGCCCATTTGCGCATTATCCGTTTTCTCCCATCTTTACCCCTTTTTTTTTTTACTTGTATAATTTTAACATCAATTGTACCTCTGCCAGTCATGGCAGCGATTGCAATAACGTGAAGGCACGTATGCATAGGCGGACCTTTTATGTCCCAAGGACTAGGTAGGCCTCTTGCTTCCCCAACATTCTAACACTTAGAATCTTTCGGCGTAGTTAGTTTCTCCATAAGCTTGAGTCTGAGGACCATGCAGTGCCTTGGTTCTGCTTAACACTCAGAATCTTTTTGAAGTAATTAGTTTCCCCATAGGCCTGAGTCCGAGGGCCATGCAGTGCCTTGGTTCTGTCTAACACTTAGAATCTTTTTGAAGTAATTAGTTTCCCCATAGGCCTGAGTCTGAGGACCATGCAGTGCCTTAGTTCTGTCTAACACTTAGAATCTTTTTGAAGTAGTTAGTTTCCCCATAGGTCTGAGTCCGAAGACCATGCAGCGCCTTGGTTCTGTCTAACACTTCAAATCTTTTTGAAGTAGTTAGTTTCCCCATAGGCCTGAGTCCGAGGACCATGCAGCGCCTTGGTTCTGTCTAACACTTAGAATCTTTTTGAAGTAGTTAGTTTCCCCATAGGCCTGAGTCCGAGGACCATACAGTGCCTTAGTTCTGTCTAACACTTAGAATCTTTTTGAAGTAGTTAGTTTCCCCATAGGCCTGAGTCCGAGGACCATGCAGTGCCTTGGTTCTGTTTAATACTTAGAATCTTTTTGAAGTAGTTAGTTTCCCCATAGGCCTGAGTCCGAGGACCGTGCAGCGCTTTGGTTCTGTCTAACACTTAGAATCTTTTTGAAGTAGTTAGTTTCCCCATAGGCCTGAGTCCGAGGACCATGCAGCGCCTTGGTTCTGTCTAACACTTAGAATCTTTTTGAAGTAGTTAGTTTCCCCATAGGCCTGAGTCCGATGACCATGCAGTGCCTTGGTTCTGTCTAACACTTAAAATCTTTTTGAAGTAGTTAGTTTCCCCATAGGCCTGAGTCCAAGGACCATGCAACGCCTTGGTTCTGTCTAACGCTTAGAATCTTTTTGAAGTAGTTAGTTTCCCCATAGGCCTGAGTCTGAGGACCATGCAGGGCCTTGGTTCTGTCTAACACTTAGAATCTTTTGAAGTAGTTAGTTTCCCCATAGGCCTGAGTCCGAGGACCATGCAACGCCTTGGCTCTGTCTAACGCTTAGAATCTTTTGAAGTAGTTAGTTTCCCCATAGGCTTGAGTCCGAGGACCATGCAGTGCCTTGGTTTTGTCTAACACTTAGAATCTTTTTGAAGTAGTTAGTTTCCCCATAGGCCTGAGTCCGAGGACCATGCAGTGCTTTGGTTCTGTCTAACACTTAGAATTTTTTTGAAGTAGTTAGTTTCCCTATAGGCCTGAGTCCGAGGACCATGCAGTGCCTTGGTTCTGTCTAACACTTAGGTATGTGGTGAAGGAGATTATCCTCAGCGTTGGCCATACTAGTTTTGGTGTGATGATGGCCTCGACTCTGCCTCGTCGGAAGTGGGGCATCGTGTGTACCGGACTATTGACCCCGCAGTGCCCCGGGCGAGGCTGGTTTGTGACTCTTAACCTGACACGTGGCAGTAATGCTGCCTTCAGTTCAAGTTTTTGTAGTCATCAGTTACGAGGCGCCCCCTGACGGTTCGCGTTCCGCGCCTGACGTTTCAACACACGAGGCGCGCTCTCATTAATATTCTCTTGGAATGATGCGGATCGAATGGTTGATAGATGCTTTGGAATTTGGTCAGAATTAATGTCACCGATAATCCACTTTTCGAATTCTGCATAGTTCCATTCCTATCAATCTTCACCCCCTATTTAAGGCCACGTAGGGGAAATGACCTTCTACTCTTCATGAACCCTCCAATATACCAGGAAACATGTCCTCCCAACTTTCAGAGCCCCCTCAATGACCCTGCCAAAATTGTGATAAGAGTTTGGAGAAATGGAACTGCTTTGGATGGGAGTAAGGGTGTATAGGCCCAAAATCCTCTCTCCTCGACGGAGAGCCGCCGTAGCAATGGCTCGCGTCAGATCTCCTGTGCGGCCGAATCCGTGCGTCATCCTGATGGTGCCATGTACAGCGGCCAAGAGGGAGGTCCCTGAAGTACATAACGCTCCTCCCCGGGGCGCTGTCACGCCGGCAGAAGCGTGCAAGGATACGTCATGTCTGGTGCCCAAGTGTTGCCGTCTCCAACGGCCAATCACCGTGGGGCTAGAAGAGAATCAAGGGAACAACATGGGGAAGGGCCGTCCGACGCCTTTGCATCTGCTCCTCTCTTCGTGCCAGCGCCACCGCACTGGCTTGGGCGCTGTGGGTAGCCTTGAAACAGGCCCGCCTCAGCCCCCTTCCCTTTAGCTAGCTTTAAAACAGGCCCGTCTGGGCCTTTGTTTGTAGAGTTGGCTTTAAAATAAGCCTGTCTGAGTCTTTGTTTGTATGTTGTAGCTCCTTTTTATCTAATAAAATACTGCTGTTTTTCCTCTCTTTTCCTTTGAATCTTTTACTTTTTCTGCAATGGTGTTTTTTTTTTCAAACGCGTTCTTGTGAACTTTCCGTCAACTGACTTCCTAGGGACGATTGTCCGTTGTGCCTGCTAGTGCAAAAATTCTTTCCACAGACGGCGCCAATTGTAGGGACTCAATTTGAAAGGACCCTCTGAATTTAGAAGGAAAGTAATCCTGTAGGCCCCAAACAATACATTTCTAGAGAGTGGGTTGAAGAAATTGGCCTTTATAGGCAAACGGAACTTAATCATGAACTCATCACCATTGAAGGCTGTGCGCCTGGATTCCTCATAAGAGTTACTCTTCGGCATTTGTCCGAGGAGCTTGGCCTCCTTTCTCTCCCCTCATTCAGGAGGGATCCCTTACATTATATACCCTTCCCCCAATCGATCCTAGCTCTACATTTGTTGAGCAATCAGGTCATTACTCAAGTGCCTGTCCCATCAGCCGCCTTCCCATTCCCTTTGTGGGTCGCGGCAACCAAGGTGGCACTGTTATGGAGTCATTTCCTCATTAATGCGGTCAGGGCGGTAGTCGGGTGCATTTAATGCGGATGTGACAGTTTGTCATGAACTTGCTCCTCCACCGGGTTTCTATTGCTGGCGCGTGGTACTTCCTCTCTGCTCTTTGAGTAGTCAGGAAGGCTCCCTTGAATGTGTTGCCCGTTACCTTAAGGTGTCGGATGTCCAAGGACGAGGTCATCCTCGGCGTGGCTTGTTGGGCTCCTGGGCTTCTCATTTTCATCATCGGACCTAGGATGCCTCCTCGGCTCGGGCCTTCGGTCCTAGAACGAAGTGGGCTGGGCCGTATGACTTGCTGGCCCCGCAAGAAGTATTCTAAAAAAAGTAAATGCTAATGAGTGCCCTTAGGGCATTGGTTAATAATTCATTTTAAGAAAGTTTTGACATCATTTTTATGGAAAATGAAAAAAATTGTCAAAATATTAATTGCTTTTTTTGTTTTTCCCGTAAAAATTTTCTTTAACTGAATTGTTAACCAATATTTTAAGAGCACTCGTTAACATGACAAAAAGAAAAAAAAAAATCATAAGCTACTGATGTTTTGTACTACCATGCCACCCTAGTTTTAGGATTAATATACTATACCTAATGTATTCCTCTATATATACTATCTAGATTAGATTTTATTGTAACAAATAATTCACTATATTATAGATGAAGTCATTTAAGAGTAGTTCTCTTATTGTAAAAATTGGAGGACAAATGGAATTGGAATTTGGAGCCACGCTAATTCTCAATGCTAAGCAAAAGAGTTTTATATAAGACAACTAAAAAAACTGACCCACTTCATGTTAAAGATCGAAAATTCTAAGCAAAAGAGGGTGGTACTTTAAGAAAAGCCGGTTGGAAAATTGAGATTCATATCGTCATGCATTAGAATGGCATCTGGGGATGGTTCCGAACTTCCGAGAAGACACGGGCGTGTGAAAAGAAGAAACTAATCCAAGCACACAGGAAAGTAATAGTGTAATACAAGCACATAGGTTAATATTGTTTGCGACTAAACGTGTCCATATAATTATTCTCATATTTACTTTCTTTTTGTGGTTTCCTAGAACTGAACCATTCACGGAGATTTTTTATTTTTATTTTTTGGTGGTTGGGATTGTTTGCGACTAAACGTGTCAAAGATAATGGGAACAACAACAGACCTACCGGCCATGAAATTGAATAGAAATTTCGACCCAATGCTTTTCTTTTGTGCTTTTTTATCCAAAATATTCTCCAATTGCTTTATCTTTAATTATATTTTTTTCCTTTGCTTTTGTTAGTGCTCTGAGTACATATGGACTTTGATTGAGTTACTAACTAAGTTTGAAATTACCTAATCAAATTTTTACTTATATGAGATCAGCTGGAGACTTTGCAGTAACAACTTATTTTTTAGCTATAGAGACAGTCATGAAAGGGAAATTTAGGACTTGTTTGGTAAGAGATTTTTAGTAACGTTGTTGTTATTTTGTGGAAATATGTATCAATGAAAAAGTGTGTAAAAATATGTGTAATGTTGTTTAAACAACAATAACAAACATCTCTTACTCCTTAGAAGTTTCTTTTTTTTTTTTTAAATGGAAAAAACATTGATGCTTAATTACTTATTACTTGAATTTTTTTTTGGCAACAAGACTGATAGATTTCATTAAACAGAAAATTAGCCAAAATCCACTAATAAATTACTTGAATTTGAATATTCCTCTTTTTTTTTTTTTGAGAATCCGCCCTAAGAAGATTAGGGGGGAGGAAATTTCATTAAATCAATTCAGAACCATACAAAGGAGCAATGTCTGGAGGAACTTCCTCCATCCATACATTAAAAGTGGGAAAATTACATGCTAATCTAACAATCTTATGAGCAACTTTGTTTCCTTGTCTTCGAGTATGATAGTAAACCACTTCATTGAGAACAGAAGCAGCAATTTTGATGTCCCTAATGATGTGGCCGAAGCTTGAAGAGGAATAGCTTGTACTATTCAGAGCCTTGATCACCAGTTCAGAGTCACCTTCAACAATCACTTTGTCAAACATGAGCTCCCTAGCTAAACAGATGGCATTTCGGGCTGCCAACACTTCCACCATCTCTACTGAGGTAGGTAATGGAATTAATTGTGATGAGGCAGCCACTGCTAGACCAAGGTCGTTTCAAATAATAACACCCAACCCAGCAGAGCCAACGTCCTTAAATAAAGCCCCGTCGAAGTTGACTTTCATCCAATTCAGGGGAGGTGGGGACCATTTGACAAGCGAGGGAGGGGAGGAGTAGCTGAGGGGGAGAGGATGAGCTACTTGAAATTCCAAAAGAGAGTCTCAAACCAAGGAATTGATATGTTGCAATGGGACAGCTGGCTTACCAGCACGTAATCTATTTCTTCAGGTCCAAAAAGGTTGCTTCTGCTTTGGCACGACTGAATAACGTCCAGGAAATTTGAGCAGAACCTGGTGATCTTGGATAACCAAGCAAAATGGGTTCCCCAAACCTCAGATAATACATGACAGGACCACAGGGCATGTAGGACTGTTTCCTATTCTAGGCCACAATTAGGACAAAATGCATCACAGAGGACCTTCCTTTTTACCAGATTTGCCCTAGTAGGCAGAGCATTCAAACCTACCCGTCAAATTAGAGTTTTCACTCTGTTTGGGACTTTTAAACTCCACACACCATTCCAGATACGCTTGGACAGGGACACATCTGAGGAACTGGGCCTATCGTTGGCAGCTTGATCCATGAGGAGTTTATACCCTGATTTGACGGAATATTTGCCATTTGAATTCATGGGCCAAAAGATTTTATCCTCGCAATCCTCCAAACTAAGAGGGATAGAATTAATTAATTCGGCTTTGTGAGGCAAGAAGAGGTTATCCACTACCTCATGGAGCCAGCACCTTCTATCCCCATCAATTAGAACTGCAAGAGCATCATTGCCTAGAAAATCCAGGGGGACAATATTTGTTTAAGGTGGGAACCAGGGAGCCAGTTGTCTTGGTAGATACGAATTTTCAAACCGTTACCCACTCTCCATTGCAATCTGTTGCAAACCAAATCCCTCCCCTTGAGAATACTTTTCCAAGCAAAAGAATCGGTCCCGGCTTTGGCATCCAGAATACTACCGTGAGGGAAGAACTTAGCTTTGAAAAACTTGTGGAAAAGAGATTCCTCGTTATCCAATAGACGCCAAATTTGCTTTGCCAGCATGGCATCATTAAATTTTTGGAGTTCTTTGAAACCCATACCTCCCAAACACTTTGGTTTGCACAGAGAACTCCAACTAGGCCAATGTATTTTCCGTTTTTCGCCACGCTGCTCCCACCAGAATTTTCTAATTAAGGTTTCAATGTCATTGCAGAGGGTAATGGGGAGCTTGAAACAGCTCATGGCGTAGGTCAGGATGGCCTAGATGACAGCTTTAAGTAAAATTTCATGACCCGCTTGGGAAAGGAGCTGTTCTTTCCACCCCTGGAGCTTTGCCCAAATACGTTCCTTAATGAAAGCTAAGCTTGCTTTTTTTGCTTTGCCGACGAAAGTAGCAAGACCGAGATACTTTTCATAGTGCTTGATGTCTTGAACACCCAGGGAATCTTTTATTTGGGTTTGAGTATTAGTTGGCATGGATTTACTGAAGAAGAGACCCGTTTTACACCTGTTTAACATCTGCCCCGATTCCCTTTCATAGCAAGACAGCAAGTTTTGAATTGTACGACATTCAACAAGGGAGGCCCTACAAAAGACCACGCTGTCATCCGCAAAAAACAAGTGAGTTAGCCTTGGGCCTTTTTTACAAATGAAAAGTCCCCTAATGTGACCAGCTTCGGCTGCATTAGGTAAAAGACTGTGTAGGCCCTCAGTGCAAAGGATGAATAAATAGGGCGATAGTGGGTCTCCCTGGCGAATGCCCCTCGAGGGGTGGATTACCTACGAAGGCTCACCATTTATCAAGATTGAGTAGCTAACCATCGTTATGCACTCCATTATTAGAGCAACCCAAGTGTCACAAAAGCCCATCCGATGCATAAGGGCCTCCAAATAAGACCATTCCACTCGGTCATATGCCTTGCTCATATCCAGCTTCAGAGCCATGAACCCAGACTTGCCTCATTGATGGTGTTTCACGTAGTGGAGGGTTTCAAAAGCCATGAGGACATTATCGGTAATGACTTTCCCGGCTTGGAAAGCACTTTGATTTTCCGAGATGATAAAGGGAAGAACTGATTTGAGCCTGTTGGCAAGGACTTTTGACACCAGCTTGTATATCACATTGCACAGGCTTATGGGCCTGAACTCCGTAATGCTTTCCGGGGATTTTTCTTTCGGGATCAGGGTGATATTAGTGTGATTGATTTCCTTTGGAATTTTACAGTTGTTTAGACAATCTAGGACAGCAGCATAAATATCATCACCAATATTGGACCAGAAAGACTGAAAGAAGATAGGAGCATACTGTCGGGGTTGGGGGCAGTAATGGGCTTCATCTCCTTGATAGCTGAATCCACTTCTTCTCTTGAAAATGGCTTTGTAAGTTGGATGTTCATCTCGTCTAAGATAGAGGGTTGGACTGTTTCAAGGATTTCATCAAAATCGAGAAGGTGAGTTGAGGCAAACAGGGAGTTATAATAGTCAACATCAATCTCTTTAATGTGATAATCCTCAGTGCACCAAACATTGGCATTATTTCTCAGACCAGTAATCTGATTCCTACAGTGTCTGTGGGAGGTTTTGCTATGGAAATAGCTGGTATTGCGGTCACTGCATTTCAGAAATAATGCTCTAGCACGTTGCTCCCACATTTGGCTCTCCTTGTCTAGGAGAGAATTGACCTCTAGTTGCAAAGCCTTGACTTTTTCACAGTCCCTCGAACCTTCAGCCACTGCCAATTCAGCCTTCTCTCTACTTTTAATTTCAATCATTTTCTTAATGCACCCAAAAGATTGTTTACTCCAAATAGAAAGACTATCACCACAGGTTTTAATTTTACCTGCAATTTGGGGCATAGTAGCATCAGGTGAAGAGAGACCCCAAGCTGAGCAGACAGTGTTAGAGCATCCCCTGTCACTTAGCCACATTTTCTCAAATTTGAATGGTCTGTATGGTTTGGGAGTGATCCCATCCGGTTTGACAATGATTGGTCTATGGTCCGAGGCATGGGAATGGAGATGCTGCACCGAAGTACCCAGATTGCAAGTGAACCATTGGTTGTTGGCCATGGCCCTATCAAGTCTCTCAAGGACTATTCCACCCTGCCGTTTTCCTTTCCAGGTGAATTTCTCACCAGCATAGCCCAAATCCATGAGCCCACACTCGTCCAAAACGTCTCTAAAAGCCTTCATCATATTTTCTTGTCAATTTTTCGTGAGACCAAAGGATTTCGTTGAAATCCCCCGCACAAAGCCAGGGGAGAGAGAGCCGACGATGGAGTTGGCGGAGTAGTGACCATGTTTTGTGCTTCTTACTTGTATCCGTGAAGTGATAAATTCCACCGAAACGCGACCTAGCCTTCTCGATAACCCCAACGATGGCATCAATATGGTTCGGGGAGGAGGATATTACTTCGATGTGGAGTGACTTTTTCCAGAAAAGACTTAAACACCCAACCTTGTTAGCTCGAGGAACAATCCAGGAGTGATCAAAGTTTAATTCATCGCAAAGTCTTAGTAGCCTGTCTTCGTCTGCCCAAGTCTCGGCCAAAAATAGGGCAGCAGGATGTTGTGCCCGAATCAAGGTTTCGAGCTCGCGAACGGTGCGCCGGTTCCCAAACCCACGCATGTTCCAGCATAGCCAACTCATTTCTGCCGGTGGGGCTGGTGAACAGCCGCTGCCGCTGGAGAAAGATTTTCATCATTGATGGGTGTTTCTATGGCTCTGCGTTTTGGGGGAATGATGGAGTCTGGTGGAAGATGAGAGTTTCGTTTTCCTAGTGTTAGGCCAGGCTCGTGTGGTTCAGAAAAAATAGAAGGCCTTTGGATACGGGCCCACTTTTTTCCAGCTTGGGTCTGAGTGTGTGAATTGGGTGAGTCCAGGTTCGAAATGTCGTTCAAGGGTATGGATTGGTTGGGCTGGGTTTGGTCATGGGCCGCAGGAGGGTTTGGGTTGACAGCAGGCCGAGGTTAGTCACCTTTTAAGAGTTTCCGCTCTTTTTCTTTTGAAAGCCTGTCTTGCAAATCCCCATTATCAAAAAGATAGATATCTTTTTCAATCTCTTGGATTAAGTGCTCAAAGTTTGCTTGGGGAGTGGGGTTCTGAGGGAAGTCAGAAGCTGCAAGACCCCCATGTGACTCGCCACTGTGAGTGGGGTGGAGGAGCTTTCGCATTTTGGACCAGAGTTGCAGTTTTTTTCTTCGTAAAAAATCCTGGAATTGATATAACGTTCTTACGAGATGCAGCAAAAGAAGGGGCTCGCATTCAAGGCCTAAACTGTTGGTCGTCGGGCTGAAGGGATCCCTCGCTGTCAATCCACTTCTCACAATCCTTGTCGCTGTGCGAGAGGCATCCACACCAATAACATAGGTTGGGGAGCCGTTTGTACTTAAAAGAAACCTAGTGCTCTCTACCGTCGTCTAAGGTGATAAGCCGTCCACGACAAAGGGGTAAGGAGATATCAATGGAAACTCTTACTCTGATGAAACTTCCACCGTCACAATTAGGGCGGTCATCTGGGTGCTAGATTACTCCTAACGTTTCACAAATCTGTTCGACAACCTCCTTATTCCTGAAGCGTAGTGGTATGTCATAGACTTGGACCCAGAAAGAGGCTCTGTTGAAATCACATTCCTTGAGTGATGAGTCCTTTGTGTATTTGGATAGGACCATTAATTGTTTGTCGAAACACCACGGTTCCGATGCTAGGATTTTGTTCACTTCTAACTCGCTATTGAAAGAGAATAGGATGAAATGATCACCATTGTTCTTTATGCTAAAACCTGCTTTTGATCTCCATAAGGGTGAGAAAGTCCTCGTAATTGCGTCGATGTTGAGGGGGCGCTTTGTTAGAAATCGGGCTGCAATAGTGTGTTCAGTTACAGCCTGCTCTTTTTTCAATCTAAGAGCTGAGCCCTCTCTATCTGAGAGAGATAGAGAGCTCCAGTGTTTAGTAAGTTCGTCCATTCCAATCTGGAAGAGACTAAGTACCTGTGAGTGTTTCCCAGGTCCCACAAAAGAAACAAAACCACTAGCCTTGAGAAAACTCTGTTAACTCAAGGGACAAAGACTCCTTCTGAGGAAGGGACACCAGTGCCACACCCTAGCAGAAGTTCTCAAAGAGAAACATTGCTAGAAAAGCGGGCAACCTTTTTTTGATTTGCTTGTTATTAGTTGTTCGAATTTGAATATTCAGTTCCTTATGAAACGGCATATAAATTATTTACGCAAATGTTACGCGTATACTTCATGTACATTCGTAAACATTAGTAAATCACGCGTCTTCCATTTTGTTATCAAAGTTACGGAATCATACGCACTAATTTAGGATTAAAAGTATACGACGCGTTAGATTGAAAAACGTTAAAAAAAGGTTTATTAGATACGGACCGATAAAGACAGACACCACTGACTACACGACAATACACTTTGCTTAAAGAAAAACAAGTGAGACACTACACATTTAAAAGATTAAAATAATCCAAATGAACCCTATCGCTCTCAAAGTCAAACTCAAACACGAAGTACCAACTTTAACTTTTTATTTGTTTTAAAATAATGCAGCAACAAATAATATTTCTACAACAATTTTATAATAAAACTTAGATGATAAATTATTATTAATTTTTATTTAAGTTCGTTACTAATATCACTTTTTTACTTACTATTAAAAACTTAACATCTAATTTTTATTGTAAAATTATTGGAAAAATGTTGTCTTTTTTCTTTATTTTTTAAGTAATAAAACTCACAAAAAATTAAACACAAAAGTTGCCACACCCTATTACCATGTTTCATCCTCAATAATAATGGTAAGAGCACTCGGATCGGTATTTGTATAATATATATATATATATCACATTTGTGCCAATCAAGTCCAAAATTCACCTACATCAAATCATGCAAGTTGTGTAAAAATACATAATTACTATGGTAATCGTGTAAATTTGCATTGATATTACGCATTTTGTATTTAATTTTTTATTATTTCTTTACATATCTTTAAGATGAAGGAAGAGAGTAAATGATAAATTGATAATTGTTGTGTGTAAATAAAGAGAAATAGTTAAAAAGTTAAGAAAATTTGATGTTTTATTGAGATGTAATGTAAAATAGATAATATAATGTCGGGTGTTTTGAAAAGTGAATATGTAAAATAAAAAAAAAGTAAATTCTTTTGCTAAAATAAATAGAAATTTTTGCACAACTTAATGCGAATGTTCTAAGTGAGTGTGTGTGTACACACACACATATATAGTATTTATATGCTAAATGTTTTCATATTTTTTTAAATGTTTTATTTTTATGCTAAATGTTTTATTTTTTTTAAATAAAAATTTGGTACCCGTACTACACACGTACCATTATTTTTCCGTTTATGTATTTTTTGCCAAATTTTTGAAACGTACTTTTATTGAAAGATACCAAATTCTACCCATCCGTATATTTACTATAATATACACGTACTGTATTTTACTAACTATGCCGACAACTAAGTTGGAAATAACTTTTATTAAAATAAAGATAAATAAACTTTACTTACAAATATTTGGGGTTAAGACTTCAAAAGTTTTTAAAGGAATGTAATCATAATGTTTTGAGCATAGTTACAAAAACCGTACCGGCAGTTAACTCGGCTGAAGAATTGGTTCACTGGTTCATTGGTTCAACCGGTGGTTCATTGGTTGAATTATAGGTTTATTAATTAATTAAATGATATATTTTATAATTATAAAAAGAAACTAAATAAAATAAAACCACTCCATTTAGGTAAATTAACAAATTGTAACAATAAAAAAATTGCATCATATGACATAAAGTTGAGAGTATAGAAAAAAAATAAACACATCATTCACATAAATCATCCAATAAGTTATATAGTCCAAAAGTCTTGAAACGATATCTCTTATAAAAATTCAAAATAAACTTTGAACTTAATCATTAAACCCTAGAGCATAACAAAATTATTTAAATCTCCAAATACAACTGATGATTAAAATCAATCATGTGTTATCATTGTGATATTGGTTGCTTTTGTTCTATGCAGACAAATATGTATTTTTTTTGGTTTTATCTATTGGTTAAAAAGATTAACCCATGCAATCCATTTGTTTACATGGTTTGAAGATGGGTTTTTGCATACTCAGTATTTTACACCAAACCATTCCAGATAATACTTTAGTTCATGGTTTAATCGGTGGTTTGGTATGGTTTTTATAACTATGGTTTTGAGAATCTCAATTGAGTTAGATTTTATGACATTATCAAAAGCCCAATTAATTAAATATTAAAATAATGTTAATCAATGATTGTTTGTGACTTGTGAGTGTGGCTACACTCATGATATAATATATAAATTAGTTATTTCCTAATAAAATTCTTTCTAATAGAAAATAATAAATTGTTAGGATTTTAAAAAATGTATATAATATGCAATAAAAGTTAGATCCTAAAAGATGTGGTTATAGAGTGGATCTCCTACTTAATTTTCACCTTATTGTGCCAACTACCAAGTGCATATACAATATTTAATTGTCATGAATACTATTTTATCAAATTTTTGGACACAACTACTACAGCTCTTATATAAAAATAATCAGTCCCACCTAGTAATAATTTTAAAAAAAAAATCCCACTATTTTGCGTAATAGGAGTCAAAAGCCTAATAGAATTTTGAAAAAAAAAAGTATATATATAATATAAACAAACTACTTTTAAGCTAGGTGTGAAAAAATAAATTAAAGTTTACATTTTATATTAGATTCTATATGACAATTACATTAGAATATAATTGTTTATTTATTTTGTTATTAACATTGATTAATTTTTTACTTTCAATCTTATCTTTTAATTTTGTCCTCCGACTTAAATTCCTGGCTCTGCCACTTATTGTTCTTATCAAATTTTCTTTTACCGCTACTTATTATTATTATTGTTATTATTATTTATTTTTTGGGATAGAAACACATGTTTAATGGTTATTATCAACTTCTATTTTCTTCTCTTTTTTTTTTTTTAATTTTATTTTTAGAACTAGACTCAAGTTCCTTTTATTATCACATTTTCTTATAACAAATGAAAACTAGCAGCACAATTCACACGATTTGGAAAAAGAAAAGTTAATGGCATATGCATTATGCACCATTTGCTTCTCTTATCAAATGGCATCAATGATGTTTATGGCAAGGAGGGTCCACGTCAGGTGATCATGTTGCCAAACTGTACGACTCCAACAACTGGTGCCATAGAATTGTACTTATCTTCTCCTTCTTCTTCTTCTTTTTTGAGTAAAACATTGTACTTATCTTTAGTTCTACTTGGCATAAAACTTTCTGTCGTTTTAATATACAAGAAAAAAATTGCTTTATACACGCACAATAACTACAAGTACACAAAATCATACTTTTTCTTTTATAGTAATAACCCGAAATCTATATTTATCAACATATTAGAGTTTAACTTTCAATATCTCTTTCAATCATCCCAAACTTTGGGGTTTTGTTTATATATCAGTACATGTGTGACCAACATTAGTCTATAAACCTACATATAAAGATTTTGCTAACGAACGCTCCAAGACTATGTTTGGTGGGGCGAATGCTAAACGAGTTCTAGGCCTCATTATAATAAATATAAACATTGGGCTGAATTAGAGTACCAGCCCAATGGGGATAAATCCCATGATGGCCAGCCCACTTCTTAATCAACGCAAAAGCTTGGATCCTCAATTAAGCCCCACATTCACCCAGGCAGCACGCCGAGGTCACCTCTGAGGTATATCTGAGCTACCGAGATAAGTTGTTGAAAGGCCAAACTTCTCTAAGATAGTTTTCTAAAGGTTCTGGCCTGGTAATTCTATAACCGCCTCTGCATTGAGATAGGTCACCTGCCTAATATCACTGCATTCAAATGTAGAAGGACAAAACTTAACAGTAGGAGGGGTCTTAGAAGTCTTCGTTCATGATGAAAATCTTGCAAAAGAAGAGTTAGATAAGACCAAGAGTTGTCCAGGTGGACATCTAAACAGCGAAGAATATCTCAGAAGTCTTTGCTCATGATGAAAAGCCATAAAAAGAAGAGCCCGATAAGTACAAGAATTTGATTTTGCTTTTATCCAAAGTTATGCATACCGACAATCTTATCCAAAGTTGTGTTTCTTTTTCCAATTAGTGGTTGAATTGTTCTCTCATGGCTGTCATTAATAAAAATTACATAAACTGTCGTTAATATGACAATTGATGATGCATAAATTATTACACAATCATTCTATTAATTTTTTTTTTAATAAAATTATATTCTATACATTGACTAAAACTGTGCATTGAATGGGCATTCAGCTAATTGTTAGTAAAATTATCTTAGAATTGTACAGCCATTAATAACAAATGTTCTAATTTATTTAAATCTAATCATATTTTCATCAACTAAAGCATAATTCTGAGCTCTCACAGATTAAATTTTGCTTTATTTTTTACGAAAAGTTTTAAAATTTGGTAGTACTATTGTTTTTCTTAATATACATCAATGAATGAATGACTGTGAATAAGAGAATTTAAATTTTGAATATTTTTGTTAAAAACACCAAAATGTATTGAGTTATAATAATCTTCACGTAATACTCCTATTTAGGTGATTAAACAATATAAATAATATTCTTTGTTCCCATCAAAAAAACAAAAAATCTTTTAGTCACTCAATCATGACTCGTTGGTCATATATCATCTTTCACATTGCTTTCTTTGCCTATATAAACCACAGATTCGCAAGCTCATCCTCCATTCAAACTCAAAGAGCAACATTCTCTCTCTCTCTCTCTCTACACACAGAGGATATAAGTTATGGGCATCTGTGCATCTTCTCAATACATAAGCCAAGGTGGGATAGCCCTTAAATGGCCATCCACAGCCAAGATAATTCACTTGGATGGAACACTCCAAGAGTAGAAGCACCCAATCAAAGCCGAACAAATCCTCTCCCAGAACCTTGGCTGCTTCCTCTGCAGCTCAGAATCCATGTACATCAACTCCCACATCCCTTCATCCCCCAAAACGAAGAGCTAAAGCTGGGCCAAATCTATTTCCTCATGCCACTCTCTAAATCCCATCAAACACTCTCTCTCCAAGACTTATGTACACTAGCAATCAAGGCTCATGCTGCTCTTACTCATTCAGAACCATCAACTACAAGAACCTCAAAATTGTCAAATAATTTTTGTACAACTCCGGCTGGAGTTAACATCTTTGGATTGAGTTCTACGTTGAGATGAGGCAACCAAAGACTAGAGTTCTAAATCAAACAAAGATATAAAGTAAAGCACAACGAAGGAGCATGTGAACATCAACCAAAGACTTGAGTTCTAAATTATACAAAGTTTTGGTTTTTTTTTTTTTTCTTAATTATTATTTATTTAAGTTCATTGTAGTGTGCGTAAAGGCACATTATTGAGTACATAGGAATCTTCAAAAAGTGGCAGCCGGTCTTACAAGAAGCCAAGCAGGCTGAGCCAAAAGATATTATTAGGAAAGTTATATTATGCTTTGTACTTTAATTATGCATTAAGAAGAACCAAAGATTGTCCCTTTGTATTCTTTTTTACAATTTAAAGTCTAAATGCCCTTTCTGAATTAATATATCATACTGCTGGTAAAATATTCCAGTGTGATGCATGTGATTGAATTTATATCATTGTTATAGTAATGACCACTGACTTCAAAAGCTGATTAAAATTTTTTTTTCCCTTAATTAAGCTGATTAGAGGTTTCTCTTTTGTTTCCACAATGGATATTAGTTGCAACACAAAACAAGTCTACTCTGCTCTTTGATGTCCCAAAATAAGGTCAACAAATAAGTAATAACAAAAATATAAATGGCTATTCCATCAGTCCTGCACTTTTGTAAGTCCTCTTGATGATCGAGTTCTTCCCGCTTGTAGGATTTATTCCCTCCAAAATTTCCAGCTACCGTTTGGATTTTTTCAGCAAGATCGTATCAGTGTAGCCTCTCATTTTAGCTTAAAATACAGCTTCTATTACTGCCAGCAATGTTGTTTGCATCCCCTGTTGAGTTAGTGGAAGCTCTAATACCAAATTGTTCAACAAAAGACTGAACAAAGAGCTTTTATTTAAAACTTGACTCTTTGAATTACAACACTTTACAAGCACTGGTGCTTGACTCCCATACACTGACACTAGTGCACTGCAAACATGACACTTACTCACCAAATACACTTGCACACACCTCACTTCTAGACACTTACACATACTAGCTCTTGACTCTATTTCACTCTACACACTTGCTACCTATGGCACACACTTCACCACCTCATACAACTTCACACATCTCTCACTTGATGCTTTATGACACACTTCACTTCACAAGTCTCTCACTCACCTCATTACATCTACTCGTGCTAGATGTATGTTGGTTAGGAAACCAACTTGAAGCTTCTAGCTTCTTCCTTTTTATTGGCATTAAATTAATGCCTTTCTCCAACCTTCTAGACACCTTATAAATTTGTGGCTAAAATTCACTAGTGCAAGGAAGCTTCTAGAGAAAATATGAAAACTATCTTGGAGATAATTCCGGAAAGAGAGCAAGAGAGAAATGTCCGGAATTAGAGAGAAATTTCTAGAAAGAGAGAGAGAGAGAGATGTGTGAGAAGCTCTAGAGAGAGGCAGTACCGTATTGATTTTTAACATCCCCTTAGTTTCTGGCTTTCTATAATTGAATTGCATCCTTTAAATACTTCCTTCCCCTCCCTATCTTTTGCCAAGTAAGCTATGCCACCCCTTTTCACTTTTCGCTTGTGAAGCCTTGCTCCTTCCTTGAGAATTGCCATGTGGAAGCACCTTGCTTGGGGTTTTTCTTTGGAGGATTTTTCCATTGTCTATTGATTAATTTCTTCATTGTTGAAAGCTCTGTAGTAACTGTCAATCAAATTGTTACACATTAGTAGTAAGTCTTGGGGGTTAGGAATTTTATCATCGAAAATAGATTGGTTCCTACTATTCCAGATGGCCCGTAGAGTTGCAACAATGGTACTCTCAATGAGTGTTTAGGACCCTGCAGTTTTCAATGTATTGCAGCCATAGCTTTAACCAGTGAATGATTGAGTTTGGTTGTAACAGGTCTGATATTAAAATAATGGCAAGGAGCAGGGAAGGAAGAGATGATCTAAATCCTCTTTTTCTAAGTATCACAAGACACACACCTTATTTGTGACAATATTCCTTCTCTCGAGACAATTTAATTGGCAAATCATTATTCAGAATTTTCTGTAGAAGACCAATAAGTCTAAATGGAATTTTCAACCTCCATAAATTCTACCAAATCCATTCACTATTAGTACTTGTGTGAGTATTATGTTGATTGCCTTCTGCTAAAAGCTGATATCTACCTTTTACTTTATAGACTCCCCTATTATATAAAGGCCAAATGAGCATATCTTCCCTATCTGTTTTAGATATAGGGATAGAGCTAGTACTTTAGCATCCTCAAATTCATACCTTTAGCTTCTCTATAACGGTGTTGAATTTTAACCGTAGGAATGCGGCTAAAGCCCTCTCTACAATCGGCCATAATTATATTTATATCAATGGCATTAGATCAAAGATGTAGCAGATTTGCTCAATAGATCCACCACCAGCTTTGCATCCAACTCAATCTCCACAGTTGGCAAGTTTAGTGAGAGGCAAAGGTTGATGCCAAGCCCATAGTTCCTCTGTAACACTCGTAGTAATCTCAATGCTCTAGTGTATCCAGGAGAAAGAATATCATATGTTAACATGCATTTGAAAGAATTTTGCAAACTAGCATCTCCAGTTTTATAGACTTGATTTTAGTCTAAAAATTAGGGGGTTAAAGACTCAATTCCCCCTTGGTGAGTTGGAAGTATGATGCCACATAGATCTTGAGTCTTATAGACTCGAGTTCTAAAAAGCAAAACCGAGTCTCTAAGACTCAATTTTTGTATTTGAAAAAGATTAGATCTGAAGAAGAACAGAGGAAGAACAGATCTAAAGAGGCACGATCTGGAGCTCCGAAGAACAGAGGAAGAACGAAGAGACGATTTGTTTGATTGGACAATTGAACACTAGGTGAGCCGATCTGGTCGATTGGACGATTAAATGCTAGGTGGGCGATTGCACAATCTGGTCTTCAAATTTGTAGTGTCGAAGAACGAAGAAGAAAAAGGAAAAAATAAAATGCAAGGAAGAAGAACATGTAGAAGAAGAAGGAAAAAATAAAATTGCGAAACTCGAGTCTTAAAAACTCGAGCTCCACGTGGATATTTTTTCACATTAGATGCCACCACTTACAAATCGAGACTTAGAAACTTGGGTTTTATCTTGGAACTTGAGTTTTAGACAATCGAGATGCTAGTTTCCCACATTGTTTTGAAACGTGACAACTAACGAAATTGTTTGATATTTAAGGTTATTTGGAAAAAAAATTCCCTGGCCTTGTTTGGAAAGTGTTAAAAAAATTACAAAACAGAGTTGTCTTCATCTTGACCCAAAAAATAAAATTTATGATATAGTAAAATGCAGTTTGGCTTACCTTCAGTACTTTTTTAAAAGAAATCTACTTTTGTTTAAACTAGAAGGTTGCATGCACGTTGCACGGATAATGCTATAAGTTTTTATATAAAATGATTTTTGAAATTTTTGTACATATATTATAACATAAATGATGGATATTTTCATTGCTAAAATCACTTACAATTATAGTAGAAACTTCAAAGCATGTAGGCATATTTTGTTGCCTACCATCAATTGATCGTAAACCAATTAATTGCAAGAATACATTATGCATATCAAACTCCTTGAACCTATCCCATGTCATACAAAATGCCTAACTAAGGCATTGATCTTATGAAGCATATTTAACAATATTTTAACTATAGCAATGCTAAGGTTGTATAGTGATTCATGTCTAGGCAAAGCAATAAACACACTTTGATATTGTCAAGGCTCTTGCAGACAGCCATAAATGATACTTGACCAATAAATAAATAAAGCAAGTAGTTTCAATGATGGTTGAGCTAGACATGATTCAACATATTTAACAAAGATGTATCAGTATAATATATTTAAGAATTTTTTTTAATACCCTTTTGAGTTTATATATATATTCTAGGCTAACCTTCAAATAATGGAGACACCACATAATTTTTTATGCCCACTTAGTTCTTAATTTGTACCTTTGCGGTTCTCATTGTTTCTTTCTTTGTTCTTATTTTTAACAATTGAGTTTCTATCATTTAGTAGGACATAGAATATGTGTAGATTGTGGTGATTATTTTAAAACTTTGGTACCAAATAACAATTAACCTCTCAATAGTTAAAAGAAAAATATTCACTTAAAAATAATAACAACTTTCTTACTCGTAGCTTAAGTCAATTTGTTTCACTCGTGTCAATTATATAGGCTGCTACATCATACAACCAAATAAAAATTATAAATTTTTTGTCAAGCATTTTATCAAACACTATGGATTCAAAATAAAATATATAATTACTCTTGAGCTCTTTGCACTTCGAATCACACAAAAGTTTTGCCTCCATTGGCATTTTGAATGTGACCAAATCCATATAGATACATGAGTTTGTGCCCCAACTACATGTGGCATGGAGGAATGATTTATTGATTAAGCTTCTTCCTCATTGATCCTTCTATCTGCCAAACAAAACCAGATAATTTACTTAACCTGTCTTTGCCTTAGGGTCTAAATAGTACCCAATTCAACTAATTTTCTTAATCACATCCTCATGTAACATATTTAAATTGCTCACCAAAAGCCAAATCATAAATTACAAAAACGGTGTGGCTCAATAAAAATCTCAACCAATAAACAATTCAAATGAAAAGAAACAAACCATCGTCTAGTTTGATTATCAAAAACCCATTACCAAACAACAGCAAAGAATGAACAAATAGAGTATTAGTATGTTGTACCTCTTAGATAATGAAGTAGAGTATTTGTATTTTGTACCTCTTAGATACTGAAGAAGGGTTTGATAAATTAGGGGCCGGTGGCTTTTTCTCCTTGGGTTTAGTGACTTTAGTCTCCAGCCAAAACAAGTAAAGTTGAAGCTTCCAATTTCTCTGAGTTTGTCTTCCCTCAAACATTACAAACCGCAAACTCAAAATCCCAAATAAAATTTTGAAAAAAAAAAAATGAAAGAAAGAAAAAAGAGAGAGAGAGTTGGCAATAATTATTTATTTACAGACACTAAAAGGAGCTTTTGTCCATGACCTCGTAGAGGAATCATTGATCCATTAATATACAATTTTCAAAAGAAAGAGGTATAGTATCGTGCGTTTAATTGAAAGGGGAAGTAAAAGAGTTTTTTGTTTTTGTTTTTGTTTTTGCTAGAAGAAGTGAAGAGTTAAAAGGACATGTCCAGTTTGGCTCCGTTTAGGAGTTCATAAGGGAATGGAATGGAATGATCATAAGAGAATAGAAAGGAATAGAATGGAACGAAATGTATTTAAGTAAGAGAAAGGAATGGAAAAGAATGGAATGGAATGGAATTAAGTAACCTTAACCCCTATTTTAAAATAAATGGTTGAATATATAGGGGTATTTTGGGATTTTTAGTAAAAAAATCATTAAATCTAATTTCATTCCTTCCTATTCATCCCAATTTTGGGGGGAATGAAAATTTGAGATTTTAAGGGAATAGAGAGTAATGAGTGTTCCCTCCTACCCATTCCATTTCCTCCCACTTAAACTCTCAAACAAGGGAATGAGTTTTCCATTCCCTGTATTAAAACTCCCAAACAAGGGAATGTAAGAATATTCTAAAATTATTCTTTTCATTCCATTCTATCCCCTCCTCCCAAATGAGGCCTTAAAGAATCAATGTGTTTCTTGATCGGCTTCATATGGTGTGTGTATTATATGGTTTGTATTGTGATTGGTAGACCATTAGCATATAGGGGTGCAAAACCTCCCAAATTGTTATTTTATAGTACTCAACCACCAAAAGCTTCAACACCCATATATTCAAAACTTCTAAGTTTGATTGAAATTCATTTTAATCTTTTAATTTTACTTTTGTTCAATTGAGTTCTCTAAATTTTAAATTTATCCAATTCAATCCTTCCATCAAATTTTGTTAAAAATTTTCCATTAAAAAAATATTTTTCTCACATGAAAAAAATCTATAAAATTAATAAAAATATTTTATAAATTTTTTATGTGAGAATTTTTACTCAACTTTTTTTTTCATTAGTTAATTTCATACTTAACAACAATTTTTAATGGAATTGGACGAAAAGTCCGAATTAAATAAATTTGAAACTTAGAAGACTCAATTGAACAAATGTAAAATTAGAGGACTTGAATGAATTTCAGTAAAACTTATTGGGTGTAATTTGCATTAGACACTAATGTTTTTACTACTTTTCTAAAGTGAATTCTTACTCGTAAAAATTCATTATAGCAAGTTTTAGTGAATTATTTAATATAATTTATTGTTTCTATCTCTCTCTCTCTCCCTCTCTCTCTAGGACCTCACCACATGTCTAGATCGACGATGGCTAAGCTTGGTTTGAGTATGCAGAGGGAGCGAGTCACTACATTGTAGATCGACAATAGTGGCAGTGGTTGATTGTGGTTTGGATTTGCATATTAATTTGTAATTGGGTCATTAGAAATTTAGAATTAGGTCTATGTGGTTTTGGGTTTTGGTTGATTTTGTGGGTTTGGTAGTTTTTTTTTTTTTTTTTTGGTGATGGTCGGTTGTGCAATGGTGGTGATTTGGTGGGTTTGTTGGGTCTATAGTGGTTTTCGATGGTTTACTAGGTGAATGGTGATGGGTCTTGGTGGTTTGTTGGGTCTATGGTGGTGAGGCTTGGTGGTTTGCTAGGTTTGTAGTGGTGGTTTAATTGTTTTTGGTATGAGTTGTGGGTGATTTTGCTGGGTAGCAAAGGAAGAGTTGTAGGGTGGAGAGAGAGAGACAGAGAGAGAGAGATGAATAAATTAATTAATATTGTTTACTGTTATGTGAAAAATAAGAAATTAGATGTTGGATGTGTTGAGGTACAATTTTTCAAGTCCTAATTTCATTGGCCCACTCACTAAAATACCCATACAAGCCCATAAACTATTTTGGGCCCCCAAAAATATTTCCAACATATTACCCAAATATTTCTCATATATTACCCAACTTGGGCTCTCACAAATATTTCCCATACAAGCCTCATAAATTATTTTGGGCCCTTACAAATATTTTCCATATTACCCAACTTAGGCCCGCACAAATACTTATCATACCATTACCAAAATTGGGCCACAAAATTATGTCATCTCTATAAAAGCCCAAACTCATTTACCTTGAGGGAAAAACCCAAAAAGCCCAAAAAACTCTCTTATAAAGCCTGTTGCGATATCACACTCTTAAAAGTCCGTTGCTACACGTCACCTTTACTAAGTCCATTGCTACACGGTACCCTAAAGCTCATTGTTACACAGCACCCTAAAGTCTGTTGCTACATGACACCTTTACTACGTCTGTTATTACACGGCACCCTAAAGCCCGTTGCTACATGACACGACACTCTAAAGCCCGTTGCTACATGACACTCTAAAACACATTGCTACACGGCACCCTAAAGTCTATTACTACACGGCACTTTTATAAAACCCACTGCTACACAGCAATATTTTTACAAAATCTCAAATTATTTACAAAAAGCTCAAATACTATTTTGGCAACTATTTACAAAAGCCCAATATTATTTTGGGCAACTGTTTACAAAAAGCCCAAATACTATTTTGGCAACTCTTACAAAAGCCCAATATTATTTTGACAACTATTTACAAAAAGCTCAAATACTGTTTTGACAACATTTTACAAAAAGCCCAATATTATTTTGGCAACTTTTACAAAAAGCCCAATACTATTTTGGCACCTTCTATAAAAAAAACCAAAAACTAATGGGCAAACAATTATTCTACCAAGGCCCAAATATTATTGGCAAAAGAATTATGTTATGCTCAAAGCCTAAAACTATTCTTTGGCAAAAACATATTTTGATATACTAAATTCCCTAACTCATGGGAAACATAAATTACCTATGACATATTACCCATATTTCAAAACTATGTCTTTTACAAAATTTATGGGAACTATGCTTATTTCTTCCATAAAAAACTCTAACTACAAAAGCCCATGTATATTGCCTATGACAAAACTATTCATTTCGTAGGGATGAACAAGCCCAAAGAAGCCCAACAACAAGGCCCACCTAAGACCGCCCAGCCCATGTGCTAATCTTAGCAACCAAGGCCCACTTGAGTAACTGAAATGGTTAGACCAGCTACAAGTCAAGTTTTAGCACAACTAAGCTGATAGTTGGGACCCACTACCATCACTTTCAGCTTGTCAAATCAGATTAGAAAAGGACACATGTCCAACTAAACTTATACCCTTCCTTGGTAAGTTGATTTTCATGATTATTGAAGTGATTACACCCTTCTGGAGGATACTAGCCATCCCTCTAAGATAGAAGTCAGTACGATGCACATGGCCCAAGACATGCAGATGATGAAGGAGGAAATGGACATGATGATGAATGCCATGAGGGGATAGTTATCTACCAATTTGGATGAGCTAGTCCATCAGACTAACCCCCCCTTCATTGCCGAGGTGACGTCCTTCCCTCTCCCAGCAAAGTTTCGGATGCCACAAGTGGAGGCATATGACGGATCAAGGGACCTCCTCGACTATCTAGAGTCATTCAAAACCTTTATGCACTTGCAAGGAGTTCCAAACGAGATTATGTGCAAAGCCTTTCCTACCACACTGAAGGGGCCAGCAAGGGTATGTTTCAACAAACTTACCCCGAACACTATCTCAACCTTCAAAGAGTTGAATGGACACTTTGTCATGCACTTCATCGGGGGGCAAAGACACAAAAGGTCCTTAGCGGCCATATTGAGCATTACACAACAACAAGAAGAAAGCCTAAGGTTATACGTAACCCATTTCAACAAGGAGGCCGTCCTAATTGACGAAGCCGACAACAAAGTCCTTGTCACTGCCTTTACTTATAGGTTATGGCAGGGGAATTTCTCTTCTCCCTCTACAAAAATGACCAAAAAACGATGGCTAAAACGCAATACAAAGCCATGAAATACATGAACACCGAAGATGCGATGATAGCCTAAAGGGACGAGCCAAAAAAGAGACAAAGGCGAGATGACCTTCGTCTAGACAAAGCAAGAAGGTAGCCTAGATGAATAAGTGAAGGGAAGACAGGAGCTCAAAACCCTCGTCGGGAAGGATAGTAAACTTCACCCCCTTGAATACCCCCATTGGATTAAGTCCTCATGCAGATAAGGGACGACATGGTACTAACATGGCTAGGCAAGCTGAAAGGCGATCCAAGCGAAAGGCCCCGGAACAAGTCGCTTCCACCGAGACCATGGGCATGACACCTCTGAGTGTTATGAACTCAAGCAGCAGATTGAAAACCTCATCAAGTAGGGGAAGTTACAACAATTCATCAGGGGTGGTGAAAACCCGCCAAGGGACCCCTAGCCCAACTGACGAGCTGAAGAAAGGCCTAGAGCCCCGCTCGGACAGATAAGGATAATTGTAGGAGTAAACACTATAGCAAGATCATCTAAAAAGCAAGGAAGACATATTTACGTATGGTGCAGAGCGTCCAAATCTCCGAACTCCCTCCTAAGGCATCGAAAGTTGACAACCCCATCATCAGCTTCAAAGAAGATGACACTAGGCGACTACTACACCCCCATGACGATGCCTTGGTTATCAGCCTGCCAATTGCAGATTTCAATACCCGACAAGTTCTAGTAGATAACGGGAGCTCGGCAGATATCCTCTACTACCCAGCGTTCCAGCAGATAAAGATTGACAGAGAATGCCTTCTACCATCAGACGCACCGTTAGTAGGTTTCGATGGCACCAAGGTCTTTCTTATAGGGACCATCACCTTGTCTATAACCATTGGGACATACCCTCAATAACTCACTAGGGAGGTCAGTTTCCATGTGGTTGATTGCTCGTCTGCCTACAATGCCATCATTGGTTGACCCACGCTTAACGCATGGAGGGTGGCTATGTCCACATACCACCTGCTAGTAAAGTTCCCAACAGAGTACGGGATAGGGGAGGCACAATGGGACTAGATGGCTGCCAATGAATGTTATGTCTCTATGCTAAAAATGGATGATTATCTATAGGTGCTGAACATCAAAGAGAGGAAGGTAATAGTAAAGCCCACGAAAGACCTGGAGGAAGTCTCCTTGGACGATAGCATTCTAGGCCGAACCACACATATCGACACACAAGCTGACCCTTTAGTTCGTAAAGAGCTTGCCCTCTTCCTAAAGAACAATCGAGACATCTTTGCTTGGAGTCACAAGGACATGACAGGGATCAGCCTCAGTACTATGGTACACAAGCTCAATGTATGCCAGTCCTTCCCCCCAGTTCAGTAGAAGAAAAAGGTCTTTGCCTAAGAAATGGACAAAGCCTTGGCTGAAGAAATACGCAAACTGCTGGAGGCAAATTTCATTAGTAAAGTCTACTAACTCAAATGGTTGGCCAATGTGGTCATAGTAAAAAAAGCAAACAGCAAGTGGAGAATGTACATGGACTTCACCGACCTAAACAAAGCAAGCTCGAAGGACAGCTATCCACTCCCACGCATCGACCTCCTCGTGGACTCTACGGCTAGCCACCAGTTGCTAAGTTTCATGGATGCTTTCTTCGGATACAATCAAATCAAGTTGGATGAAGTAGACCAAGAGAAAATCTCATTTGTCACAAGCTAAGGACTCTTCTGCTACAAAGTCATGCCGTTTGAATTAAAGAACGCAGGGGTGACGTACCTAAGGCTTGTGAACAAGATGTTCACACAGCAGATTAGGTGAAACATAGAAGTATACATAGACGACATGCTTGTAAAGAGCACTCGAGAAGTCAGTCATTTAGACGACCTTCGAGAAACATTCAATACCCTTCGCCTCTACGATATGAAGCTCAACCCCAGTAAGTGTGTGTTCGGTGTGGTGTCAGGGAAGTTCCTGGGCTTCACGGTGTCACAGCTTGGGGTGGAAGCTAATCCTGACAAGGTTCGGGCTATAATGAAGATGGCTTCTTCAAAGAACATCAAAGAGGTGTAAAGCTTGAATGGCAGGGTTGCAGCCCTTAACCGTTTCTTCTTTAGGGCAACAGATAAGTGTTTACCCTTCTTCAAGGTGTTAAGGAAGGTTTTTGAGTAAACCGACGAGTGTTAGAAGGCATTTGAAGAACTGAAGGCATACCTTGCGTCCCTATCATTGCTCAGTCCGTCCAAGCCTGGGGAAGAGCTCTCTCTCTACTTAGTTGTATCCCCAACGACCATCAGTTCTGCCTTATACAGGAGGAAGACTGAATGCAATTACCCATGTACTATACTAGCCGGGCACTTTGGGGAGCTGAGGGGAGATATCCCCCAATGGAGAAACTGGCCTTCACACTAATCACAACTACCCAAAAACTCAGGTCGTACTTCTAAGCACACAACATAGTAGTCCAAACAAACAAGCCACTGCGAAAGACAATGAATAACCCAGAGGCAGCAGGACAACTGGTTCTATGGACAATTGAGCTCGGCGAGTTCGATGTCCAATACCGACCCAGGACCATAATCAAAGTGCATAATGTAGATGATTTCATTTTCGAATTCACGACAGAAAAAAGATGAAGAGGAGAAATCGATGGCATGGATGATATGGACAGAAGTTCGTCTAACTAATGAGCTGAAGGAGCTGGGGTCCTGCTACAGTCCCCGGAATGAGATACAATAGAATGTGCAATCCGCCTCTAGTTCTCAACGACCAACAATTAGGTAGAATACGAAGCAGTCCTCTCAAGCCTCAACTTAGCTAAAGCAACGGGAGCTGAGTCAGCTGTCATACACTACGATTCACAAGTTGTGGTCAGACACATCAATGGTGACTACAAAGCAAAAGGAGAACAGATGAAAGAATACTTGAGCATGGTTAAAAGCAAGATGAGCGAGGAATTCTTTGCTAAGTTCGTACAAATCCCAAGGGAAGAGAATGAGCAAGCAGACCATTTAACCAAAGCTGCATTTACTGAGCATATGGACGTCACCAGTCAGGTACTATCCATCATCCAATATTCTCCTGCCATTAACTAAGTGGAAGTACATGTTATCCCCCTAGGAATCGACTGGACGACGCTGATCATATTCTACCTCAGGAATGGGCACTGCTAGAAGATTGCAATGCTTCCTGTAGACTGAAGGTACAATCTTCACGTTTCGTCATGATGAAGGACATCCTTTACAAAAGGGGTTTCTCTTGTTCGTATTTGAGGTGTCTGATCCCCAACGAAACAGACTATGTCATGAGAGAAGTACACAAAGGAACATATGGGAACCATTCGAGGGCACGCTTACTGGTTCACAAGCTGATATAGGCTGGATACTACTGGCCCACTATGTAGAAATACGCCTAGTCCTATGTAAAGGTGTGTGACAAGTGCCAATGTTTTAGCAATATCATACGACAACCAATTGAGAAACTCACACCAATGAGCACCCCCTGGCCTTTTTCCCAATAGGGATTGGACATAGTTAGGCCTTCCCCATCGCCATGTGGCAACTCAAGTTCCTCATCGTAGGGATTAACTATTTCACCAAATGGGTTGAGGCAGAACCATTGACCACTATCATAGAGAAAAATGTCCGAAGCTTCATCTGGAAAAGTATCATTTGTTGCTTTTGAATCCCTAAGGTCCTCATCTCTAACAATGGAAAGCAATTCGACAATGATGCATTCAGATATTTTTGCCAATAGTTGGGGATCAAGAACCACTACTCCTCTCCCATTCACCCTTAAGCCAATAGACAGGTTGAAGTCACAAACTGATCCCTGCTTAAGATGATCAAAACTCAGTTAGAGGAGGCAAAGGGCATATAGCCAGATGAGTTACCTAGGGTCCTGTAGGTGTATAGGATAACGGTTTGCACACCTACAGGGGAGACATCTTTCTACCTCCCATATAGACATGAAGCCATGTTCCCAGCAGAAGTGGGACTGACCAGCTATCGATTATCCCACCATGACAAAGGAAGTAACGAAGAAGGGATGCGCCTACAGTTAGATCTTCTTGACGAAGTTAGAGCAATGGCTGAACAAATGATAGCTCGTTATAAAGGTCAGGCCTCGAAATTTTCAAGTTGGGGACCTGGTCCTAAGGAAGGTGACAATAGCCACCAGAGATCCCTCATAGGGCAAGCTGGGCCCCAATTAGGAGGGACCCTACAAGTTTGCCAACTACCACAAGAAAGGGACTTACTACTTGGGAACCCTTAATGGGCAGAGACTCCATCATCCAAGGAACACCGAGCAATTGAAAAAGTACTACCAGTAGTAGTCAGATGTAGCTTATTTTATCGCTTTCTTTTTGTTTTTCCATTTTTATATCAAAAGTTGAATGCCAAAAGATGTTAAGACTCTAAGGATATTGAGTTTCTTTTTAGCTTTTTCTATTATTAATAAGACTTTGATGCATTATCAGAAATATTGCTTTACTCTCTACCCTTTTAATGGACCATCTAAACCACACTAGGTCCTACCTACGGGGTGGACGGATAACCAAAGATATCGACGGGTACCTGGTCTTAGAAATTTTACCAAGTCCTACCTATAGGGTGGACGGACGACCAAGGATACTAACGAGTACCTGGTCTTAGAAATTTTACTACATCCTACCTACGGGGTGGACGGATGACCAAGGATACCAACGGGTACTTGGTCTTAAAATTTTTTTACTAAGTCCTACCTACGGGGGGACAGACAACCAAGGATACCGGCAGGTACCTGGTCTTAGAAATTCTACTAAGTCCTACCTTCGTGGTGGACAAAGGACCAAGGATGCTAACAGGTACATGGTCCCAAAATTACGTTAAGCCCTACCTACGGGGTAGACAAATAAAATAGAATGTCAATGGTACCAATACAATAGAGGCATACACACAGAGACAAAATATAACAAGTATAGGCAACAAATAAAAATAGTAGATGTAGCCCAAACGAGTAAATGTTTTTACATTTAAACCCCAAAAGAAGGGGGCATTATTATTGTCTTACAAATAATCCTACAAAAATATAAACACAAAAGAGGAAAAAATCAGGATGAAGGGGCATCAGGAATGACTGGGTTCACAGTGGGCAAGCCTTCAACAGTGGTCGAGTTCTTAGCAGACAAGACTATAACAGCATTAGGACCATCAAGGGCAGGTTGGGCGATGACCATGCCGTCAATATCCTTCACCTCCTACTTAACTATGTGAATGGAGTCAACGCTCTCATTGCTGATGGTGTCATCTCCTCCAGGCATTGGCGAGACTATGTCGCCTATTACGATAGAGGACAAGTCGAGATTGGGATGAGTAGCTCTCACTTGCTTTAAGTAATCCTTGAACCCGTCACCATAGTCGATGCCACAGGCATCAAAGAAAGGTTGAGAAATCTAGAACTTTGCCATGGTGTCGGCTCTAGCTTTCTCCATTTACTCACAAAGAGCAGCCAACTCTATCGCCAAGTTGGTCTTCGCTTTCTTCGCCTCCTCAAGCTAACGGGTCTCCTGCTTAACTGTGTGAATGGAGTCAACGGTCTCATTGCTGATGGTGCCATCTCCTCCAAGCGTTGGTGAGACTGTGTCGCCTATTACGATATGGGACAAGTCGAGATAGGGATGAGCAGCTCTCACCTGCTTTAAGTAATCCTCGAACCCGTCACCATAGTCGATGCCACAGGCATCAAAGAAAGGTTGAGAAATCTAGAACTCTGCCATGGTGTTGGATCTGGCTTTCTCCATTTACTCACGAAAAGCAGCTAGCTTTGTCGCCAAGTTGGTCTTCGCTTTCTCCGACGAGTCTCCTGCTTAACTGTGTGAATGGAGTCAACAGTCTCATTGCTGATGGTGTCATCTCCTCTAGGCGTTGGTGAGACTGTGTCGCTTATTACGATCTGGGACAAGTTGAGATTGGGATGAGCAGCTCTCACCTGCTTTAAGCAATCCTCGAACCTGTCACCATAATCGATGCCACATGCATCAAAGAAAGGTTGAGAAATCTATAACTTTGCCATGGGGTCGGCTCTGGCTTTCTCCATCTGCTCATAAAGAGCAGCCAGCTCTGTCGCCAAGTTGTTCTTCATTTTCTCCGCCTCCTCAAGCTGACGGGTCTCCTCCGCAAGTGCCTTAGTTTTGGCCGTTAACTCCTAATTGAGGGTACGGACGACCTCTGAGTACTGTGCTCACTCCTTGTTCTTGATCTGCTGACGTTTATGGAATCGTTAGATCACCCTCTTGTTGGCCACACACCTGTCCTGAAGGACCTTCATACACACCAATGCCTGAAACAAAGCATGACAATAAAAATCAAGAGAATTTTTTGATGTATAATGTAAGTGATGAGGACATACCCTTGACAAGTCATATAGACCAGAGGCCCCCAAGTCCTCCGAAAAGTGTTCACCATAAGGATCTAGGTCCGTCTCTTTGATGATTGAGGTGACGACGTCAACAACGTAATCCTTGTGAGTGGCCAACCTCTGGACGGGGCTGGGAGTGACGGGTGCTTTCCCCATCATCAAACCCTTCTTCACTCCATGATGAAGGGGGAGGAGGGGGCAATGGAGCCTTCTATTGTTGCTCCCCCATAAGTGGACCTGTCCCTTTCTTCGGCAATAGGGTCATCCTTGGCATTATTTTTTCTCTTAAGTGTGGCTTTAAGGGCTACATTAGGAGCCGACCTCGACGCCTGCTCCTGCTGCTTACGTGTAGCGGTGGCTTTCCTCTCCAGTACCCTCTGCCTTCTTGCGTTCATCTCTGAAACAAAAAAAAAAAAAAAATAAAATAAAAATAAGAATAGATATGCTAGACGGGTAAGCAAGCAAAAGGAACTTACAACGGTGGGTATAAGCTTGCAACCGACAAGCTTCTGGCATTGGCACTGGACCAACACAGAAAGCATGAATAGTGTCAAGTGTAACTAAATCTTTCCACTTCCTCTGGTTGAAGGGAATCTCCAAGACGCACCTAATAAAGCTCTCCTACTCATCGGTAATCTCCAGACAGACTTGAGTTGGAAATAACAAGAAATATATATAAGTACTAGCAAAAGCAGATGAGGTAGAAATAAGAAAGATTGACAACACACCTGACTCCCTAATAATTCCAAAGGTATTATCGAACACGTCGGGCATGCTATCCCACTCCTTGGGTCTACACACCCAATTCGTCCCCTGAACTAAAAAAAATAAAATAAAAAAATAAATCTGTTCTTCTAGTTTTTATTCGAATCAGGTATATTTAACACCAACCTAAGTAACATCTTCCTTGCTAAGAAATGATAAATGCCTTTTGACGAGATAATCTATTGAGGCTTGTAACAATAGAAAAACTCATTGAGGGTAAGACGACAGTTGCTGCCACTCAGCTGACCCCATCTCACCACGGCCCCTAAAAATATCCTCCACGCATTTGGGACTATTTGGCTGACGAATAGACCAAGATAATTGGCCAGTTAACGGTATAACTCCGTTAGTGGCAACCTCAAACCGGAAGCAAACATGGTGTCGTACATGCCAACGTCTGCTGTTTTCCCAGACTAACACCTCTCATGCTTCCTTAATAGGCAGATGGGAATGCTATCTGGGATTTGGAAACGGCCGTAAAGTTTGTTAAAAATGTTTGGGGACATGGTCAGGTAGAAGTCATTCACCGTCTATATAAGGGGAAGGATGAAAAGCCTAGCACCATCACTAACCTCTTAATGCTCCACCTCCTCGACGTCACCCTCCTCATTCCCCTCACTATCTCCCTCTCCCTTTCCCTCTCCTTCCTCATCCTCGTCACCCACAGCCTCCTCATCTTCTTCATACTCCTCTTCCTCCTTGGTAAGAGAGTGAGCAGATGGTTCCCTTTCTAGGGACAAGGATAAATATTCCTCAGGCTCATGACCTGACGAGTAGAGTTCATCATAGCCTACACCCTCACGGACTGACGACTATTCACTTGTCACTTCTCTATCACCTGACATCTATTCACCTACAAGCGACGGATGTATTCTAAGAACCTATTTGATGGGTCTCTATAAAGGTGATGACTAGCTAGAAAAGATATAAATAAATAAATAATTAAAAAAATTAAAAAAATAAATAAAAAGAGGAGAAGAAAACTTACAGGATAAATAGACAACTCTGTAAAAGTGACGGGATTGGCGAGACTGACAGAGGCACAGGCAACGGGTGCTTATGAAAGACAGGTTGGCGTGTATACTCTAGTCTCAAAGCTTTCAAAGGATGAAGAATAAAGTAAAGTAAAAAAAATGACTAGAGAGGGAACAACTATTTATAGAGAGAAGAGGCGTGATATATGAAGCAATGCTTATGATTAGAAACAAGGCCAACCAACAAGCGCCATGTGTCACCTCGCATATTTACCAAGAGCTACCTACGCCATATAATGACACGGGATCCAATAGAACCTAGTAATGGTCATAAATGCTCATATACTCCGTGGCCCGTCAGCTAAAGCCAAAGGAACCACGGAGTAAGGGGCAGTTTATAAGGGTATTCTCGCAAAAAGATTTAATACGTCACACAAGGAAGTCAATGGTGCTTACGGACCCGTCAGTTGCATGGGCATAAATGAAGGATCGAAAGCAGCAACAATGCAAGCGATAACCTCGCTAGGATACCCGATGAGCGCCTCCAAAAGCCGACGGGGAACCTTTGGACGAAGCAAGTGGCCGACGGGGTGAAGAAGCCGACGGGTCCAACATGGTTTAACTTGGTCTCCACAAATGCCTATGCATGGAAACATCTTGGAAGAGACGCAAAATAATGCTTATATTTCTCTCATATGGAAAGGCGCCCTAAAATCTTGGAAACCCTAAAGTTCCAAACCCTCCCAGTAAGGAAAGATCCCTACTTCAAAGGGATCTCAATTCACCATTCACTACTATATAAGCACCAAACCTCCTTGTAGAAACTCTCTAGCTCTTTCATTATAGAATTCATAGAGACTTCTCATTTACTAACTTAACCTTTGAAGGGTTTTCGGTCAGTACCACACCAATGTCTTCTGTTTGGTCCCTTTGTTCTTATTCACAAGTACCCATTAGAGCGACTTGGAGTCTACAACTCACTGATGATTTTAGCACATCATCATAATATATTGTTTTTTATTGAATTAGAACTTGATTCATAAAAGGCCATGATTATTTTATCTTTATCACGGTGTTGCATGTCCCTATCATTGACTTAGATAAACATATAAAAGTCGATGCGCTCATAGCATAAGAGCATCGACATCAGTAATCTCTATCAATGCCGAAAAACAGAGAAATCCTTAAAAATTTACACGGCAACCTTTACCAAAGGAACAACATGCCCATATTAATATATATATATATATATATATATACACCCATGAATTATTAAAAACAAGAACTGATATATCTTCAATCAACTTTCCTATTTTATTGTTTCTATTCCCAGAACAAACAAAAGTAAATTATAAATTTTATTATAGAAAAGAACAGGAATAAAAGGATTTAAAAATACAGGAGATACCTTGACTTGAAGTAGAAAGAAAAAAAACTTATTCTGACCTTTGAAATTGATTGGGTTAGGTATATGTCGTCGGCAAGCATAGACCAAAGAGAAGTTGGAAACTAAAAATGGCAGTTTAGTACATATCAGAAAGAGTTTTATGGTTATTGTTCTGTTTTGATCGTATTGGTACCACGGATGTTTTTTTTTTGATCTGGTACCACGTATGATTTTAAGTAAGGTTTTTAAACACACGTTTGATTTGAAAGAATCTTCAAACAATGTAAAAATCGAGTTTTTACTTTTTAGATGTGCAGTGTTTTAGCGAAATACGGTGTGACTTTTGATGTTTTGATTGTAAACATGACATAATTATAAGTGGTTTTTTTTCTACGTGGGCCTTAATTGCAGGAAAAATCTTCTGCTTTTATATATAGTATTAAATTATATATATATATATATATATATATAAGTGCTATTAATTGTTTAAGAGCCTCCGTAACAACTTGAGAGGGGATTATAGCGTTAGTCCAATTTTAAGTTTTTATTTTTATTTTATTTGTAGAATCTATCTATCTATCTATCTTTCTTTCTTTCTTTCTTTCTTTTGAATAAAGAATAGAATTGTGTGTGAAATTGTGTATTGATTGGCTTAAGAAAATCTGATATGGCAGAATGCTATTAGTAGGTGTAAACATATTGTTTTACACCGGACCTTATTGAAACTCTATATCACTACCAAGGTTTCAAAGTTACAAAGGGTGCTATCTCAAAAAGAAAAAGTGTTACAAAGGGTGCATATATATATATATATATATATATATATATAAGGGCTATTAATTGTTTAAGAGCCTCCGTAACAACATGAGAGGGGATTATAGCGTTAGTCCAATTTTAAGTTTTTATTTTTATTTTATTTGTAGAATCTATCTATCTATCTATCTTTCTTTGAATAAAGAATAGAATTGTGTGTGAAATTGTGTATTGATTGGCTTAAGAAAATCTGATATGGCAGAATGCTATTAGTGGGTGTAAACATATTGTTTTACACCGGACCTTATTGAAACTCTATATCACTACCAAGGTTTCAAAGTTACAAAGGGTGCTATCTCAAAAAGAAAAAGTGTTACAAAGGGTGCATTGGTTAGCTTAAAAAAAATCTGATATGGCAAAATGCTATTTGTGAGACTCAAAAGACCTCTCCATGCTTACCCAAAAAAAAAGACTTCTCGTCTATTTTGACTCAGGTCAGGGTAGGGCCTATTGTGAAAATGACAAGGTGCAAAAAAATGAAGGAAGCTTTTGCTTCTTTTTTTTTTTTTTTTTTTTGGGGGCGAGCTCCCCTCCCGTTATAATTTCTCCAGTTCTCTCATATTTTTGCTCCAATGAAGGGCACGTGACAAGCAACAAATCCTAAGGTTAGAAATAAGCCAAATAATTTTCTCTCTTTCAACCCTTTTCAGTTTTCAATAAAAATTTTCTGGGATTGCTTCGATCACCTGTTACGAAAAATGATCATTCAAAATCATCTTTTGATGGTTTCCACTGTCACAAAATGATCAGCCACTCCAGACCTTATAAGAAAACAGAGAGCTAGGAGAGAGGGAAGAAGACAACAAGCTAGAGAGAAGAAATTGGAAGAGAACCTTCTTAATTGCATTAATTATGAAACTAAATGTACAATAAGTATATATACCCATAGTTGTCAAATCGTGAATCGTATCGTGAATCGATTTTTAATTTTTTTGTATCGTGTATCGTATCGTATCATGTATCGTAAGATACACAAATACTTAATAAAATTTATAAAAAATTATAAATATACATATATAAAGGATATATTCATTATAAATTTTAAATATATTTAACTAATGACTAATTTATTCATCACTTATGTAATAATATTTAACAAACTAACTAAATAAATCAAACTAGCATGTGTTCATAACATACACATTAAAATTACTTAAATTCAAAAGTGATAATATATTACAAATGACTCAAAAATAATAATTTATTTTCATCATATTCATCAAATTGCCTAATCAACCCCATCTAAGTCAACGCTATCATCATATTTATAATTTTGCAAATTTATTTTTTCATTAAAATTTTCTTCATCGTCATTCGTCATTAACATTTACTATTTCTTCTTGTTCTTTCTATTTCTATAAAAAAAAAAAATTTGGCATTCTAGTTTCTTGGACTTATAACAATAACGATAAAAATAAATTAAATTTAAATTAAAATTTTAAATATTAAAGTGAAAAGTAAGTGTGTACTGTGTAGTCCAATTGTAGGAGAGAGGAGAAAAAAAAACTTATGAATATGTTATTTTGTTAAACTAAATTAAGTAAACTAATAATTTTGTGTTAAAAACAAGTCTAACAACTTGTTAGATTCAAATAAAAGTACAAATTTTAACAAAAAATTTCATTTTAAAGCATTTATCTATGTATCGTACGATACGTACAATTTTACGATACGATACGATTCTTACGATACACATACTGTATCGTACGATTCATGAGCACTTACGATACGCCGATACGATACAGAACTTTTTACACACGATTCGATACGTATCGTACGATACGTATCGCATATCGTACGATACTGACAACTATGTATATACCTTAACTAACCAAAGAATGCAAAATAACTAACTTCACACTCGTATCAAAAAAAAAAAAAAAAAAACTAACTTCACACTATACGGATTCAACCACTAAAACCAATCACTACATTACACGTGCTCATATACATAGCTTCTAAATGATCTAAGTCTAGACTACAGGTCGTATGAAACATCACAGTCGTTCAACAAGCTCAAGCATAAATCTTCCAATGCTCTGTTATGTTGCTCTGCCTCTCTGCCTGAGCTAATATCTTCAAATATTCTTCAACCCAATTAACTTGAATTGCTTGCATCTGTCTTCTTCTTCTTCTGTTAGAGAAGAACATCATGGCTGCTATCAAAGCTTTGAAGAAGGAGAGGAAGCTTTCAAACCTTTCATGGCTGATTCTTTCACAGCTTTCAAAGCATATTCAGAAGTCTCATGCCAAACCCACAACCCATCGGAACTCCCACGGCCAGAAATCCATATCAAACCCAATGTCTCACCTCCTCAAGCTCCAATGGAACGAGCCTCGATGCTCATAGCGGCATAGCCACGAAAGCCACCACGTCAATCCAAACAGACATGGTTTCTTGTTCTGCTATACCAATCTTAGCTGTGAAACACACTGTTTTAGTCCAAACCCATTGCCATCAAGTTCCGATCTGCCAATCTGGTCGCATCTGATGCTCAGGTAGGTGAGGTCCGTTAGGGTGGGGATGTTGGAGAAAGATGCAAAGAAGAAACACAGAAAATTGAGAGAAAAAGGTGGTATTTGACGTGTGATTTTTCTACCCTTAGGATTTGTTGCTTGCAACGTGTCTTTCATTGGTGTTAAAACATGAGAGAACTGGAGATATTAAAACGGGGGAGCCCGCTCATATATTTTTTTTTATAAGGATTCCGAACGACTTTGGCTCCGACTTGTGCACAGCTGACAATGCATTTGATATTAGACGTTGGCAGTTTTTGCGTCTTATTTTTTTATTCGGAGCCCGAATCGACCATTTTAGCCGACATGTGCAACTTGTCATTTTCACAATAGGCCCCACCTGACTAGAAGAGATAAACTGACTCAACTGAGTGCTGGCAGCTGCTTAATATATTCAACATTCTTCTTAGATTCAACCCTTGTCAATTCTAGGCAATCGTCCTTTTTATCTCTTCCTATGGCCGGGTAACACTAGATATCTAAGGTTATTTGTATGTGTGAGTGTGGAGATAAGAGTTCTTATTCTTTTCCTGTAATATTCATATAATTTCTTTTTGCAACAGCTTGCATTTCAGCGTTAAAGACGTTACGGAAATCGTGATGCTCCTGATTCTCATTCTTAAACTCATTGCTAGACTCCGCAAGTGTATAAGATATTTCAGAAGAGGTGATTGGCAGCAACATCGACGGCGGTGACGGCGCTACCAACAACAAAATGAGTAATGAATCTGACAACTCTATTGTAGCATCTGTTGAAGCTTCTACATCTACTAGAAATAGCGTTCATCATGCATATAGTACTCTTTCTTACTATTACTTAGAATTCCATGCCGCTTTTTTTTGGTTTTTTATCTTCTAAGGCTTTGTTCAATAAGGTAGCATGGTGATGTGTTTTTTTGACAGAGAGACAAGTTTTTCTTGGGGCCGTTATACTATCCTTGTAGATGCAGTACAATAGTGGGCTTTGTTCCTGATCATCTCAGTTGGCCCTTCTTATGCACTGTCTCCTTAAAAGGTTTCATCTGGGGTGTGTCTTTTATGGTTTGTGTTGTGGTTGTTATGTTGATTAAAATTTAATCTCATTCATCCCTAAAAAATAAAAAAAATAAAAAAGAAAGAAAGAAAATTGAGATGTGAGATGGTGGATCTACTTCTTGTTTTGTAAATCCACCCACCCCCCCCCCCCCCCTCCCCCGGCAAAAAAATAAATAAATAAATAATCACTTCTTGTTTTGTAATTTTTTTTAGTTGTAAAACTAGGTAACCTTCTTGAGTTTGTGGCTTAATTCTTTAGTATCACTTTTTATTTTTATTATGAAAAATAAAAGTAACGCTCTTATCATTTATGTGTGTCAAAGAGAGAGTATCTCATGAGACCAATGTCTCACTGACATGTGAGCTCCGCATGCGTGAGACCCACATGTTAGTGAGACATTGATCTCATGAGACTATCTCATATAAGATTTTTTCATGCGTCAACATATATTATTGGATTATTATGCTAGAATATGCCTAATCCATTGGAATTGATCTAAATTGACAAAGATCTATCACAGATTGTGGGGGTTTTTTTCTTCTTCTAAATTACTAATATTTGTGGGCTTTTTTCTTCTTCTAAATTACTAATATTTATTTTTGCAAATGATTTTGGTTTTTCATTATGTAAAGTGTACCTCAAAAGAATATTTTAAGGGTTAAGATTTATGTAAAATTGTAAGATAGTTGATGGATTTTATTCATCTTATTAAAAACCTAAGCTAGGATTTTTTTTTTTTTTTTAACGGGGCCAAACTAAACATAACAAAAAAAAAAAATACTAATGACTAAAAAAATGTAGAGGTCCTAGTTTTGTAATTATCACCCTATCAGTCCTTAGAATTTTAGAGTGTTTCATAAGTAAGATATGATATAGTTTTTTTAGGGAAAGAAATGAAATAGTTTAATCAAAAGTTAAGGCACCACTTTCGTATATATTTAAAATAAAAATTTTAAAAAGGTTATACCCTATCTTCTTCCATATTACTAAAAAAAAAAAAAATATATATATATATATATATATATAAAGCTAAAACATTTGACTTTTTGTTGACCTCTTCAGAACTTGCCATATCATTGCTATTTTATAATTTTTTTTAGTCTTATCTTCTTCTCCTATAATTTCTATATTGATAAAAATCTTAATTTGATTACAATCCAAATTCTACTACAATTTATTTTCTCATATCCTATCAAATTCTATTTCTTTTTTTGGATAAATAATAAAACAAAAACAGCTACTACCCACCAATATGGTCTCTTTTTTATTTAAAATATGTATCCTACTTGGTTTATACCTATACAATACCTATGAGAAACTATTTTAAATTATAAATAATTTTTCTATTAACTTTTAATTAATAGTTTTTTCATATAGGACTCTCTATTTATTTTTTTAAAATATATGTGATTTTAAATTTATCTATTCCATAGGTCGCCCAGGTTAGCAATTAGTTATATTTAAAATAAATGTGTTACAATAAATAAGTACCGTATATATCAAATATAGTATATCATAAACAACAATGATAACTTCTTCTATTTTTGAACTTAACAATAATAATAACTTAGTTTGAGAAATTACTATCAAAACTATATATAAATTAAAATAATATAACAATAGTGGAAAATGTAAACCACCAAACACACATATATTAACACAAAATATATATGCAGTCAAAAGACGTAGAAGATTCAAAAGTCAAAAAGCATAGACTGATATTGAATATTCTTTTTAGACTAACAAGCATAAATCCCCAACATAACAAAGAAAGAGATACCCCGCACAGTAAGGTTGGAACTTTCGAAGCCTAAAGTTGAGTCAGGCTTCGGCTCAGGTGATGATCGGGAGTCAGGCTTCGGCTCAGTTGGAACTTTCTTTGGGTTCCTTGTATGATGTATCATTCTTATTTTAAGAGTAAGTCTGCTAACTTCTATCTTCACAGTAAAAAAAAGGAAAAAAAAAGAGTAGTCTGCTTACGAGGAACAAAACCATTCTTTTTCTTTTTTTTCCTTCAAAATCCTAGGGGCGGGCCAATAAGTAAAATTAGCGAGAAACTAGTGCTGTGTGCTTTGTGATGGCTTCATCTAATTTGTGTATTATGTGCTTTGTATTGTGGTTGTCTCGTTATGTTAGAATAAAATTTATTCTCATTCATCCCAAAGAATTATATAATTTGAGATATGCATGTCGTCTTCATTTTAGATTTGGATATACTGACTTGGTTATAGCGAAACTTGAGAATGGCATGAAATTTGGTGAGAATTGAGTTAATTCATAACCCGGAGCAAATCATAATTTTTGGAAATATCTAGTTATTTGGCAAGGAAATTAGTTATGTTAGGCCAAATTTATTGGGTCCCTTAGTGTTTGGCTTGAGGTAAAATGCTAAATTTAGCAACTAATTAAATATAACAAAAGTGTGCTCCATCAATGGAGCAAAAGCCATATTTTTTGGCTGTTGAGCTACAATTCAAGCCAAAGATGGCTATGCATTGTAGCTAAGATGGTAAAAAAAGAAATTATTAAAAGATATATTATTTTATTGTATTAGTGGTAGTGGTTGTTGTTTATTGTAGTAGATATATTATTTTATTGTATTATTTATATTATTTTATTGTGTTGAATACTAAAATAAAACCACCAATGTTAAGTGTTTTGTAAAGTAAAGTGGAAAATAGATAAAATCGTTTTTTGCGGTGCCAAATTGCTAAATTTTTGGCACAACCAATGCTAATACTGTGCATTAGTATTGGTGGTACTAAAAAACTAAATTTCTATTTTTAACACCACAAACTACAAAATTGAGGTTGCATTGGTGGAGCCAAAGCAATAATTTTTTGTTACTGCGCTATAGTGCACAACTATCTTTGCTTGTGCATGGTAGCTCAAATGTTAAATATATATATATATATATATTGTTATTGTGTTGAAAACTAAAATAAAACTACTGATGTTGAGTGTTTTGTAAAGTGATGTGGTAAAATAAGTAGCTTTTTGTGGTGCCAAATTGCTAAATTTTTGGCACCATTAATGCTGATGCTTAAAATAGGTTTAAAAAGTTTAGCACAAAATTTTAAGCATTGAACCAAGTACATATCAAAAGTTAAATCCTTATCTTGTTCTTACTACCTCGTATTTGCTTAGATATAAATAGATATTGACATGTTTATTTTCCCTCAATCATCTAATCATGTATTAGGTTCTACTTGATACTGTTTAGGTGACATAGAAGTTTTATCCATTTGAAGAAAGTGGACTTTAAATAGTGATTCAACTCAAGATATTATACTATAGGGTAAAATATAGTTAACATCCTTGAGATTTAGACTAACGTCAGCAAGGTTCAAAGCTTTTCAGAACTAACTAATTTGATCTTAAAGCCCAACTTGAACCCTAAACTGTTACTTATTTTTCTCCTCTCTTGCGGTGATTAAGGATTAAGTTGGACAGTTTTGAACCTAACTAGTATTAACCCAAACCCTAGGGTGGTTAACTGTATTTTACCCTATATTTTAAGGATCTTTGCCAAATAGCTAACATTTTTATGTAAAAGTTATTTCTATACATAGCTATAATTTTTTATTTTTTTTTGATGGAACACAGCTATCTGTTTTATCATATATATATATGTGTGTGTGTGTGAATAATATTTGATGATAATGTTAAAGAAAAAGAAAATGTTTTTAAATAATCAGCTAGAGGGTTTGCATGGGTTGGGTTGAGAGATTTTTTCAACCCAACCCATCATGATGGGTTAAAAAAATCCAAATCAGCCCAACCCATCATGATGGAAGATTTTTTTTTTATGGATGTGGTTGGAAATAAATGGATGATTTGTTTATAGATGTGGTTGGAATTGAATAGGTTAATGTAATGGCAAGTAATTGTAAGGAACATTAATAAATAAAACTAAATTGGTGACAAAAATTTTCGTCACCAATATCGGACTATAAGTAGAAATTGGTGATGCAAAATTTCATCACCTAATCTATTGAAATTGGAAAAAAAAAATACATTTGGTGACGAAATATTTTGTCACTTAATCTATTGAAATTGAAACAAAATAATTAAATAAAAACAATTGGCTCGTCACCTAATATCGTCAAAAAAAAAAAATTACAAATAAAAAATCATTGGTGACAAATGTGTTTCGTCACCATATGTCTTCAATGATGAAATAAGGACATATGGTGACGAAACGTTTCGTCACCATAGCTCACTTTTGTTGTAGTACCCAATTCATGTGGATCAGGTTGGACCCATGGGTTGGACAGTTTTATTATTATTATTATTATTAAATTGTGCATTTAAATAAAACCACCACAAATAAGAGCAAATTTATAACAAAATAGTCATGAGCATATATAACATCAAACTAACACAAACTATATGAGAATAGCTTAGGGTTTGGATTTATTTTTAGAGTAGGGGCAAAAAAGTAAATAATGAAATTGTATAATATTTTTTTATTTTTAATTTATATTAAATATAGGTGGGTTGAGTTAGGTTTGGTGGATTTGTAAATCTTTTGAACCAAACCCAACCCAACCTATTGTTAAAAAATAAATAAAAATAAAAAAAAATAAAAAACTAACCCACCAACTCTTAAAAACTAACCCAACCCGACTGATTGGATTGGGTTGGGTCAGTTTTGGTAGGCTAGTGGCACACCCCTAGATTAGACTATCTCTAATCTTTGCCAACACAGGGCTAAGAGTTGGTCTTTGAATGAAATGTTGTTTATTGTGGTGTGGTGCATTGCTATTGTTTACTCTTTGAAATCATTTATACTATTTGCTTTTTGGAGCCATTGTTATATTTTACCTCTTTGGGGTTATTGTTTTCCATGGGATTCACATGCCAATTGTAAAGGTTGTTTTTAGTTTGGCTAATATTTTATATACTGAATATTGTTTATTGTTATTGAGAAATTGAATGCGAAAAACAACTTTACTATTAAACGTATTATTATATGTTATAATAAGTAGTTTACTCAATGATAAGGTGATGTTCTTGTAACTGAACTACGACTTATTGAAATTGGGCAAATCTTATAAGAGAGCATTTGTTTATTTAACAGTTATATATTTTTCATTGTATTGTTAACTGTTCACTTACAAAATAGGTTTTGCTTACTTTCATACTATTGATAAATGTTTTGTAAAATTTAATACATCGTTTATTGTAATGTGCATTTTCACTTGACACTAGCATATGATGTAGTCTCTTATTCAACTATTAGCTCACCACATTCCCCTTTTTTTTCCACCATTTTCAAATTAGTGCAGTGGACTCTATTAACGCAACTAGTTGGTGACTGTTCGAGCTATGAACTGAAGATTATATGCAGTAAAGAACTATGTAATAAAAATTTGCTCTATTGTGCTTTTTTAGGGTTGTAAATTTGGTAACCGTGAGACTATTTGAGGATGTATTTGGAGTCTTTATTTACTCATACTTTAGTTTGATGATTTGTTGAGAGATATGATATTTAAATGTTGTATTGATGGTTTGGCTTATAATATTTGGATATTACAACTTATTTACCTAAATCTCTCATTTGGGATTGGACCATGATAATGAGATTGACATATCTACTTTTAGTCCCATTATGTAGGAATTGATAAAATATTTACCTGTATTATTTAAATAAGTTGTTAGGCTCATTAAATGGGTAATGTGATTAAATATATACATCAATAGTTTTATCAATCACAACATTGTGAGTTAGAGTAATTTTAGTCTAAATTGGTTTTCTTTTTGTATAGTAGATATATATATATATATATATATATTCATGGAATGGGGGTTATTATTATTTTTTTGGATGTTGCAAAAGAATGTCTTTTTGTATGGTAGGCCCAAAAGAATATTTTGGCGGTGGAGCCGTGAAGATGTAAATAAGATTATTAAGATGGTTACTGAATTTTGTGATCTCGATAAACCAGTTTAGGCATGGACCTGGCCTAAAAGGGGAAGTAATTTAGGGCTATGTGCACTGAACTAAAGTGTTGCATTTTTTACCTTGGTTTGATTTTTCAAATGAGGTGAAACAACCTCTCTCTCTCTCTCTCTCTCTCTCTCTCTCTCTCTCTCTCTCTCTCTTGGTGAAGAGAACTTTTTGTGTTGATTTTAATCATTTTTGCAGCAAATGTGAAAGATAACAACCACAATACAAACTAGCTGCAAGTTTCATTAAAATACACACACCGTGCAAATGACTCTCTCTCTCTCTCTCTCTCTCTCTCTATAGAGTATAAGGTTGACATTGAATACTAACAAATCAAATTTGTCCAAGGATAATTGCCCTTTGGAGATATCATTCTGAATATTCCAACAGATGCATTTCTTTAACTTCCTTTTTCTAGATATTGTAATATGGTGACTCAAGAATTAGCTTGGTATGCTAAGGAGACAGAGGGTGAGCTGATGAAAAAACGGTGTTTTGAGTTTAAAATGAATATTTGTAAAAAAATTGTCATGAGGAGTGATTGTTACAAAATAGAGTTTTAGGTTTTAAAAATGTTTTTTAAAACTCTCAAAACGCTTAACTAAGCAGACCCAAAAAAAATCGTCCGTTTCGTTAAAGAGAAACCTTCTTTTCCCTTCACCATAGTAAATTCTGATTCTTTATAAATGGTTTACAATCTATCGTTTTCGGCTAAAAAAAAAAAATTTGAAACAAGGCAAAGATGCACATCCTAGGCCCAGTTGTTACAATTCCTGAATTTCCTTCCCTCGTAGGCCCAATCATAGCCCAAATCAAATTTAAGCTTCACTATAATTAAAGCCAACAATAAATCCTCAGCCGAAAATAGAACTTGCATGTGGGGGCAAGTTTTACAGTCTGCAGAATATTCTTTTCAGCCACACAAACAAAAAAACCGCCTTTTTAAAACCCAGCCCACAAAACAATAAGATTTATCAATGACACAAAATTTTTTCATGCGCTTTTAGTCAAAGTCATATCCTAGTCATAGAGCATGAAACAGAGGTAATCGATTAGCAAAATTCACATAATCTATGTTGAAAAAACAAAGGGACAAAAATGGCTTTCTCCTTTGATTGAAAAGTGTTAAATCAACACAACAAAGTTGCCTTCATCTCGACTCCCCCAAAAAGAAAAGAAAAAGAATAAAAGGTTGTTTCATCTCATTTTGTAAAATAATTGAACCAAGGTGAAAAAATGCGCCACTTAAGTCCAGTGTGCACAAGCCCTAAATTATTTGCCCATTCAGGCCCAATCCTACACCAAATTGGCTTAACAAGATCACAAAAGCCAGGTGACTTAGCAAATCAAGGTTTTCCTTGACACTCTCCGGGAAATTACTTTCTGTAGATATCATTTGATAGTCATTGTAGATAGAGTTTAAATTCAACAATGATTTGGGTAAAAAAGGTGTATAGTTTTTTATTTTTAAATAATATTAATTTGTTTCGTGGTAAGCGTGAAGGCTATTCATTGTTTTAAAGCCACTCTATGAAAGATATAGGACTGTAAATAAACGAAACTGTTTATGAAAAGTTCGAGCTCGACTAGAGAAAAAATTTGTTTATGTTTGTTTGTTTAGCAAACAAACCAAGGTCAATCCTTAAGTTTAGGCTCAATTATTAAACAAACCAAGCTTAAACAAAATAATGTGTTCATAAATTAGCTCGTGAACACGAGCACTCAATTTAACTATATATAATATCATATTTTTATATGTATAATTGTCTAAAAATATATTTATATAGACTTGAAATTAGATTGTATAAATTTGTCAATAGGTTCATATGATATTAAATTATTATTTGTAGCATATTAATGATATAAACAGTATATTCATAGTAAAAATTCATAAAATTGTGAGGAGATATATGATTTCACACTATATATGAAAAGGAAGACTGCCAGGTCGTGAAGCTTATCTATGAGATGTTTTTTATTTGCATTCACGACTTTCGGAAAGAGCCACTAAATTAAGTTCGCGTTTAGGTGAAGGAAGTATGATTTTTTTACCAATAGTTGAGACCTAATTGGGAGATGTTTCAGCTTATATTTCTACTAATGTAATCCCAATTATAGATGGCCAAATTTTCTTATCTGCCAATTTATTCAATGTTGGAATCAGACATAGAAATTTAAAAAAAAAAAATATATATATATATATATATATATATAGAAAATAAAAAACAATGATTTCATTTGGGTTAGGGTTCAGAAAGCGATATCTCAACTCCATTATTCCAATGAATATAAATTTAGATATATAACCACCTAATGCCTCAAGAATATTATATATTATATAAACTATAAATTATATAGCAATGAATTTCTTATATAAAAAATTATATAATTAATAAATAGTAAATAGAAAGTAATAATAAATATATAAATTAAAATTAAATAAATAATAAATAAAGAGTACATCTTTGCTTTCATCTGCAAGATCATTTTTTACTTTTACTTCCACAAATAAGCTAACCAAGTAATTTATGAAAAAACTCGAGCTTGCTTGATAAGAAAATAAGCCAAACTTGAACATAAAATTTTTTTTAATAATAAACTCGAGCTTGAACTGTGTTCGGAAAAAAGTTATGTTACTCTGTTTTGTATGTATGTTTCAGAACTTGATGTAAATCATTCAAGCTAATGAAATATTCAGTTTTCAATCAAAATTCTCTCTAGCTCTCTTCTGGAACTTTCTGTTTCTTGATTTCTTACGCACAGAATGCTATTGGTGGGTGTAATTCACCGACCTATGGAAATCAAAGTTAGAAAGTGTGTTGATTAGCTTAAAAAAATCAGATATGGCAGAATGCTACTGACCTTATGAAAGCTCTGTATTACTTACTACGAGAGAATTAAAGTTAGAAAATGTGTATTAATTAGATTATAAAAATAAATAAATAAAACATCTGATATAGGAGAATTGTTATTGATGTGCGTAATACACCTGACCTTATGGCTTATGGAAAATCTATATTACTTACCATTTGCAGGTATCACTTGGATCATTAGCTTCATTCCTTCTGCCTCCGTTACTCTTTTACACCTTCCTAGTTCCTATCCTTTGATAATTCTAGGCAATCATCCTTTTTTGTCTCTTCCTATGGCTGGGTAACACTGGCTAGCTAAAGTTATTTGTGTGTGTGAGTTCCTTTTCCTGTAATATTGATACAATTTCTTTTTTGCAACAGCTTGCAGTTGAGCGTTAAAGATGCTACGGACATTGTGACCCTCCTGATTCTCATTATTAAACTCATTGCTAAACTCCGCAACTGTATAAGATATTTCAGAAGTGGTGGCCAAACGTTGGTTCTTAGCAACGTCACCGGCGGTGATGGCCCTACCGACAACCAAATGGGAATCAAACTTCAGAATGTTGATGACAAATATTACTTTGAATTTCATGCTTCTTTGTGTAGCATGAGGATTTTTTTTTTTTTTTTTTTAATTTATTTTTTTTCTATATGTGAGGGCCAAGTTTTCCTGCCGTTAAGAGCATCGGGCTTAATCTTATTATTGGGGCCAGTATAGTATCCTTCCTTGTAGTACTATCGACCCAAAAATGGACTTTGCTCCTAATCTTCTCAACTGGCCCTTTCTTACGCATTGTGTTTCCTTACAGTTTTCATCTGGGACCTGGGGTGTGTATTTTATGATTTGTTTTGTGGTAGTTATGTTGAATAAATTTGAGGGTTATATCCACAATATTTTCATAACAAATCACAAGTGGTAAATTGTTATTAGTTTTAATTTGAATCTACAACTTAAATTACTTTTCACTTACCCATAACAACCAATAACAACTCATTACTTATGATTTGTTGTGTAAATGTAGGGAATATAACAATTCTCTTAAGTAAAACAAGAAAATTGAGATGTGAGATTGGTGGCTCTACTTCTTTTTTTTTTGTAAGTTTTTTATTTTTTATTTTTTATTTATTTAAAAAAAAAAACGTTTGGAGTGTCTAGCTTAAATCTTAATAAAAATATTGTTTTACTTTTTATAATATATTTGGGCGTCAACATTTATTATTGGATTATTACGCTAGTATATGCCCAATCAATTTGAATTAATCTAAATTGGCAAAGTTCTGTCAGGGAAATTTTTTTTTTAATTATTAATTATTATTTTACAAAAGATTTTTTGTTTTTCTATTTGTAAAATGGACCCTAAAAGAATATTTTTGAGGGTGGAAGATTTATGCAAGATTGTAAGGTAGCTGCTAGGTTTTGTCATCTTATTAAAAGCCTAAATTAAATTTGGGCTAAGATTGGGGCTAAAAGGGAAGGTAATTTTGGGCTTGTGCACACTGGACTAAAGCAGTGCATTTTAGTCTTGGTAGTGACTAGTGAGTACTATGGGCTCAAAACTGGGCTTTGTTCGTAATCTTCTCAATAGAGAACTTTGTTGTGCTGTGTACCTAGTGCTTTCTGATGGCTTCATCTAGTTTGTGTATTTTGTGGTTTGTATTGTGGTTGTCTTGTTATGTTAGAATAAAATTTATTCTCATTCATCCCAAAGAGTTATATAATTTGAGATATGCAGGTTCTCTTCATTTCAGATTTGGATATATTGATGTGATTTTAGCATAACTTGAGAATGGCATGAAATTTGGGCTGAATTGAATTAACATATAGAACTTATAACTTGGAGAAAAGCATCATTTTTGGAATTTTTTATTTTTTTTATTTTTTTTTTATAAGATAGAATTTTTACTCTAGCCTAATCTAAGTGTATATATGTGTGAAGCTCCCTCCTAGAAACTTGAACCCCGGCCCTTGCTCCCCACACCCTAAAAGTATTTATACTTGTGGAGTAACCACCACACCAAAAGTGCGTGGTGGTTAGTTATTTTATTTTTCAAGCCAAAGTGGTGAGGAAATTAATTATGTTAGGCCAAATTTTTTGGGTCCCTTAGTGTTTGGTTTTAGGTTTAAAAACTTTCAAGTATGGGCAACATCGTTAGAAAGATTTTGGGGTAATAAATCCAAATCTGTAAGAACTTTTTTTTTTAGACCCATGATGTGTTTCATTACGAACATTTGATGGTTTAGGCTGTAAATTGATGAAGGTCATGATGTAAATTGCTTAGGAATTATGAATATCGGTTAATTAACCTAGTTTTGGGAAAACTGGGTCATACTCCTTTTGGGACAACAAACTGATGGAGATGGTTGACTTTGATTGACATAATATGAAATTTGGTACTACCATAGAGCCATGTCACACTTTTGAGGGGAGGACTGCTTTAATGGGTTTAAAAAGTTAAGTACAAAATTTTAAGTGTTGAACCAACCATATATCGATAGCTAAACGCTTATCTTGTTCTTACTATCTCATATTTACTTATATATACATAGATATTGACTTGTTTATTTTACTGAGTCATCTAATCATGTATTAAGTTCTACTTGGTATTTTTTAGGTTACACAAAAATTGTTTGTCAAATTTTCAAGATATTATATTATATATGTATAATTGAAAAGTTCATAAATATATATATATATATATATATATAAAATTGAAAAAAAAAAATTGGCTAAATTGTGAACCTTTTATGTAAAAGTCTTTCCATACATAGTGTTTTTTTTTTTAATGGGATACATAGCTATCTATATGAAGAATATTTTATGATATTGTTAAAGAAAAAAATGTTTTCATAAAATCAGTTTCACTATTTGTAATCTTTGCCAACACAAAGTTAAGAGTTAATCTTTGGATGAAATATTGTTTATTGTGGTGTGGTACATTGTTATGTTTACTCTTTGAAACCATTGTTATTATTTGCTCTTTGGAGCCATTGTTATATTTTACTTCTTTGGGTTATTGTTTCTCATGGGATTCACCGCCGATTGTTAAGATTCTCTTAGACTCTTTGTTTGGCTAATATTTCATTTACTAATTATTGTTTATTGTTAATGAAAAATTAATTATGAAAAAAAAATGAAAAAACCTTTAATTTTGTTATGTATTATTATATGTTATTATATGTAGTTTACCCAACAATGAAGTGATGTTTTTGTAACTGAACTATGGCTTATTTAAATTGGGCAAATATTTTAAGAGAGCATTATTTGTTTATTTAAGAAGGTATATGTCTCAGCCTAGTAAGCATTTCCATACAATCATCATAAGCCGTGGCACCAAATCTGATGTGCAATGCTTGAATCAATGATTCCCAATCAACAAAAAGACCTACTTCTTCACTATCTTGAAACCAGATTAGAGCCTCACCCTCCATATGAAACGAGGCTAGCATCAATTTCTTTGCAGTTGGTGTATTGTAATACTTGAAGTATTGGTTGGCCTTGTAAACCCAACTTGCAGGGTCTTCTCTAGAGAACCTTGGAAATTCCAACCTCAAAGGCCGAGATAGAGCCATTGTTGATGAATTGACATATCTGGATTCACCATTTGTTGGAGATTGAGGCAATCCACCTTGATCAGAACCATTACGCCTCTGCACCAGAATTGCTAATTGTTGATTCATCTTGTTCAAAGTGCGTGTATGCACTTCTTGGATAGTAAGCATTTCTTGAATTTCTTTACCATGATGATCACTCGCAGACCTCAGTGAAGCAAAAGCCTCCTGAGTCGCAATAGTAGTTGAAAGTGTTTCAGCCATGGCCAAGGAAGGCCTTGCTCTGATACCAAATGTTAGGAACATGGGTGTTTAGTAGTTGAATTCAAGGACAACTAGTCCTCCAAGAGTAGAGAAAGAGGTGTGAACAAAGAGATGGAGAGGAAAGGAGAAAAGAATTAAGAGAATTGGAATTAATAAATGTTCATTTGATACATGCTCATCCCTCCCACACTACTGTAATACCTCTCAAGGCCTCACTCTCTAACTACCTAACTACCCAAGCCAGGTATCAATATTCTAACTAACCATATTAACTACTCTCATTTTATACAACACTAGTGTGAATACAAGTATATAATGCCAACTAAGCAATTACACTTATCACCTCATCAGCTACACTTGCATGCCTCATTAACAACTAACACACCCTTCATTAGCAACTCATACACGCACATCACCAGCACCCCACATGCAGCACCACATGCACAGCTAATCAGCACCACACGCACACCTCAGAAACTAAGTAACATACTCAAACACTTCTAACAATCAGTTGTCTGAATGAACTTATCAAAAGATATGTCTAACTACAAGCAGAAGGTAAACAACAAAACAAAGGAGATCATAAAAAAATGGAAAATATGCACAACAATTAGAACATTCAACAAGTCAGGCTAGACTTAACTGAGAGTTTCTATCTTGGGTTAATATTACATCTTTCCAGAGTGTCTTATATGCTTTTGAAATGACATCGCAATGTTCACTCAGGACAAAACCCTGGGCTACAACAACAGTAACAATATTCTCCCCATGCTCATCCATACTGGTAATCAAGGGTGGGCCAACATTATTTGGGGCCTAAGACGAAAAATTTATGTGAGACTTTTAATATGTAAATACTAATTAAACAAAATTATTTAATACTAATCAAATCTAGGTTAATTTGATACATTAAATACATAATTTGATGAATAACACCAACTAAACTAATGTTAATTTCATATAGAGAATTGAATATCATAGTTGAACCATAAATATTAATAAAAATATAAAAATATATTACGATTAAAATAATACTTTATTTTGGATATACAATGATACATAGTTAAGTAAAGTTAAAATCTAATTTTTAATTTTATATCTTTTTAAGAGAGTGAGATAGATATTATTTGGTTTGTGGCTTTGTAGAATATCAATTTACAAAAATTAAAGTCTTAAACTATTTAAAGGAGATTAATCTATAATCGATAATTTAACACATTTGCAACATTTTTTTTGAAACATGTTAAGAGTTTCAATTAGGTTAGAGTTCTATTGGTCTCGTACATTGAGAGTCTTAATAGAAATGAAAAGGAAAAATATGCTTAAAGCACTATAAAATGTTCACAATATATGGGGCTAACCCTGCTGCTAATAAAAACAACATTCTTCCCTAACAGTCTCTGCCACAAGATATGAACCATAAAAATTTTGCCTTGTACATCATATTGCAATGCTAAAATTTTTCAATAACAAAAAATTTGAACAATGCCAATTTTCCCTGATTTGCTAGTAGAAATATATTACCTATATGCTAATAAAAATATATTCACATATAGAGTTTTCAAATAAAACCATAAAAGAAGCTCGTCCTGCTTCCATTTTAGTGATTTTTTCTACCTCAGTCTTTATTTGATTATCGTTCTTAGTCCTTTCTTTCACACTTTTTATTTGATCGGTTTTTATATCTACAAGGGTTTTTTCTTTTTCTTTTTTCTTTTTTTTAAATGTTAGCAAGTACTAAGCCTTTACTATGATTTTGTGTTTGAAAATCATACGGGTTGTTGAAAAAATCTGTGTTGCCGTAGGTTTTTTATAGCAGAGAGGTGGAAATAAGGAGCGCCAAAGATTAGACAGAATTAGTATAACCATGGGTAAACTTTAGCATGTTAAAGTGCTGATGCAGATTTATTTAAAAAGGAGAAGCTGGAGTTGAAAATTCTTTGTTCATAGTCTGTTTGAAAAGCTTCTTCTTAAGAAACGTTTTTTATTGAATTTGACTTTTACCTCCATAAAATCGGACTCCACAAACCCTGAACGTAAGACTGTTGATATATTACATAAATAATTTATTTTTGTGATAATGTAAAAGGGATATTGAGGCTTTTCTGTTACTGTTATTGGTTAATAAGGTATAGACATAAATATCTGTGTAAAAGACCTGTGAGGGGACTTCCAGGCTCCAAGCCCAAGAAACAATTGGGCCACGGAAAATGAATTAGGCCAAGCATGTATCCTTGTAAGAAGGTCCAAGGGGCTATGGGGTATGGAAGAAAGGTAATAGGGCCATCCCGAGCACTCAAGAATAGGAGAGCAACACGGGTAAATAGTTCCTATGAAGAAGGTAAGAAGCTAAAAAGCCTAACCTTACCCAAAGCAAGGTGCACAGATGACTCATGTATAGATTCCAAAAGGTGTCTGGAACCTCAGGAAACTTCCAGAACACACAAGAAGTTTCAAGATCTTTGCCTCCACATTAACGAGGGAATTTCCACCTAACTTCTGCCTCATTGAATACATGTGAGGCAACCTAAACAATACAAACACCCTCAAAACTCAAAATTCTAGGATAAGGGAAGGGAAGAAACCGATAAAGGAGAGGAAAATATCCCTAAAAATTCGGCTGACAACAGAATAACTGTAGAGATTAGAACAAGGAATGTACCTATATAAAGGGAAAGATAGGCAAATATGAAGGGGAATCTTTTAGGTGGAAAAAATTGCGAAAAAAAGGTGAGAGAAGGAAGAAAAGTTATTTGTCTAATAGAGAGAGTATAACACAATAGGAAAAAGAAGATTTCTAGTTGTAATACATGAGTTTCATCTGAAATATATGGTGTGGTTGAAATCAATTGTTTGAGTTTTCCATTGTGGAGTGTTTATTCCCTATTGCTCATTTATAAATAGATTGTGTCGGTCATTTAAACTGTATCCCATGGATCTCACCTTGGGCTAGTTTTTGTCCCCTACAAGAACTATTGCTAAAGTTTTGACATTTCGCATTGGTTAACATTTCCCTATTTTGAATAACCTTCAATACACATTTATAAGTGGTGCAAGTGTTTGAATAATATTAGCCATTCTAAATCTTGCAATCAAATTTAGATATTTTAGGTGTAAACAGAAATTGAACCACAAATCTCTTATTCAACTATCAAAAACTTTATCAGTTGAGTTAATTGGAATCCACTTGTGTTTCTTTCTAATTCAACAAATCTAAACAAGTGCAACCAAACATCTGTGTACAAATTAATTTTCTCAAATCATGCATTTTTGTATAATGAGACGAAGTATGCCAACTCTTTCATCTGTCACGTGAATTTGAGATTAGTTATAGCGGTTGACAGCACATACGAAGGATTTACCAAGAAACATACGAAAAAGAAAATATATGGCTTCTGCATTCTTTTATATCTAGATGTTTTTAGTTGCTTTATTTTATTGCACATTTTTGCAGGCTGTGAATGGGATTAGGCTGTTGGTTTTGCCATTGGTTATCATTTGCTTTTTATGTTATTTATAAATTATAATTGAAAAAGAGATATATCTTCGTTATGTAATTTTTTTTTTCCTCCAAAAACTATTGCATTAGTCGTTGCAAGTGTCTTTTTTGAGTCATTGCGAAAGTAGTTTGACATATGATCGTGGTAGGAATTTTTTTTTTTTTTTTAAATTTACTTTTCCATGTAGTAATGACTTATTTCATTAGGATTTTTTCTTTCTTTCTTTTTGGGTGTTGTAATTGACTATTTTAAAAAGTGTTAGTGTGCTTAGTTATTCAAATTGAAAAAGTGAATTTTGTATTTCTCATTGATAATAGGTTTGTTTTTAATGTTTTTGGTCTATTTGTTTGTTAGAAAAACTCCTTTCTTAGGGGAGTTAGAAAAACTTCTTGAATATGCTTTTAAACAAATTTCAATGGTAAGAATTGAAATTACTTGTAGGTTTTACTAGTCAAATGCGAGTCCAAAAAGCTCTTTTTTAAAAAAATTCACTCCACTAAAAAAAATTAAGATTTTTTTTGGTAATGCACAAAACCAACACACACACATATAATTGATGAGTGATTGAACATAATTGGAAATTTGGAACATGAATCCACACAAAAGTACAAATTTTCAGCAACTATGCATTAGATAGGAAAATAAATAATTTGTGATTGATGGCAATTATATTCAAGCTGTAGTTGTAATATCATGTCCCATTCCTCATTTTTGCCTTCTCAATCGTTATTCTCCATTTTTTTTTTTCTATACAAGATAAAAATTTTACTCTAACCTAATCTAAGTGTATATGTATATGAAGCTCCCTCCTGGAAACCTGAACACTAGCCCTTACCTCTCACACCCCACAAGCACTTATACTTGTAGAGTGATCACGGCACAAAGAGTAAGTGGTGGTTTTACCCTCCATTTTTTAATGGTCATCTCTTCTTCAAATGCAATCAATGAGCCATTATAGCTAAGCAAAAATAAAATAAATTTTCCTAATATTACTATTATTATTATTATTATTTTAGGTCTTGCTAGAAGTTTCTCAATCTTAAAAAGTGTGAGTAATACCCCAAACATAAGTTCGGTAATTGGGGACAGTTAACTTTAATAATATATATATATATATATATATATATATATATATATATAAGGTATTGTCTTTATCTCAACAGGTCACAGGTAGAACTTGTTAAAAAAAATAAAAAAATAAAAAAAAATTAATCTCAAGAGACAGACCAACCTTTGGTGAGATAGTTTTTCTTAATTAAATTCATGAAAACCGTTGTTTGTTTTTGTTTTTATACGTGTAAGATATTCTTCATCGACTTTTTGTTTATAAAGTACAACTACTACAGAACTTTCTAAAAGTGAATTAATAGAGAGATTGGAGAATAAATTAAAGTTCAAGCAAACATATGACCTAAAAGTTAATTTTCGTTAAATTTACTATATTTAATAAAAGAGAGGAATATGAGCCTCATTAGAAGATTATCAAATAAACCCCCAAGGGATTGGCTAAATGATTTCCAAGGTCTTATTATATCCATGAAATTTTAGGTTTGAAATCTTTTGCTAGCATTTTGAGGCCACTCTCAAGAGATTCTTTCCAGTAATAATCCGATGTGTGTGGGATGGGAGCCTACACATGCTGAAGAAAATAGTCAGATACTCGAAGAGATTTGAATACTATTGTTTATCAAACTAACTTTTGTTGATTTCAAAATAAACACTTTCATAACAAATCTTAAGTGACAGTATTAGGGTTATTATTGGTGAACAAAAAAGTAATTTTAGTGGTAGGTTCAAATTAGAACTAATAACAACGTACTACTTATAATTTGTTGTAAAAGTTTTTTGAAAATATTGTGTACGTAACACTTCTCTATGTAAAATATGTATTCTCTTGTCTGATCAATTTCCTTTGCACTTATTGATATGGGTATATATTGCATTTTTTTATTTGAAATTTTTATTATTTTTTAGGCAAAGATCTTTTTATATAGTTCAATTTCAAGAATTGTGTGTCATTTCTTATTTTGGTGATCCTCTATTAAGAAAATTTTGCATATGAGAATTTTACATTGCGAGCATTTCCAAGCTTGTAGATATTTATAAAAATGTTATATATTTAATGTAATCAATAATTTGTTTTAACTCCATTGCTTTTAGATGAATTACATGAGGCTAATTAATAAATTTTTTCTAATTGTATTTCTTACATAATTATATATGATGATAAAATGTATTTTTAAGAGGCCATTTGGTAAGAGATTTCTAGTATAGTTGTTTAAGTGTTGTGGAAATAAGTGTGGCATAAAAAATATTGTAGAAATAAGTGTTTCAATGTTTAAACACTTAAAATTGTTGTTTAAATAACAGTACCAAACACCCGCTAAATAGCACTATAAGATGAATTTTGTACTTTTGACCAAACTTATTATTATTATTATTATTATGTTGAACTAGATTACTTATTTTCATTCATTTTAAACTACCGTCTCTTCATGCAAAGTAAATATGTAATTTTTATTAAATTATTTCATACATCGTAAGGGTTAGTGCTTGGTTATACATAATAACTCTTGCTTTGTATGGTTGTATGATCGGAGTTGGGAGAAAATTTGGAAAGCTTCTCTGACCTCCCACACAGGCACTTTCAAATAATTAGAGAATAATAATAATATACCACCACTCCAACCCCAATGGGCCAAACTAGTAATTGTGTTTTTTTTTTTTTTCCCCCTTCTTTTTCGAGAAGGCTATTATTTTGGATTTTAAGGTTTCATTTCTTTGCGAAATCTATTGGCAATATTCACATAATGCCATGGCCCATGATGGAGGAACGTCTTGAATTGTTAAAACTATCGAATCTATCTTCTTCACCCAATTTGTAAATTAAGCCAAGGCCGTAATGCAGCTACTTAGCCCAGTTCACACTGTCCCTCGATGATCTCTCCATTTAAGCCCAAACCTAATCATGGTCTAATTTCTCATTTATATTTATATATATATATATATATATAGTAAAACTTGTATTACTTTTATTATTCGATAGGCCAAAAATTGTATTGACCCCTTTGATAATATTAATCAATTAATTAACCAAGTGAATTAATTAGATTCAATTACATGTATGGTGGGCCTTTTTTGTGATTTTGGGCTAGACTGTCTCCTGCTGTACTGAGGCCCAAGTATTCTGGATAAGAGAGTTGGAACCGGTCTAATTGCAATTCACATTGGTCTAGCCTGTGCACAAGCTATGTCCCGTTTGTAGAAACTTCGGTCACATATCCATGGCAAGCGAAGCTGTTACAAGAGGGCTACGGCAGACACATACAATATGATAATAAAGGCAATATGCATCCCGTTAAACAAAATAAATGAGGGATCCTTAAACAAAGTAGGAAAAAGAACTGTATAAGAGACACGTTATTAGTGAGATTACAAAGGCGAAAAAGGAAATAATCATGATAAACAGTAAACTCAAAAAATGAAAAGATTAGTCAGCCGTGTTCAATTGTGTTACAGGACTAAGGCCAAGGAGGGAACCACTCCCTCAACGCGGATAACCTCGTCTGTTGTAGAAATTATCTGATCGGCCACAAACTGAATTGACCCTTTTTGATAGAAATTAATTAATTAATTAGCCAAGTTATTAATCAATCAATTTATCATGCAAACACATGGTAGCACAAACAAATCACCAAATAACTAAATATGTAGCGGAAATTAAATGACACGGTAATTTGTTTATGAATGGGGAAAAACCTCGCGACAAAAACCCCACCGGGTGATTTTTAGGTCACCACTCCCGAAACTCTACTATTATCAAATCAAGTGGTTAAAAGTAAAGGAATCCTAAGTACCTTACCAACCTACAATTGAACATTTACCCCAATACCCAATTGGACTTGATTTGTAGTGACAGTTCTCACCTTTGATGCACAGCTCCCAAGTACGTGACTAACCAATGCGCGAATCCCAGTACGTGACTTCAACACCAACTTGAAGGAGAGGTTGGCTACAAAGTTATTCAATTCATCCTACACGATGAAGATCAGGAAGATGCTTGGTCACAAAGCCCTTTGGTGTAAATACACAGCAACTTCTTCAGAGAAGATGAACTAGGTCAAGAACTTCGTCTTTGATCACAAATTGCTTAAACAGAGTTTGCTCAATACTTGTGCAACTTGTGTATAATTTGATGGCTCTTAAAATAATCCTTTTATATGTCTAGGGTTAGGAGAAAAGAAAGCCTAAAGACACATTCACGGATCCCAAGAAATCAGATCAGAAAATCTGATTTTATAAATCTCGACAGATAGCAAGTGTCGAGGAGCTATCGAGCAGGTGTCGAGCTTTAATAAAATTACACTTCAGCTTGTTTTTCTTGGATAGATTTGATGACTTCAATACTTGATCTTGAAACCTTGTTTCTTGAAGTATTAAAAACACCTAGAACTACCCAATTACAAGTAGAGTGCATTTTGTCAAAGGATTAGCCAATTTACATAAACAAATGACATATGTTCTTAACAAGTGAAAACACATATGTCCTAACAATCTCCCCTTTGTCAATCTGTGACAAAACCACAACAAACAAATGAACATATGAGAGAAGTCATAAATCATTCAACTCATACTCACTTGTTGAATACAATAAAATCTATCCTATCACAAACCCTTGAAAAACTTTGCAAGAAAAGAGTTTATGACAAATAGACTTTGACAACCTATATTTCTGAAACACTTTAAATAAAACTCATCAAGGCATCTTTAGGTAAAACAAAAATAATAGATTGCATACAGGTATAAGAAACATGTGTATAAAGATAGAAAAGAAACAACACATGTAAAGACAGGTGAAAGAAACATACATCCACATACATCCACATATAGAGAAAATAAGTACAATGTATGTAAAAATTGGTCACAAAACCTCATATACAAGAACAATGTATCTAAAAAGAAAGAAAAGACAAGATACATCAAAACCTCACTACATCCCTCAAGAATCAACACTCCCCCTAACAAAAATTTCCTATACTAACTCTCCCCCTAAGATGACTACTCTCATATCCAAAATTACTCTCCATTTTTGTCACGAGTGACAAAGGGTAAGAGTGTCAAGTAGACATCTCATCAGTAGAGCTAGCATTTCCATCATCATCCAAAGTGTCATCGTCATCACCATCATCATTATCAGCCTCAGAATCAAAAGCCGCTAGAGGAGGTGGTGAAGGAGTAGCCTCAGGAGCAAAACCACCCATGGTCGCCTGCCGTCGTGCAATACGACCAACACGAACATTCACCTGATACAACTCGGTAGAGAGAGTATCAAGGTGAGCATCCATGCGCTGCAGCTGCGCCACGATATCTCCGAAAGATACATCGCCCATAGAGGAAGAATGAGCAGATGTAGATGGAGCAGATCTGGATGGAGCGGAATGGGAGGAAGGAGTGGAATCCGGCTATCTCGACCTAAACAACGCTGCACTACGTTTTATGGTAACGGCGTCTATGGCATAAATGTGTGTGAAATGGTCGGACACAAGAAAAGGGATAGAAAAATGGCGTAAGATCCTCATGATAGCGGAAGGAAAGATAAGCTTATCACGGGATGCCAAATCCAAACGAACATCTATGATAGAAAGAATGAAATGTGAAGAAAAATCTATAGTAAGATACTCAAGCAGAGATAACAAAAATCAAGCACGAGGCTCTATGATAGAGTTATAGTGAGAGAGATGATGGAGTACAAAAGTCATCACCATGTTTAAGAATCTAGGACCTTTAGCAAAAGGTCGACATGATGTATACTGATGCTCACCCCAATCAACGGGGCGCTCACAAAAAGCAAAAATAAGCTCATCTTTGGACACAGTCCTTAGACGCTCACAAGAAGGATAGTCAGTAAACTCTATCCTAGGAACCCGAAACACATCTGCAACTAGCTCGATGTGATAGGGATGCGTGTACCTCGAACGCGAATGAAAAAGAGAGGTACTGAATGATCGATCTTGTGCATGTTGGAGTAAAACTCCTGAATAAGCACGAGAGGACATGTGACCAGGACGTCACACAGTGACTCCCATCCCCTACTGTGAATGACAAAGGGAAGGTCAGTGTTGGCGAATTCCACCAAAATGACTTGGCGTTCCGAATGAACACCTCGTTTAAAGAAGTTCTTCGAGAATGCCTTGTGGGCATTATCATCACGAAACTGAAGATTAAGAGGAATAGAATCAGAAGAGAAGGAAGCTCCAGAAAGAAAAGGGTTCCGAGCAGGAGTGGATTTACGCTTAGGTGTCATAGACACTACTAACGTAAACAGAAAGAGAAAGAGAAAGAAGGAGACATTCAAAAAAGTCCCAACACAGTTCAAATATATCAAATATATTGAATTGAGAGTATGATGCATGGGGAATGCATGAACATGTGACATGCAAAGTAAAAAGTATCATGGGCTCAGCCCAATCCAAACCTACTAGCACACAAGCATAGTTCACACATCTAAATGCATGGAAATACCATTCTAATGCAAATGTGATGCAATGCATGAAATTTTGAATACATTAAATTAAAAACCCATCCCAAAATTTCAAGAAAAACTCATCAATTTTGAAAAACCCCAAAAATTTTCAAAAACCCCAAACCCTAAGATTCCAAACATGAAATGCATGAATGATGAAGGAAAAAGAGATCTTACTAAGTGATTTGAAGTAAGGAAGGGCCGAAAATCACATGGCTTAAGGATTTTGAGTGAGAAAAAGGGTTTAAGGAGATGAACAGCCCCGGATAGATCAAGAGAGATTGAGGAAATGAGAACTGGATCACGACAGGAGCTTATATAGAACCTTCAGTAATTCTCGACAGATGAGGTATCGAGAGGTGTCGAGAGAGCTGTCGAGGTAGGTGTCGAGAAAATGAACATCGACAGATGAAGGTGTCGAGAGGTGTCGAGATTCAAGAGTCACTTTCAAGAACATAAGCTCAATCGATCGACAAAGTATCAAGAAGACAGAAACTTTCTCGATCGATCTACAAGGTGTCGAGGATGTGTCGAGATTGCGATAAGAAAAAGGCTTAAAAAGCTCGATAGATGACAAGGTATTGAGGAGGTGTCGAGGAGATGTCGAGCCAGCTTTTAAAACTAGTTTTTCGAAAAGAGAAAAACACAGACATGAATGCAATCCATCAAGCATCTCAACCAAAGATCCAAACAACATAGTAAGCTCTCAAAATCATCTCTTAACAAAAATTTTAAGCACATGGATCCTCAAAAACACACACACACACACACTTAACAAGTCTAACCAATTTTATATTTTAAAAAACGAGTCAAAACAGTTTAGTGAGTATACATTAGCACATGTAAACACTTGTGATGGCCAAATCACATTGTACCTGCACATGTATCAAAAGTAGTAAAGAATATTGCGTGTTGTGTGTGAAAAACATTGCAAGATTGCATATGTGTATACATGTTATGACGATCTGAGATATGAGAAAATAACTTTAACTCATACACAATCATAACTATTTGATGGGGACTATCACCTTCGAGGTACATCCTATAACTCCCACATCTCCTAAAAAACACGCTTGCAATTATATTTAAAGCATTTTTGATCTTTTTGCTTTTTATTTTCCTTTGCATATTTTCTTTTATTTTTAGCATATCATGCATGGGATAAAAAGAGAGAAAAGAAATACCCAAGATGTTAAGCATTTGACATCGCACTTTTGCTATGCCGAAGCATACAAATGTCTTTGACACTACACTTTTGTTATGCCAAAGCATACAAGTGTCATATTATGATTGGCGGGCAACAGTGGTGAGATGGTTATTTATGCCCTTCTTTTAGGATTTTCTAGTCCTACCCGTTAAAAGAGTAATACAAGTGTTAAGTTTAAGAAATAACTTAATCTTACTCATCACAAACAAGAGCCACAAAGCTCACTTGTTTAGTTGTGCATAGAGATGCTCATCTAAACTACACAAGATACAAAGTTTAGAAAATTTCTTTCAATGGCCATCCAAGGTACACAAGTACCAAAGTACACAAAACACACATTGTTTTTGTATTTTTCTGATTTTTCAATTTTTTTTTTATTTTTATATCAAAAACTAAATAAACAAAACTGAAAATAAACACACAAAAACATGCTGAACAAAGCAAAACATAAAACTAGACTAACTCAAAATAAATGCAAAACACACAAGCAATGCAACAAACAAAAACAAGAAGAGAGAAGAAAGTGATGAAATCACTTAGAGTCCTTTTTCTTCCACACCTTGGAAGAACCTTTCCTTTGATTAAACCCTTGAATCGGCGGTGAAGGGGAAGAATTGAAACCGTTCAAGTTTGAAAGGAACATGAGGACTTTAAGAAGATCACCAAAAGGAGTAAGAGAGGATTGAAGCTGATTCTGGTTTCCAGACGTGATCATGCCATTGCTCTGTTGAGTGGCTAGCCATTTATAGCAATTTGGTCGGGTATGACCGGTAGCTCCACAATGATGACAGAGATGCTGCTTCTTTTGTTTAGGCTTTTGAGAGTTAGCCTTCTTTGCCCTAGGGTTTTTAACATCTTTCTTATCCTGCTTATGGGGTGCTCCTAAAATAGATTTACCCTTGTATAAGTTCTCACTAGCTAGAAGCAATGTTAGAGGAAGAAAGACTATACCCTAAACCTGTTCGATCTGAGGCAGATTTCTGAATGCTGAGCATCTCATTAAGCTTTGCACTTAAAAGTCCTCTCCAGTTGAGCTCTGACTTGAAACAGATCCGCTTCAAGCTTCTTGGTCTTCTCAGCCAAGAAATTGTTCTCAAACCTCAGTGCTCCAATAGTTTGATTCGCTTCATCAAACTTTATGGACAACTCTTCACGATCATGTTCCACATCACGGAGCTTCTTGGTGGCCAGCCTATACAGTTTCTCATGCTTCTCAGAGAGCTTGTATAGATTTTCATAGGCTGAATGGATATCATCTTGATCATCCATCTTTTTGAATTTAGACTCCACCAGTTCTTCTTCTTCATCCACTTCTTCAACAATCCCTTCAATAGGATTGACTGTGGCAGTGAAGGCATTTAAGATTCTGTCATCCTCATTGTCGAAATCATCTTCAGGCTCAGTGTGACTCAGGGTTGCAGCAAGTGCCTTACTCTTCCCAATGCTCTTGAGATATGTAGGGCATTCATGCTTCATGTGACCAAATCCATGACATCCAAAACATTTTGGTCCTGCAGGAACAGTGTACTAACCGCCATTTTTAGCATCCTTCTTCCCTTTGTCTTGGCTCTTAAACTGAGAAGAATTGGATTGTCTGCGGTCCTTGTCGAAGCTCCTTCCATTAGCATTCTTCATAAACTTCTTAAACTGTCTTGTAATGTAGGACTTCATCTTGGAATCTTCATCATCTGAAGACTCATCTGTGTCACTTCTCTTTGCCTTCAAGGCTATGCTCTTGCCTTTACTCGACTTGCCAATCCTAGATAATCCTATCTCGTAGGTCTGCAAGTTTCCAACCAACTTAGTTAAAGGAATCTTGTCAATGTCCTTTGATTCCTCTATAGTAGTAATCTTCGCATGGAATCTCTCGGGTAGAGATCTAAGCACCTTTTTTACAATCTTGGGTTCAGGGACGGTTTCCCCCAGATTGAAGGCTAAGTTCACTATGTCCTTGACCTTGGCATAGAACTCATCGAACGACTCATCATTCTCCATTTTTATTTCTTCAAAGCTTGTTGTGAGCCTCTGAATCTTTGAATCCTTGACAGCCTTTGTGCCCTCATAGGTTGTTTGGAGGATGGTCCATGCTTCCTTAGCAATTTCAGTTGAGGATATCTTCTTAAACTCCTCATTGGTGACTGCACTGAACAACGCATTCAATGCCCTGCTGTTGAAGTTTGCCACCTTGATCTTGGCTTCATCCCAATTGGTCGGCGCTTCCTTTAGCTTAGTCCAGCCAATCTCTATAGCTTGCCACACCTTTTCATCTAAGGACTGCAAAAAAACTCTCATGTGTACTTTCCAGTATGCATAGTTAATCCCATCAATAATTAATGACTGTCCTCTATCCATGACAAACAGGGGTCAATGGATCAAACACAGCAAAAATTAAAATCTAATCAAAATGTGCCTACTCTGATACCACTTGATCAGCCATAAACTAAATTGACCCATTGTGATAATAATTAATTAATTAATTAATTAGCTAAGTTATTAATTAATCAATTTATCATGCAAACACGTAGTAGCACAAACAAATCACCAAATAACTAAATATACAGCGAAAATTAAATGACACAGTGATTTGTTTACGAATGGGGAAAAACCTCGCGGCAAAAACCCTACCGGGTGATTTTCAAGTCACCACTCCCGAAACTCCACTATTATCAAATCAAGCGGTTACAAGTAAAGGAATCCTAAATACCTTACCAACTTACAGTTGAACCCTTACCCCAATACCCAATTGGACTTGATCTATAGTGACAATTCCCACCTTTGATGCACTGCTCCCAAGTACGTGACTAACCAACGCACGGATCCCAATACGTGACTTCAACACCAACTTGAAGGAAAGGTTGGCTGCAAAGTTCTTTAGTTCATCCTACACGATGAAGATCAGGAAGATGCTTGGTCACAAAACCCTTTGGTGCAAATACACAGCAACTTCTTTAGAGAATATGAACTAGGTCAAGAACTTCGTCTTTGATCACAAATTGCTTAAACAGAGTTTGCTCAATACTTGTGCAACTTGTGTACAATTTGACGGCTCTTAAAATAATTCTTTATATGTCTAGGGTTAGAAGAAAAAAAAGCCTAAAGACACATTCACGAATCCCAAGAAATCAGATCAGAAAATATGATTTTATAAATCTCGACAGATAGCAGGTGTCAAGGAGCTATCGAGCAGGTGTCGAGTTTTAATGAAATTGCACTTCAGCTTGTTTTTCTTGGACAAACTTGATGACTTCAACACTTGATCTTAAAATCTTGTTTCTTGAAGTATTAAAAACACCTAGAACTATCCAATTACAAGTAGAATGCGTTTTGTCAAAGGATTAGCCAATTTACATAAACAAATGACATATGTTCTTAATAAGTAAAAATACATATATCCTAACATTATCCACTTTGAGGGAACAGGTCTGAATGGCTTGTGCCCAAACAAATCCTTTACCCTTGACAGAGGATAGGCTTTTAGTGGGAGAGAAGGGATTAGCCTATTGGTGCATGCCTGTCATTTTACATTCTCTGTTTTTTCTTCTTGATTCTCTCTTTCTTCTCTGTTTTTGTTATTTTTTATTCTTTTTCTCTCTTCTTTTCTTTTCTCAGTGCTTACCCATGTAGTAATGTTGTGATTCTCTCCTAGTGGTTACTATTGCCGTGATGATGATGGTATTGTGCACGTCAAGGGTCCTTTATATACTACCTGCAGTGACTAGCTTTTACCATTTTAGCCTTTAACTACTTTTGTTTGGTCTGGGTGTCCTTGTCGACCACCACTAGTTTGTCAGCTGTCCAACCACCACCACTTACTTGTTCTCTCTCTATCCCTCATGGCACGCACTTAGTGGTTCCAACTCATCTTTACTTCTTTTGGGTGGCAAATCATTCCAGCAAGACATTACCCCCAAAAGAATTTGAGTAGGAACCCCAGAATAGGCTTTCTCTTCTCCCTACCGCTAGACCATACCCTCTCTTACCTCTAACCTATAACCCACCACTCCGTATTGGCTGGGTACAAGTTGGTGGTGTCTAGGTTTTATGTGTGCTTCACTTCTGTGTATATCCAAAACTTGTCTGCTACTCATGTGTTTACCATGGTTTGCAGACTCGTCTGTGCATTCTGCCGCTCATCCTTGACCTATTATGGCGTGAACTATTTTCTAATTTCCCATTCTTTATGGCCGCCCCTTTTAGGGGCTAGGCCTTGCTTAATTGTGAGATTTTCTTCCTTCAGCCTACTCTTTTGCTCTTTCCGTAGTCTTGCCACCATTCCTGCCCTGCTACTCTACTACTCCTGCTGTGGTGTCACTTGATCCAAGCTTCCTGGGCCTCTTTTAGGCCTACTGCGTGTGCCTCTCTTAATTGGCTACAATGACCCGGTATGGTCGTTGGATTTACACTCATGCTACTTTGGTCTTTCTTGGCCCATTACATTGCTTGTGGGCTCCTTTGTCCCATTTATTTCTTCTTAGGCATCCTTGGCCCATTTGCTTTTCCTTGGGCATCCTCGGCAATTTTTCTGTCTCATTGGCTTTTACTAACTCTTTTGGGCTTTACTAGCCTAATTACCTTATCCTTCATCCTTGGGGCTCACAGGCTTTCTATCAACCCCTTACTTTCTTACTTTATTACTTCGGGCTTACTGTGGCCCATTCTCACTTTTCTACATCACATAATACCCATGTGTTTACTACTTCTCTCTCCGAGCTCCTTTAGGCCCATTCGCTTTCCTCAAGGCCCATTTATTCACTTTATGGGCCTATAATCCATTATTCCTGTCATTCAGGCTTAATAGTTTTTCTATCAATCCACTAACTCTTCTCTGCCCATATTGTTGGGCTTCTTCCTGCTACTAGGCTTCCAAAATGAGTATCAACAACATGCAATAAGCGTGGTAACACAAACAAATCACCAAGTAAGTTAAATGCAGCAGAAAATAAATTTGATACAGGTGATTTGTTTACGAATGAGGAAAACCACCGAGGCCAAACTCTACTGGGTGAATTTAAGGTCACCACTCCCGAAAATCCACTATCATCAAAACAAGAAGTTACAAGTAAAAGGAATCCAAGTACCTAATACCAACCTACAGTTGAACCCTTATCCCAATACCCGATTGGACTTGTGATGTAGTAACAATCTCTCCTTTCAATGCACGAATCCCACTACGTGACTAACCAATGATGCATAGATCCTAGTACGTGACTAACACACCAACTTGAGAAAGATGTTGGCTGCAAAACTCTTCAGTTTATCTAACAATGAAGATCAGGAAGCACCTTGGTCACAAAACCCTTGGTGCAAAGATGTAGTAGCTTCTACAGAGAATATGATGAACTATGGAAAATTGTCTCCGGTCGCAATATGCATGTAACAATAAGTGCAACCACCTCGTGACAGCCCTTAAAATAATCCTGATATATGTCTAGGGTTATGAGAAAAAAAACCCTACACAAATACACATAGATATGTGTGAAATCAGATCTAGAAATCTGAATTTCGTAATTCTCAATAGATACAACTTCTGTCAAGCTGCTGTTGAGATCCATCATTAAACCTCGATAGATATGTAAGCTATTTGTCGAGATTTAATGAACAACACTTCTTCACTTGTTTCTTGGACAGATTTGCACAACTTCAATACTAAACTTGAACTCTTGTTCCTTGAAGTACTAAACCAATCCTGGATCTACTTAATTACAAGTAAAGTGTGTTTTGTCAAAAGATTAGCCAATTTACATAACATATGTCTCTAAAAAGTCTCACATATGTCCTAACATTATTTTCTTTTTCACACCTTGCATAATAAAGGGCCGATTGAGAAGATCAGGAACAAAGCCTATTTATGGGCCCATAATACTACCTGTATAGTATAATAGGCCCCAAGAATGGGATGAAGCCCATTTTTGGGCCCATTCCATCTTCTTGAACTTAAAAAAGGAGTACACTTCTTGAACTTAAAAGTAGATAGGCCAATCTCAATATGACAACCCAATCCCAAATGAGAAATTTAGATAAATGACTCATCATAAGGAATTAAACTTAGCTTAAAAGTTAAAACCAATATGACAACAAATTTTTAAACTCGTAAATTTTGAGGCACTGACCTCTAAAAATGGAACAAACCAAACCATCAAAGCAACATTTAAATATCAAGTCTTAGCAATACACCAAACTAAAATATGTGAAAATAAAGTCTCCAAATATATGTTCAAATAGTCTCATGATTACCAAGTTTACAACCCAAAAAAAGCACAACATAGCAAATTTTTTATAACATAGTTCTCTATTACAAAGTCTTCGGTTTATAGGTCCAACGGTTACCAACTAGTTGCATTAAGAGCATGCACTACACCAATCTGAAAAGAGTAGAGAAATGTGGGTTGAGCAAATAGCTGAAAAAGAAACTACATTACATGATATTGTCAAATGAAAATGCGCATTATAGTAGACAACATACTATTTTGGAAGTAATTTGGTAGAAACAATAAAACCTATTTTGGAAGTTAAAATTGAAGTGTACAATGAAAACATATAAATTGTTATATAAACAAATGCTCTCCTAAAAGATTTGTTAGGATTCAATAAGCCATAGTTCAGTTATAAGAATGTCACTTTATAATTGGGTAAACTACTTATAAGTTATAAAAGTAGTAATAATAATACACTTATGTGCGAGCCTGATTCCCTAAGTTGACTCGTAAGCCCTAAGAACAGGCCCTCAATTTATTTATATAATGTGGGTAATGGAATTCCTATAATGGGAAGACCCCTTGTTGCCAATCTAGTAGCCCAAATGACGGAGTTTTTGGTCTAGCTCGTATCCTCTTACCCCCTTTTGTGTATCCCCTGAGGAGTCCCCTAGTTATTGATGAGCTTCTCCTCTTTTGTTATTCCTCCAAATTCTCTCTCATGTATTTCTCTCACCCTCTATTTTTCCAACCTCCTTTCTCACTCCTTCGGTCCCTATTTAAAGACTTCCCTTAATGGGACAGTCATGGTGGTGGGGAGGCTTTTCAAGTGGGTGGCACCCCTCTAGAATAAATTCCTGACCAAATGAGACCCATTTTTCAAGACAGATGTGACTGTCTTGAAACTTGCACTCGCTGTTGATTGGTTCTCGGTAGGCGATTTCCCCCAAGACACTACCGTGCCGAGCAATTTCCATCCTCGATATATAGCTAGCTTATGGACTGGCGTGGTGTACAACCCATTATTGGGCTTGGGGTTCTCGGTTTATTAAAATTGATGGGCTAGGTCTCTATGTCACTCTCGCACAATGAGCTGGGCCTAAATACCATGCCCATACAACTTAGCATTAAAGTTGTCTTTCACATTCAATTTGTCGAAAATAATAAACAATAAATTAGTATATAAAATATTCGCCAAACTAAGACATGTGCCGCTTTATATTCAGCAAGTAAATCCCATTAGGGAACAATAACCCCAAAGAGGTAAATGATAACAATAGGTCCAAAGAGCAAATAATAAAAATGCACCACACCATAATAAATAATATTTCGGCCGAAAACCAACTCTTAGCCTGTGTTGGCAAAGATTATAGATAGTCTAGCTGACTATTTAAAAAAAAAAAAAATTCTTTAACAATATCATAAAATATTCTTATAGAACATATGTTCTTAGAGATATATATTATAAAATATATATCTATTTTTAGAAAGAATTTTTACATAAAAATGTTCATTATTTCGAAAAGCTTCTTTCACTACTGTGCATTCTAAGCGTAATGGTCATTTCACAAGTATAAAATTTTTGTGGGTTGGGGGGTAAAGACCGAGGTTCAAGTCTCCAAGAGAGAGCTTTACACACATATACACTTAGATTAGCTAGAGTAGTATATTAAAAAAAAAAAAAAAAATTTCTTTGCAATTATACATGTATAATATAATATCTAGAGAAAAATCATTTTCTGAAGTCCACTTACTTGAAATCAACATATAAGTTCTGTCTTGAAAGCTCCAAGTAGTATCAACTAGAACCTAATGCAAGATTAGATGCATGGCTCAGTGAAAATAAACACATCAATATCTATATATATCTAAGTGAATATGAGACAGTAAGAACAAAATAAGGACATAAATGTTGATATGTACTTGGCTCAACACTTAAAATTTTGTGCTTTAACTTTTTGAACCTATTAAGGCAATCCTCAAAAGTATAACATGACAACACCTAAATTTCATATTATGTCTATCAAAACTCAACCATCTCAATCACCTCGTTGTCCATAATGAAGTATGACCCAAAACTAGGTTAATCGATACTCTACTCAATATTATATATATATATATATATATTTTTTTTTTTTTAAAAATGGTCTGAATGAGAATAAATTACCTTCCCTTTTGCCCCAATCCTAGCCCAAATTTAACTCAGGCTTAATAAGATGACTGTCTTACAATATTACATAAATTTTCACCCTCCAAATATTATTTTGGGCCCTACCTTGTAAACAAAAAACATAAAATATTTTGCAAAATTAAAAAAATAAAATAAAGACCCGCAATTCGTGATAAAACCATGCCAATATAGATCAACCCAAACGGATCGAGCATACACTAGCTAGCATAATCAAATAATTCATGTTGACTCGCACATACACGATAAAAGCAAAGCTTTTATTAAGAAGCGTACACACACTCCAGAAGATCACAAGAAGTAAACACATTACAAAACAAGAAGCAAGCTTAACAATCTCACATCTCAAACAATTTTCTTTGGGGTGGGGGATGAATGAGATTAAATTTTATTTAACTTAACGACCACAATACAAACCATACAATGCACACCCCAAATGAAGACTAAGGAAACACACTGCTTAATAAAGGACCAGCTGAGAAGATCAGGAGCAAAGCCCATTTTTGGGCCCATGACATCTTCTTGAAAAAATAAATATATAAAATCCCACCTTGATCTTTAAATTTTATTAATTTTTTTTTTTTTTTTTTTTACCTTTAAACTTTAACAGTTCACTTTTAATTCCTAAACAGTAGAAGTGTTCATTTTTCATTCCTAAATTATATATTGAAAATGTTTCACTTTCATTCTTAAACTTTAAAAAAACATATATTTTTATCTTTAAAGTATTGAAAAGTTATTTATTCATCCATATTTTTTATTATACACTATTAAAAAAATTTCTTACAAAATTTAAGAATGAAAATAGAATTTTTTAAAATTTAGAGATAAAAAATAAATTTTTTTTGTAAAATTTAAAGACCTAAATATTATTTTACTTTTAAAAATTACAACACTATAGTATACGAAGAAAAAAAAAGAGAACAATAGTATTAAGAAATATCACTCTCTTTATTCAAAAAAAAATAAAAAATAAAAAATAAATATTACTCTCTTTATGCAAGAACACCATTTCCTGCAGACATAGAAGCTCCAACAGAGGTTGAGATAGAGTTGTCAACAGGTATCTGAAGTTCGAGATCCATTCTATTGCCGCCAGGATCTCCATCACCACCAGTGCTGATGCTGATGCTGGTGCCAGTACCGGCTCCGTTAGTCACCATTTGCCAGCCTCTGAGAGTCATTATACACTCGTGGAGTTTAGTACTGAGTGTAAGAATGAGGATTAGAAGCCTAACTATTTCCGCAACTTCTTTAACACCAAAACTGTTAAAAAAAAGAGGAAGAAGAAATGTTATCAATACAGGAAAATTAAAGCCGATCCGACAAGGCTTCTACTCATGGGAAAGGGCCTCTTCCCATGTTGCCGATCCAGCACTTTCAGCTTGATGATGCCTAGCTTGTTGTTTTTGTTGTGCTAAATCATGCAGATAATATAAATTTTGGCAAAATTTGCCAAACAGAAAAAATTAGGCGCGTGGCATGCGTCAAAGTTATTTAGTAAGTTGGATTGTTTTTGAAAATCGAGTTTGGCAAAATTGACTTTGGGCGGGAAGACGAACACTATAGTGGCCTTTTTTTGTGACTATAGCAGCGTTTATAGAAAACGCCACTATAGGGCATCTATAGTGGCGTTTTTACAAACACCGCTAAAAAAAACGCCACTATACTTTTCATTTTCCAGCCCAAAGTCAATTTTATCATACTCAATTTTCAAAAACAGTCTAATTTACTAAATAACTTTGAACTCATGCCACGCGCCTAATTTTTTTGGAAAAATTATACTGTTTGCCAAATTTTGCCTATAAATTTCACCAGGGCTATACTTGTCACGTTGATGTGGGTGCTAAATAAACAAAAGAAGATGTGATTTGGTGAACAAAATATGTAGCAGAAGATGGAAAGAAGGAAGAGGAGAAGAAACAAGATCGAAGACCAGAAAGATAGGGTTTACTATACATAGATTTTTTATACCCGCAAGTTCAACTTCTTGGCGTGAAGTTTGAGAGATGAGTGGAAAAAGAGCTCGGTCTAACTTTTGACTTTCTTCCTTTCTTTCTTTCTTTTGTGTTCCTTCCTACCTCTCTTGGAACCCAACGCTCGTGATCTCATCTAGAAAAATACTCACTGTTCCAAAATAACAAATACAATAAGATTTCAAATAGAACTTATTTTCTTCTTCCTTGTGTGCATAAATAGAGCCATTCATAACTAGGGGGGCAATAGCCATCCCCCCTAATTTTTTTTTAAAATAATATAATTATATAACTATATATTTATGTACTAATTTTAGCAACTTTGTTCAATAAAAAAAATTATATTTTGTCCCTTTTATTGATCATTATAAAAGAAATACTACAGTTACAAATTTTTTATAACATTTTACTGACTATTGAGGTAGTAAATTCTTACTGGTTTGTATCTAGGTCCATCACCTACATCATTTTTTTACTTACTAATAACCACTAATCACAACAACAATTTGTAAAAAAAAATTGGTAGATCTAGTATTTTCTTCCTTTTAAAGTCCATAAAAAAAATTATAGATCTAAAATCTTAAAAAAATATATATACAAGCCCAAAATATTGGCCCAACAACAAAAATTACCGATAGGTGATCGCGAAGTTTTTTTTTTTTTTTTTTAAATTGAGACTAATCAACTAATTTTACCAAAAACAAACAACTTAAACCTTTAAAAAACTTTAAATAAAATAATTTTGTCTTTACCAACAAAAGACATGCTCTACACACACATAAAAATAATAATAATAAAAGAAAATCTTTGCTGGCTAAGAAGTAGAGTTGAAAGCCAAAACCACCGCATGCAGTTAATGATAAAATCACCCCCGCTAACTCCAAGTCATGGCTCCGTCCCTGTTTGTGTGTGTGTTTATTTCTCAAAAAAAAAAAAAAAATGAAAGTTGAAAATAATTTATAATTGATTAGACACTCAATTTTGTAATAAAATTCCTTATATTTTCTATTTTATTGAGAAGTCTAATTTTGACAATAATTATATATAAGTCTAATTTTGACACTCCAAAAAATTGTTTGAGATGTGAGATTGTTAATTTTGCTTCTTGTTTTGTAATGTGTTTACTTCTTGTGATCTTCTGGAGTGTGCGTGCTTCTTAATAAAAGCTTTGCTTTTATCGTGTATGTGCAAGTCAACATATATTATTTGATTATGCTAGCTAGTGTATGCCCAATCCATTTGGGTTGATCTATATTGGCATGGTTTTATCACGAATTATGGGTCTTTATTTTATTTTTTTAATTTTGCAAATTATGTTTTTTGTTTGTAAAGTAGGGCCCAAAATAATATTTGGAGGGTGGAGATTTATGTAATATTGTAAGGCAGTCATCTTATTAAGCCTGAGTTAAATTTGGGCTAGGATTGGGGCAAAATGGAAGTTAATTTATTCTCATTCAAACCAATTTTTTTTAAAAAAAAAAAAATATATATATATATATATATATATACCTATAAATATTAAATAAATAAAAAAATGAGTAGAATATCGATTAACCTAATTTTGGGTCATACTTCATTACGGACAACAAGGTGATTGAGATGGTTGAGTTTTGATAAACATAATATGAAATTTAGGTGTTGTCATGTTATACTTTTGAGGATTGCCTTAATAGGTTCAAAAAGTCAAAGCACAAAATTTTAAGGGTTGAGCCAAGTACATATCAACAGTTAAGTCCTTATTTTGTTCTTACTGCCTCATATTCACTTAATTATATATAGATATTGATGTGTTTATTTTCACTAAGCCATGCATCTAATCTTGCATTAGGTTCTAGTTGATACTATTTGGAGCTTTCGAGACAGAACTTATATGTTCATTTCAAGTAAGTGGACTTCAGAAAATGATTTTTCTCTAGATATTATATTATAATACCTAACTCCATAATCTTTTATGTTGGAAAGAAGATACGTTCTATAAGAATATTTAATGATATTGTTAAAGAAAAACAAAATGTTTTTAAATGGTCAGCTAGACTATCTATAATCCTTGCCAACATAGGCTAAGAGTTGGTTTTCGGCTGAAATTTTGTTTATTGTACAGTGGTGCATTTTTATTGTTTGCTCTTCTAAATCATTGTTATCATTTATCTCTTTGGGGTTATTGTTCCCCCATGGGATTCACCTACCAATTATAAAGCGGCACATGTCTTAGTTTGGTGAATATTTTATATACTAATTTATTGTTTATTGTTATTTGATATTTTTTTTTTTTTTTTTTAGAAAAGTTATTTGAAAAATTGAGTGTGAAAAACAACTTTAATGCTAAGTGCATTATTATTACTATTGTTATAACTTCTATGTAGTTTACCTAATTATAAAGTTATATATGCCCTTTTGGATATACACCACTATTAATTTCTTTAAAACTTTCTCCCCTCTCCCCATGTGTGTGTGTTAAAAATAGTTGGTATTCTAAACAAATAAATAAATAAAATTATAAAGTTATGTTCTTTTGTAACTGAACTTTGGCTTATTGAAATTTGGCAAATATTTTGAGAGTATTTGTTTATATAATAATTTATATGTATTTCATTGTACACTTTAATTTCTACTAAATTACTTTCCTAATTTTGATAAATTTTTGTAAAACTTAAAATGTTGTCTATTATAATGCATATTTTCAATTAACAATATGTGATCTAGTCTCTTGTTCAGCTGTTAATTGACTCCACTTTATCCACCCTTTTCAAATTAGTGCAATGAACTCTTTCAATGCAACTAGCTAGTGACCATTGGAGCTTTGAACTAAAAGCTATGTGTAATAAAGAACTATGTTATAAAAATTTGCTTTGTTGTGCTTTTTAGGGTTGTAAACTTGGTAATCGTGAGACTATTTGAGGATGTATTTGTAATATTTATTTTCTCATATTTTAGTTTGATGTATTATTGAGAGACTTGATATTTAAATGTTGCATTGATGGTTTGGTTTATTATATTTGAATATGCAGTTGCCTCAAATTTTACAAGTTTAAATTTTTGTCATATTTGTTTAAGCTAAGTTTAGTGCCTTATGACAAGTCATTTATTTAAATCTCTTATTTGGAATTGGGTCTTCATAATGAGATTGGAGATCTAATTTTATTCCCATTACGTTCCAATTGATAAAAAATCTACTTATATTATTTAAACAAATTGTAAGACTTGTTACATGGCTAATGTGACTAAATGTACATGTGAATTGTTTTATCAATTGCCACATTGTGGGTTATTGGAATTTTTGTTCAAACTAGCTTGGAGATAAACTTTTTTCTTCTTGTATTATGTTGACTTGTGATAAAACTATGAGATTTTTTGAAGAATGTGGCTTAATATATTTTCATTATTACGCAATAGTAGAAATTTTTATCATGGATTAAGGATTATTGTTATTATTATTATGATGTTGCAAACTTGAAAAAGAATGTCTTTTTCGTAAGGTGGGCCCAAAAGAATATTTTGAGGGTGGAGATTTATGTAAGATTGTAAGAGCAACCTCATCAGCTTGTATAAAGTTTTGCAAAATAAAAAAAGTTACTCATTTTATACATTTTTGCCAAAAAAACACCTACATCAATGGGTGTAAAATTGTGCATTTTTGCGCAATTAGTATAGTAACCATGCATATATACACGGTTATCGTAGCACTTGCATTTAATATTTTAATGATTTTTTCTCTCTCCTTCTCTCTGTCTCTCTGGTTGCTCTCACTCTTAACTCACTCTCACTGCCACCAATCATTAGAGAACGCCACACCATGCATCAATAGAGAACACCACATCAAAATATTTTCTCCCAAAATCAAGTAAAACAAGAATTTAATTACACAGGATTTGTTTGGTTGCCGAGAAAAACACAGAAAAAAAAATAAAGAAAATTAACCAAACACAGATAAAATCAATAGATCTTTGGTTGTCGATCATCTTTCCTTCTATTTCTACTCTTTTCCACCACTTTCTCACCAACCAAACAAGAAATAAAGAAAATTAACAAAAAAGGCTTGAAGGACTTAGATCTTCAGTGCTAAGAGAAGCATAAGAAGACCGCTCCAAGAAGTGAAGCCATTTCGATCATCGAACCGCTGAAACTGGACGCCAAAGAAAACAACGAAGCTCGCATGCCAACGAAAACAATTGCTACTTTCCTTTGCGTGTTGGGTCTGTGAGAGAAAGGGGCAGTGAGGGAGAGAATAATAAAAAATTGTAAATTAATGAATATTTTATTAAATAAATGTGTAGAATAAATAGACTGACGTGAGTGTTTTGTAAAAATAGGTGTGTAAAATAAAAAAAAATAATAAAAAAAGTAGCTTTTTTTGTGCAAAATAGATGAAAAATTTGCATCCACAGATGCAGATGCTCTAAGATTGTTGTAGGATTTTGTGATATCATTAATCCAATTTAGGCAGGGATTTGGCCTAAAACGGAAGGTAATTTAGGGCTTGTGCATTTTTATCTTGGTTCAATTTTTCATTAACAACTTCTTCCTTTGTCTTTTTTTTTTTTTTTTTTTTTGGTGTGTGTCACGGTGAAGAGAACTTTTTATTTTTTTTGAGAATGAAGGTGAAGAGAACTTTTTATTTATTTATTTTTTATTTTTTGAGAATGAAGGTGAAGAGAACTTGCTTGAAACACGACATTACATAACCTACTTGAAATTATATTCCAAAACACAATATTATATGACTTGTTCCTAATCATTTCAATACATACCACAACCAAACACACTCTAAAGAACCACATTACAAAGTCTAAAATATCTCAAAACACAATATTATATAAAATGCTCCAAATATCTTTCAATGTGTTCCACAACCTCACATACATCAAAAGACCACAAATTAGTATATTACCTAGTCCACAATAGTCCCAAAATCCTGATGGAGGTGTTCAGCCATGATAGTGGCAAGTTCAACTTCTTTGGCTGCAACAGACTATTGAAGCGTGCCTTGGCATTGACAGCCTCCTCAACCTTTGGCCTGTATACTTCTGAGCATTCCCTCTCCAATTCCAACAGCATGTGATCTTTGTCTGCTTCACTCTCCCCAAAGTTTATGTCATTCCATATTTGCTGGTCTCATACAACAGCAGTCAGCAGCAAAACCAATTAAGGAATTTTGATATGTAAACAGTGTTACTTCTCTTTCAAAAAAAACTAGAATCTAGCATTAATAATGTTTAAGGAATTTTGATATGTAAACAGTGTTACTTCTCTTTCAAAAAAAACTAAAATCTAGCATTAATAATGTTTAATAGAAATTGTGCCAACAATATGAGGTCAGATTTCACAAAATGCATGATCAAAGTCAAATGCTTCAATACAGCAAGCTACCTGGAGAGAAAATTATGTGCAAAATTAATGAATGAGTCAGGGATCTAACAGCTTATATTAGGTTTTAATAATTAGAATAAAGATAATAGATTCAGTACAGCTATTAAGTGGTCAATTGCACAAACTTTCCAATTAGCATCTTTAGAGAGAACGTGACACAATAAACCACATTCCATATAGAGAGGTGGAACCTATTCAGGGATCAATTGGGATTAATAACATGGAAAATGACATCACATTTTGGTGTTAATTGCAAATAGAGTGCCAATTAAATTGAAGAAACATTCAAAAAAGTGTAATATACTTCTGAGAAAAAAAAAATCATAAATGCATAGAAGATGCTTATACCTTTCCAATCAAGTGTAGCAAGGCAGGCCAACCTGAAGAAACAGCATTTTGTAGATTAGCTTGCCTTGCTTCCTCTGATAGTGCTGATACATATCTGTTCAACAGGAAAAAAAAAAAAAAAAAAAAAGTCAATAGAAGTTAATAGACAAAGATTGCTAATGATATATTAAGCAGAAGCTTTCCTAAATCTTACACACATATATATTTACAGACAGCTGTTTCATAAGTTGGGAGTTGACTGGTGTCTACATGTTTTGTGGTAATATATAAAATAAAAAATAAAAAATAAATAAAAATAAATAAATAAAAAAGATAAATAAATAAAAACTTGGAATACGAATTAGGAACTTAGAAGCTTAGCAAATTCTGAATTACAAAAGAAAAGAACTTTACCCTAGTAATGCATCAAACCACACATATAGTTTGCTTATTGTCATGGTAACTGGGATGCACCAATCCATTGATGCTCGGGAAATGGAAAAAATCTCTTAGGCCACCTTTTATCCAGCTTTGCAACTTGAAGCGTAAAGACTATGGAAGTGATTAATAGAATAGCAAGATACAGAAAGGGCGTTCCTAACATTTTATTAGTAAATTGCTATGGGGAAAGAGATGCAGAGATAGTTTTAGATTAAAAGTCATAAAAAATTATTCCCCTGCCAAGCATGATCAACATACAATAGCAGAAGCATTAACAATACAGGGCATGTCACCAACAAAGCTTTACCCAAAAGCCATATTTAAAGTATTGTTGGTTCAACGCAACAACTTTTTAAGGAATATATTAGCAATCATGGCATAATTACTCCTAAAAAAGAATACTTGAATGGTAAGTACTATCAAACGCATTCTGTCATGTATCTATAACTATAGCAATAGCTAATACAGATTTACTACAATAGTATATTTACAATATGCCAATTATTAAGCTTACAACATTCAAAATCAGCATGCTCAGGTTCTTAGCACGAAACAAATCATGCTGGAAGCACCTGCCAAGAAAAATCTGTTTACAGTAAACCTCAGGGACAACAATTTAGGACATACTAGACTAAGTTTTTACAAAATTACCGACTATCTCATTTCTTTTAACCGGAACAGAGGCTGCAAAAAATTTGGATTTTGTGTCAAAGCTTCTTCCAATAATTTTTTTGATATTTCGATAGCACAAAGAAATAATAGTAATTATCCTCTATCCACAGAACACACAGCTTCAGGTGCATAGGGCAAATGTTTTTATCAAGCAATTCATACTCATCCTGCAGACACAGAGCAAAAGACATTACACTATTTTGTTACATAAATTCAAAACCTCTCTCAAACAGAACGACCACAACAAATACATGAACACATTCGTTCAAACAAGATAGTGCATATATGAAAATGGAAATCAGCGAGAAACTATGTAAAATAAAAAAGGAATTCCACTTAATGAGTAATATCAACAAGTTCTTGTTAATATAAAAAGAAAATTTTACACAAATACTAGCACCCACAAAAAAAAAAAAAAAAAAAAAAAAAAAATTCAAATTCTCAACTATAGATAATGCAATAACCCCATAATCAATCAAAAAGTATGTGAACAAAAAATTGATAAGCAGATAAGGGAAATTAAATTTAGATAATGTTGCTACATCCACATTACCAAGTTCAAATGCAAAAAAACATGTTATACTCCTCACAATTGACACGATAAAGTCCTTCATAGACAGCCCAAAATATATCACCATTGACAAGAACTCTTGAGGAAAATTCCTTCACAATTGCTTCATGCTTGGGATCAGTTGTCCAAACAAACTTATCATAAGATATGTCTAACTGCAGGCAGAACGTAAACAACAAAACAAAGGAGATCATAAAAAAATGGAAAATATACACAACAATCAGAACATTCAACAAGTCAGGCTAAAGTAAACATAGAGTGCACTTCTATCTTGGGTTATCATTATATCTTTCCAGAGTATCTTCTATGCTTGTGAAATGACATCGCAATGTTTGCTTGGATCAGAACCCCGGGCTGCAGCAGCAGCAGCAATTTTCTCCCCGTGCTCATCCGTCCTGCTAATAAATACAACATTCTTCCTTAACAGCTTCTGCCACAAGATGTGAACCATGAAAATTTTGCCTTTTACATCATATCGCAACGCTAAAATTGTTTGACAACATGAAATTACAACAATGCACGTTTTCCCTGCTTTGCTTGTAAAAATATGTTACCTATATAGGCTAGATGCTATTAAAAATATGTACACACAGTTTCCAATAAAAGCCCGAAAGCTATTTGAATTTATCAATTTACTCTTCACTAGTAAAAGACCCTAGCTTTTACTCTGTTTTTACATCTTCTCAATACATGAAAAATATATATACCAATTGAGGGCCATATCTGATAAGTCAAACATACAAAAAGGCTATTTCTAGTTAAAGGAAGCTGTACAGAAAATAAAATAAAAAAGTTAGAGACGAGAGAAAGAAAGCTTTTTCATTTATAGGCTTATGGTGTTTGTTATATTCTTGGAATGTGTTCAAACCTGTAACCAGAACACAAACAACACATCTAAGCTAAACCTCATAGACCCCAACCCATACTTCGGATTCCAGAGGATGGCTACGCAATTCCAATTCCAAAAGTATTCAAACCTTAGCCCCCAAATTAAACTACTGCTTTCTCTCTGAACCATACTTCGTAGTCTCTCTCTACCAATGAAGAGAATGAGAGAGAATACCGACAATTATTTGGACAGGTCTGCTAGGTAATTTCTGTGATAGACAAATTCAAAAAAAAAATTTCACAGAAAACAAACAGAGAGTAAAACGTATACCTGTAATCGGACGAAGAAGCGGCGGAGATGAGATCGCTGACAACCGTGCCTCAGCTCGTCGTCGGAGTTCTGTATTTGAGTTTTCTCGCTCTTTGCGTTTTCACAGAGAGAGAGAGAGAGAGAGAGAGAGAGAGGGAGACTGACGAACGAGTTAGATTATTATTATTATTTTGGTGAAAGGGAAATTTCATTAAATTTTTAAAGCGAAATTTTTTTTTATACAAAATAGAATTTTTATTCTAATTTAATCTAAGCGTATATATGTGTAAAATTTTTCTCTTTTTTTTTTTTTTTGAAAGCGTAAAATTTTTCTCTTAAAAACTTGGATCTTGACCATTTCTCCTCATACCTTACAAATACTTATATTTATAAAGTAACCATCGCACCAAAAATATGTTACGGTAAAAACCTATTTTTACTTTGTTTATTTTGACCCTTCCAAGTTTCAAGTGAACCTAGAAAAAAGTGAATAAAAATAAATCAGTTTTTTTTTTTTTTTTTTTTTGGTAATGGTAGAACTTTAGAGGCTAAAAAATAATACAAAAACCAAATTAATGCAAAATTTAAGAACAAAAATAATTCCACCAAAAAAAGAAAAAGGGTCCAAAAATAATAGTTTAGTAATATTAACAAATCAAAGTCGACTAAATTGACCTAAGGTAAAAAGGCAGTTCCTTAGACCAATTTGCCGCGTAATAAAATTATGATAAAATTGTTGTGAAGTTGTGAAAAAGGGATTTGGATCCTCTCCATTTTTCTTTGAAATGGAGAGTATCCATTTCTTGGACAAGATGTATTTGAAATAAATCAATGGTGTAAGATGTAACATGTCAATTAAAATCTGAAACACTTAACTCTGGGAAACTTAATTGTGGTTAATCATTCAGTTAACCCTTAGCAAACCCATCTAATTCGAATATTTCAAAATCTCAATTTCTCTCTTCTCCATTGCCTCTCTCCCATCTCCCAACTTTGTCATCGCTGCTGCCACAACAACCAACGTGCCAAGCCACTGTTGTTGCGTTGGCCACGTCTCACACCAGCCCAATATCGCCGAACCCATTGCCCAGTTAGTTTTCTCTCTCTCATTTCTTATTGAAAACCTCTGTTTGGTTGCTTGGAAAAAAGAAGGAAAATAAATTATTATACGACTATTTTTTATTGATTTCTCCATGCTGATTTTGATTTCTTTTCTCTGTGTGTGTGTGTGTGTTTTTTTTTTTTTTCTTTTTTTGGTTTTGAGCTTGGGGATTGATTGAAATTTGTAAGAAATTGTCTAATTGAAAGGGAAGAGCTAGGAGAAATGAAGTGGCGTACAAATGAAACGAAAGTGGCTAATTGATTGTTGGTGAGAAACTGTATTTGCGAGTTGATTTGGAACATAGTAAAATGCATTTTAAACCATTTTTTATTCTATATCGGGAAAACTAATTTAACTATAAAGGATATGATTTTTTTTAGAGAATTTATTAAGTGGACAACAGGCCTATGAATCTCCATAATATATGTTGTTTTTTTTATTTGTTGGTTTTGCATCTTGGCGTGCTTGAATCATACTTTTACATTGTATCATATCCCCTAGCTAACTAGTGCTTGAATTTTAAATGGCCTTTGGGTTGATATGTCAAAATGCTTGTGTGAAGGGGTTTAAAGCATTGAACATTTGGCTTACTGCATATAAAAGCATAAATATTTATCATCAAAATATCTATTATTAAATGGCTCTTGAATGCAGTTTCTTGTCTTGCTTTGGAGTCTAATGAGTGGATGAACATTACTCTATTCTCTCTTTGAACTCATGTTCTTTTGAAACACAAGTGTTTGGAATTTTGTTTCGCTTCTTACCTAGTTTCCTTTCTACTAGGAGGTATATTTAAAAGGAGATAGTGCTTTTGTTCTTATTTTGGTTCACTTTAATGGCTGAGTATGTGGACCACTTTCAGTTTGTCATTGTGTATTTGCAATATGTGTAGAACTTTTAATATGATGGTATGGATTATTGAGGAATTTTCTTGTTTTTTTCTTTTTCTGATGTACGTAATGCATTTGATTTTTATTTTTATAGAAAATGAGTTGAAGACTTGAAGCAGCCTAGCAGCCCATCTGTAAAAAGGTTTGAAGAGAAGAGTATAAGTGTTATTCATGAAGTCAAGTGCAAGCGCTGTTATGCAAAGTTTCATGTTTTTGAAGTATTCCATGTCTCGTTGAGGACAATGTATCTTGAACTTAGCAACTTTAAAATTCAATTTTAGTAGACTCACATTTGATATATTCTAGCTTGTAGGACAATTTGGAGTCCTACAAATTTGGCTATTGCGATCCTGCACCAAGGAACCCAAAGGGACCTAGAGAAATTTTTTGGGGTGGCTTGGAGGATTTGGTACAATAGAAACCAGGTGCTTTATGAGGCAAATGGAACCTCAGAAACTCACATTTAAGGGGCTGTTATCTGTATGATTGAAGACTTCAAAGAAGCAAATGGTCTGAAAATTAAACACATGAGGGATAAGAAGGATCATTGGGAACCTCCTCCTGTGGGCTTTTACACCATTAATGTGGATGCTGCTATCCCTTTGGCCAATGGACATTCTAGAGTTGGAGTTGTAGTTTGAGAAAGTGACAGTAGATTTGTAGCAGCCATGTCTTTGCCCTCCAATGAAGATATTCTGTTGAGAAAACTGAGGCAGCTGCAGTGGAGCAAGGATGTGTGCTGGCAAAAAAGCTTGGCCTAGAGAGAGTTATCATAGAGAGTGACTCTCTCTTGATTGTCCAAGCTGTTGAAGCTAATGATGTTAGAGGAGTTGTTGGCCACTTTGTGAAGGGCATTGTGCAAAGTTTATGCAATTTCCAGGAGTCAAAAATCAGACACATTAATAGGACTAGCAACAAAATATCCCATGAACTAGCTCAGCATGCTAGAAGAATCAGAGAATTTGTCATGTGAGGAGTGGAGATTCCAAATTGTTTGTCATGCTAAAAGATTTTTCCATTTTCCAATGATTAATTCTATTTCTTCTCACACCCTTCCAGTATTAGCTTTGTTTATTGTTTTCCTTTTTCAAAATTTTCATCCTAGTCTTAAGAAACTAGGGTGTGGTATCAAAACAACCCAAAAATCAATTACCTTTTGGAACAGATTCAGATTAAAACAACCCATAAAGCTAAAACACCCACCAGCTGTTTTGTTTTATCCCAAAGCTCAACCCACACAGAATAGAAGCCAAACTCAGCATGAAGAAATTAATAATAAAAAAATAGCAGTATACTAATTTATTTTCCTTTGTTTTCCAAGCAACCAAACAGAGCTTATAAATAAGAAATCAGAGAGAGAAAACTCACCGAGCAGTGGGTTCGGCGATTTTGGGCTGGTGTGAGGCGTGGCCGACGAAGAAACTGTGGCTTGGCATGTGTTGATTATGACAGTGGCGACGGCAAGGTTAAGAGAGAGCAAACCATGGCAATGGAGGAGAAAGATTGAGATTTTGAAATATTCAGAGAAGATGGGTTTGCTTAGTTAACTCGATGTTTAACCACAATTGAGTTTCCCCATAGTCAAGTGTTTTAGATTTTAATTGAGGTGGCACTTTTTACACCCTTGATTTATTTTAGATGCATGTTGTCCATGAAATGGACACTCTCCATTTCAAAGAGAATTTTAGATGCATGCTGTCCATGAAATGGACACTCTCCATTTCAAAGAGAAATGGAGAGGATCCAGATTCGTGAAAAAGGCTTCTGACATTAAACTTCTTTATAATAAAAGCCGCTATGCCCTCAGTGTGTTTGTACTGTGTAAGCACGGTAGTGGCAACAGTTTTTTCGGTTTGTTTTGTGCTTTTTGTTTTTTTTTTTTTTTTTTTGTCTTTTCTTTCTTCTTTATATACTGATTTAGTTAACCAACACTGTAGCTACCGTCGTAATTTTTTTTTTTTTTTAATATTTATGTAAGCTGGTATATATATTGTTATATTGAAGCAACAAATTTCACAATATTTTCATAATTGTTGATCGAAACTGTAACTACAGTGCCTAAATTTTTTTTTTTTCAGTAATCGGTTTTTTTTTTTAAATATTTATGTTTTTTTTTTTTTTTCTGTAATCGATTTGTGTTTTTTTTTTCTTTTAAATATTTATGTAGGCTGGTATATATATTGTTATACTGACACAACAAATTTCACAATATTTTTACAATTATTGACGTGTCAATTTCTTACAAGTCGAAATAAAATAATAAAATATGAGACTGTGACCAACCACAATTAAAAATAAATGTTTTGAGAAAATGTTACAACACTTATTGTGTAGTGCTTTTGCTTTATCGTGAATGCGCGTATGCCCAGTAGCTACAGTGCTTTTGGTTTAATTAACTGAGTTTTTTTTTTTTCCCCCAGTAATCGATTTGTTTGTTTTTTTTTTTTTAATATTTATGTAAGCTGGTATATATATATTGTTATACTGACACAACAAATTTCACAATATTTTTACAATTATTGATGTGTCAATTTCTTACAAGTCGAAATAAAATAATAAAATATGAGACGGTGACCAATCACAACTAAAAATAAATGTTTTGAGAATATGTTACAACGCTTATTGTGCAGTGCTTTTAGTTTATTCAATTGGCACGGTAGATACAGTACCTAAAGTTTTTTTTTTTTTTTTTAGTAATCGGTTTGTGTTTTTTTTTTTTTTTTCTTTTAAATATTTATGTAAGCTGGTATATATATTGTTATATTGACATAACAAATTTCACAATATTTTCACAATTATTGACGTGTCAATTTCTTACAAGTCGAAATAAAATAATAAAATATGAGACTGTGATCAACCACAACTAAAAATAAATGTTTCGAAAAAATGTTACAACACTTATTGTTATTACAATATTTTCACAATTGTTGAGATCTCCGTTTTTTATAGATCAAATAAAAAAAATGCTAAATCTACAACATTTTAACATTAATTTCTACAGTGCCTAAATTTTTTTTTTCTAGTTATCAGTTTGTGTTTTTTTTTTTTTAAATATTTATGTAAGCTGGCATATCTATTAACTATATAAAAGGAGCCAAAGGCTCATGAATAGTGTTTTATTGGTTTATTCAATTAGTGAGGTGCACTTTTTGTTTTGTTTTGTTTTGTTTGTTTTTTTTTTTTTTCTTCAAGTATGCCAGTTGATTTGAGCTTTGTTTTTGTTTTTGTTTTTGTTTTTTTAAGATATTTATATATTTACTTTGTACTTGCAATGAAATTTTACATTATAAATACACAAAAGTGGTTAATATTATACACATTTGCACAAAAAATGGTAAATATTGTACAAATTTTGTAAATGTGTACAAAATTTGAAAATTTTTTTGTGTCTACAATATAAATTTACATTGTAATTAAGTACAATGTATACATAGAGATATTGTGAAAATATTGTGACACATGTGTCAATTCCTTATGGGTCAAAATAAATTAAAATAAAATAATAAAATATCATACCGAGATCTAGCACAACTAAAAATGTCGTAACATGTTGTTGTTATTATAATATATTCACAACTAATGAAGTGTAAGTTATAGGTCAAAATAAAATAATAAAATATTAGACTAGGATTTGTCACGATCTTATACAAATGTGATTAACTTTTTATGATATAATTATCAAAATTCTTAAAATTAATGTCTCTTTTGATTAATGTAAATTTCTATATATTTTAAAAATCAAATAATTTATATCTTTATTTTGTGATACAAATAAAATTTAAAATAAATCCTAACCACTACTTTTTTTTCTTCATAGCTAGCACGTGCTGCCCGACCTAATACTCTTTTAAAAACTATATGATCACATGGCATCTATTGTGAAAATGACTAGTTTAAAGAAACCACGTGATTTCATGACGAGGGAAATTGTTGAATTTTATATTCATGATAAAAAATAAAATAAAATTCATCATGAATATAAAATTCAACAATTTCCCACGTCATAGTTTCAAGAAAAAAAAAAAAAACAATTTCCCACGTCATGAATTTGTCATACACGTGGTTTCTTTAAACTAGTCATTTTCACGATAGCCATTTGGTCATATATATATATATATATATAGTTTCTGAAAATTATAAATTTATAAATCATTTTCACGATATGATTTAGATGATCATTTGTGCTCAACCTGTGTTTTATTTTTATCGGATTTTCCCAATAGGTCCCACCACACAGGGGCGGAGCTACGTTGGTGACTGGGGGGGCCATGGCCCCTCCAAAAGTTTAAAAAAAAAAAATTAGACTAGGTAAAATTGCATACCTGAACTATTTTTCTAAGAGCTGGCCCCCTCATGAAAAATTATTTGGCCCCCCCATTTGTCCACATTTAGTGTTCCTTGCAAACTTGCTTTCATCTTTTAATATTTTTCCTCATTTATTATTAGTCTTTACAGTTGAAACTCCTTTATATGTCAGACCATTGGCTTGTTTAGAAATTTTACTTTTTCAATTCCCAAGCTTCAATATATTTTTCTGATTTGGTGTGAGCTGATATTGCTCTTTATTGTTATTATATTGCTCTATGTTGTAAGATGAGATTGATGTCCGCATCTGTTCTACTTGCTAGTAAATGTTGCTTTCTGTTACTGAATATACTTGTTACTATTTTTCATGCTTTGTTTTTTTTGCTCTATTTTGTTGTGGCCATTCTTTTGGCTTTGTATTCTTTCTTTTCTTTGCATAAAATTTGTAATTTTGTCTCAAAAAAGAGTACTGAGCTTATTTGAAACTAGCAAAAATGACTTTAAGATCTTGAGAAGTACTAGAGTGTTCTTCTCCTTTTCTTATTTTATTAAACCAATCGATAAGCTTTATTCAAAATACAAAGTCATCTTGTATTTTTATATATAATTTTATGTTGGCTTATAAGGATTTTGTTATTTTTAATTCTAAAAATTTTATATTTTCTTGTAGATGTAATTGTTATATTTATATTAATTTCTTGAATGGTTTGAACTTATGGTTGTTAAAAGGACTAAGAGAAACTTAGCAGGGAAAATGAACTTAAGATACTTAATTGGTCATTTAGTTTTTTTAAGTGCTGATAAGAATTACATTGGTTAAACCAATGCACAAAAACATATATGTAGCATTTTGAGTTTTTCTTGAATTGTGACTCACTGCGAGATAGTTTAACCTCGGCCCCCCCAAACTAAAATTTCTAGCTCCGCCCCTGACCACACATGATTTAGAGTAAGTTGTTTATGTGTTTTTCGTGTTGGCCGCTGAATAATATATATATATATATATATGCATCCTAGGCAAGCTTCTTTTTTCATCCTTCTTCATAGTTCCTACCCTTGACAATGCAGGCAATCGACTTTTTTATATCTCCTCTGTTGGTGCTACAACATCCTCCATGGCCTGGTAACAGTAGCTAGCTAAAGTTATTTGTGTGTGTGACAGTGTGAGTGTGGAGAGAGAGTTCTTATTCTTTTCCTGTAATATTGATACATTTTCTTTTTGCTACAGCTTGCATCTGAGAGTTAAAGACGTTACGAACATCGTGACCCTCCTGATACGCATTCTTGAACTCATTCCTAAACTCTGCCAGTGTATAAGATACTTTAAAATGGGCAGCCAAACGGTGGTTGGCAGCAATGTCACCGGCGGTGACGGCACTACCAACAACAAAATCGGTATTGAATCTGACAACTCTATTGTAGCCTCTGTTGAAGCTTCTACTTCTGCAGGAAATGGTGTTCATTGAAAAAGTACTCTTTCTTACTATATTATACTTAAAATTCAACGCAGCTTTTTTTTTCTTTAGGTTTAATTTGTTCAATAAGGTAGCATGGTCTGAGGTGTTTTGACAGATGTGAGGGACAAGTTTTCCTACTGTTGAGTATCAGGGTTAATCCTATTCTTGGGGCCATTATACCATCCTTCCCTTGTAGTACTATGGGCCCAAAATAGGTTCCTGATCTTCTCAACCGAGCCTTTCTTAGGCACTGTGTTTTCTTATGGCTTCATTTCATTTGGGGTGTGTATTTTATGGTTTCTCAACCGGGCCTTTCTTAGCCTTTTACTTTCTATCATATATGTGCGCTTTAACATTTATTATTGGATTATCATGAAGTGTATGCCCAATCCATTTGAATTGATCTAAATTGGCTAAGTTCTATCCCGGATTGTGGGGTTTTTTTTTTTTTTAATTATTAATTTTTATTTTGCAAAAGATTTTGGTTTTTGTTTGTAATATAGACCCCAAAAGAATATTTTTGAGGGTTAAGATTTATGTAAAATTGTAAGGTAGTTGCTGGATTTTGTCTTCTTATTAAAAGCTTGAATTAAATTTGGGGTATGGTTGGGGCTAAAGGGGAGGTAATTTAGTGCTTGTGCACGCTGGACCTAAAGTAGTGCATTAGTCCTGGTAGTTGAGTACTGTGAGCCCAAAAATGGGCTTTACTCCTGATCTTGTCAACTGGGACCTTTGTTGTGCTATGTGTTTTTTGAAGGCTTCATTTGGTGTGTACATTGTATTATGTTTGTCTTGTTATGTTAGAATAAAATTTATTCTTACTCATCCCAAAGTGTTATGTAATTTGAGATATGCACACTCCCTTCTTTTTAGTTTCATCTTCCTCCAAAGGTTTCCAAAAAAAAAAAAAGTTTCATCTTCCTCATCCTTTAGCCGTCTAGCAACCTTCTAGCTGTCAAACCTAGCCACTCCTCAACCCCATTAAAATCAACATCCTCCTATTATCTCACCAGAATTCAAAGAAATTTCTCCCTAGGTTCTAGTCTCTCCAAGTTTCAGGGTAAAATTGATCTTTGACCATTGAATACAATTTTTATGGATTTATTATTATTTGCTATTGTTGTAGTCTTGTAGATCACTTAAGGTATATCTTGAAATCATGAGAGAATTTGGGATTATAAGTAGCAAAAGCCCGATTTTAATTGGATAATCAGGCAATTAATTTGGGAGCTTAAATCAAGAAATATTAAGGAATTTTCTACTTTGGGCAATTTCAAAGAAATTTTACAAAAATTTGAAAAGTTGTTGTAACCTTGTTTTTGACAAATTTGACATTTGGGTATACTGACTTGATTTTAGCATGACTTGAGATTGACATTATATATGTATAATTGGAAAGAAGATTTGCTATATAGTGAACCTTTTATGTAAAATTTCTTTCTATACATAGCTATCTATTTTATCATATATATATATATATATATATATAAAGAATATTTTATGATATTGTTAAAGAAAAAGAAAACATTTTCTAATAATTGGCTAGATAATCTTTGCCAACACAAGGCTAAGAGTTAGTCTTTGGATAAAATATAGTTTATTGTGTTGTGGTGTGGATGTGTGGTGCATTGTTATTGTTTGCTCTTCAAAACCATTGTTATTATTTACTCTTAGTTATTGTTATATCTTACCCCTTTGTGGTTATTGTTTTCCATCGAATTCACCTGCCAACTATTAAGGATGTCTTTGATGGCTAATATTTCATACACTACTTATTGTTTATTTATTGTTATTGACAAATTGAATGTGAAAAATAACTTTACTGTTAAGTGTATTACTATCTATTATAATAAGTAGTTTACCCAATGATGAAGTGATGCTCTTATAAGTGAACTATGGCTTATTAAAATTGTGTAAATCTTTTAAGAGAGCATTTGTTTATTTCACTGTATAGTTAATTGTTTACGTCCAAAACAAGTTTTACTGTTTCTACTAAATTACTTTCATACTATTGATAAATTTATAAAATTTAATACTATCTCTATTATGATGTGCATTTTCACTTGACAATATTATGTGATGTAGTCTTATTTAGCTGTTAGCTCACCTCCTTTCTCCACCATTTTCAAATTAGCACAATGGACTCTCTTAATGAAATAAATTGATGACCATTGGAGCAACGAACTAAAGAGTGATGGGTTTCCCTATGGCTTCATCTTGTGTGTGTATTGTATGGTTTGTATTGTGGTGTTGTTATGTTGAATAAAATTTAGTCTCATTCATCCCCAAAAAGAATATATTTATATATACATTTGCTTGAGATGTGAGATTGACAGCTCTACTTCTTGTTTTGTAATGTGTTGACTTGTAAAACTCTATAATGTTCTGGAGTGTGTGGCTTAAGTCTTAATAAAGGTGTCTTTTTATCATTGATTATGTGTATGACTAAGCCATTTCATCTAAATTGAAAAACAAAATTGGCCCATTTTTATCATGAATTGTGGGTTTTTTTTTTTTTTTTGGGGTACAAAAGATTGTCTTTTTTGTAAGGTAGGCCCAAAAGAATATTCTGTCACGGCTCAAACCTGTACTTCAGGATTTAGAGCATGACCGGCATGTTAATATCAAGTTTACCTCAATACTAACACGAACTAAACTGATCTGAAAGTGCTTATCAAGAATTTGTTTCTTGAATTCCTGCTTATTTTTTTACATAAAACCATAATATACAAAAATGATAAAAACTTGAAATTTCATTTCCTTTGAACTTGGAAAGATTACCACTTGGCTAAAACATCAGGTATTCATGTAAGTATTACATAACTAAATGTTTAGCAAACTCTTATTACAAACCCAACCCCAAAGACATACGGCCGGGGTCTAAAATAGACTAAGATACTGAATTACATTTGTGCTCAAGAATCAAGTACATCTTGATTCTTCCTATACAACAAAAGAGCTAAACCACTATACAACAAAAACTCTACATTCTAACAAATGAGAATTCACGAAATCCTTGCCACCTCTAACACTCTCGCTGCTTCCAGGAAGAACCTATGCACTGAAATATAAAATGGTGAGCTGCGAAGCCCAGTAAGGTTTTTAAGCTCCATGGGCCCTTGATAAGAATGCATGTAAATCAAATATTTTATGGATATGCCAGCTTTGATAATATAGCTTCATACTATTCACATGGTTCTTAAAATAACGTATGAACTTTCAGATAAAATACTTCATCTTCTTTTCACATAATAATATAAGGACACAATAAGAAACATAAACATAATTCCGTTATCTTATTTTTTAAAAGACTATAAAATGTTTTATCATAAGCTTCTTTTCATGAGAGCCTTTACCTTTATAATTCATTTAAATAAAATCATTCTCTCATGATCAATAACATTATATAGTCGTCCATAACATATTGATTAGTCCATATCTGATAAGTTTGTACAGAGAAGACTTCATAACATTTGGGTGACCTCGTGTGCATGATATTGTCCTCTTTGAGAGGCCAAATGGCACATCTCCTCAAGGTTTTATTCCTTCCCACCGTTCGTACACATTGGGGAGAAGACCTTGTTCATATTAGAGTTATGGGCAACCCATTTTCCTCTACTTTAAATGGCCAAACAGATAACATTTTCCATGGAAAGCCAGTAATTAACCCCTACTGACCGAGTTCAGATCACCAGAGGACATAACCCGAAAACATTTCCATACTTATACATTATACTGAAATTTCTTATTTTGCATAAAATTCCATAATAATAGCATATCCATCTCATTTTTAAATATTATGTTCGTGATATAGATAATGACATCAGTATGCTAAAATTATCATGTATATAAGCTTGCACAACTCACGAACATATATTTTACTTAAATCATGCTTATATGTAATATCTTTAATTAAAAGGTTTTAATGCATAATACTTTTTGAAATAATCTTTATATTTATCAAAAGCACATATCTCAAATCCCTTACCTGAAAGCCGAAGACGCGAGAGATTGTACAAGAGGAGCTCAAGTGTCCGTATTCTCGTTCTCATCACCTAAATGAAAAACCAAAACTTATTATTGAAAATCTCTTCCTAAGTATTTAAACTTATACCTCAATCATAACCTAACTCTCAAACTCAAGAAAATCTTAATTCCCATCACAATAAATTCTCCAAAGCATATGATACAATCATCAAACACATTATGCATCCAAACCATAGAAAAACCAAGGCATAAAATTTATATATACTCCAAACATAACAAAGGATGGGCATATTAAATTATAGCTCAAAAAATTCACCCTAGCTTCAAAATTAAATCCACAAAGTCAGAGTTATCCTACCCTGTTTACTGCTCATTACAGCAGCAAAATCCCTATTTGTAAAATACGGAATGGGCTGTTCAAACACATCCAAAAGTAATGAAATTTTACATAACTACTCCCTTGTATGTCCAGTATATACCATAAAAATTTCGGAGTCAAAAAATAAACCCATGATTTATTAAAAATCATAAAAAGTAGCATGTTCAAATCTGTCCTGACAGAATTTCTTGCAACTTAAAAATTAAACCATTATTTTTCTACTCATCCAAATACTGTGAGACCACTTCCATAACAACCATGTGTGTCTTAGAATTCATAAACACTACTCCTAGCATCCTAATTCACAGCAAATGATTTAATACAGAATTTTCTTGTTGTAAACATCAAATCTGTCACAGTGACAGTTTCAGCACATGTTCTTTCTAAAATCATCAACAAATAGTAATTGGCCATCATTTCATTTGGGTATTTTTATACCTATAGTATACATATTAAAATACCCCAATAAGCATCCAATAGTCCATAATACCATCACTCTTTCAACTTACAAAAACAGAATCACAAGTTCAGTCTCACAAATCAGAACAGAAGATAAAGAATGAAAATAAACAACCAATCACACTATCCAAGTACACAAAGTCAGATTAGGTTTAATTACTTACCCACAAAACCTTAGTGTTAGACTCTTAATTTCATCTTTAGAGAGGGATATTTTGTTTTGGTGAGAGAGGGAGGGCTGCCGTGAAAGAGCAAAGAGAGAAGAGAGAAAGAAGAACAAAGAAAGAGGAAAAAGAAGTAGAGAAAGAGAGGCTGGACTTCTGATCTGATGCAGCCAAGAAAATCAGAAAAGTGAGAAGACTTTTGGGGCACAAAAGAAGATAAGAGATGTGGACAATTGGGGTGGGATACGTGGGATGCTAGGGAAGAATAATCACACCCCTTTTTCTCCACTTTTCAACTTTCTTGCATTCACACTCACTTTTCTACAAAAATAATTTCTTGCATATACATACATACATACATACATACATATATATATATATATATATATCCTTACCTTTATAAAGTTATATCCATCACACTAAAAGAGCATATATGTTCTATAATATCACAATATCAAAGCTTCATGCATTTAAAAGTAATTAAGACAATAACATGCATATAAACCCATAAATTAATTGTGCAATTAGGTTGGGGTGTTACATATTCTAAGGGGGTGGGTGAAGATTTTATGTAAGATTGTAATAGGCAGTTGCTGGATTTTGTGATATTGTTAAGCCAATTTGGGCTAGAATTGGGCCTAAAAGGGAGCTGTAGGGTCTGTTTTTGTAGCCCCAGCCCAAAGGATGTGGGTTAAAGGCCCAACGAACCCAGAACAATGAATTTGTAGAGAGTGGATCGAAGGTTTAGGCGCTCGCCGGCGTGCATGAAGCATGAACTACTTTCCTTTTATTGAAAAATACTAAGAACAGTTTACAATTGGGGGATGCTCCTCGGCCGAGGTTTTTTCTTCCCCTTTTACTTTTTCCCCCACCTACTACACTTTGCTTACCTCTCTTATATATCCCTCTCTTCCTCCTCCTGTTGATCATCTATTGGTCTCCCTCCTGACCGTCTGTCCCATCAGAGGCCATATCCATGCTCCAGTGGTTCACCTTGATCGATGTTGCTCTGTCAAGGGGTTACATCCCCATTAATGCGGCCAGAGGAGTTAGGTGAGCGTATTCAATGCCGAGGTGACAGTTCGCCCAGGGCTTGCCCCTTCTTCGTACTTCTGTTGCCAACGCGTGGCACTGGGTCCTCTCCTCCTCGGATATTCCAGGAGTCCTTTGGTAGGGTGGTCCTAGTGTTCTTCTGAGGTCTCAGACTCCCGAGGACAGCGTCATCCTCGGACCCATCAGCATCCTCGGCGTGGGCCATTTGGGCCTGGCTTGGAGTGGGCCAAGGCTACCCGATTTTCTGGCCCCACAATAGCCCCTCAAAATCTTGCTGCACGCATTCTCGGGCGGGGAGGAGGATTTTGACATCCTCGGCCTTACCCCCCTCCCCCCCGTCAGTACTGGGGTCTATTCATCTGCCAAAGGCACGTCGCTGACGTTTCGGAGCACGTAACGTGCCCATCATTAAATTTAGGCGGCTCTGTGCTCCCCACGTCTACTGAGGCGTTATCCATCCAACGGTGGAGGTTCGTCTCGCATTTATGGGCGGGAAAACCCGCATGGTTCCTCGATTTGGGGTATAAATACCCGTACGAACCGCTTCTTCCTATTTCCCATTTGTAATCAAGAATTCTCGTGCACTCCTCCTGAGTTCAGCCACACTCTCACTAGCACCTCCAGCACAAAAAGCCTGTCCGAGTAGCTCCTCCTCTTTTCAGTAAGTCGTTCTATCCCTCTCTGAGCTCTCTCTCTACTCTTTCTTCTACTTCGCCTGTTCTTTCTTAGTTCTTTTAGGTGTCAACCGGGATGGGTAGGTTTAAGAAATACGTCGATACTGAGGAGGCGATGGAGAAATTCATCACCGACTATCGAATTCCCGGCAATGTAGGTCTGAGATATTGTGAGGATGGGGATTGGCGCATACACAAACAGGAGGGCGAGGTAGTAATTCCCATTGTCGCCTTCCTTGAAGGGGGGATGACGATCCCCATGGGGCCGGTGACGAGGGATTACCTCACGCACTTCCGGTTAGCCCCCACCCAGTGTGGGATAAAACGTCTTTAGGATTCTGGGCTGTGTGGACGCCCTGAACAAGAAGATGGGGCTGAGGTTGACCCACCACGACGTGAACTGGTGTTACAACCTTCAGCATCTTAAAGGCAAGTCGTATTACCTGAAGACGAGAGACGACAGGGTGCGGCTCATTCAGTGCCTCCCCGAGTCCAGCAAGGGGTTCAACAAGGATTTCCTCATCATGTCAGGAGAGTGGCACTATGGCCTTCACTGCCCAACAACAGAGGGAATACCAGGTGGGGCAGTGGGAAACATGAGGGGTTTCAAGTTCTCATCTTTTTTCGTCCCCCCCCCTTTTTTTTACTAACGCGGTGGTGCTTTCCGTTTGCAGACCCGCATGCTTTTGAGCATCACTTCCATCTAGTCAACCGGGAAGATTTGCAGAAGGCGCTGAGGGCGTCGGTGTATATAAACGAGGACGACAATCAGGTTAGGGCCACCCACATAATTTTGGGGTATAAACCTGCCTAGAAATCGTTCCCGGTTCCGAAGCACGTCATCCGAGCTGGCGATCCTCGGCTTCAGAGGATTACTGTGACCGAGGACGGATTTTCATTCCCCGAGGAGCCCTCTGACTAGGAAGCTGTCACACTAGCCGTCCCCTCCTCTTCCCAACCATTCGCCGAGGCCGCCGAGGAAGCTCCAGAGGGGGAAGGGGACGCGTTTGACGTTTTCGCTCAGCTTGATCAGTCCGAGGACCCTTCTGGGGACTTGGGTGATCCCAATTTGACCGAAGCAGACCTCCTTGCTTCAGAAGCCCCTCTTCGGTCGAGAATGGATTACAAGAGGAAGCCCACCACCAACTTGCTGGACCTGATTGAGGGCTAGCCGGGGGAGTCCCAACAGAAACTTCCCACTCCACCTCCGAAGACTAGGTCGACTTTCGCTCGGTAGAGGCTCCCTCCTTCTTCTTCTCAGACGCGCTCACCCTCTGGGTTCGTGCCTGCCGGCCCCAAGAAGAAGAAGGATAAGGGTAAAAGGCCTGTGGAGGATAGGACGGTGTCCTCGCAGGAGGAGGATACTACTCTGCGACTGTCCAAGCAGCTCAAGATAGGCGACAAGAGCCAGGAGAGGCAGGTAGTCGACACCACCTCTTCCGAGGCTCAGGCTTGGCTCCTAGCCCCGATGCTCCGTAGGGAGCCCTTGAGGGATAACGCCTCCCTCAGGGACTTCAATGAGGGCGAAGGTGCGCTCGTGGCCGACGCGCTGGAGAGGAGCCTGCTGCTCCCGGCGGATATGGCCGAGCTTAACTCTTTGACGAGCGAACAGGTCTTCCTCAGCCTCAAGCGATATGTGGGGATGGTAAGGGCTACAACCTCTACTCTTCTCCCACTCGTTTCCTTTTATTGGGCTTATAGCACATTGGTTATTCTGGCAGGCTGTCCAAGCTATCTTTATGTTGGAGCGGGCGGCAAACGACCAGAAGGAGGCCCTCAAACGGGAGCGTGATGGGCGCTTTCAGGCTACTCGGGCTCTGAAGAATTCCGAGGTTGACCTCGCCAAGGCCTGAGAGGATTTGAAGGTGGCGACCAGGGAGCGGGACAGTGCCCTGTCCGGTCTTGAGGGTGCCCAGAACCAGGCCAATGAGCAGACGAGGCGCCTGGGTGAGACGGAGGAGCAACTGCAGACCGCGAAGGATCTGATCGCTGATCTGCAGGCTAAGGTGACAAAGGCCGAGGGGGCCTAGAGGGAGGCAGAGTGGGCCAGAGACCAGGCTCGGCGGGCTAAGGACGAGGCTGACCATGGCAGGGAGATGGCCGAGAGTGCCAAGGAGGAGGCTGAGACCGCAGCCTACGCTGATGGGATGGCTACGGTAGAGGCCCTCTACAAGGCTCGAGTCCCGGGGGTGTGTAGGCGATACTGTTCCCAGGTCTGGGCTGAGGCCCTCAAACAGGCTGGGGTGGAGGCCACGTCCGACCTATGGAAGGCAGAAAGCATGTACTACCCCCCTGCTATCCGCGAGGTCGCCCCTGATGGCGCTAAGGCTGGGGAAATTGTTGAAAAGGTAGGGGCGGCTGAACTGGTGGAGCATTCGAGCGAGGGGGTGCCCCAAGAGATAGTGGAGATCCCTTCCGATGATCCAACCCCCACCACCGAGGAGTCAGCTGTTCTCGCCGTACCCTTGCAGGCCGTCCCCTCAGGCCAGGGCTCGAAGGGGTCAGGGGTTGCCCCTGTCCAGCCTGAGCAAAAGGAGTAGACTTCCCGGCGTCTCGGCTCGTCCTACTTTCACGTTTTCATTTTATTTTGTTGTGCTTCTCCTCTATGTACTGTGGCTCTTGCCATGCAATTTTTACGAACTCATTGTTGTAATGCGAATTTAATTTCCCTTTATATTCATTTGAATTGCTTATTTGTGTACACGCTGCCTGCTTTTCCTTTTTTCCTTTGATCTGTACGATTTTAGCTTGAATTGTATGTCGGCCAATTGTGCCAGTAACGATGATAAGGAGAGAGAACGTATGCATGGGCAGCTCTCTTGCATCTTTAGGGCTAGGTGGGGCTTGATCCTTCCCTAACTTGGGATATTTTGTAGTTAAGTCTCCCTGTAGGCTTGAGTCAGAGGACCATGCAATGCCCCTGTTCTGTTTAGCACCCAGTTATAGTTGAGCGGTTAGTTTCCCCATAGGCCTGCGTTCGAGGACCATGCAGTGCCTTAGTTCTGTCTAACGATTCCATTTCTCTGTAAGTATCTAGTTTCCCCATAGGTTTGAGTCCGAGGACCATGCAATACCTTGGTTCTGTCTAGTACCCAGGTATAGCTGAGCGGTTAGTTTCCCCATAGGCCTGAGTCCGAGGACCATGCAGTGCCTTGGTTTTGTCTAACGCTTCCGTTTCTCTGTAAGTATCCAGTTTCCCCATAGGTTTGAGTCCGAGGACCATACAATACCTTGATTCTGTCTAGTACCCAGGTATAGCTGAGCGGTTAGTTTCCCCATAGGCTTGAGTCTGAGGACCATGCAATGTCTTGGGTCTGTCTAACGCTTCCATTTCTCTGTAAGTATCTAGTTTCCCCATAAGTTTGAGTCCGAGGACCATGCAATACCTTGGTTCTGTCTAGTACCCAGGTATAGCTGAGCGGTTAGTTTCCCCATAGGCTTGAGTCCGAGGACCATGCAATGCCTTGGTTCTGTCTAGTACCTAGGTATAACTGAGCGGTTAGTTTCCCCCATAGGCCTGAGTCCGAGGACCATGCAGTGCCTTGGTTTTGTCTAACGCTTCCATTTCTCTGTAAGTATATAGTTTCCCCATAGGTTTGAGTCTGAGGACCATACAATACCTTGGTTCTGTCTAGTACCTAGGTATAGCTGAACGGTTAGTTTCCCCATAGGCTTGAGTCCGAGAACCATGCAATGCCTTGGGTCTGTCTAACGCTTCCATTTCTCTGTAAGTATCTAGTTTCCCCATAAGTTTGAGTCCGAGGACCATGCAATACCTTGGTTCTGTCTAGTACCCAGGTATAGCTGAGCGGTTAGTTTCCCCATAGGCTTGAGTCCGAGGACCATGCAATGCCTTGGTTCTGTCTAACGCTTCCATTTCTCTGTAAGTATCTAGTTTCCCCATAGGTTTGAGTCCGAGGACCATGCAATACCTTGGTTCTGTCTAGTACCCAGGTATAGCTGAGCGGTTAGTTTCCCCATAGGCTTGAGTCCGAGGACCATGCAGTGCCTTGGTTCTGTCTAACGCTTCCATTTCTCTGTAAGTATCTAGTTTCCCTATAGGTTTGAGTCCAAGGACCATGCAATACCTTGGTTCTATCTAGTACCCAGGTATAGCCGAGCGGTTAGTTTCCCCATAGGCTTGAGTCCGAGGACCATGCAATGCCTTGGTTCTGTCTAACGCTTCCATTTCTCTGTAAGTATCTAGTTTCCCCATAGGTTTGAGTCCGAGGACCATGCAATACCTTGGTTCTGTCTAGTACCCAGGTATAGCTGAGCGGTTAGTTTCCCCATAGGCCTGAGTCCGAGGACCATACAGTGCCTTGGTTCTGTCTAACGCTTCCATTCCTCTGTAAGTATCTAGTTTCCCCATAGGTTTGAGTCCGAGGACCATGCAATATCTTGGTTCTATCTAGTACCCAGGTATAGCTGAGCGGTTAGTTTCCCCATAGGCCTGAGTCCGAGGACCATGCAGTGCCTTGGTTCTGTCTAATGCTTCCATTCCTCTGTAAGTATCTAGTTTCCCCATAGGTTTGAGTCCGAGGACCATGCAATACCTTGGTTCTGTCTAGTACCCAAGTGTAGCTGAGCGGTTAGTTTTCTCATAGGCTTGAGTTCGAGGACCATGCAATGCCTTGGTTCTGTCTAACGCTTCCATTTCTCTGTAAGGAGGGGTTTGTCCTCGGACCGCTTTATTCGAGACGATTCCTCCTTGGGTCGGACTATGATGTTACACGTGGCGTTGATCTTGCCTCCAGCTCGAGTCTCCATCTTTTTCATTTACGAGGCATCCCTTGGCCGTTCGCGCTCCGCGCTTGACGTTTCGGTGTGCGAGACGCACCTTTATTAATGTCCTCACAGGGACGGACGCAGGATTTCAAGCTAGGGGGGGCCGGAGATAAGCGAAAAAAAAAAAATTCAAACGCACATCCATATATTTATTGGCGGAGCCAGGAAATTTTCTTAGGAGGAGCAAGTTAGTTATGCCTACATTGTGTTAATAGGTTAAGCCTACGTTGGCTCAAAATGCAAAAAACTCAAGTTAATTTGGCCCAAATTATGGCCAAAATTAAATTACTTTTTTTCACAAACTAACTTTAAGTAAACTTGTGCCCACATTTTTTTCACTGTACTAAATTATTTGTACTTAGGTTAATAGGTTTGAACTTACCTTTTTACATTTTAGAGCTTTTCTAAGGAGTTACATCTAATGTTTCAACATTTAGGATAAAAAATTGATTAATAGGTATGAAATTTTGAAGATTTATACAATAATTTTTGTTAAAAAAAAGTGTGAACAATGAAGTGCAAATTACTATTTAAGTGCAATTAGATCAAATCAAACAATTAAAAAATTATTTGTCCTCTTACTATTATCAGATATAAATAGATAATCTAATATTCTAATATAAACCACATTATTATATATTATATTATTATTATTATTATAAATAGATTTATACAATATATATATATATATATATATTTTTAAGGTTTTCATGGGCTTTTGAAAACTCTTGGGTTGGCTAGCTGGGGGGCTTGAGCTAAAAACCAAGGGGGGCCCAAGCTAAAAACCAAGGGGCCCAAACCTGTTTTTTTAAAATTTTACATACTAAATTTTTTTTGTGTGGACCCAGGGGGGGCCCGGGCCCCCTTTGCCCTGCACCTGGGTCCATCCCTGTGTCCTCGTGAATTAACACAAATCCAGCGGTCTACGGTCCCCTTGGAATTTGGTAGCTTCGTGATTAGCACTGCTGATAATTCTTTTTTCGAATTCTGTGTGGATTAATTCTCACCAACCTTCATCCTTTATATAAGGCCTTCCGGGGGGATGGTTTCTCCATACTCCATGAACTTCCCAACACAAACAGAAAACACGCCCTTTCAACTCCCCAAGCCCCTTTAGTAACCCCGCCTGAATTGTGATCGGAGTTAGCAGATATGGGGCGGCTTTGGGCGGGTGTGAGGACATCCGTGCCAAGAGCCATTGTAACCGTAGCCCCCACTGGGCTTCTGGCGCGGCAGAGTCTAGGTGTAACATTGACAGTGCCGTACGCGGTGGCCAGGAGGGATGTCGCTGAAGTACCTAATGTCTCTCCCCGGAGCGCACCCCCGACGGAGGAGACGTGCGAACTCATGTCATGGCTGGTGCCCGAGTGTTGCCGTCTCCAACGGCCAACGCTCGTGAGGATTGGAGAGAATCAAGGGAACATTACGGGGGAGGGCGTCCCGGTGCCCCTGCATCTGCTCCTCGCTTTGTTTAAGCTCCGCCGCACCGAGAAAGGAGTTGTTGGTGGCCTTGAAGCGAGCCGGCCTCAGCCCCCTTCCCCCATCTTATTGTCAAGTTCTCCCATTCTCTTGATGCCAATAAGAGTACGGGTTGACACTTCCCTCTAGCTAGTTTTAGGACAGGTCCACCTGTGCCTCTGATTGTAGAACGAGCTTGTACGAATAGTTTTAAAACACGCCTGCCTGAGCCTCTGATTGTACATTGTAACTTTTTGTTTAATAAAGTAATGCGTAGTTTTTTCTTTTTTGTTTCTGTTGGATCTTCTACTTTGAACTTTTATCTTTCTACAACGTCTGTTTGGTAGTTCTTTTTTTTTTTTTTTTTTTTTTTTTTTTTTTTTTTTTTTGCATCACTACCAATCTTCAGTAGAACGATTACTTAGAACGATCGCCTGTTGCGCCGGCCAGCACACTAATCCTTCCCACAGACGGCGCCAATTGTAGGGTCTGTTTTTGTAGCCCCAGCCCAAAGGATGTGGGTTAAAGGCCCAACAAATCCAGAACAATGAATTTGTAGAGAGTGGATCGAAGGTTTAGGCGCTCGCCGGCGTGCATGAAGCATGAACTACTTTCCTTTTATTGAAAAATACTAAGAACAGTTTACAACTGGGGGATGCTCCTCAGCCCATGGCCGAGGAGGTTTTTTCTTCCCCTTTTACTTTTTCCCCCACCTACTACACTTTGCTCACCTCTCATATATATCCCTCTCTTTCTCCTCCTGTTGATCATCTATTGGTCTCCCTCCTGACCGTCTGTCCCATCAAAGGCCATATCCATGCTCCAGTGGTTCTCCCTAATTGATGTTGCTCTATCAAGGGGTTACATCCCCATTAATGCGGCCAGAGGGGTTAGGTGACAGTTCGCCCAGGGCTTGCCCCTTCTTCGTACTTCTGTTGCCAACGCGTGGCACTGGGTCCTCTCCTCCTCGGATATTCTAGGAGTCCTTTGGTAGGGTGGTCCTAGTGTTCTTCCGAGGTCTCGGACTCCTGAGGACAGGGTCATCCTCGGACCCATCATGCATCCTCGGCGTGGGCCATTTGGGCCTGGCTTGGAGTGGGCCAAGGCTACCCGATTTTCTGGCCCCACAGGAGCTATGCTAGGGCTTGTGCACACTGGACTAAATAAAGCTCAGGTTCACGCCCGTCACCGTTACGAACTAATTTCATAGCCTTGCATTCGAATTCACTCTTTTAGTCAAGTTATTCCAAGTCTTCTACAGTATTTTGTACATGAGTTGCAATTCAAAGTCACCTATTACGAATTCTATGAATAAAACTCTTGAAATAGAGTTCATTTTTAGTTTTTATAAGTTATAACAATCACAAGGTGAGTTTCCTTGAATTCTGTTATGCCTGAAAGCCCAGAGCTAAATTAAGTCCCAATGATCCATTTTTGGGTCCTAGACTATAGACCTGACCATGGTAGGTTTGGCATGTTGTGTTAGGTCCTAAAGATTTAGATTTAAATATTTAGAATCATATTTGTATTGTGTTGGCAAACCAAGAACAGAACATGTTTAGTCTAGGTTTTTAGGCAAGGCTTAAAAGTGTTTGTTTCAAGGTTCAAGTCTAGCTGATTGCAGAAAAAGGAAGTATAGTTCTATCAAGCTCAATCGATCGAGAATTAGGCTTGGCTGATCGAAAATTGCAAGCATAATTTTTCTGCAGAATTTTGAAACAAGCCCAAGCTCACGAAAATGTTTAGGGTTTGTTGAGGTCTAAAAAATCACAATGTTGCACCAAGGCCCAAAACAGCATAAAGGATTGCACTATAGAAAAAAAAAAGTAAAGTATTTGGACCTTCAATAAGGAAAAGGGGGGAGAAGCCCAAACCCATTAAGGATCATAAGGAAGAACCCAAATCTATGAATGGGTAAGTTTCAGATCTCATGAGACAAAAGGAAGAAGAAAGCCCAGCCCACCAAGGACAAAAATCACTGGGGAGCCCAGGGAAAGAATTGGGCCAGGATACCTAAGGATTCCCAGTGAGCTTGGAATCCTCGGGACATGCAGTAAAGCCAAGGTGGATTAAGACAATTTAGGGGGGTTGCCGAGAAACACAAGGAACAAGAATAGACATGTCCCTATCAGCCACCCAATGATGCAGAAAAGAAGTCAAAGGGCCTGGGAACTAGTAACTCATGAACAAGAGCCTTGGTACCTCGAGGAACCCATGAAGAAGAACCAGAAAGGGAGGAGGCTTGCGATTTTTCGGCCTAGCAGAAAAGGAATCAACTCACCTGGGAAAAATGACAAAAGGGAAGGCAGTCAAAAGGTAAGTCTAAAAAAGTGGAACCTAGAAACCTTGGAGAAGGAAAGAACAAAAAACCAGCCTTCTAGGACCCCCCATAATGAAAAGTCAACTAGAGGCTTTTGAAGAAGAAACCCCAAAAGAAGAAAATAATGAGGAATGAGGAAATGACCAGCCACTAATGATGCTGGCACAACAATGGCTTTGGTACCCAGGGGAGCAAATGAAGGGAATCAGTGGTATCCTGAAAATCCTAGGATGACACTATAAAAGGGGCAGCAGTCAACAGTGAAAAGGACATTCAGCAATAGTGAATTGGAGTAAAATCATTGAGAAAACTATAAATGAAATGAAGATTTGAAATAATATTTTTAAACTACTATAAATAAATATTCAATATAAACTAAAATTAATAAAATTTTCTTTTTAAAATCTTATTTTCAATAGTTTTCCCATGCATCACATGAGTTAGTAACTAGTTTAAATACTATTGATAGTCATTTTTATATTTTGGTGACTCTTTAAAAAATTTTGTAAGGAGAGTTTATGTTGTTAAACATTTGAGTGGGATCTCGAAGTCACAAGCATGGATGCTTGTGTGCTGTAAATCTAAGAGTGAAGGAGCCCATGGATTCGGAGCTTGCATGTGGTCGTATCAGTAAGTTACTACTAGAGGTAGCAATAGATTTAGGGTTAAATATGATTGTAAAAACTTCAATTCTCTATTAGTGGATTTGTTTTCCTTGAGGATAGGTTTCATAGGTTTTTAATCTTGAAACTGTTGGTTTCATTGGCTTTCTTAGGCAATCATATTGTTGTCTTATTTACTTTTCCATACTATGTAATATGATTACATGTTTTTAACCTAAATCTGAATAATAAACCTAAGTGTTAACTTGGTTAATTAATTAGGTTAAACAATCTAAGTGTTCAGGGGTCTAAACAAACAAACAAAACTCATATCTGAAAGAAAGAGGGTTAGGATATTTTCTTCCTGGGCTCAATTTTTTCCACCTACTTCCCTAACGAAAAGAAGACAAATTTACAATTTCTCCCATTTGTTTCTAATGTATTCATAAAGTGCAATTTGTACTAATTTAATCAAGTTATTTTTATTCTTTTATAAAATAGATGGATATGTAATAAATTAATATGAAAGATTAAAATCTGTAAGGATGTGGTGTAAAACCCATATTTTATCCCTCCAATCCCAATATGTCACATCATCTTATTACATATTTAAGAATAAGTACAATCACACCCAATAAATTCTAATACCCATAAATAATCTAACCAAATTAGGAGTTTATTAAAATGTTATTAGCTATGGTAGGATGTATTGAATTTTAAGTAAAATACTGATGTGGCAATCTCTTATTAGATAGTGTAAAACATGAGTTGTACACCCCATCCTTACCAAATTCAAACTCTTAATATGAAACATTCACTAGTTTTATAGTCATCTTATTCAATGTCAACAAATCAAATTTGTCTAAAGATAATTGCCCTCTAGAGATATCTTTTTGAATATTCCAATAGATGCATTTCTTATTATACTTCCATTCCTAGATATTGTGATAAGGTCACTAAAGAATTAGCTCGGTACGCTAAGAAGACAAAGAAATTAACCCTTGGTTTGGCTCGAGGACATACCTTCTTTTCTCCTTCCCATAGTAACCTCTGATTCATTATAAATACAATCTATCGTTTTGCCGTTTTGGGCTAGTTAAAAAATAAAAATAAAACTTTGAAACAAGGCAAAGATGCACCTTCTAGGCCCATTTTCCACAATTACTGAATTACCTTCCCTTATAGGTCCAATCCTATCCCAAATTTAATTTAAGCTTAACTAACTATAAAGCCAACGATAGGTCACAAGCCTTTAAATTCAATGACTTCCTTGCAATTCTCAGCTGAAAATAAAACCTGTGCTTGAGGGCAAGTTACAGTCGACAGAATATTCTATTGGTCCACATAAACAAAAAATTGAAAATGACTACTTTTTTTTTTTTTTAACCCAATCCAAAAAACAATAAGATTTATGAGTGACACAAAAACATTTTCTTAACGAATAACATGATTGAATAATGTTAGGGACATATTCACACACCCAAATCCACAACATATTTTGTTGTGATTTATGTATAATAAAATATTTTCAAAGGCATGGTAAACATGATGTTACTCAAATTTCAATTTACAACTTTAGTAAGCTGTGAAAAGGATAATGAAAAATATATCACAATCAACTCAAATGGATCAAGCATTCAGTAGTGTAATCAAACACTAATAGTCTAGTACACAATCAACTCAAATGGATCAAGCATTCAGTAGTGTAATCAAACACTAATAGTCTAGTACACATCAATGTCATCAATTATGTTCTAACCAAAAAATCCTTTTATGGTTTATTAATATATTGGTACAAATGCCCAAATGTTTCATCTCGGCCTAAATTCTAGTTTATTCTAATTTGTTCCGTTAAATTTCGGTTGTATGTGACCAAATCATTAAGTTTTTTTCTTGGCTCTTTTTTTAATTTTCTTCTTAGAATATGGAATTTGAGTTTGAATATTTTATTTGATATCACTGTCAAGAGAAATTGGAGCAATTTGAGTTATTTATTTGATTCATCATAAATTTTTCTTGATTTGATATTTGAAATTTGGTGTATTAGGCTAAACTATTAATTCATTCTAAAATTAATTTCCTTTTTATATATGGTAGTATTAAAAATGTTTATGATTTGATTTTGCATAGATAATTTGATATGATATACAAATTTTCGATGAATTATTTTGTGTTATTAGAGATAACTATGAAATGGCAAGTCAAAATTAATTGATACTTTCATGTAGTACGTGTATTATTATATATGGTTTGTATCGTAGTTGTTATGTTGAATAACAACTACGATACAATCTGAATTAGTAACCCAACATTAGTAACCCAAAATTAATTGACCCAGGTCTTTTTCACAATCTGAATTAGTAGCCCAATGTTGAGTTACTAATTCAGTAACCCATCTTTTTCACAATCTGACTTAGTAACCCAATGTCATTGGGTTACTAATTCAGTAACCCATCTTTTTCACAATCTGAATTAGTAACCCAACATTGGGTTACTAATTCAGATTGTGAAAAAGACCTGGGTGGGCACACCCAGGTCATTTTCACAATAGACCCCACCCTGACCAAGAGGAAGATATGAACAGAGTGCCATTTGATGAGTAAATGCATCTTTTGAGTATTGGCAGCTGCGCAAATATATGCAACATTCTTCCTAGTTCCAACCCTTGACAATTCTAGGCAATCGTCTTTTTTATCTCCTCCAATGGCCGGGTAACACTTGCTAGCTAAAGTAAATTGTGTGTGAGTGTGGAGATATAGAGAGAGTTTTTATTCTTTTCCTGTAATATTCATACAATTTCTTTTTGTAGCAGCTTGCATTTGAGCGTTAAAGACGTTACAGAAATCCTGACGTGGACGACTAAATTTCTAGTTCGAAATAAATTAAACAAGTAAAATAGTTGCACAAATGCGAATTTGTATTGAATATATGTGGTACAATTCTCTACAATTACAAAAGAGTGATCCTCTGATTCGATCTCCTTGCAAGACTTATTGATTTGGATTTGTGGTAATGTGATTGTGACTTGAACACAAAATATCCTTCAATTTGGTTGAGGGATGGATTGAAGATTGTGGAAACGGAATTACAACGAATCTCTGGCTATAAGCTTGTTAGAAATCCTTTGTTCTTCGCGTTCTTCGTGTTCTTCGTGTGTTCTTCGTCTTCGAAGGTTTATGGTGGAAGTTCTTCGGGGCTTTAGGAGCTTGGATCTGTAGAGCTTCGCTGATTTGTGATTTGTTGATGTTTTCGGACACTTTAGGCTTGATTCCCGTAAACTTTTGGATCTAGGCGGATGATTTGGATGATTTCTCTTCGAATGTTCTTCGTATTCAAAGTTGAAGTTCTTAAAGTTCTTGGAGGCTTTAGAGCTTAGTTCTGGTAGAGCTTTTGGACTTTTGAGTGCTTCAAATGGCTTGGTGTCCTCCTAAATGGCTTAGGAAGGGTTCTATTTATAGGAGTTTTGGAGTGGATGAGCGACACGTGGCGGAGTCTGATTGGTGACACATGTCACAGTCTGATTGGTTTGTTTATGTCATCGCTTACACATGTGAGGTTGCTTAGGTCATTGCTTACACGTGCGAGGTTGCTTATGTCATCGCTTGCACGTGCGAGGTTGCTTATGTCATCGCTTGCACGAGCTGATGCATGATTGGTTCTTGCATGACACTTAGCAAATTTCTGTTAGCTTTTGAATAGTAATAGTAAAACCTAGCAGCAGCATGTGGCGCTTTGTAATTGGCTGCATTTTGTGGATTTGATAGTGTGACGTGTCAGCTTGTGATAGGTCGGGAATTTTCCTTCTCTACAAATGCCCCCTCGAGACTCGTTCACACACACAGTTTCAGAGTGTGGTATGAGAATGAGTTTCGAAAATAGACTTTTACTCTTGGCTCTTCAAATGAAGTAACTGAAGGTGGCGGAGCTTTCAGCAGGATGAGATAATTTCCGAGGAGTAGACCCACCCATATGAAAGGTTTTGATGAGGCTGAAAAGAGGTTTGCAAGTATTTGAATGTACTTACATGACCGAGCTTTCTCAGCAAAGGTTAAGTTGAAGTAACTTCAGAAGAGTGCTTTTGGATCGTTGGCGGCGATCACATGGTATAGAAGATGGGGAAGACGCGAGGATGGTGGCTGGGTACAGCATACAGAGTCATGGGGCTAGCCTCGTGCTTTTAAGAACCGCTGGTGAAGTCATCTCAAAAGGGTATACTTCGGATTACGGTGAGGCCATGTAGGAAAGTGGTTGAGTGCGCTTGTGTCATCGCTTTACTCAGGTTAAGTTGAGGTAATTTCAGAAGCTTATAGATTCTGGAGATGATGATGTTGGTGGTGAAGAAGACGGGGATGAAGCAAAGTGAAGGGGTGAAACATACGCCACCATGGTACTGGTCCTGTATGTCGGGGACCCTCTAGGAGATACACCTTCGAATATGGTACTGACTATATGTTGCATAGGGTCTGACAGTAAGTCGTAGAATGTGCATGCGTGATTGGACCATACTGACAGACGTTAAGTTGAAGTAATTTCAGAAAAGTTCATTCTGAAATACTTCAAGTTGAATTTAAGTTGGAGTAATTCCAGAAAGTGTGTTTTAAGGTACCAGCAACGATGACCTCTGAATCCCGCGCCGATGGGAACATGGAATATGGCTTTGGCAACCATTTACCAGCACCAAAGGCTGAACTCTGATGAGCTGGTGCCCTGGAGGTCGTTTCAAGTGTTGGATGAAAGACAATTTGTAGGATACCCCAACACTTTTTACCATCTTCACTTACTGCTACTTGTTGGAAAGGCACAGAAAAATGAAAGATGGAGCTAACTTGTGATTCTGGTCCTAAAAACCAGCCAAGTTGCTGTTTGTTCCAAACTGCTGCTTCTGTTGGAAGGCCAAACAATTGGAAAAAGACTACGGGGGACCTGAGATTAGGAACCGGTGTCTCTGCTGGACTTGGATTTCCTGGCCAACCAAATCCATGGAAGCATGGAAGGTCGATGCAGGCCTTGTTATGAATAACTTTATGGACAAAGGTAGTTGTTAGGTGGAGAAACAAAATTTGTTTGGATCTCAAAACTACAATGATGCTGTGAAGAGGGTTTCTACCGAACGATGAGAGGGTTGATTTCAAACTGATTATGAAGCGATATTGGTTGCTGAGTGTTGAGAATGATGAAGCCATAGTGAGAAATGGCTGTGAGAAGGAGGACTTGAAAATTGAAAGAAGCAAATCTTCATTTATGACTCAGTGTGTTTTTCTGGATGAGTTCTTGATGAATCCAGCCCTTCTATTTATAGCGAAGGGACGAAGAATGGTGGATGGATAGTTAAGAATGACGGATGTGAATTTTTGGTGAGACCGGTGGATGAGAATGGTAGGTTAGAGACCGGTAGGGAACGAAAATGGTAGGTGAGAGAGATGAAGAATGGTAGGTGGGAATGTTTGGCACCGAAAGGGGAATGGTAGGTTGGAATGTTCGGCACCGAAAGGGGAATGGTAGGTTGGACGGGTGACCCGATGTAATTTCAAATTTAAGACACACTTGTGAGAGTTCATCTGTACTTTGAAAGAGAAGCCTTGATGAAGTCTGGAGAATAACCTTAAGGGGATCCAAACTAGATGGATGAATCTCAAATTTTGATATCGAGAGCTTTAGTTTTGGACATTGTTAGTGCTTCGGAGATGTGAGTTAGATTGGTGATTTCTAAGTCACGAAAAACTATGCAAGACAAGTCTGGCTCGAAAATCTTGACTTTGGGTTGATTTCAACATAAAAGACAACTATCTTGGAATTGGGTTATTTGTGAAATTTTTGAGTATCAAATGATGGAACGGACTCCAAAATTGGAATGTACGCGAAGAATTGAGCAAGATAGGTCAATCTTAAATTTTTTGACTTTTGGTCAACATTTACGCAAAAGTCAACTTTTGGGAAATTGGATGTTTGCATAATTTCCGAGGTTCGAATGAAGAAACGGATTTCAAAATCGGAATGTACTCGAAAAACTGAGTGGGACAGGCCTGTCTTGAAAATTTTGACTTTTTGGTCAAAGTCAAAGGCCAAACTTGGTCAAAGTATTTTTTTCTCTTTTTTTTTTTTTTATTCTTTTTTTTTTAAGGCGGTTTGGACCGGGTCAGATTTTCGGGTCGAACCGATCCAGTCTAGTCAAACGGGTCAGGTCAGTGTATGGTGACGTCATCCATGACATCATAGGCCTAGAGCGCGTGGCACGCGTGGCACACGTGAAGACCCCTGTAGTGTCAGTTTTGCAAAATTGTAAACAGATTTTCACAGTTTTGAGAAATTAAACAGTTGGCTACCGCGAGCTTGTGACGGCACGTGGTAGCTCCATTGTTGATGATCTTTCTGGGTTTTGTAGATCGAGGGCCGATGGATCTAGTGGTGTCATCGGTTTTGTAAAAACTTTCTCGGATTTATGCAGATTTAAATGAGAAACCCGCGGGACGTTGGGATTTTTTTGGCGGCTCGTGGCCGGACATCTGGACATGGATTTTTCAGCTTAAGCATATCGAAGGTCGTAGAAGATTTCTGTGAGTTGATTTTTGTGAAATCTTGTCAAAAGTTTTAGAAATCTGGACTGCAGATGGCTGGCTTTGTTGGACTTGTTGCCATTTTAGTCTTCTTTGGCGGTGGCTCTTCTGACATTGTTTGACAATGGTTAATCTGCAATTGTTTCTGCTTTCAAGGTTGGCAGCATAATCATTTTGAACAATATTCAGTCTAGAATGTGCAATAGTTTCTTTCTGATAGCATGATGCATTTATGGGCACTCCTTTTTTTTTTTTCAAGGTTTGGTGCAGACTTCCCTGACCTTGAGTTTGCAAAATCTGACTTTAAGCTCCACAATCCTCTATATAAGGCCATCCGGGGTATGTACTAAATTGCACAAGCAGAGTTTCCATGAGTAGCATAATACTAAGTGTAGAGAAATTATGTAGGGAAATTATGTTTTTTTTTTTTTTTTTCAAATTTTTAATTAATTTTTTTTATCTCTCTTTTTTTTTCTTTTTTTTTTTCACATGCTTGGTTTGTACTAGCCTTTTTTTTTTTTTTTTGACAGGCTAGAGATTAAAATTTAAGCTCTCTCTTTATCGATTTTTTTTTTTTTTTTTTTTTTTTGGGTTGAGACATGCCATGAGATTTTCTACTGACAAGTTCTTTGTTATTGCTTGCTCTTGTCATGCAGCATGCTTTCCTTTATTCTTTGAGCTTTAACGTCGAGGTTTACACCAACGTTCTTATAGTGATGTTTGTCTCCATCCTTGACGTTATCATAGCAACAGTCATCTAGGCAACAACGTTATCAAAGGTGTTTATGATTCAATGATGCTATTACTAGCATTTGACTTTGAGGTTGTACGAGCCTTTGTCTTGGCAATTATGCTGTAGAAACACTTGTCTTTTCAATGCAGCCATCTCAAGAGTCTTTGCAATGTAACCACATCAAGAGTCTTTATCATGAAGCCATGCCAGCACTTGTTCTTATACTAAAGCCATGCCAATATTTCATTCGCGCTGAAGCCATGCCAACACCCATCTTTTTCATGAAGCTACGACAACACTCCACATTAGCTCTAAAGCCGTGCCAATGTTCATCTTAGCTATGAAGCAATATTAGCACCTACATTTACTACGAAGTCACACCATTATTTGCACTGAAGTCAGGACAACATTCATCTTTGCCATGAAGTAATGTCAACACGTTATTCGCACCGAAACCGTGTCAACGTTCATCTTTGTCATGAAGCCATGTCAACACTCCATATTAGCACTTGTATTTGCATTAAAGTTGCACCAACATCTGTCTTTACCATGAAGCTACATCAACACTTCACTTGCACTGAAGTCGTGCCAACATTCATCTTTGTCGTGAAGCTATGTCAACACTTCATTCACACCGAAGTCATGCTAATACTCGTTCTTGCCATGAAACCACATCAATGTTGCATTTACATTGAAGTTGTGCCAACATTCATCCTTGCCATGAAGAAATATTTGCACTTGCCTTCACAATGAAGCTGCATTCATCATTTGTATTGAAGCTGTGCCGACATTCATTTTTGCCATGTCAACACTTCACTCGTACCAAAGCTGTGCCAACATCCATCTTTGTCATGTTAACACTTCATTCGTATCAAAGCCATGCGAGCATTCATCTTTGTCATGAAGCCACGACAACACTTTATATCGAAGCTATGCCAACGTTCATCTTTGTCATGAAGCCACGTCAACACTTTATTTGCATTGAAGTCGCATTGAAGTTGCACCAATATTGACCTTATAATAAAGCTACAACAACATCAATTTTCAAAGGCAACATAGCTCAGACATTGAGGATACGTAGCACTGTAGCTAGACATCAGGATTACAAGACATTGAAGATGCAAGGAGTCCCTATCAAGACTTTGAAGATGTAAGGAGATGCCAACTAAATCTTGAAGATGCAAAGAGTCCCTATCAAGACTTTGAAGATGCAAGGAGATGCCAACTAAACTTTGAAGATACAAAGAGTCCTTATCAGGACTTTGAAGATGCAAGGAAATGCCATCAACAACTTAACATTGCACGAACATGCCTATAGAAGCAAAGTGATGCAATGCAACACCAATAATCTATCATTATTCTGGAGGAAGATGACGTCATCCAGATTTCAGAAATATGATGTGAAACGACACTACTTAGAAGGGAGATGATGTGGTTCAAATTCTAGAGCTATGAAGTGACACAACTTAGAAGAGGGACGATGTAGCTTAGACTTGCAAGGTACAAGAAGATGCCCCCAGGAGATAAGTGATGCAAAACATACTTCAGAAACGTGAGAGAGTGTCCATAGAAGATAGGCAATGCCATGCAGACTTCATTTCTTGCAAAAGTGGTTGAAGATTTTATTTTGTTCCACAACCAAGAATCAACTTATGTTCATCATCATTTCAAGGATAGCTAAGCAACATCAACTCCTTGCAGTCTTCATCTTCGACTACAACGATCTTCAATCATCCTATTGAGTAGTTGACTACCTTCAAGTAATGTCTTGCTGACCAAAGGGGCTTTAAAAGCATATTGACAACCATTGCAAAATTCTTCAAGCCAGACTGACAATCCTTCTTCTTTTCATGTGACTGAACTTAGTGACAAGCACGAAACTGCCTACGTACCTTGAAGAGGGATCAAGTTATCACGTAGTTCAACATTTTTTTTTGATGATTTTTTTTTTTTGATATTTTCCTTTTGGATGATTTCTTTGTTTTTTTTTTCTTCTTCTTCTTTTTTTTTTTTTTTTTTGTCTTTTTTTTTCTTTGTTGTTTTTTTTTTTTTTTGTCTCTTTTTTTTTTCTTTGTTTCTTTTTTTTTTTCCTTTTTTTTGTTTTTTTTTTTATAATTTGATAATTTTTTTTTAGTGCGTGACTGAACTCAGCAAAAGATACTAAGTTGCCTACGTACCCTCAAGAGGGATCAAGTCATTACGTAGTTCAAATGGTTTTGTTTTTTTAAAATTTTTTTTTTGTTTTTTGTTTTTTGTTTTTTTTACAAAAAAAAGGGGGGGCTCAGTGTGTAATAGTGGGTATCACCACTAATCGAACCCGAGAGCTCTCAAGGGCGACTTGGGCATCCAACCACTACACCACACTAACAATAGGTGACATAGAGTGGGATTAATTCCTCTTTATTGGTATGCTTTCAAAGGTAATGGGAAGACATCATGTACCCTTGCAGCATTACAGTGGGCAGTTTAAATTCTTACCAAGGAGCAATCCTCGACTTTCAAGCATAGAAGCGTTTGAGGAACTTCCCATTGATGGGGCCGATCCTTACACCATCATTATCAATCAATTTATAAGCTCCATTGGTGTAGACTTCTTGCACAACATAAGGGCCATCCCATTTTGAAGTGAACTTATTGCCTGTACGATGAGTTGTGATGATAGGTCTTCGAACAGCGAGGACTAAGTCACCAACTTGGAATGATCGTGGTTTAACTTTTTTATCGAAGGCGCTTGACAGACGAGCTTGATAACACTCAAGGCGTTGTTGGGCCTCGAGCCTTTTCTCATCAAGTGCCTCTAATTCTTGCAATCTGAGCTTGGCATTTTCTTCTCCAGTCAATCCTTCTTGAATGGCAATCCGTAATGATGGGATTTGACGTTCCAAAGGAAGGACAGCTTCCACTTCATAGACAAGAGAATATGGCGTCGCTTGAGTAGGCGTTCGAAATGTTGTTCGATATGCCCATAATGCTTCTCCAATTCTTTCATGCCAGTCTCGCTTCGTCTTGGAGACCACCTTTTTCAACAAACTGCCAAGTGTCTTGTTAAACGCTTCAGCTAGTCCATTTGCCGAGGCATTGTACATGGAGGAGTTGTGTTGTTTAAACTCAAACTTCTCGCATAGTTCCGTCATCAACCTATTGTAGAACGGTTTCCCATTATCAGTTATGATATAACGAGGGACACCATACCGATAGATCAAATGAGTTTGAATGAAATTGACTATTGTCTCTTTTTTCACTTCCCTGAGGGGTACAGCTTCCGCCCACTTCGAGAAGTAATCAGTTGCGGCCAAGATGTACAAATGGCCACCAGATGAATTTGGTAATGGTCCTATCCCATCAAGCCCCCATGCATCAAAAGGCCAAGAAGCTATAGTTGGGTGCAGAGATTCTGGCGGCTAGTGGATGAAGTTTGCGTGATACTGACAAGCTTCGCATTTCTTAGCGCACTCCATGGAATCTTGCACCATTGTAGGCCAATAGTAACCCATTCGTTTGATCCTGTAATGTAACTTAGGACCCGACTGATGCGCGCCACATATTCCAGAATAAGCCTCCTCTAAGGCTTGTTTAGCCTCCTCTTCTCCTAAGCAACGGAGAAACAATCCATCAAATGAACGGCGGAATAGAGTGTCTTTATAGTAAATGAATCGAGCAGCCCTCCGCCGAACTCCAGCCTTGTGGCGTTTATCATCTGGGAGTCTTCCATGTTGAAGGTATTCAATGATCGCTTGTCGCCAATCTTCTTTTTCAACAAGGCATACCGAAATGATGTTGGCTTGCTCTTCTTCTTCTTCTTCAATCACGAGAGGTACCACCCACCTCTGGGAAATAGCAACTTTGGTGGTCTCTTCTTGGGATAATGCCAAGGCGGTAGCCAAATTAGCTAAAGCATCAGCCTGTCTATTCTCCTTTCTTGGTATATGCTCTAATGTGATGGCCTCAAAATTTGTTAACAACTTCTTCGCATATTGGCAATAGGGGATGTGGTCTTCCTTCTTGACGTCATACTGCTCCAAGATTTGGTTGATAACCAATTTGGAGTCCCCAAAGATCTCAAGTTGCGATATGCTCATTTCAATGGCCATTTGTAGACCAATAATCAATGCTTGATATTCGGCTACGTTGTTAGAGCAAAGTTCGCTTAATGAGAACGAGTACAAAAGTATTTGTCGTTGTGGAGAAACAAACACTACACCTGCCCCCGCTTCTTCTCGACGTGCAGCCCCATCAAAAAACATCATCCATGGTGGCATTACTTCAATGTAAAACACGTCTTCATCCGGGAAATCATCGAAGAACTCCCAATCAGATGGAACTGGGTGATCAGCCAAGAAATCTGCCAATGCTTGTCCCTTGACAGCTTTTTGTGGGACATATGCGATGTCATATTGTTGTAGCAAAACCGCCCATCGAGCTATACGACCTGAAACCACTGGCCTAGAAAGGACATACTTAATCGGGTTCGCTTTTGCTATCAAACGAACCGTGTATGCTTGCATGTAGTGCTCCAGTTTATCTATGGCAAAGAAAAGAGTGAGACACATCTTTTCGATAGGAGAGTAATTTAATTCAGCTCCATTGAGAGTTTGACTTAGATAATAAAGGGCTCTTTCTTTTCCCTCTTCATTTTCTTGTGCCATAAGAGCACCCAGAGACTTTTCTTATGCCGCAATGTACAACACTAAAGGCTTTCCTGGAATAGGAGCACCCAAAACTGGAGGATTAAGCAAGTATCTTTTGATGCGCGCAAAAGCATTGCTACAAGCCTCATCCCATTCAAAGTGCACATCCTTCTTCATTAATCTATTGAAAGGTTGACATCGACTAGCCAGGTTTGAGATAAATCGTCGGATGTAAGCTAGTTTTCCCTGCAAGCCTCTAAGTTCTCGCAGATTCTTGGGCTCTGGCATTTTCTGGATAGCCTCAATTTTAGACTGGTCAATTTCAATACCGCAGTGCCTTACAACGAAACCAAGAAATTTCCCAGACGTTACGCCAAAAGCGCATTTGCGTGGGTTCATCTTAAGCTGATATTTTCTTAGGCGGTTGAACACGGATCGCAGATCTATCAGATGGTCTTCCCTCCCTTTTGTTTTAACCACTAGATCATCGACATAACACTCCACGTATTTGTGAAGTACATTATCAAAGATCTTTTGCATGGCCCGTTGATAAGTAGCACCAGCGTTCTTTAATCCAAAAGGCATCACTTTGTAACAGTAAATGCCCTTAGGGGTACGAAAAGCTGTGAGCTCTTCATCCTTAGGATTCATTTGAATTTGGTTGTAGCCTGAAGAACCATCCATGAAAGATAAAGTTTCGTGACCAGTAGTGGCATCAACCATGACCTCAGTGATGGGTAATGGAAAATCATCCTTAGGACATGCATTGTTCAAATCACGGAAGTCAACGCACACCCGGATTTGTCCATTCTTCTTTTTGACAGGGACGATGTTAGCGATCCATTCCGGGTACTGCACTTCACGAATGAAACCCGCCTCGATTAGCTTATTGACCTCAGTTTCTATTTATGGGATAAGCTCCGGCCGAAAGCGTCTTTGGGCTTGTTTAACTGGGCGCACGCCTTTCTTTACTGCCAAATGGTGTACAACAATACTTGGATTGAGCCCGGGCATTTCCTTGTAAGTCCAAGCAAACACATCTTTGTATTCTACTAGGAGCTTGAGGTACCCTTCTTCTTCTTCAGGAGTGAGAAGCGCACTAATGAAAGTTGGCCGATGTTCTTCAGTAATTCCTAAATTGACCTCTTTAAGTTCATTAACTGTAGCTTGTCCTCCATCTTCCAAGGCTGGAGGAGCTTCCTCGTTCTCTTCATCTTCAGCATCTGAAATTGTATCTTCTTCTATTGTAATATGAAACGAGGATGATACCTCTTCAATTTGCTCATTGTGGGCGAGTGACTGACTTGTGTGTACAATCGTTCGTCTTTTGACTTTGAGCGATCCTTCAATGCTGATATCTAAGGCAAAGTTACGCTTCATGCGTGAAGGAATGCTACTGCGGATCTCATCATTGGCTTTCTTCTCCCCTTGATCCTCAAGGTTTATTGAATTTTGAGAATGATTATCACCAGGCCTTTTTGTTGCCCCCAATCTATTAAAGACTTATTTACAAGCAAGAGTGTCACAATTTTGTGTTAAGCAAGTTGTATTTAACCTGTCGAACACTGTAACTCGTGACGATGAGCCCTCAATGCGATCAAACACTGAGACCCGTGATGGAGGGTGATCTTTTCTTTGATTCGAACTCTCGTCGACCTCCACTGTTATGTATTGGGAACTTGAAGAATTGGTTCTCCTCTTGATCCATATCTGAGCTGGTTGTTCTGGAGTATAACCTAATCCTGTCTTTGGGATAGGAATCTTATGCCCTTCAAGCCGCATTTTCCTTTGTGTTTTGCTAAGGCCATGCATCTTTTCTCCGGTAGCTTCTAGAATTAGTTTCCCTAAGTCTCCTTGTTTTGAGAAATCGTAGCCTGCTCTGGCTAACAGCCTATATGCCTTTAGGTCGAACCATTCTTTCGTCCGCTCACTTGGTAGAATACCATGCTTTGTCAAATTTTGTGAAGACCTCACGAATCCCTTTAGTGGTTTCGAGGGCAAAGGATTTGTGGATGAAGTTAAAGGCATGGCATGATTTTCTTTCAATATGGCTACATCTTCCATCGTGAGTTTTGTAGAAGGCTTTTCCATGTCTTTTGTAGATCGAAGGCATTCCACAAATGGTGACTGTCCATTCTTGCGGTGTGACAATGGTACATAACGGAGGAATGGAGGATTATTGGAAGGTGTTGAAATTTCAGCTTTTATTGAATTACTGGTAGATTCACTAGAATGATCATTCCCGCATTCTGGACCTTTCTTTGAGGAAGGATTATTCTTTTCAGTGATGAATCTAACATGCTTCTTTTCACTCTGCTTACTTTCCATAGACGGGATCTCAACTGGGAGAACTTCACTAGTAATGTTATCTTCTATATAAAATTTTGCGTCAGCAAAATGAGCTTCAGTCTCAGCAAAAGGCTTTAAATCAGCATTGACCTTTTTTTATTCCACCTTGAAGATACTTGAAACATTGATGCAAAGTTGATGGCACTATTCCATTTCCATGGATCCATGGACGTCCTAACAACATGTTGTAGGTTGTCTTGGCATCGATGACATGGAACAAAATGTTACTTGTCAATTCTCCAATGATTAATTCCAAGTGTATCATGCCGATTGCACGTTGTCCTCCTTGGTTAAAACCTTGAATGACCAAACGACTATGCGATAATTCCTCCATAGTCAGACCAAGTCGTCTCATTGTCATTTTTGGTAGTATATTAACAGCTGAACCTCCGTCAATGAGAATACGATCGATCTTTTGTTCACGAGCATAACCAGAGACATAAAGTGGACGATTGTGGGGCTTAGAGCCTAACAACAGATCCTCATCAGTAAAAGTTAAGTCTGGAGAGCATGCGTAACATTCCTGGGTTTGTTGAAGCGTGTTGGTAGAAGGAGTGTATATCTCTAGCTTTTCAAGAGTTTGAGCGAGTGCTTCTCTTGGTGAGATAAAGGATTGCAAGGGTTCAACTTCATCAACTCGAGATTGGAGTTCCTCCACAGATGGCAAAGTCTCGTTTGGACCACCATGGCCAACATCCTCCTTTTCATCTTGAATTTCGCAATGAGAGACTGTGTGAACGGCCTCGGCTGAGGCATTTTTAAAGAATTTTCTGGGGAAGAATTCTTCCAATGTGATGAGATTTCGAAGTTTTTGGGTTTGTGCTGAATCGTCAGACATTTTTGTTCCCAGTTTTTCTTGCCTTTTATCACTCCTTCTTGACCAAGGCTGAATCTGGTTTTGTGCTCTTCTAGACTCTTGGGTGATCAAATGAAGAGGGAATATACGTTTCTTCTTCCATCTCCTGCGAGTAACCACCGTCTAGCCTTCTTCCTCATCTATTGTTAACCTTTTATCATCATTTGAATTATAATCAGGTGCCTTTTGTGAGAGCTGAACTTGAACAGGTTCTAGAGAACCAAACTGAACGAGAGTGGTATTTGCCCCCTGCTTAGTAGTTGGAGACATGCAACTAGGTAACCCACAAGCAAAGGTTGCAAGGTTTGATTGAGCAACATCATTAAAATCCAAGTCGATTTTCCTTTCCTTGGTGAGCTTCATGATGAGTTCTTTAAGAACAAAGCATTTTTGGATTGGATAGCTTATGATGCGATGATACTTACAATAGTTCGAGTCATCAACTTTTCCCATCTCCTCCGGTCGTTTGCATTTTGGCAATTCAATTAATTTCAACTTGAGCAGTTGTTCTAGCATTTCGGGCATATCAGCATCTAGGAAAGGATACACTTTTTGTTCCCATTCCTTAAGTGATGAGCGCCGTGTCTCACGCTGTTGGCCCACCTCGGGCCTCTTTTTGTTGGCCTTCACATTTCTCGTTGAAATTTTGATTGGGGCAAGGTTGACATTCATTGAGTCTTTGACATTACTTTTCGAATTCCTGTCATTTTTCCTTATTTCCCATTTCTCTTTCCTTTCCTCAGGTACGGGAGGTTTTGTATTTCCATGGTTAGAGATACTCAATTCCATGTCATGCGCACGAGTTGTTAACTCTTCAAATGTTCGGGGTTTTATCCCTTGAAGGATGTAAAGAAGTCCCCAATGCATGCCTTGGATGCACATCTCTACATCAGATATTTCAGAATGTCTATCCTTGCAATCTAGACTCAAAAAACGCCATCGATTGATATAATCAACGACAGGCTCATCTTTCCACTGTTTGGTATTGGTAAGTTCCATCATGCTTACCGTGCGCCTTGTGCTATAGAATCGGTTGAGAAACTCTCTTTCAAGTTGTTCCCAACTATCGATTGACTAAAGTTCTAAGTCTGTATACCAATCAAATGCATTTCCTTTCAGTGAACGAACAAACTGCTTTACCAAGAGGCCTCCTTGAGTCCTTGCATTCTCACATGTTTCTACAAAGTGAGCCACATTTTGCTTAGGGTTTCCTTTGCCATCAAATTGTAAGAACTTGGGGGGTTGATACCCATTTGGCATCCTCATATTATTGATGCGCTTTGTATAGGGCTTCAAATATATGAGAGAACTTGTAGAAGAGCCTCCATATTGTGCTCGAATAGTGTTCGTTATCATATCCTGCAATTGTTGGATAGATATTGAAGCCATTGAGGCGGAATGTCCGTGTTGAGAAGTGCCTTCACCTCCTTTTCCCTTATCACCCTTAACATTTTCTCCCTTCAAGGTAAAGCCAGGTGGGTGCTCAAGGCCATGACTTGATTCACCCGAATCTTCTACCTCCAGATTGTTCATTAGGGTTGCAATTTTGACGTCCTTTTCTTCAAGTGATTTTGTGAGGAGGATGATCCTTTGTTCCATTTCAGCCATCTTTTCTTCCATGGTAGAGGTGTTAGTCATCATTACTGGCATGACCTCTAGATATGATGTAGAAAATGATGAAATAGGATGAGTCAAAGGTACTTCATTCCTTAAGTTTCTCATCACAGGTGAAGAGTTAATAGAAAAGGTCCTTGTTGGGGACGATTCATTACTGTTCTCCAAATCTTTCGAGACAGATGAATCCTTATTGGTAGCTTTCCTCTTTGCAAGAAAGTCTAGAGAGATGACAGTAGAAAGCTCGCCCTCTTTGGTTGGTTGAGGTTGAAGTTGATCAAGAGTTTTGGATCGACTGCGAATGATTGGGCCGACATAATCATCAGCACTGGAAGCATCAACTACTGATTTTCGAACATTCTTGCTAGAGGCCATTGAAGTTGGTAGCAAAATGATGTTGAATTTCTTTTGAAGGAAAAAGAGATGAGAGGCAGAGAAGTCCCACTGGGCGTGCCAGAATATGTGGACGACTAAATTTCTAGTTCGAAATAAATCAAACAAGTAAAATAGTTGCACAAATGCGAATTTGTATTGAATATATGTGGTACAATTCTTTGTAATTACAAAAGAGTGATCCTCTGATTCAATCTCCTTGCAAGACTTATTGATTTGGATTTGTGGTAATGTGATTGTAACTTGAACACAAAATATCCTTCAATTTGGTTGAGGGATGGATTGAAGATTGCTGAAACGGAATTACAACGAATCTCTGGCTATGAGCTTGTTAGAAATCCTTTGTTCTTCACGTTGTTCGTGTTCTTCGTGTGTTCTTCGTCTTCAAAGGTTTATGGTGGAAGTTCTTCGGGGCTTTAGGAGCTTGGATCCATAGAGCTTCGCTGATTTGTGATTTGTTGATGTTTTCGGACACTTTAGGCTTGATTCCCGCAAACTTTTGGATCTAGGCAGATGATTTGGGTGATTTCTCTTCGAATGTTCTTCATATTCGAAGTTGAAGTTCTTGAAGTTCTTAGAGGCTTTAGGACTTGGTTCTGGCAGAGCTTTTGGACTTCTGAGTGCTTCAAATGGCTTGGTGTCCTCCTAAATGGCTCAGGAAGGGTTCTATTTATAGGAGTTTTGGGGTGGATGAGCGACACGTGGCGGAGTCTGATTGGTGGCACATGTCACAGTTTGATTGGTTTGCTTATGTCATCGCTTACACGTGTGAGGTTGCTTAGGTCATTGCTTACACGTGCGAGGTTACTTATATTATCGCTTGCACGTGCGAGGTTGCTTATGTCATCGCTTGCACGAGCTGATGCATGGTTGGTTCTTGCATGATTGGTTCTTGCATGACACTTGGCAAATTTCTTTTGGCTTCTGAATAGTAATAGTAAAATCTAGCAGCAGCATGTGGCGCTTTGTAATTGGCTGCATTTTGTGGACTTGGTAGTGTGACGTGTCAGCTTGTGATAGGTCGGGAATTTTCCTTCTCTACACCTGAAGCTCCTGATCCTCATTCTTGAACTCATTCCTAAACTTCGCGAGTGTATAAGATATTTCAGAAGAGGTGGTTAGTAGCAACGTCACCGGCGGTGATTGCACTACCAACAACAAAATGGGTATTGAATCTTACAACTTTATTGTAGCCTCTGTTGAAGTTTCTACATCTGCAGGAAATGGTGTTCATCATGCATATAGTACTCTTTCTTACTATTACTTAGAATTCCATGTTTTTTTTATTTTTTTATTTTTCCTTCTAAGGTTTTTTTTTTTTTTTTTGACAGTCTTTTTCCTTCTAAGGCTTAGTTCAATAAGGAAGCATGGTGATTGGTGAGGTGTTTTTTTTGACAGAGAGACTAGTTTTTCTTGGGGCCATTATACTATCGTTATAGATGTAGTACTATGGGCCCAAGATTGGGCCTTGTTCCTGATCTTCTTAGCCTGCCCTTTCTTATGCTTTGTGTTTCCTTAATAGGATTCTGGGGTGTGTTTTATGGTTTTGTGTTGCGGTCGTTATGTTGATTAAAATTTTATCTCATTCATCCCAATCCATTAAAATAAAAAAGAAAAGAAAATTGAGGTGTGAGATTGGTGGATCTACTTCTTGTTTTGTAAATTTCTCAACCAAAAAAAAAAATTACTTCTTATTTTATAATGTTTTTAATTGTAAAACTTGATAATCTTCTTAAGTTTGTGGCTTAATTTTTTAGTATCACATTTTTTTTAATGAAAAAGTAAGAGTAACACTTATCATGTATGTGCGCAATCATTTGAATTGATCTAAATTGGTGAAGATCTATCACCGATTGTGGGAGTTTTTTTTTTTTTTCCTTCTAAATTATTAATATTTATTTTTGCAAAAGATTTTGGTTTTTCATTATGTAAAGTAGACCCCAAAAGAATATTTTAAGGGTTAAGATTTATGTAAAATTGTAAGATAGTTGCTGGATTTTTTTCATCTTATTAAAAACCTAAGCTAGGAATTTTTTTTTTTTTCATGGGGCCAAACTAAACATAACAAAAAAAAAAAAAAAAAAAAAACTGATGACTAAAAAAATGTAGAGATCCTAGTTTGGTAATTATCACACTATCGGTCCATAAAATTTTAAAGTATTTCATAGGTAAGAAATGATATGGTTTTTTTTTTTGGGGGGAAAAAAATGAAATGGTTTAATTAAAAGTTATGACACCACTTTCGTATATATTTAAAATTAAAAAAAAGTTATAACCTATCTTCTTCCATATTACTAAAATTATATATAATGTAAATGCTACAATAAATAAGTACGTATATATCAAATATAGTATATCATAAACAACAATGATAACTTCTTCTATTTTTGAACTTAACAATAATAATCATTTAGTTTGAGAAATTACTATCAAAACTAAATATAAATTAAAATAAATAAAACATTGGTGGAAAATGTAAACCACCAAACGCATAGATATTAACACAAAACATATATGCGGTCAAAAGGATCAAAACTGTAGATAGTATTTTATTTTTTAGAGTTTCAATTTATAATGTTTGCTTTTGATAATAGTTCTTTATCACCAGATCAAAATATCAATCAATTTTTGATGTAGATAATAATTAAATCTTAAATTTCTTATACAACCATAAAAAATTTTACTACTTGAACTAACAGAAAACCACAACGGAAAATAGTATTATTATCAACAGTTTACCCCAAAAAAAATTATTATCAACACTAAATATATAATATTATAATAATATATGCAAGCTCTAAACCACAGCAAAACAAACAGAAAGAAGTAGAAGACTCAAAAGTCAAAAAGCATAGACTGATATAGAATATTCTTTTTAGACTAACACGCATAAATCCCCAACATAACAAAGAAAGAGATACCCCGCACAGAAAGGTTGGAACTTTAGAAGCCTAAAGTTGAGTCAGGCTTCGGCTCAGGTGATGATCGGGAGTGGCAAACCGGCTAGTTGTGGAGGCAAGCAGACAATTGCAGGTTAGAGACGACGGCGGTGGCGTAGGGGATAATTTTATTTTTATTTTTTTCTAAATAGATTTGGGTTTTTTTAGTAAACGACGGATATTTGAATTTATAAGAGACTTAATTTACAAATAATTTTTCTTTTTGGTGGGATAATATTGTTGATTTGGGATTTGTTGAAATTATTTTTGTTGTTTGTATAAATTTGGACGTGCTATGGGCAATGAATGGGCTGGAATTTTTTTTTTCCTTGTATCATTCTCATTTTCTTAAAAGGGTTTTTTCTGAACTAATTTTAAAATTTGAGGGAGGCCCATATGGATTTAAAAAGAAGGGTAATAAGTCTGCAAACGAGGAATTAAAACCAGGTTTTTTTTCCCTTTCTAATAAGTAAAATTAGCGAGAAACTGGTGACGTGTGCTTCCTGATGGTTTCATCATCTAGTGTGTATTGTGGTTGTCTTGTTATGTAAGAATAAAATTTATACTCATTCATCTCAAAGAGTTATATAATTTGAGATATGCACATTGTCTTCATTTCAGATTTGGATATACCGACTTGATTTTAGCGTGACTTGAGATTGGCATGAAATTTGGGGTGGATTGAGTTAATTCATAACCCGGAGAAAATCATAATTTTTGGAAATTTCTAGTTGTTTTAATTTTAAAGTTAAAGTGGTGAAAATTAATTATGTTAGGCCAAATTTATTGGGTCCCTTGGTGTTTGATTTTGGGCTTAAAAAATTTCAGGTTCGGGAAACGTCATTAAAAAGATTTGGGATAAATTAATCCAAATCTGCATGAACTTTATTTTGAGACCCATTATGTGTGTCATTACTGATTTGATGGTTTAAGCTGTAAATTTATGAAGGTCATGATGTAAATCGCATAGGAATAATGAATATCGGTTAACCTCTAGTTTTGGGAGAACTGGGTCATACTCCATTTGGGACAACAAGGTGAAGGTGATGGAGATATGGCCCTTTTTTTTTTTTTTTTTTTTTTTTTTTTAATGAGAGAGTGATGGAGATATGGTTGAGTTTTGATAGACATAATATGAAATTTAGGTACTGTCAAGTTATACTTTTGAGGACTGCCTTAAATGGGTTTATAAAGTTAAGCACAAAATTTTAAGCATTTAGGTACTTTTGAGGACTGCCTTAAATGGGTTTATAAAGTTAAGCACAAATTTTTAAGCATTAAACAAGTATTTATCAATAGTTAAATTCTTATCTTGTTCTTAATATCTTGTATTCGCTTAGATATAAATAGATATTGGCATGTTTATTTTTTCTGAATCATCTAATCTTGTATTAGGTTCTCCTTGATACTGTTTGGGTGACACAGAAATTGTTTGTCCGTTTGAAGTAAGTAGACTTTAAATAATGATTCTTCTCAAGATTTTATATTATAGGATAAAATATAGTTAACATTCTTAAGATTCTTGAGATTTGGACTTCTGGCAGTCAGATTCAAAACTGACCAACTTGATCCCTAAGCCCAACTTGGACCCTAAACCGTTACTCATTTTTCTATTCTCTTGTGGTGATTAAGGATTAAGTTAGTCAATTTTGAAAAGTGGACCTAGCTAACATTAACCTAAACCTTAGGACGGTTAAATGTATTTTACCCTATTTTATAAGAATCTTTGCTAAATAGTTAACCTTTTTATGTAAAAGTTCTTTCTATACATAGCTATCTATTTTATCATATATATATATATATATATACATACTTTGTGATAGTCTTAAAGAAAAAGAAAATGTTTTCAAATAATCGGCTAGACTATCTCTAATCTTTGCTAACACAAGGCTAAGAGTTGGTCTTTGGATAAAATTTTGTTTATTGTGGTGTGGTGCATTGCTTTCGTTTACTCTTTGATACCATTTATAATATTTGCTCTTCGGAGCCATTGTTATATTTTACCTTTTTGGGCTTAAGCTTGTTTTAGTTTGACAAATTTTTTATATACTAATTATTGTTTATTGTTATTGAGAAATTGAATGTGAAAAACAACTTTACTATTAAATGTATTATTATATGTTATTATAAGTAGTTTACCCATTGGTGAAGTGACGTTCTTGTAACTGTACTATGTCTTATTGAAACTGGGCAAATCTTTTAAGAGAGCATTTGTTATTTAACAAGTTATTTCATTGTATTGTTAAATGTGCACTTCCAAAATAGGTTTTACTGTTTCTATTGAATTACTTTCATACTATTGATAAACATTTTGTAAAATTTAATACATCGTTTATTATAATAGGCATTTTCACCTTACACTATCATATGATGTAGTCTTTTGTTCAACTATTAGCTCACCACACCTCCTTTTTTTCCACCATTTTCAGATTACTGCAGCGGACTCTCTTAATGCAACTAGTTACTGATAATTGGAGCTATGAACTGAAGACTATCTATAGTTGAGAACTATGTAATAAAAATTTGCTTTGTTGTGTTTTTTTTGGGTTGTAAATTTGGTAATCGCAAGACTATTTGAGGATGTATTTGGAGACTTTATTTGCTCATGTTTTAGTTTGATGAATTGTTGAGAGATTTGATATTTAAATGTGGTGTCGATGGTTTGACTTATTATATTTGGATAGTTAGTTATGCTATATTCTAATTTTAGAGCTTAGTGCCTTATCTAAATCTTTCATTTGGGATTGAGTATTGATATATCTACTTTTAGTTCCATTATGTGGCAATCAATAAAACATTTACTTGTATTGTTTAAATAAGTTGTTAGACTCATTAAATGGGTAATGTGATTAAATGTAGACATCAAAAGTTTTACTTTTATCAGTCAATACATTGTGAGTTAGAGGAATAACTGATTTCCTTTCTGTATGGTAGATTTTTTTTTTCATGGAATGGGGGTTAGTATTATTATTATTATTATTGTTATTATTATTATTTTTTTTAGAGAGTTTTAACCTATGGCGTCCGTTTTTTATGATAGCTCTTTATCATCAGACCAAGACACCAATCAATTTTTGGTGTAGGTAGAGATTGAACCCTAAATCTCTTATACAACCATCAAAGATTTTATCAATTGAGCTAATTGGAACTTACATTATTATTATTATTATGGTGTTGCAAAAAAATGCCTTTTTTTGTATGATGGGCCCAAAAGAATATTCCGAGGGTGGAGCCGTAAACGTGTATATAAGAATGTTAAGGTGGTTGCTGAATTTTGTGGTCTCATTAAGCCAATTTTGGCATGGACTCGACCTTAAAGGGGAAGTAATTTAGGGCTTATGTGCACTACAAAAAAGTGTTGCATTTTTGCCTTGGTTCAATTTTTCAAGTGAGGTGAAACAACTTTTTCCCTCTGTTTTTTATCTTATTTTATTATTTTTTGGGGGGGGGGGGGGGGGGTGTCAAGGTGAAGAGAACCTTTTTGTGTTGATTTTAATACTTTTTGCAGCAAATGTGAAAGATAACAACCACAATACAAACAAGCTGCAAGTTCTATTAAAATACACAGACCATGCCAATGGCTCTCTCTCTCAAGAATATATGGTTGACGATATTTAATACTAACAAATCAATTTCGTCTAAGGATAATTGCCCTCTGGAGATATCATTTTGAATATTCCAACAGATGCATTTCTTATATTTCCATTTCTGGATATCGTGATAAGCTGACTCAAGAATTAGCTTGATATGCTAAGTAGACAAAGAAATGCTTTGTTTGGCTTGAGGAGGCACCTGCTTTTCTCCTTCCCATAGTAAACTCTGAATAATTATAAATACAATCTATCATTTTGGGCTAAAAAGTAAAAATAAAACTTTGAAACAAGGCAAAAATGCACCTCCAAGGCCCAGTTTTCACAATTCTTGAATAATCTTCCCTCGTAGGCCAAGTCCTAGCCCAAATTTAATTTAAGCTTAAACTATAAAGCCAACAATAGGTCACAAGCCTTTAAACGTTTAATCCAATGACTGCCTTGCAAATCTCAGCCGAAAATAGAAGTTGCGCGTGAGGGCAAGTTTTACACACCGCAAAATATTCTTCTAGTCCGCATGAGAAAAAAAAGACTACCTCTTTTTTTAGTCCAGCCCACAAAACAATAAGAATTATCAGTGACACATAAATTTTTCACACCAATTAACATGATTGAATAATGTTAGAGACAACTAACTACACACCAAAATAAAATATTTTCAATGAAGGGCGTGGTAAACATGATACTAAAATTTCAATTTACAACTTTAGCAAGTTGTGAAATGGATAATAAATTTTTTTTTTTTGGTCACAATCAACTCAAATGGGTCGGGCATTCACTAGTGTAATCAAGCCCTAATAGTCTAATTCACATCAATATTATTAATTTCGTTTTAACAAATCAATTAATTGGTATAAATCACCCACTTGCTTCATCTCATCCTAAATTCTGGTTTATTCGAATATGTTCCATTAAATTTTGGCATTTATGTGAACAAAACATTAAGCTTTTTTCTTGGCTCATTTTTTTAATCTTTTTCTTAGAATATGGAATTTGAATTTGATTATTTTATTTGATATCATTGTCAAGAGAAATTGGAGCAATTTGAGTTATTTATTTAATTCATCATAATTTTTTTTTATTTGATATTTGAAATTTGGTCTATTAAGCTAAATTCATTCTGAAATTTATTTCCTTTGATATGATATACAACTTTATGATGAATTATTTTATGCCATTAGAAGTAACTATGAAATGGTAAGTTAGAAAATATTCTGTTCTAATATGCAAACAATAAATATGAAAATTTTGATACACATACATGCCATTAGTGGTGTGTGGTCAACCTACCAATCCGCCAAAATCAATCTATTCCAACCCAGTTTTTAGGGGTTGGTGGGTTGAGTTGGACTGTCAAAAGATTTTTTTTATGATGGGTTGAGTTGGTGCGGGTCAATAGATTTATAAATTTGCCTAACTAGACTCCACCCACATATATTTAATATATATTTAAAATATATATTATATAATTTTGTTATTTACTCTTTTGTTTATAAATTGAGTTGGGATAGAACTATATGATATCCTACATACTTTGAGTTGAAGCACTAATAAAATAGTTTGTGTTGATTTGGTGCTATGCTCAGGTTTATTAGGTTATAAATTTGCTCTTAATTATTTGTATTGGTATTATTTTAATGCTCAATTAAAAATTAAAAAGGAGAAAAGCTGTCCAATTCAATCTAGGTGGGTTGGGTTGGGTTTTTTTTTTTCCAACCCAACTATGATGGGTTAGATTGAAAAAAAAATCTTCAACTTCGCTCATTTACACCCTTACATGCCATCTCTAGACAATATAAAATGAGATTCTACAATATATATATATATATATATATATGGTAATAATAATAACAATAATAATAAATGAAACTGTTAGATTTAAACTTGAAGGATGCATGTAATTAACCTCTACTAGTTTCAAGTATATTCTTTCTCTCTTTTTTAAATGATAAATTTTTTAACAATACTTTATTCAATTAAACATATATAATTTCGTAAGGTTGCGGTGGTGATCACACTGTAACATGACAAGTGCATATTCCAAGGATGAATTACTTACATACAAAGACATTGTTCAGTGATTGAAAAAAAAATGTTCAGTGAAGTTTTAGAACTCTTGCATCATTTTTGGAAACTACGTAAAAGGAAACTAAACACATGTACATAATTATTATATAGGAGACTTTGAGGTTTATTCAGGTTGTGCTATTGTCCATCTCTACCTTTATAGTAAGACTGTCATACTATGGGACACAAAACACCACAAGCAACAAACGTAACACAGGGACATTGATGATGCCAAGAATCGTCAGTAAGTCACATAGTCCTCACGTGCTTCGAGACAACCTACACAACATAGAACAAGAAAACCTTAGGAGAGTACTAGTGTGATATCGGCCAAAGATCCTCCAAAATTTAAGTTAGAAAATTTTTTCGCAACTCCAAAGTGCCAGAGCTGGGTAAATTATACGTACCTTGGTTTGTAAGTATTTTGGAGTTGAATCGACTTTCCTCTTCCTTGGGGAAGGGGAACTTTTCCTTATAAGGAAGATCCTCATAAAAGCTCGTATTTTACTAGATCCTTTCCATATAACGATTTTGTTGATTAGGGTTAATCATTAGGCTCAAGATACTTCCTTTTGAAGTTTTCTTGAGGACTACTTAACCCATGTGGATGTCAAGTGACTATGCCACCGTCCACATTGCATCCGTCCTCCATGAAGGGTTCGTCCTCTTGTTGCTTGTGATTGATTTAATAGAATGAGACCTTCTATCTCAATTTCACCCTCTTCAGTTGCCCTCTCACTCTATGGGTCTATCACCTAATGATAGGATGGATCTGTGGAGTGACAATCTAATTTTAACTCAGGGAGATGCATTTTGATTGACAACTAGCGTAGGGTCATAAATGTCGTAGGTACAAGTGGCACATTTTTAATGGTTAATTGATCGAATCGAAGTGTCCCTTCGTCTTTCATGCCGTTACCTCTATATATATGTGCTCATCTATCTTTCATTTTCACTTGCTGCAACAAATTTACAACCAGAGCGCTATCGTTATCTTTAGCAAACCGGCATACCGTCTTCTTGGTACTACCGTCTACTTGGTCTTATCGTCTACTAGGCGTTCTGTCATCCATACCTTTTTCTGTTGTCTTCTTTGATTTACTTGGTAAGTACTTTTTACCCTAAGTTGAATTTCTTGTTATTTATTTAAATTTTGCCAACCCGTCGTCCATGTAGACCGTTAGAGTCTTAGGGTTTGTTCGTCACGTGTAGGTGACAGATGTCTAGTACATCGAGTGAACAGTTATGTTTCCACGAGGGAGCGGGCTACGATGAGGTGTATCTGTTAGGTCAGGACGACCCCGACTCCTCTTCTAAAGAAAGGGTCCTATCCGCCAACTCACCTTTCATGGAAGATGATGATTTGGACAGAGATAGATCAGAAAGTGATTCAAACGAAGATATAGGAAATAATGAGCCCCCTGTCCAGTCTGTCATAGACTTGATGGATTCAGGTAGTTCATTATGCTCTCGTTGTGGACGATAAATGATTTTAACTCGTCCATCAAAGAACGACACTTCAATACACTTAGGGAGAAGTACCAAATACCCATCAACATTCCAATGCGTCTTCCATTTAAATGGGAAAAATGTTATTACAAGGATGTAGAGGACATCGGTGTATATGAGCAAATGCTGAAAGTGGGGCTTAAGTTCCCTTTAAGTGCTCTTCACCATCTTCTTCTCTAGTATCTTGGACTTGTTGTCACCCAAATCTCCTCAAACACCTAGAGAGTATTTCTGGGAGCTGAAGTGCTCTACAGGGTGATGTTTGACGGTGAACGTAGGATGACGGTGGAAGAGTTCTTCCATTGCTACCGTCCATCCGAAATCGCATAGTTAAGAGGCATGTACAGCTTTGTGCCAAAGAGCCCATTGCTTAGGCTTGTGTGCGACACCCCTGATTCTAATAGGAACTGGAAGGGTTGCTATTTATTTATCCAAGGTGACGAATGGATGTGTCACCCCAGTGACCAAGAATATATGCCCGTGGACAAAATATGGGGCATTATGCCCTCGCCCGGTATGTATCTGTCTACATGAGGTTTTTACTTTTTTAACTTTTGTGATATTCTAATCGTCTCTTATTGCAAATCGGAACTGTCCAGAAGTCACACTTGAGCAATGGAGCTTCTTGGAGAAGATTTTCACAAAAACCAAGCTATCCGAGAGGTTATGGGCTAAGCTTGTTACCTTGGACACCCTCCATTGGTACTGTGACAGTCCCGAACCGATTGCGGCTACCCTTCATTACGATTCACAAATCTATCAACGTAAGTCTATTGCCTAAACACTTTGATTTACTTGTTTCAAGTTATCTAACTCCTTTTATTTGTCCACTTTTGTGTAGAAATGGAATAAAGCAGGAGAAGAGCTTACATTAAGCAACAAGCTGCCAAGAAGAAGCAGGAGAGGAAACTACCCCCTAAAGCGACATGCCAGGTTGATCCGTCAACTAAAAGGAAACCGTCAGACAAGGTTGACCGTCCACCTAAGAAGCCAAAGGTGATGACAGGGCCTAATGCTGGTGAGACTCCAGCAAAGTTGCCTACTAAGCATGGCCCAGGAGTTGGGAAGGGCTTGATGAAGGGCCCTATCCTCGTCACCGAGGAGTGCCCCATCCTTCTTTGTGAGGACTCCAGCTATGCGCTTAAGTAGATCTTGTTGATCATCAAAGATGACAATTACTCTGTCTTGGGCAACCATGCTACAGAGGCTATGGGGGAGACGTGTCTCTTTAGCCTAACACAGGTATGTATGCCCGTTGCTTTTCTTTGCTTCGTCATATTGTTGTCTTTCTCTAATTTTTGTTTCATGCAGGGGGTGGTTATGATGAAAGGGCTAATGAATCGTTGCGTATCCCATGAGACGGTTTTGAGCTGTCTAAGGGAAAAAATGAGTGCAAAGGAGACGGAGGTGCAGGAGTTTTTGGCCTTGAAGGATGTTTAGATAGGGAAGCTAGACTTGACCAAGTAGCTCTTAAAGGAGTTGGAGGCACAAGTTGAAGCTCTGAAGAAAATTCTCAAGGACAAAGAGGCAGAGATCTCAAATGCCAAGAGTTAACTCCGTTATGCTAAGGATGTCGCGATAAAGGAATGTCGTGACTCCGACGACTTCTTTAGGGAGCTCGGCAGCTCTTTTGCTGACGGCTTTGATGATTGCATCCATCAGGTCAAAGCCTCGATCCCAAACCTTGACCTTTCCCGCATCAACATTGATGCCCAGCCCCAGACTCTAGCTTAACCTGTCTCTTCTGTGGGTATCGACGATCTATTCGCTGATGACCCAGTGATGGAACCCCTTAGCAACGGAGAGACTCCAGCAGATCTAGCCAAATCTGTAGGGGATGAAGTCCGTCCAGTTGAGGGGGACCTGACGGTTGGGAGGAAGGATGGAGAGGACCCAGCGCCTTAGGACTAATCTTTGCTTTTTTTTTTTTATTCAAATGTAAAGATCCTTTTTGTTAGAACAATATTTAATTTGACCGATGCTTTGTGTATCTAAACTTCTCCCTTTGTGGGCTTTTATAATATTTTGTTTATTTATCTCACAAAATATCTGTCTACTTTGAATTTGTGGACTTAGTTCTCTGGATGAAACTCCAGTTTTTGTTATGAATATAAGGCATTGGACCGTCCATTTTGTAGACCAAACATGTGTTAATAATAAAGGACGAACCCGTCCACTTTAAGTGATCTTTTGAATGTCTACTATTTCCTGAATCTGTCAACTATGTGGACTTAGGATGAACCCGTCCTCCTTATAACATACTTCTTTGAGATGTATCCATTCATTATGTGGAGTATAATTTTAAATCCTAGGTCATCCAATAGGGTGAATCCGTCCACTTATGGATTGATTTCAGTTCACCTCTTAGGATGGACTCGTCTTGTGGATTTTGGTTCACCACATAGGATGAATCTGTCCACTTATGAACTATCCTTAGTTCACCCCTTAGGATGAATGCGTCCACTTTGTGGACTCTATAAATACAAATCATCCCTTTAGGATGAACCCATCCACTTTGTGGACTTTTAATGGAGACCAGTCATCCATTTAGGATGAATCCGTCCACTCTGTGGACTTAGTAAATTCATATCATTCATTTAGGATGAACTCGTCCACCTTTGATAACAATAATAATTTAGAAATGTAGATAACATACACACGAAATTTTCTGAATAAATCCTCTTATTGTGAAAAATTCGCAGATAAAAATTGTCTTTTGAAAAACGAAAAAATTGCCCTTTAAGCTTAAAAGAAACTATAGATAATAAAAATTAAGCAAAAGAAATAAACTAGAAATGAGGAGTGTCATCGCCCTTGCCACTGTCTATTGGTAGTACTTCTTAAGGTGCTATGAGTTCCATGGGTGATGCAACTTCTATCCGTCTAGTGTCTCCAGGTGGTAGGTTCCTTTCCTATGACATGATGCAATTCTGCATGGTCCTTCCTAGTTAGGTCCTAGCTTCCTCTGGGAGGTGTCTTTCATGGCACCCATCACCTTTTTTAAGATAAGGTCTCCAACCTAGAAGTCCCTATGTCTGACCCTGGAGTTGTAGTGTTAGGCCATGAGGTTTTGGTATTGTGCTAACCTTTGCTTAGCTGTTGCTCTAACCTTGTCCACCAGATCAAGCTGTAGGGGTAGTGCTTTGTTGTTTCTTCCCTCGTCGTGGTTTCCTACTTGGTAGCTGGTGAGCCTTACTTCAGCTGGAACGATCACGCCGCTTCCATATGCTAGTTGAAACAGTGTTTCTCCTGTAGGTGTCCTTACCGTTATCCTGTAAGCCCATAAGACGCTTGGTAGTTCCTTCAGCCATATACCTTTTGCCCCCTCGAGTAGGGTCTTGATGATCTTGAGCAAGGACTGATTCGTAACCTCAACCTGTCCATTAGCCTGAGGGTGGGTGGGAGATGAGTAGTGATTCTTGATCCCTAGTTATGAGCAAAAGCCTCTGAATTCGTTGTTGTCAAATTGCTTCCCGTTGTCTAAGACTAGCACTCTAAGTATGCCATACTTGCAAACAATGTTCCTCTATACGAAGCTTTGCAAATTTTTCTCCGTGATTGCTGCCAGTGCTTCTACTTCTACTCACTTGGTGAAGTAATCTATACTGACCACCAGGAACTTTAGCTGTCGAATTACGGTTGGGAATGGACCCATGATGTCCAACCCCCATTATGCGAAAGGCCATGGGGCCATCATCGAAGTGAGTTCTTCTAACGGTTGTTGGATAAGGTTGGCAAACATCTGGCACTTGTCACACGCTTTAACATAAGCAGTGGCATCCTTCTGTATGGTAGGCCAATAGTATCCTGCCCAGATAAGTTTGTGCACTAACGATCGTGAGCTAGAATGGTTCTCATAGACTCTTTTGTGGACTTCTCGCGTTACATAGTCTACCTTCTCTAGGATGAGATACCTCAGATACAGTCAAGAGAAGCCCTTTTTGTATAGAATGCCTATAATCAGAACAAAGTGTGCTGCTTGAACCTTCAACTTCCTTGTAGCTTCCTTTCCGTTAGGCAACTCGCCATTCTTTAGATAAGAGATTATTGGTGCTGTCCAATAGTTTCCAGGACCTATTTCCTGCACATTGATGTCGTCTATCACTAGTGAGATTTAAACGAAGGATAGTACTTGACTAGGAAAAGCATGTGTTCCTCTGAGGCTGCCTTAGCAAGACGGTCAATGTGCTCGTTCTCTTCCCTTGGTATCTGATCAAACTTCACTTTGAGGCTATTAACTCGATCCTTTACTTGCTCAAGGTACTTCTTCATCCATTCGTTCTTGCACTCATAATCGCCGTTAACCTGGTTTGTTAAAGACATATTTTATGTAGTTGGCTAATCCTTTGACAAAACGCACTTTACTTGTATTTGGGTAGATCTAGGATGTGTTTAATACTTCAAAGAACATGTTGTTCAAGTCTAGTATTAAAGCCATGAAGATTGGATCAAGAAACAAGTGAAGAAAATGTGTTTATTAAAGCTGGACAGATAGCTCGACACCTGCGAACAGATAGCTCGACGCCTGCTTGACACCTCTCGACAGCTGGCTATCTATCGAGCTCTTCAGTTGATTGTTATCGCAATCTCAACACCTTCTCGACAGCTGGTGGATCGATCAAGAAATCTTTTGTCTCATCGACACTTTCTCGATAGTTGTATCTGTCGAAGTTAAAGCTCGACACCTTCTTGACACCTTCTCGACACCTACTATCTATCAAGGTTATGGAAATCAGAATTTTCAGATCTGATTTTTGGGCCAGGCTTATGTATTTGTGTAGGGTTTCTTTTCTCACAACTCTAGACCTATATAAGGCTTATTTTAGAGGCCGTCACATAAGAGAATACAAGGAGAACATATGCAAAAGATGACCGATGCCTTATTCTCTCTGAAAGAAGTTACTGCGTCTTTGTGCCTTAGGGTTTTGTAACTAAGTGCTTCTTAATCTTCATTGTTGATGAAGTGAAGAACTTTGCAGCCAACATCTTCTTCTAGTTGGTGATTTAAGTCACATACTGGGATCTGCGCAATTGGTTAGCCACGTACTGCGATTCGTGCATCATCAAAGGATGGTGTTCATATATTGAAGAGTTCAGAGGTTCTGAAACAGTAGAAGATTTCTGCTGCAAGTTCATCTACGGGGATTGTAGAGTCTAGGGACAAAGATTTTGTACTAGATCTGAAACTTCCCTTTACTATAGTGGATTACTTTTCAGGAAGGTTTTCCCTTAAGTTTTTTACTGTGAAACTGGTTGGTTTTATTGGTTTTCCTAGGTCATCATATCTTGTCTTATTTTTTTTTTTCACTACATGATTTTGACATGATATTGATATTTGTTTGTTTTAACAAGTTTTATTCATGATAAATCTAATTAACAATTTCGGTTTAAAACTTGTTAATTCTATCAACCGAGATTTAAATTTCCCAACAAGTGGTATCATAGCAGTTTCACTCTGATTGGATTAATTTTCTGAGTATGATCTATGACCCCTATTGTCATGGACCATAGACAATCTCTTTTGATTCCTCCTTTATTTGATGGAACTAATTATGCGTACTGGAAAGTTCGTATGAAAGTATTTCTGTAGGCTTTAGGCGAACATGTATGGCAAGCTGTTGAAGTTGGCTGGATTAAGCCAAAGGAAGCGCCGGTGGATTGGGATGATGCAACAATCATTACAGCAAATTTCAATAGTAGAGCCTTGAATGCTTTGTTTTGTGGAGTGACTAATGAGGAATTCAAGAAAATATCATCCACAGAAGTTGCTAAGGAAGCATGGACTATTCTTGAGACCACCTATGAAGGTACCAAGGAAGTAAAGACTGTGAAGTTTCAACAACTCACTAGTAGTTTTAAAGAAATAAGGATGGAGGAGAATGAGACATTTGATAAGTTCTATACTAAACTCAAGGATATTGTGAATTCTGCCTTCAACCTTGGAGAATGTATTGCAAAATCCAAAATTGTTAGAAAAATCCTTAGGTCCTTACCTGAAAGATTCCATGCCAAGATCGCTGCCATTGAATAAGTAAAAGACATTGATCAAATTCCTTTGACTGAGTTTGTAGGGAACCTTCAAACCTATAAGATGAGATTAGGCTCAATGGGAAAAGGTGGAAAGAGTAAAAACTTGGCTCTCAAGGGTATAGAGGAAGAGATTGAGGGCTCTGAAGATGAAGATGAAAGTAAAGATGAGGATGAGGATCTAACCTTCATAACTGATGAGATTATTAAGCTGCTTCAATTTAGGAAAAAGGATAAGGGCAAACCTCCTAGGAAATTTAAATCCTCTAGGAAGGGCAAGAATGAGAAACCCCTCATCCAATGCCATGAGTGCAAAAGTTTTGGTCATATAAGGATAAAGTGTCCAAACTATCTCATGAAGGAAAAGACCAAGGAGTTAAAATATAAAGGGTTGGTTGCTACTTGGAGTGATTATGATACTGACTCTTCCGATGAGTATATGGATGAATGTCGTCACGTTATGGCCTTTGCTGCCTCAACCGATAAGGTGATTGTGGAGAGTGCTAGTAATAGTGAGGATTCTTTTGATGATGAAGTACCCAAGAAGTTGACCCTTTAGGAAGCCTATGATAAGCTATGCATTGAATTCATAAAATCTGAAAAGACTTCTCATTTTTGTAGAAAGAGCTTAATGAGGTAAAAACTGAAAAAGCTGATCTGTTAGTCAAGCTAGATGAGACTACAAGATTAGTTGAGACTCTTGTTGTAGAGAACGCCTCATTAGAAGAGAAGGTCAAGAATCTTGAAGTTTAGCTTAGTCAAGCTAGAACTCAAATAGAGAGAATGTCTAGTGCAAAGCTTGATGAGGTCTTAAGTACTCAAAAGCCTAGTTCTGATAAGACTGGCTTAAGATATGCTGTTTCCTCCAGCCTCTCCTCGTCCACGACTTCTAGATCAAGGACTATCTTTGTGCCACATTCTGAGAAAGGTGATAAAGGTATGAAATCCAAAACTAATTTAGCTAATTCTAAATCCTTTGTTAAGCCTTATGTTTGTCATCATTGTGGTGTTTCTGGACACATTCGTCCTAATTACTTTAAGTTGTATCCTCATAAGCAATTGTCCAAACGGTCACAGGTTTCCTCTTAAGGACCTACACCTTTATTTGGAGAGTTATTAAAAGTTTTGAGCTTTTTAACTCAATTTCAGGAGAATTCTAATTCTTCTATGTCCTTTAGTAGACATATTAGGACACGTGCTTTTTCATCTTTACGGCTAAAGACTCATGCTGTGTAGGTGAGAAAGGAGTCTAAGACTTAATTGTCTTTTCTGTTTGTCCTCTGCTTTATTTCTTTCTATCTAAAGTAGGACTCTTTTTGCTTGATTTCTTATCTGTTTTTGGAATCATGCCTTCATGCATATACATCATTCTTTCTGCTTTCATGTTGTTTGTCTGTTTTTATTTGGTTGTTTAGTTCTTATTTTGTTTTGTTCTCAAAATAAAAATAAAAAGAAAAAAAAAACAGAAAAAATACAAAAACAGTGTGTTTTGTGTACTTTGGTACTTGTGTACCTTGGATGGCCATTGAAACGAAGTTTTCTAAACTTTGTATCGTTTGTAGCTTAGATAAACATTCTTATGCACAACTAAGCAAGTGAGCTTTGTGGCTCTTATTTGTGATGAGTAAGATTAAGTTATCTCTTGAACTTAACACTCAAATCACTCTTTTTGACGGGTAGGACTAGAAAATCCTATGAGAAAGACATAAATGACCATCTCATAACTGTTGCCTACCAATCATAATATGACACATGTATACTTTAGCATAGCAAAAGTACAGTGTCATAAACACCCGTATGCTTCGGCATAGCAAAAGTACAATGTCTATGCTTAACATGTTAGGTATTTCTTTTCTCTCTTCTATATGCCTATGCATGATATGCTTAAAAGAAAATATGCAAAGAAAATAAAAAGCAAGAAGATTAAAATGCTTTAAATATGATTGCAAGCATGTTTTCTAGGAGATGTGGGAGTTATAGGATGTACCTTAAAGGTGATAGTCCCCATCAAACAGTTATGATTGTGTGTGAGTTAAAGTTATTTTCTCATATCTCAGATCTTCATAACAGGTATACACATATGCAATCTTGCGATATTTTTCACACATAACACTCAGTATTCTTTGCTACTCTTGATACATGTGTAGGTACAATGTGATTTGACTATTACAAGTGTTTACATGTGCTAATGTATGCTTACTAAACTGTCTTGACTTGTTTTTTAAAAATAAAATTGGTTAGACTTGTTTAGTTTGTGTGTGTGTTTCTAAGGATCCATGTCCTTAAAATGTTTGATGAGAGATGATTTTGAGAGCTTACTATGTTGATTGGATTATTGGTTGAGGTGCATGTTGGATTGCATTCATGTCTTGTTTTTCACTTATCAAAAAACTATTTTTAAAAGCAAGCTCGACACCTCCTCGATACCTAGCTATCTATCCAGCTTCTCAAGCTTTTTCCTTATCGCAATCTCAATACCTCTTGGACACCTGGTGGATCGATCGAGAAAGTTTCTGTCTCCTTGATACCTTCTCGACACCTGGTGGATTAATCGAGCTTCTATTCTTGGTTTTGGTGTTCATTCCTCAATACCTCCTCGACACCTGTAGCTGTCGACGTTCATTTTCTCGACACCTGTAGCTGTCGACGTTCATTTTCTCGACACCTTCCTTGACATATGTCTCGACACTTCTCGATACCTCATCTATCAAGATTTACTGAGGATGCTATATAAGCCCTGTTCGTGATCTGGTTCTCATTTCTCGATTTCTCTCTATCTATCTGCGACTGTTCACCTCCCAAAGTTTTCTCACTCAAAACCTTCAACCCACATGATTTTTATCCCTTCCTTGCTTCAAATCACTTGGTATGATCTCTTTTTCCTTCATTCTTCATGCATTTCATGTTTTGAATCTTAGGTTTTGGGGTTTTTGAAAAATTTTGGGGTTTTTCAAAATTAATGAGTTTTTTTGAAATTTTGGAATGGGTTTTCATTTAAATGTATTCAAATGTCGTGCATTGCATCACATTTGCATTAGAATGGTATTTTCATGCATTTAGATATGTGTACTATGTTTATGTGCTCGTAGGTTTGGATTGGGTTGAGCCCATGATGAAATTTCTTTTGTATGTCACATGTTCATGCATCCCCATGCATACGTACTCTCTATTCAATATATTTGATATATTTGAATTTCTTTGAGACTTTTCTGATTGTCTTTTTCTCTCTCTCTCTCCCTCTCTCATTCTGTTTACGTTAGTAGTGTCTATGACACCTAAGCATAAATCTACTTCGGCTCAGAACCCTCTGCTTTCTGGAGCTTCTTCATCTTCTGATTTTGCTCCTCTTAATCTTCGGTTCCATAATGATGATGCCCACAAGGCATTTTCGAAGAACTTTTCTAGACGAGGTGTTCATTCGAAATGCCAAGTCATTTTGGCGGACTTCGCCGACACTGACCTTCCCTTTGTCATTCACAGTAGGGGATGGGAGTCATTGTGTGACGTCCTGATCACATGTCCTCTCGTGCTTATTCAGGAGTTATACTCCAACATGTACGGGATTGATCGTTCAGTACCTTTCTTTTTCACTCGCGTTCGAGATACGCGCATCTCTGTCACACCACAGCTTGTTGCGGATGTGCTTCGGGTTTCTAGGATAGAGTTTTCTGACTATCCTTCTTGTGAGCGTTTGGGGATTGTGTCTAAGGATGAGCTCAAATCTGCTTTCTGTGAGCGCCCTTTGGAGTGGGGTGAGCGTCAGTACACATCATGTCAGCCTTTTGCTAAAGGTCTTAGATTCTTAAACATGGTGATGACTTTTGTACTCCATCCGCTTTCTCACTACAACTCCATCACAGAGCCTCGTGCTCAATTTTTGTTATCCCTCCTTAAGCATCTTACCATAGATTTTCCTTCTCATTTCATTTTGTCTATTATAGATGTTCATTTGGATGCGGCAACCTGTGATGAGCTTATCTTCCTTCTGCTATCACGAGGATTCTATGCCATTTTTCCATCCCTTTTATCATGTCCGACCATTTCACTTTCATGTGTGCCATAGATGCCGCTACCGTAAAACGAAGTGAGGCTCAATTTAGGTCGAGACAGTTGGATTCCACTCCTCCCTCCCGTTCGGCTCCACGGTGAGACCACACCTTAAAATGACATTGACCTAAATTCACAAAGTAACATTTCCAATCATGATGGTTAGTTGTTTATTCGGTATCATCTTGATTCAGAGTACCTCACCTCACCTAGGAAAAACCAAAGCTAAAATAAACTCTCAATGAGAATAATGTTAACCTGATTTTTCATAGTAATTGGACTAAAAAAGAAAAAAGAAAAATAGTTAGCTAATCCTAATTTGAAAGTAATCACTGGGTTGAACCTGAAACTATCTGTGCAGCGTCTGTTGTTGCTATTCAGAATTGGAGATGACCTTACCCTATACTCTGTAATTGTTGCTGAGGTAAAGGTGTCAGAGTAGCTATATCTTTGTCAAACAAACAAGTGGGTTTTGGTTTTTGTCTCTTGCTACATTCTCTTTCTCTAGGTGCAGTGCTCCTCTACAACTTCTGCGGTAATGTACAAATGCTTTGGGAGCTGGGAGACCAACTATTTGTTACTCAAGTTGAGAGATCGCTTTGTTACTGACTAATTCCCAGTTGAATCCTTGCCTTTGGCACCAACTGGCTTTATGAAGAGACACACTACTAGAAAGTAGAAAGTAGAAACTAATGCTAAAAGAGGGACATAATTTTGATATAGGAGATTATCTAATTAGGAAGGCTGTTTTTATTACAACTTCAATTTATGGTGAACATCATCCAGATAAAATATCTGCTCCTGAAACTCTGAGCAAACTCATCAGGCTTCTTTCAAATTCTAGATTTTAGAGAAACCAACTCTAAAATATAGCACAAACCAACACTAAAATTGGTGTTCTTACTGCCAAGGTGGTTGAAAAAAAAAAAAAAAAAAAAAAAACTCCTAAGCCCATAGGTTCATAGTATCGTGTCCTCCCCACACTCCCAACCATCTTATCCCAACTTATGGATAAGGGTTCTCACTCAAGTTTCACGTCTCGCATCCCAAACTCAAAAGTGTAAAGATTATTTGTTTTTTTCTTTTTTTGAGAAACCAGTTTGTGAGAAAGACCGATGCTTTTATTGAAACATAAGAAAACTATGAACATCAAACAGAGCAAGGGGGTAAGTCTTCAACCCAAACTTGAAGTTCTAGCCCAACCCAAGATTTCTTTGCCAAAGCATCGGCAACCTTATCACAATTTCGTTTCACATGGCAGTAGTGATCCAGGCAATCAATGGTGGATTGTCAAGCCCTTCAGTGTAAAGATTAATTTGTCAAATATATAAGAACTGAAACTCAAACAAAACAATAATAGCATGAACCCACAAAATTTAGAGAAATAATATAAATCCATATCAGTGTTAATCATATGTAAAGAGAGAACCTAAAGATCGTGGGTGGTTCCACCGATTTTGAATGGCAGAAAAGAAGCGCCGCTGAGTTGGATTGGATATAAGTGCACCGCTGATTTGAGGATGGATTGGAAGAGATGAAATTAGAGAGCGGCGCTGACGAGTTGGGTTGGATGAGAAGAAGTGCCGCCAATTTGAGGTTGTGGGTGTGTGGCTGTCTGGTTCTTGTATGCTTTTAGCTATTTTGAGGGTTTTGTTTAGAGAGGCAAACTGAAACAGAGCAAGCAGAGGTAGAGAGGCAAACGTGAGAGGAGAAAAGTACGATGAATGTTATAATTTTTGGTTTATATATAAAACCTGTTTAGCCGGTAACAAAAACTCATTAAAATTACATCAACGGACAAGATTAAGACAATACTAAATAAAGGGTTCAGATTTAGGGGTACCGTAACCCCTTTTTTTTGGGGGGGGGGGGGGGGGTACGGTAGAATGACCATTGGGAAGTGGAGCGGAAGTTTTTAATTATTATATGCATCACCACTTTGTTGTTGTCAATCTGTCAAACTCTTTGATTTGGGTAGCATTCCTCCCGTTAATTTGATTTAAGAAAATATTAGATAGGTTTAAAAACCTTTGCATGGTGTCAATGAATCCGTGTTTTGTAATTTGAGAGTTTAGGGATCGCCTGTGTTACACAATGAGATTAAAAAAAATATATATATATATATATATATTGAAGGAACAAGAAGAAGAAAGAAACCAACTGCATTAATGTAAAGGAGAAATCTGACCCTAAAATAAATAAATTGATAATTGAATTAAATAAACACCAGAGGTTTTAGTTATGTTTTATAAGCCATAGGCCTAATCCCCACAATATATAGCTAATTATCATTCAATTTTCTTTTTTTTTAAATGCTTATCAAATAGAGACTATTAATTAGTGCTAACTTGTTGAGTTATTGTCAATTCCAATTAGGTTAATTGGTTTTTTTTGTCATTAAAGAAGATCTTTGAGATTTAAATATCACTTATATAAATAAAAATCAATTGATGTTTTAGTATGGAGTTTTGTCAAATCATCAGTCTCTTAACTATTGAGTTATTAAAATATCGACTGTAATTATTTTCTTTTGATAAATATTGCTCCCTTTTCATTTTTTTTATTTATTCTTAAGAATCTATTGTACTCTTTAGTTGAAATACTTTTTGGGGAGTCAATCTTGTTACGGTGATATCCTTGCCTGCCCTCTTTCTATATAGAAATAATACTTTTTCCTATATATATATATATATATATCCCAACTCTCTTAGGTAATACACTTAGATGGAAATCTACAACAGTTCAAGCAACCCATCAAAGCTGGCCATATAATTTCCCAAAATCCCAACTGCTTCCTCTGCAGCTCAGATTCCATGCTTATTGATGCTCATGTACCTCAAGTGCCTGAGGATGAAGAGCTTCAACTAGGTGAAATTTATTTCCTCATGCCACTTTCTCAATCCCACATGCAGGGGTGGCGCCATAAATTTTTGTTTGGAGGCCAAGTTGCAGCACTAATATATTTATCAAGATAAGTACCCCCGCCCACATATATACACATGCATTTTTATTATATATATATATACACACACACTTTTTTATTTGATAAGTTATATATATATACACACACCCAACAAAAAAAAGAACTTAGTATTTTCAATCAAAATTATGTTTGATGGCGATTTGTCATAAAATAGAATTCATTTTTATTATTTTCAAAGTGAAATTTTTAAAAAGTTTCATTTTCGATACAAATTATCAAATTTTATACTAAAGTAAGTGAAAAATATTTCAATTGAATTAATGAAAATTTTAAAAATATGAATGATTCAAAACTTGGAGGAACAAGTTAGACTCCAAACATATTTAAACTATCTTACTTTAACCCATTATGTGGCAACTAAAGATACATTTCATGTGTAAATTTAGTAATAAGATTTTTCTAATGAGTCAATAAATTGTTAATCGTCACATAACGGGTTGAAAAAGATAGATTCAAATATGTTTGGTGTCAAACTTTATCAAACATTCAACGTATATAAGAGCACATTTTACAATAAAAAAATAGAATTGTAAAAAATAAAATTATATCTCTCTATAACTATTAGACCGATTTTTTTTTTTTTAGGAGCATCATTAGACTAATTCAAATACTTGAGTAGGGGCGACAAAAGTTGTTAAACAAGGCTCTCTATTCAGTGAACAATTTTATATTTTATATTTTGAGATGTTCAGTATATACAGTTGGAAGAGGGAGATAACTAGCCTATCTCTTAAGCCCCTATTTTATTTATGGGTTAGTGTTTATTACATATAACCTATTATACACATTTTTATATCTACATCCCCTCTACACCAATGAGATCCTCCTGAGTGAGACTTATTAAGACGATTCTCAGTCTCAGAAAGAGAAAGACAAAATGAGAGAGAGAAATTATAAAATAAAATGAAATTTGAACTACAAATAATAGGAAGGGACACATAAAAGAAGCTTTCTTAAAAAAAAAAAAAAAAAAAAAAAAAAAAAAAAAAATGAGTGAGACGGATTTAACCGGTTTGTTGATAAAAACCGAACACCCGACTTTATTATATTGGGTGCTTTATTGACCACACTTTGTTTCAAATTAATCATTTCGGATTATATCAAATCGGATTGGTGATTTTTTATTCTAAGGAATAATATCATTTTACACTCATTTACATCCACTATTTTACATCAATATTAACACAACTGACTTAGAAATATCCATATTTTATATATAAAAGTGAAAGTAAAAAAAAAAACCGGACAAAATTAATACGAGTTTAAAAGTATTATTGCCTTTTTTCCGGTTTGGGTTTACTTAATTAGTCCTATATTTTATAATGTCACTTTGAGGTGAAATTTTCATGTGTCGCATGAAATGGCTTACGCAATACCTTCTCTTCTTTGAGGCGCTTTGTGGCCAAAATCCTCGCCTCTACTACAAAAAGCCTCACATCAAAGCAAGAACAAAATATATTATACTATCTTACCAGGGAAAATAATAGATGTTATATTATACAAAGTCGTGTCATTCTAGAGGTGAAAGACAGTTTTAAGTGGAGCTATATGTTTGTGGTATTAGAAAACTTCATGTTTTATGATGCAGGACATTTCAAGTAGCTATATCTTAATTCTCTTTGTAACTAATTAGTTAGTTAGTTAAATGATTTCTTAAGTATCAATTGATAGGATTTAGACACTTGTCAACCATTTAGAGGCTGTCAATACTAAACAACTAGTATAAGTAATAGAATGCAAGCTCTTTGTAAATTAGTTTTTGTATGTAAATGAAAATAAGTTCTGAGGGCTTTTACTTGAGAACTTAGTGTTCTTGTAGAGGTGCCTAATCACCTATCAATTTGTTCTAAACAGCTCTCATTCCATTTAATTCTAGTTCATATTATAGCCCATCTGTAAATCAATTTTTGTATGTGAATGAAAATAGGTTTGGAGGGCTTTTACTTGAGAACTTAGCGTTCTTGCAAAGGTGCCTAATCACCTACCAATTTGTTCTAAGCAACTCTCATTCCATTTAGTTCTAATTTATATTACAGCACATCATATTTTCCTGCAGCAGTTTATTTTCTTGAGTATGCTTGTTCATAACTTGGACAAATTAAGAAAAAATGTTTTTCTGTTGAGAATGATGAAAAACATAAAGTGGACTCAGCTAGTTAGGAGCTTATGAATATACAAGAGAACAACTTGAGCTTAATTTGTTAAACTGGGAATAAGCACCAATGCGCCATGGTCCTTAATAATTCTTCGTACGTAGCTCCCTAAAATTAAATAGTATAGTAAAAGATAATTCTTTCATTTTCCTGATAATAGTAGTAAATCCTGATCATGTATGAAAGAAGCATATCACATCAGGACATTAGTCGAAGATTTCCGGCTACATTTTTGGGAAGTTTTCATGTGGAACCTGGAAACTTCATTTATTAGGCGCCGCAAAGGAAATATACAAAGAGGTGATGACGATACTGTAGGAGTCACCATCAAGTCATCTGCGTGCTGCACCAAACGTGTAAATGTGTAATATCATTAACGGTCTATGGAGACTTACAAAAAAAGAAAGTGCTTTAACTTAGAAAGAGGAAAATTACTAAACAAACCTAAATCGTCATAAAAGTTGAAATGTATACAAAAATATTTTGATAATATTTTTCACGACAGTTAAATTGATGCATTTTTATTGGTTTTTTTTTTAAATCCATCATTGTCATACTTTTTTTTACCTACTGTTAATAACATGTTACAATAGTCACGTGTCAAATTTTTTCTACCTCTAGACTTTCTTATATTAAGCACATGTGGGTAAGATACAATAGTTCTACTTGGTATGCTGTATTTTACATAGATTTTTTCATATCCGACTCGTATAATGATTCTTGTTAATAGGTGTTTTAGGGTATTTGATAGAGAAACATTTTTTTTTTTGCTAAACTTGATAGAGAAACATTTAATATAACGTGTTGCTGTTACTTTTATTTGCTTTTATGAGACACACATGCACTTACTATTTTTTTTTTTTTCTCTTGATCCCATAAAAAATAAGGGTGTATTATCAGCTTTAACGTTAATGAAACACGAGGGAGGACGTGTAAAGTGCTTCACATATGTTTACATGACGAAAAGCCACTTTCAAGTGTCAAATCTTGTCACTAATTATGCCAAGGTGGAACCTGGCCATATTGCAATAATGCAATCAACCTGAGAAACATACAGGTTTAGAATATATACAGTATTATATATTAAGGTTTAGAATATACAGGATTAGAATATATATGATATTATATATAAAGATATGAGTCCGGTTAATATATGTATTTACATTAACTATTTATTTTTTGAAACTTTTTATGGGAAGTTAAAAAAACAGTCAAATCATTTAGTTACTCTTTCATTTTTTTTTTAAATAAAAAATCACTCTAGTCATTTAAGATTTTCTACCGTTGACGTAAGTTGTCTTGTAACAACATTAATTCTCTTACTTTCTTTCTCTCTAGCATTCTCTCTCTATATCATTCTATCTTCTTCTTCTTTTTACTCTCTATTTCATTCTATTTTCTCCTCTATATATATATATATATATATATAAAATTTATTATGGTATTAGAACATTAATGGGTCCTTCTTTCCTTGAGTTTGTGTGCTCACACGCCTTGCAACATCAAGTTTTACTCAAGAATCACTAAACTCTAAGTTGTGTGCTCACTATGACCACTGACTCCAAATTAAAGCCCACAACCGATAATACAAGTTTTGGTGTTACATTGCCCTCACGCATTGTCTTAGTCCTAATCACGTGCTTGTTTATGGCTGCACGCACCACCTTTTGTTTTGAAGACCCCTTCACAGTTCTCATAAGCGCTTAGAGTATTCATTTGTCAGTCTCATCCTTGTGACATGCCTAACATACTATTTAACTTCCATAGGTCATTACTCCCACACAATACAAATGTTGGAGTAGCCTCTACATGCACTCTCATGGCAGAGCTCTTTTTGCCATTGTGCTATAAGTCTTTGTATTCAATTGAATTCTTGGAATTTTCCTTACCAAGCTACAATTGAAATGTTCTTTGAGCTCATTCATGCATGTTCCCGGCCAACAAAATATAGTCTTTCTTATGCATTACACGCTTCATAGACTTCTTTCTCTTCAATGATGATACTTTTTTATGTGTTTCTTAGTGGTTTCTAATTCATTTGATGGGCATTGATGACTTCCATTGCATTGAAAACTTTTCTTTCAAAATGAATTTTTCATTGCTCCACCTTGAGTTTGAGGTGATGTTATAATATATTAGATATTAGAAATTTTCTAAAAAAAGGAAATGGTAACGAGTGCCCTTAGGGCATTGGTTAATAATTCATTTTAAGAAAGTTTTGACATCATTTTTATGAGAAATGAAAAAAACTGTCAAAATATTAATTGTTTTTATTGTTTTTCCCATGAAAACTTTCTTTAACTGGATTGTTAACCAATACCTAAGAGTACTCGTTAACATAATCCAAAAAAAAAAAATCACAAGCTACTGCTGTTTTGTACTACCATGCCACCCTAGTTTTAGGATCAATATACTATACCTAATGTATTCCTCTATATATACTATCTAGATTAGATTTTATTGTAACAAATAATTCACTATATTATAGATGAAGTCATTTAAGACTAGTTCTCTTATTGTAGACATAAGTAGGACAAATGGAATTGGAATTTGGAGCCACGCTAATTCTCAACGCTAAGCAAAAGAGTTTTATATAAGACAACTAAAAAAACTGGCCCACTTCATGTTAAAGATCGAAAATTCTAAGCAAAAGAGGGTGGTACTTTAAGAAAAGCTGGTTGGATATATAATTGAGATTCATATCGTCATAGCATTAGCATTGGAGAATGCTAATGCTATATCTAAGGTTTTTTTAGCATTTCAACCTTTAAAAACTGCTACATCTAAAAATGCTAAAGGCAAGAATTGCAAATTTTTTGCAATTCTTGCTACAGTGCAATTCTACTTTGTAGCACAATTCTAAATCGAATAAGTAATTTTTTATTCCATCTCTCCTTCAGTCCTCTCTCCCTCTCACTCCCACTCTGTCTCTTCGTCTCCCACTCCATCTCTCCGTCTCTCTTTCTCTCATCTCACATCTCTCTTTCTCGTTCAAGGCTTGCACCGGAGATGGTGGGTTTGGATCGGCATAGTGGTGGGTTAGGTGTGCTGGAGATGGCTCCTGGTGGTGGTGGATTCATGGTTTGATCTGGGCACGGTCGTGGGGGTTGGGATCAGTAGATGGTGGGTTTGGATCGGCGTGGATCGGCGGGTTGGGTGTGCTGGAGATGGCTCCAATGGCTCCGATGGGTTTGACAAAGGTTTGAATCGGAGAGGGTGTGGGTTGCTAGAGATGGCTCCGATGGGTTTGACAGAGGTTTGAATCGAAGAGGGTGGGTTGCTGTGTTTGACCGTGGCTTGCTGTGTCGTGCTTGGTCGGCGAGGTCTAGGTCGTGCTTGGTCGGTGAGGTCTGGGTTCTGTGTTTTGGTTTGCGTGGGTCACGGTGGCTCTGGTGATTATTATTTTTTAATGGGTTTGCTCCGGTGGGTTTCAAATCGGCGATTGTTGTTGATGGGTTTGCTCCGGTGGTTGTTGATGGGTTGAGGTGTTGATGGGTTGAGGTGTTGATGGGTTGAGGTGCCGTGGTTGTGGTTGTTGATGGCTTGTGTGTTGCTAGAGGTTGAGGGAGAAGGAAAGGAAAAAAAAAACTATTGGAAAGCGTAGGAAATGAGTCTGAAAAAAAAAATAGCAGTTATAAAGAAATAGTAAAAAAAGATTAAAAAATAATATTTTAATAAAAATAAAGTTTTTGGATGTAGGAGGTATTGTAAAATTGGATGGTATAATGATAAAGTGAGGTTTTGGAATGGTAAAATAGAGCAGCATTAGCATTTTCCAATGCTAATGCTCTCATGCATTAGAATGGCATCAGGGGATGGTTTCGAGAAGACACGGGTGTGTGAAAAGAAGCTAATCCAAGCACACAGGAAAGTAATAGTGTAATACAAGCACATAGGTTACTATTGTTTGCGACTAAATGTGTTCATATAATTATTCTTATATTTACTTTCTTTTTGTGGTTTCCTAGAACTGAACCATCCACGCAGTTTTTTTTTTTTTTTTTTTTTTGGTTGGTATTGTTTGCGACTAAACGTGTCAAAGATAATGGGAACAACGACAGACCTACCGGCCATGAAATTGAATAGAAATTTCGACCCAATACTTTTCTTTTGTGCTTTTTTATCCAAAATATTCTCCAATTGCTTTATCTTTAATTGTCTTTTTTTCCTTTGCTTTTGTTAGTGCTTTGAGTACATATGGACTTTGATTGAGTTACTAATTAAGTTTGAAATTACCTAATCAAATTTTTACTTACATGAGATCAGCTAAAGACTTTGCAGTAACAACTTATTTTTTAGCTATAGAGACAGTCATGAAAGCGAAATTTAGGACCCGTTTGGTAAGAGATTTTTAGTAATGTTGTTGTTATTTTATGAAAATACGTGTCAGTGAAAGAGTGTGTAAAAATACGTGTAATATTGTTTAAACAATAATAACAAACACCTCTTACTCCTTAGAAGTTTTTTTTTTTTTTTTTTTTTAATGGAAAAAACATAGATGCTTAACTGCTTATTACTTGAATTTTTTTTTTTTTTGGCAACAAGACTGATAGATTTCATTAAACAGAAAATTAGCCAAAATCCACTAATAAATTACTTGAATTTGAATATTCAGTTCCTTATGAAACGGCATATAAATTATTTACGCGAATGTTACGTGTACCATGTACGTTCGTAAACATTAGTAAATCATGCGTCTTCCATTTTGTTATCAATGCTACGGAATCATACGTGTTAATTTAGGATTAAAATTATAGGACGCGTTAGATTGAAAAGCGTTAAAAACAGACAACACTGACTACACGACAATACACTTTGCTTAAAGAAAAACAAGTGAGACACCGCACATTTAAAAGATTAAAATAATCCAAATGAACCCTATTGCTCTCAAAGTCAAACACAAAGTACCAACTTTAACTTTTTATTTGTTTTAACCCCAAAAAAAAAAAAAAATTTATTTGTTTTAAAATAATGCTGCAACAGATAATATTTTTATAACAATTTTATAACAAAACTTAGGTGGTAAATTATTATTAATTTTTATTTAAATTCATTACTGATATCACTTTTTTACCTATCGTTAAAAGCTTAATATCTAGTTTTTATTATAAAATTATTGGGAAAATGTTGTCTTTTTTCTTTATTTTTTAAGTAATAAAACTCACAAAAAATTAAACACAAAAGCTGCCCCAACTTATTACCATGTTTCATCCTCAATAATAATGTTAAGAGCACTCGAACTAGTACTTGTATAATAAATAAATATATAAATATATGTATCACATTTGTGCCAACCAAGTCCAAAATTCACCCATATCAAATTATGCAAGTTGTGTAAAAATACATAATTACTATGGTAATTGTGTAAATTTACATTGATATTACTCATTTTGTATTTAATTTTTTATTATTTCTTTACATATCTCTAGAATGAAGAAAGAGAGTAAATGATAAATTGATAATTGTTGTGTATAAATAAAGAAAAAAAATTAAAAAGTTAAGAAAATTTGATATTTTAATGAGATGTAATGTAAAATAGATAATAATATGATGTGAGGTGTTTTGAAAAGTGAGTATGTAAAATAGCAAAAAGTAAGTTTTTTTGCTAAAATAAATAGAAATTTTTGCACGACCTAATTCGAATGTTCTAAGTGAGTGTGTGTGTACACACACACATATATATATAGTATTTATATGCTAAATGTTTTCATATTTTTTTAAATGTTTTATTTCTATGCTAAATGTTTTTTTTTTTAAATAAACATTTAGTACCAGTACTACACACCTACAATTATTTTTCCGTTTATGTATTTTTTGCCAACTTTTTGAAATGTACTTTTAATGAAAGATACCGAATTCTACCCGTCTGTATATTTTTCGTAATATACATGTACTATATTTTACTAACTATGCTGACAACTAAGTTGAAAATAACTGTTATTAAAATAAAGATAAATAAACTTTACTTACTAATATTTGGGGTTAAGACTTCGAAAGTTTTTAAAGGAACGTAATCATAATGTTTTGAGCATAGTTACAAAAACCTCGACTGAAGAATTGGTTCACTGGTTCATTGGTTCAACCGGTGGTTCATTGGTTGAATTATAGGTTTATTAATTAATTAAATGATATATTTTATAATTATAAAAAGCAACTAAAATAAAATAAAACCACTCCATTTAGGTAAATTAACAAATTGTAACAATAAAAAATTGCATCATATGATATAAAGTTGAGAGTATAGGAAAAAAAATAAAAAAATCATTCACATAAATCATCCGATAAGCAAGTTAAATAGTCCAAAAGTCTTGAAACAACATCTCTTATAAAAATTCAAAATAAATTTTTAACTTAATCATTAAACCCTAGAGCATTACAAAATTATTTAAATCTCCAAATACAATTGATGATTAAAATCAATCATGTGTTATCATTGTGATATTGGTTGCTTTTGTTCTATGCAAACAAATATGTATTTTTTTGGATTTATTTGCAGATTAAAAAGATTAACCCATGCAATCCATCTGTTCACTTGGTTTGATGATGGGTTTTTGCATACTCGGTATTTTACACCAAACCAGTCCAGATAATCCTTTAGTTCATGGTTTAATCGATGGTTTGGTATGGTTTTTATAACTATGGTTTTGAGAATCTCAATTGAGTTAAATTTTATGACATTATCAAAAGCCCAATTAATTAAATATTAAAATAATGTTAATCAATGATTGTTTGTGACTTGTGAGTGTGGCTACACTCATGATATAAAATATAAATTAGTTATTTCCTAATAAAATTTTTTCTAAAAGAAAATAATAAATTGTTAGGATTTTAAAAATTGTATATAATATGCAATAAAAGTTAGATCCTAAAAAATGTGGTTATAAAGTGGATCTCCTATTTAATTTTCACCTTATTGTGCCAACTACCAAGTGCATATACAATATTTAATTGTCATGAATACTATTTTATCAATTTTTTGGACAAAAATATCAACTTAATTGTCCTCAGGGGCAGAGGGAGGGGCGTTGAGGGGAGGGCAAGTGTTCCCTTGAATTCTCAAAATTTTCTCTAATAATACTAGTATATTGAACTAAAATGTCTTATTTGCGCTTGTCTGACTTTTTTTTCAATTATCATGACAGCTTTTTTTTACCTCTAATACTAATAGACTTATATAGTTACACAACTACTACAACTCTTATATAAAAATAATCTGTCCCACCTATGATTTAAAAAAAAAAACCCACTCTTTTGAGGAATAGGAGTCAAAAGCCTAATAGAATCTTGAAAAAAAAAAAGAGAGTATATATATAATATAAACAAACTATTTTTAAGCTAGGTGTGAAAAAATAAATTAAAGTTTACATTTTATGTTAGATTCTATATGACAATTACATTATTTTGTTATTAATATTGATTAATTTTTTACTTTCAATCTTATCTTTTAATCTTGCCCCCAACCTAAATTCCTGGTTTCACCACTTATTGTTCTTATCAAATTTTCTTTTACCGCTACTTATTATTATTTATTTTTTGGGATAGAAACACATGTTTAATGGTTTTTATCAACTTTTATTTTCTTCTCTTTTTTTAATTTTATTTTTTAGAATTAGACTCAAGTTCCTATTATTATCACATTTTCTTATAACAAATGAAAACTAGCAGCACAATTCACATGATTTGGAAAAACAAAAGTTAATGGCATATGCATTATGCACCATTTGCTTCTCTTATCAAATGGCATTAATGATGTTTATGGCAAGGAGGGTCCACGTCAGGTGATCATGTTGCCAAACTGTACGACTCCAACAACTGGTGCCATAGAATTGTACTTATCATCATCTTCTTCTTCTTCTTTTTTCTTTTTCTTTTTTTTTTTTTTTTTTTTTTTTTTTTTTGAGTAAAACATTGTACTTGTCTTTAGTTCTACTTGGAACAAAACTTTCTGTCGTTTTAGTATACAAGAAAAAAATTGCTTTAACATGCACAATAACTACAAGTACACAAAATCATACTTTTTCTTTTATAGTAGTTACCCGAAATCTATATTTATCAACATATTAGAGTTTAACTTTCAATATCTCTTTCAATCATCCCAAACTTTGGGGTTTTGTTTATATATCAGTACATGTGTGACCAACATTAGTCTATAAACCTATATCTAAAGATTTTACTTAGGGCTGTCCAGACCCGACCGAAGCCCAACAATCCGGCCAAACCGCCCGACGCCGACCCAATTTTGGCCCGAACCAAGGGTCCAGTCGATCGGTGGCGGGTTTCCGTTCTCAAAAACCGACATCGGTGGGTCAAGTGGCAGGTTTGCATCTCCAAAACCCGAGCAACCCGAACCCGACCGGAGCTACAAAAAAACTGGCCAAATCTTGCAAAAACAAGCTAGATTCGGTAAGATCTCGACCAGATCTGGTGAGATCTTGACTAGATCCGGCTATATTTGGTGGGATTTAGCCAGATTTGGCCAAATCCCAGCAATTTCTAGCTAAAAAATGCATATTTTAGGGGAAAAAAAATCTAGTTTCTGGCGAGAATTTTCCAATTTCCAGAGAGACTTTCCAGTTTTCGGCGAAAATTCCATACTCTGGCAAAGCTTTTTTTTTTTTTGGCAACCGACCCATCCCGATCGACGCTAACCATCACAGAAAACTGAGCCGACCGATTTTTCTAGCTGTTAGTTTCGGGTAACTCTGCCCCTCCACCTGACGCCGGCGGGTCGAGTTCGGGTTAGATCGAAAACTAACCCGACTCGGCCCGTGGATAGCCCTAATTTTACTAATGAATGCTCCAAGGCTATGTTTAGTGGGGCGAATGCTAAATGAGTTCTAGGCCTAATTATAATAAATATAAACATTGGGCCCAATTAGACTATCAGCCCAATGGGGATAAATCCCATGATGGCCAGCCCACTTCTTAATCAACGGAAAACCTTGGATCCTCGGTTAAGCCTAACATCCACCCAGACAGCATGCTGAGGTCACCTCTGAGGTATATCCGAGCTACCGAGATAAGTTGTTGAAAGGCCAAACTTCTCTAAGATAGTTTTCTAAGGGTTCCTAGTGATTCCATAACTGCCTCTGCATTGAGATAGGTCATCTGCCTAACATCATCGCATTCAATGTAGTAGGACAAAACTGAAAAGTAGAAGAGGCCCTAAAAGTCTTTGTTCATGATGAAAAGCCTGCAAAAGAAGAGTCAGATAAGACCAAGAGTTGTCCAGGTGGACATCTAAACAATGAAGAATACCTCAGAAATCTCTACTCATGATGAAAAGCCATAAAAAGAAGAGTCCGATAAGACTAGAGGCAATCTAGGTGGCAATCTAGGTGGACTGGGACAAAAGATGAAGAAGAAGAAGATGACTCATATAAAAGGAAGGAAAGAAGACTCAAAAAGGGGCATGTAACATATGATATTGAAATTAATAGAAGAGATTTTGGTGTTTTACGTGTTCTTGTCCAAACTTCCCATTGTGGATCAACATCAACCCATATTACAAATTAATTGTAACACGTGTTTTGTTTAGTGTCTTAATCCAGAGAACCAAGGGCAACACTCCTACAGTATGTATTAATAAATTATTTTAAGAAATTTTATAATAGAAAAATAAAAAATTATTGATTATATTTTTACAATTTTTTCATTTTTTTTCACATAAAGTTTTCTAAAGTGATTGATTAATGGATGCTCTAAGATAACTCATTAAATGGACCCTAAACTAGTGCCAATTCAGAAGCAACCTTTACGCCTAAATTTATCTCTCTTATGAGATTAAGTTATCTAACTTATATGTAGGAAATACATCTATAATATTATCATGTGGTCATGATTCATGACCAACTAACATTTGAATTGATAAGTTTTTCCAATTTAATCAAGTATTTTAAATCCAAATCTGAATTCAATAGGAAAAAGAAGTGCGAAAGAAAACTAAAATAATTAATTTTCCTAAAATGTTTCTATAACTCTAATAAGCAGAAGAATTTGATTTTGCTTTTATCCAAAGTTATGCATAACTACAATCTTATCCAAAGTTGTGCTTCTTTTTCCAATTAGTGGTTGAATTGTTCTCTCATGGCTGTCATTAATAAGAATTACATAAACTGTCGTTAATATGACAATTGATGATACATAAATTATTACACAATCATTCTATTAATAATTTTTTTTAATAAAATTATATTCTATAAATTGACTAAAAATGTGCATTGAATGGGCATTCAGCTAGTTGTTAGTAAACTTATCTTAGAATTGTACAGATTCTCAAAAAAAAAAAAAAAAATCTTAGAATTGTACAGCCTAATGATGACAAATGTTCTAATTTATTTAAATCTAATCATATTTTCATCAACTAAAGCATAATTCTGAGCTCTCACAGATTAAATTTTGCTTTATTTTTTACGAAAAGTTTTAAAATTTGGTAGTACTATTGTTTTTCTTAATATACATCAATGAATGAATGAATGTGAATAAGAGAATTTAAATTTTGAATATTTTTGTTAACAACACCAAAATGTATTAAGTTATAATAATCTTCAAGTAATACTCCTATTTAGGTGATTAAACAATATAAATAATATTCTTTGTCCCCATCAAAAAAACAAAAAATCTTATAACTTTACACATTCTTGTTCTCTCCCCTATAGGAGTCCATCTCTCCACCTCTGTGTGGCTTTTTCCATCACCCCTGTGTGATCTCTCCCTACCACTGTGTGGTTTTTCTCTCCACCCCTGTGTGGCTTTTCCCCTACTTTCAGTGCGTGGATCTTCTTCTCCCCACTCTCATTGTGGGTCTTTCCATAGTATATCAATTTCTCTAAGCTTTCCCCAAAACTCAATAGACTTACCCACATAATCATACCCATCCTCACGTGTCTTCACAGGGTGAAATCAGCGTCGCTACCAGTGGGTATGGTTTGTATTCTCTGTTCAGTGGGTCAGCTTGCTGTGCGTGGGCCCTGGTGCGGGTTTTGGACATACCCATTGCTGGGTGGATCGAAGGTTCCTTTCGATTCGCTCCGCCAGTAGCAAGTGTTTTTATTCCAGATGGTGGTCTCGCCGTAACTATTCACAGACAAAGTCAAATAAACGCCAATCTTCGACAATGACCGCGTCTTCGATGAGGAATTTCCAAATGGTAATTTTTCTGTTGTGTTTTGTTGGGCTTCTATGAGGCTTGGTTTTTATTTTGCTTTGAGTTGGTGATGTTATTAGCTGGATGTTGGAGTCCTTAAATTTGTGGGTGAGTTTTATTACAATTGTTGTCCTTGTACTGGGTATGAGAATTCTATCCTGGAACTGTCGGGGTGCTGGGAGAGCCCCAACAGCCAGAGCTCTCAAGGAGCTGGTTCATAAAGAAAGCCCAGATATTATCTTCATCTCAGAGTCAAAAGCAAAGTCTCCAAGGGTAGAAAAAATCAAAGAATGTTTGAAATATAGAGGCTGTTTTTGTGTAAATGCGGAAAATAAATCTGGTGGTTTGGCCTTATATTGGGTTAATGGAGTTAGTTTGGAAGTTATCTATGACAATAAAAATATCATTGCATGTCTAGTTTATTCTGACCCCCCTTCAGATGTCTGGCTTCTTCTTCTGGTTTATGGACCCCCTAAAGTAGCCCACAGAGAAGCTTTTTGGGAGTTAGTCACAAACTTGACTGAATCTTTCTCAGGCCCGTGGTTGTTGCTGGGCGATTGTAATAGTTATAGTTCAAGCTCAGATAAGTGTGGTGGAAGCAACAGGGGGGATTCTTCCTTCAAGCCTTTTCGTTATTTCCTATCTAATGCAGCTGCTATTGAGCTTGGGTTCCATGGGCCTCAATACACATGGGTGGGTCGTAGAAGTGGTGGAGTCCATGTTAGAATCAGATTGGACCAGGGATGCTGCAACCAAGAGTGGCAGGAGATGTTTCCTAAAGCAGGAATTAAGCATTTGGTTGCCCCTACTTCGGATCACAAGCCAATACTTCTCGACACCCATTTTGAGAATAATATCATAGACAAGCCTTTCCGCTTTGAGGCGATGTGGGCTAGAGACCCTGAATGTGAGGAAATTATTGACCAAGCCTGGAGGAAAGAGTTTACTGGATCATATGGTTTCAATCTAATGAAAAAAATATCTCACTCTAGTCTACTGCTGAGCAAGTGGAACAAAACCAGCTTTGGTCAAACCAAATCTAAAATCCTGGAGTTAGAAAGGCGCATTGAAGTAATCCAGACAAAACCTCCCAGTATTGAAGCTTTGAAGGAGGAAGCAAGCCTTATGATGGAATTAGAAGAGTGGCAGACCAGAGAAGAGATCAGATTGAAGCAAAAGTCTCGTGAACTATGGCTAAAAGAGGGGGACAGGAACTCTAAGTTTTTCCATGCCTCCACACTGATTAGAAGAAGAAGAAATAATATCTCAGAGATTAAATTAGAGAATGGGGAGAGAATTTATGGCAGGAAGAATATTGAGAAGTATTTTGGAGATCATTTCAATGAGCTTTTTAGCACTTCAAATCCATCCTTCCCTACCGACTTGGAGAAGCTAATTGAACCAAGTATTTCGGCAGCTGAAAATGCAAAGTTGCTCAAAATCCCTTCGGAAGAAGATATCCAAAGAACAGTCTTAGAAATGAACCCTCTGAAAGCCCCTGGGCCTGATGGTATGCCGGGATTATTTTATAAAGAATTTTGGCATATTGTTAGGAACCAGCTCATACTTACAGTTCAAAGCTTTTTTAGAGATGGTTGGCTACTAAAGGAGATGAATGAGACCTTCATCACCCTAATCCCAAAGGTTCAAGGTGCCCATAACTTTGGGCAGTTCAGACCTATCAGCTTATGCAACTTTTGTTACAAAGTCATTTCAAGAATTTTGGTGGCGAGATTGAGACCGCTGCTGGATAAGATAATAGACCTTGCACAAACAGCTTTTGTTCCTAACAGAAATATAGCTGAGAATGTTTTGTTGGCCCAAGAAGTAGTGCACTCTTTCTCCACCACAAAGAAGAAAAAAGGGTTTGTGGGTTTGAAGTTGGACTTCCAAAAGGCTTATGATAGATTGGAATGGCCTTTCCTAATCCAGGTATTAAAAAATTTTGGTTTCCACCAGAAGTTCATTCACCTCATATACCAATGTATATCCACTGTGAGTTTTACTCTTCTGCTAAATGGGGGAAAGGGCCCCAGAATCATGCCTTCGAGAGGCCTAAGACAGGGGGATCCCTTATCCCCGTATCTTTTCATTATTGGAAGCGAAGTTCTTGCCAGAATGATCAATAGATGCTCGGCCCAAAGATTAATAAATGGCATTAAGATTGCCCCATCAATCCCTGGAATCTCAAAACTCTTCTATGCAGATGATGCTTTATTGATCTGTAAGGCAAAACATTCAAAGATTAATGAGATCATGAACATCCTAAGAAAATATTGTGATTGGTCAGGCCAGCAAATCAATATTGAGAAATCGGGGGTCTTCGCCTCTAAAGGGGTTCATTCGCAATTCCTGAATCAGCTTAGGAATCAAAGAGGTTTAAAGAAGCTTTCCCAAGGTACTAAATATTTGGGTGTCCCTCTTTTTCTCTCAAGCAGCAAGGAGAAGGACTTTGCTTACCTTAAAGAATCTCTGGAATCTAAGGTAAGCAGCTGGAAGTGCAAATCCTTATCTTGGATGGGTAGAGCTACTCTGGTGAAATCTATAGCCTTGGCTACTCCGCTATACACTATGTCTTGCTTTCTCATTCCAAAAAGTTTATGTGAAGAGATGGATAGTATGCTAAGAAAATTCTGGTGGAGCCCATCAAAGAATTCAAATCGTTATTTCACTCCTCTTGCTTGGGACAATCTTTGCCTACCTAAATATCTAGGTGGCCTTGGTTTTAGGCACTTCTCAGATATTAATTTGGCCCTCCTCTCCAAAGTTGCTTGGTGGATTTTAAATCAGTCAAACAAACCATGTGTGCAAGCACTCATTGCCAAATACAAGGTGAGAAGAAATTGGCTCGATATTGATCCATCCAAGAAGGCTTCTTGGACATGGAAAAGTGTGGAATCAGCTAGGCTTATTCTTGTGGCTGGTGCTTGTAAGCAAGTCAACAATGGGGAAAGCATTCTCACGTGGGAAGATCCTTGGGTCCCTGACCTTCCTTATTATAAACCGATTCCTTTGTCTCCTGAAATGCAGTCTAGATGCTTGGTGGTGTCACAGATTCTAACACCAGATAAATCAAGATGGGATGAGTCGAAACTCTATGAATTATTTACTGAAGAATCTGCCAAGGCTATCAAGAAAATTCCAGTCAAAGTGAGTCAAAGGGAGGACAAATGGCTATGGCTAAAATCCCATAAAGGCAAGCTCTCAGTGAAGTCGGCATACAAGGAACTTCTTGATCATTCTGAGCCAAATGATTCTGACCAGGTGAAGTCAAAAATTTGGAAATCAAAAATTCATGATAGACTTAAGATGTTCTTATGGAGAATGGCCTCAGATATTCTACCAACCAAGGAAAAATTGACAAGATTCTTTCCAGCCATGGATCCTAAGTGTTCCCTATGTGATGCCTCACCTGAATCTTCCTTACATCTATTTGTTTACTGTCATGTTGCAAGATTTTTGTGGGCTGGTAATGAGTGGGGCTGCAGACCAGATGCAATACAGTTTGACTGCCCAGGTCAGTTCATTAATTTTCTTTTATCCCCGCAAGTATCTTTCCATGGCCCTTCGGACAGGGAGGGGTTCTTTTTATTTAGGGCTTTGGTGTTGGAGCATTTGTGGTTTGTTAGAAATCAAGCTATTCATAAAGAAACTATATTCTCCCCAAATAAAGAAATCCAAGTAGTCTTAAAAAAATTCAATGAACATAGAAATGTGCTCACTGATGCCCCCTCAGTGTTGCCTAGACCTTGTATTTCTTGTATAAGGCCTGAGCATGGAGCTGTTAAAATTAATTGCGATGCGGCGGTGGGGTTAGATCATTCATTCATTGCCATTGTGGCAAGGGATTGGAAGGGGGATCTGATTTTTTCCATGTCCAAACGGGTGGAAACCACCCTCCCTATCCAAGCAGAAGCTGAAGCCATTAATTTGGCGACCTGCGTTGCTGTTATTCGTGGTTTTGAGTTTGTAGTGGTTGAGAGCAATGCCAAAGCTTGTATTGAGGCTCTCAAAGCCCCCTTTGATGAAGTGCCTTGGAGAATCTCATCCATAACTGCAGATACCCTATCGTGGGCTTTCCATGGCCAGCAGTTTGTCTTCAGGTGGAGTCCTAGAGAATCAAATAAAGCAGCCCATGTTTTAGCTTCTTGGTGTTTAGGGAAAAATTTAGCTGGTTGTTTTGGTCAGGGTTATGCTCCTAGCCCTTTTATGGATGTAATTAATTCTGAATTCCTTTTTGCTGTAGCTGCTGCTTAGTCTTCGTTCTTTTGTTTGTCAATAAAATTTTCTGTTCATCAAAAAAAAAAAAAAACAAAAAATCTTTTAGTCAGTCAATCATGACTCATAAGTCATATATTATCTTTCACATTGCTTTCTTTGCCTATATAAACCACAGATTCGCAAGCTCATCCTCCATTCAAACTCAAAGCAACATTCTCTCTCTCTCTCTCTCACTCCACACACACAGGATATAAGTTATGGGCATCTGTGCATCTTCTCAATACATAAGCCAAGGTGGGATAGCCCTTAAATGGCCATCCACAGCCAAGATAATTCACTTGGATGGAACACTCCAAGAGTTGAAGCACCCAATCAAAGCCGAACAAATCCTCTCCCAGAACCTTGGCTGCTTCCTCTGCAGCTCAGAATCCATGTACATCAACTCCCACATCCCCTTCATCCCCCAAAACGAAGAGCTAAAGCTGGGCCAAATCTATTTCCTCATGCCACTCTCTAAATCCCATCAAACACTCTCTCTCCATGACTTGTGTACACTAGCAATCAAGGCTCATGCTGCTCTTACTCATTCAGAACCATCAACTACAAGACCCTCAAAATTTTCAAATAATTTTTGTACAACTCCGGCTGGAGTTAACGTCTTTGGATTGAGTTCTACGTTGAGATGAGGCAACCAAAGACTAGAGTTCTAAATCAAACGAAGATATAAAGTAAAGCACAACGAAGGAGCTTTTTTTTTTTTTTTTTTTTAAGTCATAATTATTATTTATTTAAGTTCATTGTAGTGTGCGTAAAGGCACATTATTGAGTACATAGGAATCTTGAAAAAGTGGCAGCCGGTCTTACTAGAAGCCAAGCAGGCTGAGCCAAAAGATATTATTAGGAAAGCTATATTATGCTTTGTACTTTAATTATGCATTAAGAAGAACCAAAGATTGTCCGTTTATATTCTTTTTTATTACAATTTAAAGTCTAAATGCCCTTTCTGAATTAATATATCTGTTAGGTTTCAAAGATTTATGAATTTATGTATGAAGAACTCTATGTGTAATGTTGGCAAACCATAAACAAAACAGGTTATTTAGTCTTGTTTAGGCTTACTCAAAGTTGTGTTTTTTATGTAAAGTTGGAATCAAGCTGATGCAGAAGTTACTATGCATTTCGACCTGGCTCGATCAATCGAAAATCGGGTAGAATGCGTTTTTCTGCAGAATTCCAACTCAACCCTAACTCATTAAAAATGTTTAGGGTTTTATGTTTTGCCCTAGGTATATAAGGCAAACCCTAGCCACGTTTTAGATGTTGCTCATATTGAGGTTTGTGTAAATCTCTTGTGAGATCTGTGAGGAGATTTACTTTACACAAGCTTAAGATTATCAAGAAGGAGATTCGTTCAAGAACTTGATGATCATTTAGTTGCTGCCATAAGAGCTTAAAGATACACAAGCGGGAGTGGTTGTACTTGCTGGAGAATCCAAGAAAGAAGGGGTCCGTGATTTCGAAGTTTGCACGTGGTCGTGTCAGTAAGTTTCTACTAGTGGGTAGCAATAGAATGTTAGTGGTCTAAATTCTATTGTAAAACTTCAATATTTTCTATAGTGGATTCAAGTTTACCTTGAGGATAGCTAGGTTAAATCATCCTCAGGTTTTTACCGGTGTGGTTTCCTAGATCATCATATCTTTGTGTTATTTTTATTTCCGCTGCTATGCATAATATGATTCTTTGATTGTGATAACCTAGATCTGAAATTTGGACTAAGTAATCACTTGGCTAATTTACTAGGTTAATCCAATTGTATTTTAAGAGGTCTAAAAACAAACAATATCATACTGCTGGTAAAATATTCCAGTGTGATGCATGTGATTGAATTTATATCATTGTTATAGTAATGACCACTGACTTCAAAAGCTAATTAAAAACTTTTTTTTTCCTTAATTAAGCTGATTAGAGGTTTCTTTTTTGTTTCCACAATAGATATTAGTTGCAACACAAAACAAGTCTACTCGGCTCTTTGATGTCCCAAAATAAGGTCAACAAATAAGTAATAACAAAAATATAAATGGCTATTCCATCAGTCCTGGACTTTTGTAAGTCGTCATAATGATCGAGTTCTTCCAGCTTGTAGGATTTATTCCCTCCAAAATTTCCAGCTACTGTTTGGATTTTGTCAGCAAGATCATATCAGTGTAGCCTCTCATTTTAGCTTAAAATACAGCTTCTATTACTGCCAGCAATGTTGTTTGCATCCCCTGTTGAGTTAGTGGAAGCTCTAATACCAAATTGTTGAACAAAAGACTGAATAAAGAGCTTTTATTTAAAACTTGACTCTTTGAATTACAACACTTTACAAGCACTGATGCTTGACTCCCATACACTGACACTAGTGCACTGCAAACACGACACTTACTCACCAAATACACTTGCACACACCTCACTTCTAGACACCTACACACACTAGCTCTTGACTCTATTTCACTCTACACACTTGCTACCTATGGCACACACTGCACCACCTCATACAACTTCACACATCTCTCACTTGGTGCTTTATGACACACTTCACTTCACAATTCCCTCACTCACCTCATTACATCTATTTATACTAGACATATGTTGGTTAGGAAACTACCAACTTGAAGCTTCTAGCTTCTTCCTTTTTATTGGCATTAAATTAATGCCTTTCTCCAACCTTCTAGACACCTTATAAATTTGTGGCTAAAATTCACTAGTGCAAGAAAGCTTCTAGAGAAAATATGAAAACTATCTTGGAGATAATTCTGGAAAGAAAGCAAGAGAGAAATGTCCGGAATTAGAGAGAAATTTCTAGAAAGAGAGAGAGAGATGTGTGAGAAGTTCTAGAGAGAGGCAGTATTGATTTTTAACATCCCCTTAGTTTCTGGCTTTCTGTAATTGAATTGCATCCTTTAAATACTTCCTTCCCCTCCCTATCTTTTGCCAAGTAAGCTATGCCACCTTTTTCACTTTTCGCTTGTGAAGCCCTCCTCCTTGCTTGAGAACTGCCATGTGGAAGCACCTTGCTTGGGGTTTTGCTTTGGACGATTTTTCCATTGTCTGTTGATTAATTTCTTCATTGTTGAAAGCTCTGTAGTAACTGTCAATCAAATTGGTACACATTAGTAGTAAGTCTTGGGGGTTAGGAATTTTACCATTGAAAATAGATTGGTTCCTGCTATTCTAGATGGCCCATAGAGTTGCAACAATGGTACTCTCAATGAGTGTTTAGGTCCCTTAGGACCCTGCAGTTTTCAATGTCTTGCAGCCATAGCTTTAACCAGTGAATGATTGAGTTTGATTGTAACAGGTCTGATATTAAAATAATGGCAAAGGATTAGGGAAGGAAGAGATGATCTAAATCCTCTTCTTCTAAGTATCACAAGACACACACCTTATTTGTGACAATATTCCTTCTCTCGAGACAATTTAATTGGAAGAGCATTATTCAGAATTTTCTTTAGAAGACTAATAAGTCTAAATGGAATTTTCAACCTCCATAAATTCTACCAAATCCTTTCACTATTAGTACTTGTGTGAGTATTATGTTGATTGCCTTCTGCTAAAAGCTGATATCTGCCTTCGACTTTATAGACTCCCCTACTATATAAAGGCCAAATGAGCATATCTTTCCTATCTATTTTAGATATGTGGATAGAGCTAGTACCTTTAGCATCCTCAAATTCATACCAGCTTTGCATCCAACTCAATCTCCACAGTTGGCAAGTTTAGTAAGAGGCAAAGGTTGATGCCAAGCCCACAGTTCCTCTATAACACTCGTAGTAATCTCAATGCTCAAGTGTATCCACTAATCCACTCTTCGTTAGCATTCCTAATAAGTAGTGGCGGCTCTAAGATTTTTTTCTAGGGAGGTTAATAATGGCAGAACAGGGAATTTGTTGGTGAGGGATAGACGAATAAAAAATCAGATAAATAGTTTTTTTTTTTTTTTTCTATATATGCAACTTCCACGTTATATACAATACAACTATGTTATACAATAGTCTAAAAAGTTACTAATAGTTTAAAGTTCGTTAAGCCATCAATCATTGGACACAAACAAAGAGAATTAAATAACTGATCATACATTTTTAACAAATTAATAGTAAATTATTATATTTATAAGTTATATCAATTGAATAAAAAAATATAGAATAAATAAAAATAATAACACACTTAGGAGTATGGTTGAGAGTGTTCAATTACCAATTGTCCTAAAAGTTTAAGCTATTGGGATACGGTAAATTTAATCATTTAACCACACATACTTCTAACAGAGAGTAAGCGTGAAACTAAGAAAAATAATACTTTTGTAAAAAAGTTTTGCTTTTGAAGTGTAGAAAAATATTTCTTGGACTTGAAAATGTGTAAAGCACTTATCAAACTACTTGATTGGACATAGAGAAAAACTAAAAAAACGTAAAAATTAAGGATCATATTCAAGCTTATTTCAATTGGGCTTAACAAAAAATTTAAGGTAAAGGTGTTCAAAATTTTTATTATAGAGATAAAAAAAAAAATAATAATAATATGTAATGTTTCTTTTGGGACCAAGTCAGGGGGTTCATTTGAACCCCCTGGGCTGGTCATGGAGCCGCCCATGCTAATAAGCCCCCCCCCCCCCCCTCTCCCGAGGGCCTTGGAGGTAATTTGCAGACTAGCATAGTGAGGAGAAAGAATATCATAAGTTAACATGCGTTTAAAAGAATTTTGCAAACTAGCATCTCAAGTTTTATAGACTTGATTTTAGTCTAAAACTTAGGGTTTAAAGACTCAATTCCCACTTGGTGAGTTGGAAGTATGATGCCACATAGATCTTGAGTCTTATAGACTCAAGTTCTAAAAAGCAAAATTGAGTCTCTAAGACCCAATTTTTGTACTTGAAAAAGATTAGATCTGAAGAAGAACAGAGGAAGAACAGATCTGAAAAGGCACAATTTGGAGCTCCGAAGAACATAGGAAGAACAAAGAGACGATCTGGTTGATTGGACAATTGAACACTAGGTGAGCCGATCTAGTCGATTGGACGATTGAACGCTGGGTGGGCGATTGGACGATCTGGTCTTCAAATTTGTAGTGTCAAAGAACGAAGAAGAAGAAGGAAAAAAATAAAATGCAAGGAAGAAGAATGTGTAGAAGAAGAAGGAAAAAATAAAATGGTGAAACTTGAGTCTTAAAAACTCGAGCTCCACGTGGATATTTTTTCACATCAGATGCCACCACTAACAAATCGAGACTTAGAAACTCGGGTTTTATCTTGGAGCTTGAGTTTTAGACACTCGAGATGCTAGTTTCCCACATTGTTTTGAAACGTGATAACTAACGAAATTGTTTGATATTTAAGGTTATTTGGAAAAAAAATTCCCTGGCCTTGTCTAAAAAGTGTTCAAAAATTAACATAACAGAGTTGTCTTCATCTTGACCCAAAAAATAAAATTTATGATATAGTAAAATGCAGTTTGGCTTACCCCCAGTACTTTTTTAAAAGAAATCTACTTTTGTTTGAACTAAAAGGTTGCATGCGCGTTGCACGGATAATGCTATAAGTTTTTATATAAAATGATTTTTGAAATTTTTGTACATATATTATAACATAAATGGTGGATATTTTCATTGCTAAAATCACTTACAATTATAGTAGAAACTTCAAAGCATTTATGCATATTTTGTTGTCTACCATCAGTTGATCGTAAACCAATTAATTGCAAGAATACATTATGCATATCAAACTCCTTGAACCTATCCCTTGTCGTACAAAATGCCTAACTAAGGCATTGATCTTATGAAGCATATTTAACAATATTTTAACTATAGCAGTGCTAAGGTTGCATAATGATTCATGTCTAGGCAAAGCAACAAACACACTTTGATATTGTCAAGGCTCTTGCAGACAGCCATAAATGATACTTGACCAATAAATAAATAAAGCAAGTAATTTCAATGATGGTTGAGCTAGACATGATTCAACATATATAACAAATTTTTAACAAAGGTGTATCAGTATAATATATTTAAGAATTTTTTTAATACCCTTTTGAGTTTATATAGATTCTAGGCTAACCTTCAAATAATGGAGACACCACATAATTTTTTATGCCCACTTAGTTCTTAATTTGTACCTTTGCGGTTCTCATTGTTTCTTTCTTTGTTCTTATTTTTAACAATTGAGTTTCTATCATTTAGTAGGACATAGAATATGTGTAGATTGTGGTGATTATTTTAAAGCTTTGGTACCAAATAATAATTAACCCCTCAATAGTTAAAAGAAAAATATTCACTTAAAAATAATAACAACTTTCTTACCTGTAGCTAAGTCAATTTGTTTCACTTGTGTCAATTATATAGGCTGCTACATCATACAACCAAATAAAATTTATAAATTTTTTGTCAAGCATTTTATCTAACACTATGGATTCAAAATAAAATATATAATTACTCTTGAGCTCTTTGCACTTCGAATCCCACAAAAGTTTTGCCTCCATTGGCATTTTGAATGTGACCAAATCCATATAGATAAATGAGTTTGTGCTCCGACTACATGTGGCATGGAGGAATGATTTATTGATTAAGCTTCTTCCTCATTGATCTTTCTATCTGCCAAACAAAGCTAGATTATTTACTCAACCTCTCTTTGCCTAGGGTCTAAATAGTATCCAATTCAACTAATTTTCTTAATCACATCCTCATGTAACATATTTAAATCGCTCACCAAAAGCCAAATCATAAATTACAAAAACAGTGTGGCTCAATAAAAATCTCAACCAGTAAATAGTTCGAATGAAAAGAAACAAACCACTGTCTAGTTTGATTATCAAAAACCCATTACCAAACAACAGTAAAGAATGAACAAATAGAGTATTAGTATGTTGTACCTCTTAGATACTGAAGTGGAGTATTTGTATTTTGTACCTCTTAGATACTGAAGAAGGGTTTGATAAATTAGGGGCCGGTGGCTTTTTCTCCTTGGATTTAGTGACTTTAGTCTCCGACCAAAACAAGTAAAGTTGAAGCTTCCAATTTCTCCGAGTTTGTCTCCCCTCAAACATTACAAACCGCAAACTCAAAATCCCAAATAAAATTTTGAAAAAAAAAATGAAAGAAAAAAAAAAAAAAAAGAGAGAGAGTTGGCAATAATTATTTATTTACAGACATTGAAGGAGCTTTTGTCCATGACCTCGTAGAGGAATCGTTGATCCATTAATATATAATTTTCAAAAGAAAGAGGTATAGTAGCGTGCATTTAATTGAAAGGGGAAGTGAAAGAGTTTTTTGTTTTTGTTTTTGTTTTTGCTAGAAGAAGTGAAGAGTTAAGAGGACATGTCCAGTTAGGCTCCGTTTGGGAGTTCATAAGGGAATGAAATGGAATGATCATAAGAGAATGGAAAGGAATGAAATGGAACAGAATGTATTTAAGTAAGGGAAAGGAATGGAAAATTATGGAATGGAATGGAATTAAGTAACCTTGACCCCTATTTTAAAATAAATGGTTGAATATATAGGGATATTTTGGGAGTTTTAGTAAAAAAATCATTAAATCTAATTTCATTCCTTCCCATTCCTCCCAATTTCGGGGGGAATGAAAATTTGAGATTTTAAGAAAATAGAGAGGAATGAGTGTTCCCTCCTACCCATTCCATTCACTCCCACTTAAACTCCCAAACAAGAGAATGAGTTTTCCATTCCTTCCATTAAAACTCCCAAACAAGGGAATGGAAGAATATTCTAAAATTATTATTTTCATTCCATTCTATCTCCTCCTCCCAAACGAGGCCTTAAAGAATCAGTGTGTTTCTTGATCGACTTCATATGGTGTGTGTATTATATGGTTTGTATTGTGATTGGTAGAACACTAGCATATAGGGGTGCAAAACCCCCCAAATTGTTATTTTATAGTACTCAACCACCAAAAGCTTCAACACCCATATATTCAAAACTTCTAAGTTTGATTGAAATTCATTTTAATCTTTTAATTTTACTTTCGTTCAATTGAGTTCTCCAAATTTTAAATTTATCCAATTCAATCATTCCATCAAATTTTGTTAAAAATTTTCCATTAAAAAAATATTTTTCTCACATGAAAAAAGTATATAAAATTAATACAAATATTTTATAAATTTTTTATTTGATAATTTTTATTCAAAATTTTTTTCATTAGTTAATTTCATACTTAACAACAATTTTTAAGGAATTGGACGAAAAGTCCGAGTTGAATAAATTTAAAACTTAGAAGACTCAATTGAACAAATATAAAATTAGAAGACTGGAATGAATTTTAGTAAAACTTATAGGGTGTAATTTACATTATACACTAATTTTTTTACAACTTTTCTAAAGTGAATTCTTACTCGTAAAAATTCACTATAGCAAGTTTAGTGAATTATTTAATATAATTTATTGTCTCTCTCTCCACTCATTCTCTCTCTCTCTCTCTCTCTCTAGGACCTCACCACATGTGTAGATCGACGGTGGATAAGCTTGGTTTGAGTATGCAGAGGTAGCAAGTCCCCACGTTGTAGATCGACAATAGTGGCAATGGTTGATTGTGGCTTGGATTTGCATATTAATTTGTAATTGGGTCATTAGAATTGGGTCTATGTGATTTTGGGTTTTGGTTGATTTTGTGGGTTTGGTAGTTTTTTGTGATGGTCGGTTGTGCAATGGTGGTGATTTGGTGGGTTTGTTGGGTCTATGGTGGTGAGGCTTGGTGGTTTTCTAGGTTTGTAGTGGTGGTTTAATTGTTTTTGGTATGAGTTGTGGGTTATTTTGTTAGGTAGCAAAGGAAGAGTTGCAGGCTGGAGAGAGAGAGAGAGAGAGAGAGAGAGATGAATAAATAAATTAATATTGTTTACTGTTATGTGAAAAATAAGAAATGAGATGTTGGATGTGTTGAGGTACAATTTTTCAAGTCCTAATTTCATTGGCCCACCCACTAAAATACCCATACAAGCCCATAAACTATTTTGGGCCCCCACAAATATTTCCAACATATTACCCAAATATTTCCCATATATTACCCAACTTGGGCTCTCACAAATATTTCTCATACAAGCCTCATAAATTATTTTGGGCCCTCACAAATATTTTCCATATTACCCAACTTAGGCCCACACAAATACTTATCATATCATTACCAAAATTGAGCCACAAAATTATGTCATTTCTATAAAAGCCGAAACTCATTTACCTTGAGGGAAAAACCCAAAAGACCCAACAAAACTCTCTTATAAAGCCTGTTGCTACATGACATTCTTAAAAGTCCGTTGCTACATGTCACCTTTACTAAGTCCATTGCTACATGGTACCCTAAAGCCTATTGTTACACGACACCCTAAAGTCTGTTGCTACATGACACCTTTACTAAGTCTGTTGTTACAAAACACCCTAAAGCTTGTTGCTACACGGCACGACACTCTAAAGCCCGTTGCTACATGGCAATCTAAAACTCATTGCTACACGGCACCCTAAAGTCCATTACTACATGGCACTCTTACAAAACCCGTTGCTACATGGCAATATTTTTACAAAATCTCAAACTATTTACAAAAAGCTCAAATACAATTTTGGCAACTATTTACAAAAGCCCAATATTATTTTGGGCAACTATTTACAAAAAGCCCAAATACTATTTTGGCAACTCTTACAAAAGCCCAATATTATTTTGACAACTATTTACAAAAAGCTTAAATACTATTTTGGCAACATTTTACAAAAAGCCCAATATTATTTTGGCAACTTTTACAAAAAGCCCAATACTATTTTAGCACCTTCTATAAAAAAAAAAAACCAAAAACTATTGGGCAAAAAATTATTCTACTAAGGCCCAAATATTATTTGGCAAAAAAATTATATTATGCTCAAAGCCTAAAACTATTCTTTAGCAAAAACATATTTTGATATACTAAATTCCCTAACTCATGGGAAACATAAATTACCTATGACATATTACCCATATTTCAAAACTATGTCTTCTACAAAATTTATGGGAACTATGCTTATTTCTTCTATAAGAAACTTTAACTACAAAAGCCCATGTATATTACTCATGACAAAACTATTCATTTTGTAGGGATGAACAAGCCCGAAGAAGCCTAACAACAAGGCCCACCCAAGACAGCCCAGCCCATGCGCTAATCTCAGCAACTAAAGCCCACTTGAGTAACTAAAATGGTTAAACCAGCCACAATTCAAGTTTTAGCACAACTAAACTGATAGTTGAGACCCACTATCATCACTTTCAACTTGTTAAATCAGATTAGAAGGGGACACATGTCCAACTAAGCTTACACCCTTCCTTGGCAAGCTGATTTTCATGATTATTGATGTGATTACACCCTTTTGGAGGATACTAGCCATCCCTCTAAGATAGAAGTCAGTATGATGCGCATGGCCCAAGACATGCAGATGATGAAGGAGAAAATGGACATGATGATGAATGCCCCCCTTCACCGCTGAGGTGACGTCCTTCCTTCTCCCAGCGAAGTTTCGAATACCACAAGTGGAGACATATGATGGATTAAGGGACCTGCTCGACTATCTAGAGTCGTTCAAAACCCTCATGCACTTGCAAAGAGTTCTAGACAAGATTATGTGCAAGGCCTTCCCTACCACACTAAAGGGGCCAGTAAGGGTATGGTTCAGCAAACTTATCCCGAACACTATCTCAACCTTCAAAGAGTTGAATGGACACTTTGTCACGCACTTCATAGGGGACAAAGACACAAAAAGTCCTTAGCGGCCATATTGAGCATTACACAGCAAGAAGATGAAAGCCTAAGGTTATACGTAACCCGTTTCAACAAGGAGGCCCTCTTGATTGACGAAGCCGACGACAAAGTCCTTGTCACTGCCTTCACTTGTGGGTTATGGCAGGGGAATTTCTCTTCTCCCTTTACAAAAATGACCCAAAAACGATGGCTGAAACGTAGTACAAAGCCACGAAATACATGAACACCGAAGACACGATGATAGCCTGGAGGGACAAGCCAAGGAAAAGACAGAGGCGAGATGACCTTCATTCAGACAAAAGCAAGAAAGTAGCCTAGACGAATGAGTGACGGGAAGATAGGAGATCAAAACCCCCATCAAGGAGGACAGTAAACTTCACCCCCTTGAATACCCTGCTGGAATAAGTCCTCATGCAGATAAAGGACGACGTGGCACTGACATGGCTAGATAAGCTAAAGGGCGATCCAAGCAAAAGGCCCTGGAACAAGTATTGTTGCTTCCACCGGGACCATGGGCATGACACCTCTAAGTGTTATAACCTCAAGCAGCATATTAAAAACCTCATCAAGTAGGGGAAGTTCCAGCAATTCATCAGGGGTGGTGAAAACCTGCCAAGGGACCCCTAGCCCAACCGACGAGCTAAAGAAAGGCCTAAAGCCCCGCTCGGACAGATAAGGATAATTGTAGGAGGAAACACTATGGCAGGGTTATCTAAAAAGCAAGGAAGACATATTTACGTATGGTGCAAAGCGTCTAAATCTCCAGACTCCCTTCTAAGGAAGTGAGGCTTGATAACCCCATCATCAGCTTCATAGAAGATGACGCTAGGCGACTACACCACCCCCATGACGACGCTTTGGTTATCAGCCTATCAATTGCAGATTTCAATACCCGACAAGTTCTAGTAGATAACGGGACCTCGGTAGATATCCTCTACTACCCAACGTTCTAGCAGATGAGTATTGACAGAGAATGCCTTCTACCATTAGACGCACTGTTAGTAGGTTTCGGTGGCACCAAGGTCTTCCCCGTAGGGACCATCACCTTGTCGGTAACCATTGGGACATACCCTCAGCAACTCACTGGGGAGGTCAATTCCATGTGGTTGATTACTTCTCTGCCTACAATTCCATCATTGGTCGACCCACGCTTAATGCATGGAGGGCGGCTATGTCCACATACCACCTGCTGGTAAAGTTCCCAACGAAGTACAGGATAGGAGAGGCATGAGGGGACTAAATGGCCGCCAGTGAATGTTATGTCTCCATGCTGGAAATGGATGATTATCTATAGGCAATGAATATCAAAGAGAGGAGGATAACAGTAAAGCCCACAAAAGACCTAGAGGAAGTCTCCTTGGACAATAACATCCTAGGCTGAACCATACATATAGACACACAAGCCGACCCTTCGGTTCGTAAAGAGCTTGCCTTCTTCCTAAAGAACAATCGAGACATCTTCGCTTGGAGTCACGAGGACATGCCAGGGATTAGCCTCAGTACCATGGAACACAAGCTCAACGTATGCCAGTCCTTTCGCCCAGTTCGGTAGAAGAAAAGGGTATTTGCCCAAGAAATGGACAAAGCCATAGCCGAAGAAATGTGTGAACTGTTAGAGGCAGATTTCATTAGTGAAGTCTACTAACCTAAATGGTTGGCCAATGTGGTCATAGTTAAAAAAGCAAACAACAAGTGGAGAATGTACGTGGACTTCATCGACCTAAACAAAACATGCCCGAAGGACAACTATCCACTCCTACGCATTGACCTCCTCATGGACTTTATGGCTAGCCACCAGTTGCTAAGTTTCATGGATGCCTTCTCCGAATACAATCAGATCAGGTTGGATGAAGTAGACCAAGAGAAAACCTTATTTGTTACAAGCCAAGGACTCTTCTGCTACAAAGTCATGCCTTTTGGATTAAAGAACACAGGGGCGACGTACCAAAGGCTTGTGAACAAGATGCTCACATGGTAGATTGGGTGAAATGTAGAAGTATACATAGACGACATGCTTGTAAAGAGCACACGGGAAGTCAGCCATTTAGACAACCTTCGGGAAACATTCGATACCCTTCGCCTCTATGATATGAAGCTCAACCCCAGTAAGTGTGTGTTCGGTATGGCGTCAGGGAAGTTCCTAGGCTTCATGGTGTCACAGCTTGGGGTGGAAGCTAATCCCGACAAGGTTCGGGCTATAATGGAGATGGCTTCTCTGAAGAACATCAAAGAGGTGCAAAGCTTGAACGGCAGGGTTGCAGCCCTTAACCGTTTCGTCTCTAGGGCAACGGATATGTGTCTACCCTTCTTCAAGGTGCTAAGGAAGGTTTTTGAGTGGACCGACGAGTGTTAGGGGGCATTTGAAGAACTGAAGGCATACCTCGCGTCCCCGCCATTGCTCAGTTCATCCAAGCCTGGTGGAGAGCTCTCTCTCTACTTAGTTGGATCCCCAACGATCGTCAGTTCTACTCTTATACAAGAGGAAGATTGAGTGTAGTTACCCATGTACTATACTAGCCGGGCACTTTGGGGAGCTGAGGGGAGATATCCCTCAATGGAGAAGCTGGCCTTCGCACTGATCACAGCTACCCAGAAACTCAAGTCGTACTTCCAAGCACACACCATAGTAGTCCAAACAGATAAGCCGTTGCGAAAGACGATGAATAACCCAGAGGCAGCATGACGACTAGATCTATGGGCGATTGAGCATGGCGAGTTCGAAATTCAATACTGACCGAGGACCGCAATCAAAGTGCATGCTTTGGCTGATTTCATTGTCGAATTCACGATAGAAAAAGACGAAGAGGAGAAATCGATGGCATGGATGATATGGACAGAAGTTCATCTAACTAACGAGCCGGAGGAGCTGGGGTCCTGCTACGGTCGCTGGAATGAGATACAATAGAATGTACGGTCCGTCCCTAGTTCTTAATGACCAACAATTAGGTAGAATACAAAGCAGTCGTCTTGGGCCTTAACTTAGCTAAAGCAGCGGGAGTTGAGTCAGCTGTCATACACTGTGATTCACAAGTTGTGGTCGGACACATCAATGGCGACTATGAAGCAAAATGAGAACGGGTGAAAGAATACTTGAGCATGGTTAAAAGCAAGATGAGCGAGGAATTCTTTACTAAGTTCGTACAAATCCTAAGGGAAAAGAATATGCAGGCAGACCGTTTAACCAAAGCTGCATCTGTTGAGTATATGGACATCACCAGTCAGGTACTATCCATCATCCAATATTCTCCTGCCATGGACAAAGTGGAAGTACAGGTTATCCCCCTAGGAATCGACTGGACGACGCTGATCATATTCTACCTCAGGAATGGGACATTGCTAGAAGATCGCAATGCTTCCCGTAGACTGAAAGTACAATCTTCATGTTTTGTCATGATGGAAGACGTCCTTTACAAAAGGGTTTTTCCTGTCTGTATCTGAGATGCCTGATCCCTAACGAAGCAAACTATGTCATGAGAGAAGTACACGAAGGAATATGTGGGAACCATTCGAGGGCATGCTTACTAGTTCATAAGCTGATACGGGCTGGATACTACTGGTCCACCATGCAGAAACACGCCTCGTCCTATGTAAAGGCGTGTGACAAGTGCCAATACTTCAGCAACATCATACGACAACCACCTGAGGAACTTACACCAATGAGCGCCCCCTGGCCTTTCTCCCAATAGGGATTAGACATAGTTGGGCCTTTCCCCATCGCCATGTGGCAACTCAAGTTCCTCATTGTAGGGATTGACTACTTTACCAAATGGGTTGAGGCAGAACCATTGACCATGATCACAGAGAAAAATGTCCGAAGCATCATCTGGAAAAGTATCATTTGCCGCTTCAGAATCCCCAGGGTCCTCGTCTCTAACAATGGAAAGCAATTCGACAATGATGCATTTAGATATTTTTGCCAACAGTTGGGGATCAAGAACCACTACTCCTCTCTCGCTCACCCCCAAGCCAACAGACAGGTTGAAGTCATAAATTGATCCCTGCTCAAGATAATCAAGACTCGGTTAGAGGAGGCAAAGGGCATATAGCCAGATAAGTTACCCGGGGTCCTATGGGCGTATAGGACAACAGTTCGCACATTTATAAGGGAGACACCTTTCTGTGTCCTATACAGACATGAAGCCGTCGTCCTAGCAAAAGTGGGACTGACCAGCTATCGATTATTCCACCATGACAAAGGAAGGAACGGAGAAGGGATGCGCCTACAGTTAGATCTTCTTGACTAAGTCAGAGCAATGGCAGAACAGAGGATGACTCGTTATCAGCACCTTATGGCAAAGCACTACAACACTAAGGTCAGGTCTCGAAATTTTCAAGTTGGGGACCTGGTTCTAAGGAAGGTGACAACGGCCACCAGAGATCCCTCACAGGGCAAGCTGGGCCCCAATTAGGAGGGACCCTACAAGTTCACCAACTGCCACAGGAAGGGGACTTACTACTTGGAAACCCTTGATGGGTAGAGACTCCATCATCCGTGGGACACCGAGCACTTGAAGAAGTACTACCAGCAGTTGTCAAATGTAGCTTATTTTATCGCTTTCTTTTTGTTTTTCCATTTTTATATCGAAAGTGGAATGTCAAAAGATGTTAAGACTCTAAGGATGTTGAGTTTCTTTTTAGCTCTTTCTATTATTAATAAGACTTGGATGCATTATCAGAAACATTGCTCTACTCTCTACCCTTCGGTGGACCATCTAAACCATACTAAGTCCTACCTACGGGGTGGACGGACGACCAAAGTTATCGACGGGTACCTAGTCTTAGAAATTTTGCCAAATCCTACCTATGGGGTGGACGGACGACCAAGGATACTGACAAGTACCTAGTTTTAGAAATTTTACTACATCCTACCTATGGGGTGGACAGACGACCAAGGATACCGATGGGTACCTGGTCTTAAAATTTTTTTACTAAGTCCTACCTACGAGGGGACGGACGACCAAGGATACCAATGGGTACCTGGTTTTAAATTTTTTTTTTTACCATGTCCTACCTATGGGGGGGACGACCAAGGATACCGGTAGGTACTTGGTCTTAGAAATTCTACTAAGTCCTACCTTCGTGGTGGATGAAGGACCAAGGATGCCAACAGGTACATGGTCCCAAAATTACATTAAGCCCTACCTATGGGGTAGACAGATAGAATAGAACGTCAATGGTACCAATACAATAAAGGCATACACACGGAGATGAAATAGAACAAGTATAGGCAATAGATAAAAACAATAAATGTAGCCCAAATGAGTAAATGTTTTTACATAAAAACCCTAAAAGAAGGGGGCATTATTACTGTCTTACAAATAATCCTACAAAAACATAAACACAAAAGAGGAAAAAATAAGGACCGAGAGGCATATGAGCGGCTGGGTTCATGGTGGGTAGGCCTTTAACAGTGGTCGGGTTCTTAGCGGACGAGACTATAACAGCATTAGGACCATCAAGGCAGGTTGGCCGATGACCATGTCGTCAGTGTCCTTCACCTCCTGCTTAACCGTGTGAATGGAGTCAACGATCTCATCGCTAACGGTGTCATCTCCTCCAGGCGCTGGCGGGACTGTGTCACCTATTACGATCTAGGACAAGTTGAGATTGGGATAAGCAGCTTTCACCTACTTTAAGCAATCCTTGAACCCGTCACCATAGTCGATGCCACAGGCATCAAAGAAAGATTGAGAAATCTAGAACTCCGCCATGGCGTCGGCTTTGGCTTTCTCCATCTGCTTACGAAGAGCAACCAGCTTCATCGCCAAGTTGGTCTTCGCTTTCTCCGCCTTTTTAAGCCGACAGGTCTCCTCCGCAAGTGGATTATTTTTGGCCATCAACTCCTAATTGAAGGTACGAATGGCCTCTGAGTACTGTGCTCACTCCTTGTTCTTGATCTCCTGACGTTTATGGAACCGTTAGATCACCCTCTTGTTGGCCACACACCTATCCTGAAGGACCTTCATACGCACCAACGCTTGAAACAAAGCATGACAACAAAAATCAAGAAAATTTTTTGATGTATAATGTAAGTGATGAGGACATACCTTTGACAAGTTATATAGACCAGAGGCCCCCAAGTCCTCCGAAGAGTGTTCACCACAGGGATTTAGGTCTGTCTCTTTGATGATTGAGGTGACCATCTCAACAGCGTAATCCTTGAGAGTAACCAACCTCTGGATGGGGCTGGAAGCGATGGGTGCTTTCCCGATCATCAAACCCTTCTTGGCTTCATGATGAGGGGGAGGAGGGGGCGATGAAGCCTTCTGTTGTTGCTCCCCCATAAGTGGACCCGTCCCTTTCTTCGGCGAAAGGGTCATCCTTGACGTTATTTTTTCTCTTAAGTGTGGCTTTAAGGGCCACATTAGGAGCCGATCCCGACGCCTGCTCCTGCTGCTTACGTGCAGCGGTGGCTTTCCTCATTAGCACCCTCTGCCTTCTTGCGTTCATCTTTGAAACAAAAAACAAAGAAAAACAACGACAGGAGTTAAGACAAGAATAGATATGCTAGACGGGTAAGCAAGCAAAAGGAACTTATGACGGTGGGTATAAGCTTGCAATGGACGAGCTTCTAGCATTAGTACTGGACCACCATAGAAAGCGTGAATAATGTAAAGTGTAACTAAATCTTTCCACTTCCTCTAGTTGAAGGGAATCTCCAAGACACACCTAATAAAGCTCTCTTGCTCGTCGGTATTCTCCGGACAAACCCGAGTTGGAAATAACAAGAAATATATATAAGTATTAGCAGAAGCAGATGAGGTAGAAATAAGAAAGACGGATAACACACCTGACTCCTTAATAATTCCCAAGGTATTATCAAACCCGTCGGGCATGTTATCCCACTCCTTGGGTCTACACACCCAATCCGTCCCCTGAACAAAAAAAAAAAAAATAAATAAATGTTCTTCCAGTTTTTATTCAAATCAGGTATATCTAACACCAACCTAAATGACGTCTTCCACACTAAGAAATGATAAATGCCTTTTGACAAGCTAATCTGTTGAGGCTTTGTAACAGTAGAAAAACTCATCGAGGGTAAGACGACGGCTACCGCCACTCAGCTGACCCTATATCACCTCAACCTCTAGGAATATCCTCCACGCATTTGGGGCTATTTGGCTAACAAATAGCCCAAGATAATTGGCCAGCTGACGATGTAACTCTATTAGTGGCAACCTCAGACCGGAAGCAAACATAGCGTCGTACATGCCAATGTCTTCTGTTGTCCCTGACTAACACCTCTCATGCTTCCTCGATAGATGGATGGGAATGCTATCTGGGATTTGGATACGATCGCAAAGTTTGTTAAAAATATTTGGGGACATGGTCAGGTAGAAGTCATTCACTGTCCATATAAGGGGAAGGATGAAAAGCTTAGAACCGTCGCCAACCTCTTAATGCTCCACCTCCTCGACGTCGCCCTCATCATTCCCCTCACTTTCTCCCTTTCCCTCTCCTTCCTCATCCTCATCACCCACAACCTCCTCGTCTTCTTCATACTCCTTTTCCTCCTTGGCAAGGGAGTGAGCAGACGATTCCCTTTTAGGGGACGAGGATAAATATTCCTTAGGCTCATGACTTGACAAGTAGAGTTCATCATAGCCCACACCCTCACGAACTGACGACTGTTCACTTGTCGCTTCTCTATCACCTGACATCTATTCACCTACAAGCAACGGAGGTATTCTAAAAACCTCTTTGATGGGTCTCTATAGAGGTGACGACTAGCTAGAAAAGATATAAATAAAAAGAAATCAAAAGAGGAGAAGAAGACTTACAGGATAAATAGACAGCTCTGTAAAAGTGACGGGATTGGTAAGACTGACGGAGGCACAGGCAACGGGTGCTTGTGAAAGACAGGTTGGCATGTATACTCTGGTCTCAAAGCTCTCAAAGGATGAAAAATAAAGTAAAGTAAAAAAAATGACTAGAGAGGGAAGAACTATTTATAGAGAGAAGAGGAATGATATACGAAGCGATGCTTATGATTAGAAATAAGGCCAACTAACAAGTGCCATGTGTCACCTCGCATATTTACGAAGAGCTACCTATGCCATTTAATGACACAGGCTCCAATAGAACCTAGTAATGGTCATAAATGCTCATATAATCTGTGGCCCATCAGCTAAAGCCGAAGGGACCACGGAATAAGGGGCAGTTGATAAGGGTATTCTCGTAAAAAGATTTAATACGTCACACAAGGAAGTCGACGGTGCTTACGGACTCATCAGTTGCATGGGCATAAACGGAGGACCGAAAGCAGCAACAATGCGAGCGACAACCTCGCTAGGATACCGGACGAGCGCCTCTAGAAGCCAATGGGGAACCTCCGGATGAAGCAAGTGGCTGACAGGGTGAAGAAGCCGACAAGTCTAGCATGGTTTAACTTGGTCTCCACAGATGCCTATGCATGGAAACATCTTGGAAGACAAATAAAATAATGCCTATATTTCTCTCATATGGAAAGGCACCCTAAAATCTTGGAAACCCTAAAGTACCAAACCCTCCCAGTAAGGAAAGATCCCTACTTCAAAGGGATCTCGATTCACCATTCACTACTATATAAGCACTAGACCTCCTCTTTTCTCAAGTACGCAGAAACTTTCTAGCTCTTTCACTATGGAGTTCATAGAGACTTCTCATTTACTAACTTGATCTTCGGAGGGTTTTCGGTCAGTACCACATCGATGCCTTCTATTTGTCCCTTTCTTCTTATTCATAGGTACCCATTAGAGTGACTTGGAGCCTACAACTCACTGACGATTTTAGCACATCATCATGATATATTGTTTTTTATTGAATTAGAACTTGATTCATAAAAGGCCATGATTATTTTATCTTTATCATGGTGTTGCATGTCCATATCATTGACTTGGATAAACATATAAAAGTTGATGCGCTCATAGCATAAGAGCATCTATATCAGTAATCTCTATCCATGCCGAAAAACAAAGAAATCCTTAAAAATTTACCCGGTAACCTTTACCAAAGGAACAACATGCCCATATTAATATATATATATATATATATATACCCATGAATTATTAAAAACAAGAACTGATATATCTTCAATCAACTTTCCTATTTAATTGTTTCTATTCCCTGAACAAACAAAAGTAAATTATAAATTTTATTATAGAAAAGAACAGGAATAAAAGGAATTAAAAATACAGGAGATACCTTGACTGAAGAAGAAAGAAAAAAAAACTTATTCTGACCTTTGAAATTGATTGGGTTAGGTAAATGTCGTCGGCAAGCATAGACCAAAGAGAAGTTGGAAACTGAAAATGGCAGTTTAGTACATATCAGAAAGAGTTTTATGGTTATTGTTCTGTTTTGATCGTATTGGTACCACAGATGGCTTTTTTTTTTCTTTTTTTTTTATCTGGTACCACGGATGGTTTTAAGTTAGGTTTTTAAACACACGTTTGCTTTGAAAGAATCTTCAAACAATGTAAAAATCGAGTTTTTACTTTTTAGACGTGCAGTGTTTTAGCGAAATACGGTGATTTTTGGTGTTTTGATTGTAAACATGATATAATTTTAAGTGGTTTTTTTCCTACGTGGGCCTTAATAGCAGGAAAAGTCTTTTGCTTTTATATATATATATATATATATATATATAAAAGTGCTATTAATTGTTTAAGAGCCTCCGTAACAACTTGAGAGGGGATTATAGCGTTAGTCCAATTTTAAGTTTTTATTTTTATTTTATTTGTAGAATATACTCTTTCTTTCTTTCTTTCTTTTGAATAAAGAATAGAATTGTGTGTGAATGTGTGTATTCATTGGCTTAAGAAAATCTGATATGGCAGAATGCTATTAGTGGGTGTAAACTTATTGTTTTACACCGGACCTTATTGAAACTCTATATCACTACCAAGGTTTCAAAGTTACAAAGGGTGCTATCTCAAAAAGAAAAAGTGTTACAAAGGGTGCGTTGGTTAGCTTAAAAAAATCTGATATGGCGAAATGCTATTGGTGAGACTCAAAAGACCTCTCCATGTTTACCCAAAAAAAAAAAAAAAAAAAAAAAAGGGACCTCTCAACTATTGTGACTCTGGTCAGGGTGGGGCCTATTGTGAAAATGACAAGGTGCACAAAATGAAGGCAGCTTTTGCTTCTTATCTTTTTTGGGGCGGGCTCCCCCGTTATAATATCTCCAGTTATCTCATGTTTTCACACCAATGAAGGACACGTGACAAGCAACAAATCCTAAGGTTAGAAATAAATCACATAATTTTCTCTCTCTTTCAACCTTTTTCAGTTTTCCATAAAAATTTTCTGGGTTTGCTTCGATCACCTGTTACGAAAAATGATCATTCAAAATCATCTTTTGATGGTTTCCACTGTCACAAAATGATCAGCCACTCCAGACCTTATAAGAAAAGAGAGAGCTAGGAGAGAGGGAAGAAGACAACAAGCTAGAGAGAAGAAATTGGAAGAGAACCTTCTTAATTGCATTAATTATGAAACTGAATGTACAATAAGTATATCTACCTGAACTAACCATAGAATGAAAATAACTAACTCCAGACTATACGGATTCAACCTCTACAATTAATCACTACATTACACGTGTTCATATACATAGCTTCTGATAATCTAAGTCTAGACTATGAATCATCACAGTCGTTTAACAAGCTCAAGCATAAATCTTCCAATGCTCTGTTCTGTTGCTCTGCCTCTCTGTCTGAGCTAATATCTTCAAATATTCTTCAACCCAATTAACTTGAATTGCTTACATCTGTCTTCTTCTTCTTCTGTTAGGGAAGAACATCATGGCTGCTTTCAAAGCTTTGAAGAAGGAAAGGAAAGCTTTCAAAACTTCCATGGCTGATTCTTTCACAGCTTTCAAAGCATATTCAGAAATCTCATGCCAAACCCACAACCCATCGGAACTCCCACGGCCAGAAATCCATATCAAACCCGATGTCTCACCTCCCCAAGCTCCGCCGGAACGAGCCTCGATGCTCATAGCGGCATAGCCACGAAACCCACCACGTCAATCCAAACAGCCATGGTTTCTTGTTCTGTTATACCAATCTTAGCTGTGAAACACACAGTTTTGGTCCAAACCCATTGCCATCAAGTTCCGATCTGCCAATCTGGACGCATCTGATGCTCAGGTAGGTGAGGTCCGTTAGGATGGGGATGTTGGAGAAAGATGCAAAGAAGGAAGAAAGACAGAAAATTGAGAGAAAAAAGCGGTATTTGACGTGTATTTTTTTTACCCTTAGGATAATGAGAACTGGAGATATTATAACGTGGGGAGCCCGCCCCTATATTTTTTTTTTATTAGGATTCCGAACGACTTTGGGTCCGACTTGTGCACAGCTGACAATGCATTTGATAGTTGACGTTGGCATTTCTTGCTTCTTGTTTTTTTTTTATTCGGAGCCCGGATCGACCATTGCGGCCGACATGTTCAACTTGTCATTTTCACAATAGGCTCCACCTAACTAGAAGAACGATATGAACTGACTCAACTGAGTGCTGGCAGCTGCTTAATATATGCAACATTCTTCTTAGTTTCAACCCTTGTCAATTCTAGGCAATCGTCTTTTTTATTCGGAGCCTGGATCGACCATTTTAGCTTACATGTGCAACTTGTCATTTTCACAATAGGCCCCACCTAACTAGAAGAACGATATAAACTGACTCAACTGAGTGCTGGCAGCTGCTTAATATATGCAACATTCTTCTTAGTTTCTTTCAACCCTTCACAATTCTAGGCAATCATCTTTTTTCTCTTCCTATGGCCGGGTAACACTAGATATCTAAGGTTATTTGTGTGTGTGTGTGTGGAGATAAGAGTTATTATTCTTTTCCTGTAATATTGATGTATACAATTTCTTTTTGCAACAGCTTGCATTTGAGCATTAAAGACGTTACGGAAATCGTGACCCTCTTGATTCTCATTCTTAAACTCATTACTAAACTCCGCCAGTGTATAAGATATTTCAGAAGAGGTGGTTGGCAGCAACGTGTCGGCGCTACCAACAACAAAATGAGTAATGAATCTGACAACTCTATTGTACCATGTGTTGAAGCTTCTACATCTAATAGAAATAGCGTTCACCATGCATATAGTACTCTTTCTTACTATTAATTAGAATTCCATGCTGCTTTTTTTTTTTTTTTTTTTCTTCTAAGGCTCAGTTCAATAAGGTAGCATGGTGAGGTGTTTTTTTAACTGAGAGACAAGTTGTTCTTGGGGCCGTTATACCATCCTTGTAGATGTAGTACAATAATGGGCTTTGTTCCTAATCTTCTCAATTGGCCCTTTCTTTTGCACAGTGTTTCCTTAATAGGTTTCATCAGTGGTGTATTTTATGGTTTGTGTTGTGGTCATTATGTTGATTAAAATTTAATCTCATTCATCCCTATCAAAAAAAAAAAAATTTGAGATGTGAGATTGGTGGATCTACTTCTTGTTTTGTAAATTTCTCCCCAAAAAAAAAAAAAATCACTTCTTATTTTGTAATTTTTTTAGTTGTAAAACTCGGTAATCTTCTAAGTTTGTAGCTTAATTCTTTGGTATCACTTTTTTTTTTTGGGTTATGAAAAATAAAGGTAACGCACTTATCATTTATGTGCATTAAAGAGAAAGTATCTCATGAAACCAATGTCTCATTGACACGTGAGCTCCACATGCGTGGGACCCACATGTCAGTGAGACATTGGTCTCATAAAACCATCTCATATAAGATTTTTTCATGCGCAAACATATATTATAAGATTATTATGCTAGTATATGCCTAATCCATTTGAATTGATCTAAATTGGCAAGGATCTATCACAGTTTGTGGGTTTTTTCCTTCTTCTAAATTACTAATATTTATTGTTGCAAATGATTTTGGTTTTTCATGATGTAAAGTGGACCTCAAAAGAATATTTTAAGGGTTAAGATTTTATGTAAAATTGTAAGATAATTGATGGATTTTATTCATCTTATTAAAAACCTTGGCCCAAAAAAAAAACTGCTTAGGACTAAAACATTGTAGAGGTCCTAGTTTGGTAATTATCACACTATCAATCCATAAAATTTTAGAGTGTTTCATGGGTAAGAAATGGTTTGGATAAATAATAAAACAAAAGCAACCACCGCCCACCATTACGGTCTCTTTTTTTATTTAAAATATGCATCTTACTTGGTTGATATCTATACAATACTTATGGGAAACTATTTTAAATTATAAAATAATTTTTCTACTAACTTTTAATTAATAGTTTATTCATATAGGACTCTCTATTTGTTTTTTTTAAATAAATGTGATTTTAAATTTAAGTATCCTACAAATTAGCAACTAATTATATATAAAGTGAATGCTACAATAAATAAGTACGAATATATCACATATAGTATATCATAAACAACAATGATAACTTCTTCTATTTTTGAACTTAACAATAATAATAACTTAATTTGAAAAATTACTATCAAAACTAAATATAAATTAAAATAATATAACAATAGTGGAAAATGTAAACCACCGAACACATATATTAATACAAACATATATGCGGTCAAAAGACTCTAGCACTATTATCAACAGTAAATATATAATACTCCGTATTATAATATATGCAGGCTGTAAACTACAGCAAAACAAATAGAAAGGATTATAAAAAATAAATAAATAAATAAATAAAAAACAAATAAAAGACGTAGAAGATTCAAAAGTCAAAAAGCATATACTGATATAGAATATTCTTTTTAGACTAACACGCATAAATCCGCAACAAAACAAAGAAAGAGATACCCCGCACAGTAAGGTTGGACCTTTAGAAGCCTAAAGTTGAGTCAGGCTTCGGCTCAGGTGGTGATCGGGAGTGGCAAACTGGCTAGTTGCGGAGGCAAGCAGACAATTGCAGGTTAGAGACAACGGCAGTAGCGTAGGGGATAATTTTATTTTTATTTTTCTTTCTAAATAGATTTGGGTTTTTTTAGTAATTAAACGAATGACATTTGAATTTATAAGGATATTCTCATCAATACTCTCAAATGCTAAAAATGTTATTTTTTAGCATTTTTGAGATAAAAACACCCCTATATTAAAGCTGCTAAATCTTAAAATTTTTAAGATTCAACTATAGTACAATCTCATATTTGAGACCGCATTGTAGCCTGGAAATGTAAAAGAAAAACACTTTTTTATTCACTCAACGGCTCTCTCTCTGCTCTATCTTTCTCTTTCCTCTCTCACTTCTTTCTTCTCTCTTCTCTCTCTGTGCTTCGCCGATGTGGTTCGCCAATGAGTGTGCTCCGCCTATGATTGAGCTCCGGCAATTGTGGGATGCCGATGGCTGTGGTCCGGTGATTGTGGTCATAGATTGTGGGTCTGATGGCTGTGGTCCAGTGGCAGCGATGGAGGTTTCTTCTCTCTCTCTCTTTTTTTTTTTTTTGCGTGGTTCTTCTTGGGTCCGATTGGGCTCCGATCGTGCGAGGCCGACACAAAACGACATGCTATCAAATCTTTGATTTGGTTTTGGAATTTTGGGTCTTGATTTGGTTGGGGTGGGTCTTGATTTGATTTATAGGTGCGAAGGACGACGTCAAGTCGTTCCATGGTAAAAGATGATGATGGGGAGGGAAGTGGTGTCCGTGTCCCGTGGGTTTTGGATTGGCGTGATGGTTTTGCTGGTGGGTTTGCTGGTGGCAGCAATGGTGGAGGTTTCTTTTTCTTTTCTTTTCTTTTTTTCTTTTTTTTTTGCTGTGGTTGGTGGTGGTGAGTGGATGTGGTGGTTGTGGGTGGATGTGGAGGTTTCTTTCTGCTATGATTTTTTTTTTCTTCTTTTGTTAGGGATGGTTGTGGTATGGGTGGTGGGCTTTTGGTGGGTGGTTGGGTGGTGGGTTTTGTGGTGACTATTGGTAGTGTAGTGCCAGCGGTGCTGTGAGAAAGAGAGAGACAAAGGAGAGAGAGGAAAAATAAAAAATTATTGAAAAATAATAAAGAAACAATATTTAAATGAAATGGTAAAAAAAAAAAAAGTTTTGATATAGGTTGTATTGTAAAGTGGTGTGTTATATGTTATAAAATTAGGTTTTGAGATGGTAAATGCTAAATTTTTTAGAAGTGTTGATGAGCATGCTCTAAGAGACTTGATTTACAAATAATTTTTCTTTTTGGTGGATAATATTGTTGATTTGGGATTTTTTGAAATTATTTTTGTTGTTTGTATAAATTTGGACGTGTTATGGCAATGAAAGGGCTGGATATTTTTTTTTTCTTTGGGTTCCTTATATCATTCTCATTTTATTAAAAGGGTTTTTCTGAACTAATTTTATAATTTGAGAGTCCCATATGCCGCCATATGGATTTAAAAAGAAGAGTAAGTCTGCAAACGAGGAACTAAACCATTCTCTTCTTTTTTTTTTCTTCAAAATCCTGGGGCCAATTAGTAAAATTAGCAAGAAACCGGTGCTGTGTGCTTTCTGATGGCTTCATCTAGTGTGTGTATTATGTGGTTTGTATTGTGGTTGTCTTGTTATGTTAGAAACTTAGTTAGAATAAAATTTATCCTCATTCATCTCAAAGAGTTATATAATCTGAGATATGCACGTTGTCTTCATTTTAGATTTGGATATATTGACTTGGTTATAGCATAACTTGAGCTTAGCATGAAATTTGGGGTGAATTGAGTTAATTCATAACCGGGAGGAATTAATAATTTTTGGAAATATCATGTTATTTGGCGAGGAAATTAATTATGTTAGGCCAAATTTATTGGGTCCCTTAGTGTTTGGCTTGAGGAAAATGCTAAATTTAGCAACTAAATATAACAAAAGTGTGCTGCGACAGTGGAGCAAAAGCCATATTTTTTTTGGCTGTTGAGCTACAGTGCAAGCCAAAGACGGCTATGTTGTAGCAAAGATGGTAAAAATATATATATATATATTTTATTAAAAGATATATTATTTTATTGTGTTGGTGGTGGTGGTTGTTGTTTATTATAGTAAATATATTATTTTATTGTGTTGTTTACATTATTTTATTGTGTTGAATGCTAAAATAAAACCATTGAGCTACCAATAATTATTGGTGGAGCTAAGCCAATAATTTTTTACTGCTGAGCTATCGTGCACAAGCAAAGATAGCTGTGCACAGTAGATCAAATGTTAAATATATATATATATATATATTTTATTGTGTTCATGCTGGAGGTTAGATTATTTATTGTGTTCACAATGTGGATATATTATTTTATTGTGTTGTTTATATTATTTTATTGTATTAAAAGCTAAAATAAAACCACTGGTGTTGAGTATTTTGTAAAGTGGGGTGGTAAATAAATAAAATAGCTTCTTTTTTTTTTCTTTTTTTCTTTTTTTTGATGGGAAATAAAATAGCTTTTTGTAATACCAAATTGCTAAATTTTTGGCACTACCAATGTTGATGCTTAAAATGGATTTAAAAAGTTTAGCACAAAATTTTAAGCGTCGAACCAAGTACGTATCAATAGTTAAATCCTTATCTTGTTCTTACTACCTTGTATTTGCTTAGATATAAATAGATATTGACATGTTTATTTTCCCTCAATCATCTAATCATGTATTAGGTTCTACTTGATATTGTTTGGGTGACACAAAAGTTGTTTGTCCATTTGAAGCAAGTGGACTTTAAATGTTGATTCAACTCAAGATATTATATTATAGGGTAAAATATAGTTAACAACTTTGAGATTTAGACTAATGTTAGTAAGGTTCAAAACTTTTCATAACTAAGCCCCACTTGAACCCTAAACCGTTACTCATTTTTCTCCTCCCTCGTGGTGATTAAGGATTAAGTTGGTCAGTTTTGAATAGTTTTAGACCAAACTGGCGTTAACCCAAACCTTAGGGTGGTTAATGGTATTTTACCCTATATTTTAAGAATCTATGCTAAATAGCTAACCTTTTCATGTAAAAGTTATTTCTATGCATAGCTATAATTTTTTATTTTTTTGATGGGACACAGCTATCTTTTTTATCATATATATATATATATGAATAATATTTGATGATAATGTTAAAGAAAAAGAAAATGTTTTCAAATAATCGGCTAGAGGGTGTGCATGGGTCGGGTTGAGGGATTTTTTCAACCCAACCCATTATGATGGGTTAAAAAAATCCAACTCAACCCGACCCATCACAGGAGTCCAATCTAACCCAACATGGGTTGGACAGTTTTTGTTATTATTATTAAATTGTGCATTAAAACAAAACCACCACAAATAAGCGCAGATTTATAACAAAAAATTTATGAGCATAACACAAAACCAACACAAACTAATGAGAATAACTTAGGGTTTGGATTTAATTTAAGAAGAGGGGCAAAAAAGTAAATAATGAAATTGTATAATATTTTTTTAAAATATTTTTTAATTTTAAATATATATTAAATATAGGTAGGTCAAGTCGGGTTTGGTGGGTTTGTAAATGTTTTGAGCCAAACCCAACCCAACCTACTATAAAAAAAAAAATAATAATAATAATTTCATAACCCAACCCAACCCACCAACCCTTAAAAATCGATCCAACCCGACAGATTAGGTTGGGTTGGGCCAGTTTTGGCACACCCCTAAGCTAGACTATCTCTAATATTTGACAACACAAGGCTAAGAGTTGGTCTTTGAATGAAATATTGTTTATCGTGATGTGGTGCATTGCTATTGTTTACTCTTTGAAATCATTTTTACTATTTGCTCTTTGGAGCCATTGTTATATTTTACCTCTTTGGGGTTATTGTTTTCCATGGGATTCACATGCTGAATGTAAAGGTTGTTTTTAGTTTGGCTAATATTTTATATACTAATTATTGTTTATTGTTATTGAGAAATTGAATGTGAAAAACAACTTTACTATTAAACGTATTATTATATGTTATGATAAGTAGTTTACCCAATGATGAGGTGATGTTCTTGTAATTGAACGATGACTTATTGAAATTGGGCAAATCTTATAAGAGAGCATTTGTTTATTTAACAGTTATATATTTTTCATTGTACTATTAACTGTTCACTTCCAAAATAGGTATTACTTACTTTCATACTATAGGTAAATGTTTTGTAAAATTTAATACATCGTCTATTGTAATGCACATTTTCACTTGACACCATCATATGATGTAGTCTCTTGTTCAACTATTAGCTCACCACAATCCCCTTTTTTTCCACCATTTTCAGATTAGTGCAGTGGACTCTATTAATGCAACTAGTTAGTCACCGTTCGAGCTATGAACTGAAGATTATATGTAGTAGAGAACTATGTAATATAAATTTGCTCTGTTGTGCTTTTTTAGGGCTGTAAATTTGGTAATCGCGAGACTATTTGAAGATGTGCTTAGAGTCTTTATTTGCTCATATTTTAGTTTGATGATTTGTTGAGAGATATGATATTTAAATGTTGTGTTGATGGTTTGGCTTATAATATTTGGATATTTAGCTATGCTCCATTCCAATTTTAGAGCTTAGTTCCTTGAAACTTACAAGCTTCAAATTGTTGTCATATTTGTTTAAGCTAAGTTTAGTGTCTTATTACAACTTATTTATCTAAATCTCTCATTTGGGATTGGGTCATGATAATGAGATTGACATCTCTACTTTTAGTCCCATTATGTGGCAATTGATAAAATATTTACCTGCATTATGTAAATAAGTTGTTAGGCTCATTAAATGGGTAATGTGATTAAATATATACGTCTATAGTTTTGTCAATCACAACATTGTGAGTTAGAGGAATTTTAGTCTGAACTGGTTTTCTTTTTGTATAGTAGATTTTTTTTTTTCATGGAATGGGGGGTATTATTATTTTTTTTAATGTTGCAAAAGAATGTCTTTTTTTGAATGGTAGGCCCAAAAGAATATTTTGAGGGTGGAGCCATGAAGATATATATAAGATTGTTAGAGCAATCACACCAGTCTGTGCAAAATAGAAAAAAGTTTCAAATTTTATATAATTGTACACATTTTTGCTCAAAACCTACCCACATCAATCTGTCTAAAACACTGTTTATATGCAAAATTGCTACAGTAACTGTGCATATATGTACGGTTACTGTAGCTTTGTATATGATTATTTATTTATTTTATCTCTCCTCTCCCTTGCGTTGTCTAACTCTCTCTCGTCCACTCTTCAATGCCAAGAAGAAGAAGAAGAAGAAGCTGAAGCTGACCACCAACATCCATCCACCATCACAACTAACCAACCACCACCACCACAACCTCAACCAACCCATTACAACATCAATTTAATCCAAACACAATCAACCCAAAAGTAATGAAAATCATCAGTCATCATAAACCCAACTTAAAATCAACTCAAAGCAAAATCAACTCAAAATAAAACACAATAGAAAACTCATTTGGCAAAATACAAATCAACCCAAAACTCAAGCTTGCCGCCGCCATGAGAGAGAGAGTGTGAGTGTATTGAGCCATGGAGGCTTGGTAGAGAGATTTTTTTTCAAATTTGAAGAGAGCACCAATTTGATAGAGAAAGAGAGGGGGAGAAAGAGAAAGAGTTTTTTTTTTTTTTTAAGAAATGAAAAAGAAGAAGAAGAAAGAAAGAAAGAAAGAATAGCAAAAGAAAAAGAAAAAGAAGAACGAAAGAAGATGCTGAAGAAGAAAAATCGTAGAATAAGAAAAAAGAAAATAGAAAGAAGAAGGAGAAAAAGAATGAGAGAGAGTGTTCAGAGAAGTGGTGTTTGGTAAGGTGGTGGGGCTATGTATGTGTAAGGGAAATAGTAAAAAAAATATGAAAAAATATTATTTTAATAAAAGATGGTGTATTATAGGTAATCCTATGCATGTGTTTTTGAAATTGATTGTGTAAAATAGAAAAAGTAGGATTTTAGTGTAAATAGAAGAAAACTTTTACCCTTACTGATACGGTTACTCTTAAGATGGTTATTGAATTTTGTGATCACGTTAAACTAGTTTAGGCATGGACTTGGTATAAAAGGGGAAGTAATTTTGGGATATGTGTATTGAACTAAAGCGGTGTATTTTTTACCTCGATTCAAATTTTCAAATGAGGTGAAACGACTTCTTCCCTTTTTATTTTTTTATTGGTTCGAGGTGAAGAGAACTTTTTGTGTTGATCTTAATACTTTTTGCAGCAAATGTGAAAGATAACCACAATACAAACTTGCTGCAAGCTTCATTAAAATACTCACACCGTGCCAATGACTCTCTCTCTCTCTCTCTCTCTCTCTCTCTGATAAGGTTGACATTGAATACTAACAAATCAAAATTTTCCAAGTATAATTGCCCTCTAGAGATATCATTCTGAATATTTCAACATATGCATTTCTTTAACTTTCATTCCTAGATATTGTAATAAGGTGACTCAAGAATTAGCTTGGTATGCTAAGGAGACAAAGGTTGAGCTGATGAAAAAAATGATGTTTTGAGTTTAAAATGAACGTTTGTATAAAAAAGTTATGAGGAGTGATTGTTACAAAATAGAATTTTAGATTTTAAAAACGTTTTTTTTAACTCTCAAAATGCTTAACTAAGGAGAACCAAAAAAACTCTCCGTTTGGTTGAAGAGAAACCTTCTTTTCTCTTCACCATAGTAAATTTTGATTCATTATAAATAGTTTACAATCTAGCGTTTTCGGCTAAAAAAAAAAAAAAAAAAAATTGAGCTTTACTATAATTAAAGCCAACAATAAGCCTCAGCCGAAAATAGAACTTGCGTGTGGGGGCAAGTTTTACCATCTGCAGAATATTCTTTTCGGCCACACAAACAAAAAAGACCTCCTTTTTAAAACCCAGCCCACAAAACAATAAGATTTATCAATGACACAAAATTTGTTCATGCGCTTTTAGTCAAAGTCATCCTACTTATAGAGCTTGAAACAGAGGTAATCGATTAGCAAAATTCACATAATCTATGTTGAAAAAACAAAGGGAGGAAAATGGCTTTCTCCTTTGTCTGAAAAGTGTTAAATCAACACAACAAAGTTGTCTTCATCTCAACCCCTCAAAAAAAAAAAAAGGTTTTTTCATCTCATTTTGTAAAATTGAACCAAGGTGAAAAAATGCATCACTTAAGTCCAGTGTGCACAAGCCCTAAATTACTTGCCCATTCAGGCCCAATCCTACACCAAATTGGCTTAACATGATCACAAAAGCTGATTGACTTAGAAAGTCAAGGTATTCCTTGACGGAAATTAGGTCTTGTTTGATACATCCACTCAAATATATGTTTTTAGTTTTTAAACAACATTATACGTATTTTCATACACTTTTTCATCCACACATATTTCTATACATGTTTTCATTTTTTAAGTGCATGTACCAAATACCCCCTTACTTTCTGTAGATATCATTTGATAGTCATTGTAGATAGAGTTTAAATTCAACAATGATTTGGGTAAAGAAGGTGTACAGTTTTTTATTTTTAAATAATATTAATTTGTTTCGTGGTAAGCATAAAGGCAATTCATTGTTTCAGAGCCACTCCATGAAAAACATAGGATTATAAATAAACCAAACTATTTATGAACAGTTTGAGCTTGACTAGAGAAAAAATTTGTTTATGTTCGTTTGTTTAGAAAACAAGCTAAGCTCAAGCCTTAAGTTTATGCTCAATTATTAAACAAGCCAAGCTCAAACAAAATAATGTGTTCATAAACAAGCGCGTGAACATAAGGGCTCGATTTAACTACATATAATATCATATTTTTATATGTATACTTGTCTAAAAATATATTTATATAGACTTGAAATTAGATTGTATAAGTTTGTCAATAGGTTCATATATATGATATTAAATTATTATTTGTAGCATATTAATGATATAAACAATATATTCATAGTAAAAATTCATAAAATTGTGAAGAGATAAATGATTTCACCATATATATGAAAAGAATAAGTTAATCAAGTAACTCGTGACAAAACTCGAATTTGCTTGATAAGAAGATAAACCAAACTTGAACATAAAATCTTATTTAAGAGGCTAAAATGCAAAACTGATTCTCTAACTTTCTTTAGATTTCATTTTAGTCCTCTAAATTTACTTTCGTTCATTTCAGTCCTCTAAGTTTCAGATTTATTCAGTTAAGGCATTTCCGTTAATTTTTGCTAAAATTTTTTTTTTTTAAAAAATCTGCAAAGTATTTTTCAATCATTAATTGAATTTTTTTTAATTTAAAAAGTTTAAAGAAAATTTTATAAAATTGAAAATGAACCACAACATAACAAAAGTTGATAAAAAAAGCCTTAATTGAATAAATGTGAAAGTTAGAGAATTGAAATGAACAAAAGTAAATTAGAAGACTAAAATAAAATTTGAAGAAACTTAGAGCGTCAGTTTTGCATTTTACCCTATTTAATAATAAGCTCGAGCTTGACTTGTGTTCGAAAAAAAATTTCTGTTACTCTGTTTTGTATATACGTATAAGAACTTGATGTAAATCATTCAAGCTAATGAAATATTCAGTTTTCAATCAAAATTCTCTCTAGCTCTCTTCCAGAACTTTCTGTTTCTTGATTTCTTACACACAGAATGCTATTGGTGGGTGTAATACACTGACCTATGGAAATCAAAGTTAGAAAGTGTGTGTTGATTAGCTTAAAAAAATCTGATATGCCAGAATGCTGTTGACCTTATGAAAACTCTGTATTACTTACTACCAAGGAATTAAAGTTAGAAAATGTGTATTAATTAGATTATAAAAATAAATTAATAAATAAATAAAACATCTGATAAAGCAGAATTGTTATTGGTATGTGTAATACACCTGACCTTATGGAAAATCTATATTACTTACCATTTGCAGGTATCACTTGGATCATCAGCTTCATTCCTTCTGCCTCTGTTACCCTTTTGTGTACACTTTTTTGCATAAGGTCCCACGCTATTCCTAGTTCCTATCCTTTGATAATTCTAGGCAATCATCCTTTTTTGTCTCTTCCTATGGCCGGGCAACACTGTCTAGCTAAAGTTGTTTGTGTGTGTGAGTTCCTTTTCCTGTAATATTGATACAATTTCTTTTTTGCAACAGCTTGCAGTTGAGCGTTAAAGATGTTACGGACATCGTGACCCTCCTGATTCTCATTATTAAACTCATTGCTAAACTCCGCAACTGTATCAGATATTTCAGAAGAGGTGGCCAAACGTTGGTTCGCAGCAACGTCACTGGCGGTGATGGCTCTACCGACAACCAAACAGGTATCAAACTTCAGAATGTTGATGACAAATATTACTTAGAATTCCACGCTTCTTTGTGTAGCGTGAGGTTTTTTTTTTCCGATATGTGAGGGCCAAGTTTTCCTGCCGTTAAGAGTATCGAGCTTAATCTTATTCTTGGGGCCATTATAGTATCCTTCCTTGTAGTACTATCGACCCAAAAATGGACTTTGTTCCTAATCTTCTCAATTGGCCCTTTCTTATGCATTGTGTTTCCTTATAGTTTTCATCTGGGTCCTGGGGTGTGCATTTTATGTTTTGTTTTGTGGTCGTTATGTTGAATCTATAACTTAAATTACTTTTTTACTCACCCATAACAACTAATAACAATTCATTACTTATGATTTGTTGTGTAAATATTGTGAATATGACATTTCTCTTAAATAAAACTTGATCTCATTCATCCCTTGCCTCACAAAACAATAAAAGAAAAGAAAATTGAGATGTGAGATTGGTCGCTCTACTTCTTGGTTTTTTGTAAGTTTTTTTTTTTTTTTTTTTTTTTTTTTTTTTTTTTTAAATTAAAAAAAAAACGTCTAGTGTGTGGCTTAAATCTTAATAAAAGTATCATTTTACTTTTTATAATATATTTGGGCATCAACATATATTATTGGATTATTACACTAGTATATGCCCAATCCATTTGAATTAATCTAAATTGGCAAAGTTTTGTCATGAATTTTTTTTAATTATTAATTCTTATTTTGCAAAAGATTTTTTTTGTTTTTCTATTTGTAAAATGGACCCTAAAAGAATATTTTTGAGGGTGGAAGATTTATGCAAGATTGTAAGGTGGCTGCTGGGTTTTGTCTTCTTATTAAAAGCCTGAATAAAATTTGGGCTAAGATTAGGGCTAAAAGGGAAGGTAATTTTGGGCTTGTTCACACCGGACTAAAGTAGTGCATTTTAGTCTTGGTAGTGACTAGTGAGAACTATGGGCTCAAAACTGGGCTTTGTTCCTAATCTTCTCAACAGAGATCTTTGTTGTGCTATGGACCGTGTGCTTTCTTATGAATTCATCTAGTGTGTGTATTTTGTCGTTTGTATTGTGGTTGTCTTTGTTATGTTAGAATAAAATTTATTCTCATTCATCCCAAAGAGTTATATAATTTGAGATATGCAGGTTCTCTTCATTTCAGATTTAGATATATTGATGTGATTTTAGCATAACTTGAGATTGGCATGAAATTTAGGGTGAATTGAATTAACATATAGAACTTATAACCTGGAGAAAATCATAATTTTTGGAAATTTCTAGTTAATTTAATTTTAAAGCCAAAGTGGTGAGGAAATTAATTATGTTAGGCCAAATTTATTGGGTCCCTTAGTGTTTGGTTTTAGGTTTGAAAGCTTTCAAGTATGGGCAACATCATTAGAAAGATTTTGGGGTAATTAATCCAAATTTGCAAGAATTTTTTTTTTTTTTTTTTTTGAGACCCATGATGTGTTTCATTATAGACATTTGATGGTTTAGGCTGTAAATTGATGAAGGTCATGATGTAAATCGCTTAGGAATTATGAATATTGGTTAATAAACCTAGTTTTGGGAAAACTAGGTCATACTTCATTTGCGACAACAAACTGATGGAGATGGTTGACTTTGATAGACATAATATGAAATTTTGGTACTACCATAGTGCCATGTCATACTTTTGAGGGGAGGGTTGCTTTAAGGGGTTTAAAAAGTTAAGCACAAAATTTTAAGTGTTGAACCAAGCACATATTCTTAGCTAAACACTTATCTTGTTCTTACTGTCTCGTATTTACTTAGATATACATAGATATTGACTTGTTTATTTTATTGAGTCATCTAATCATGTATTAGGTTCTACTTGGTACTTTTTGGATGACACAAAAATTGTTTGTCAATTTTTCAAGATATTCTAATATATATGTATAATTGAAAAGTTCATAAATTGAAGAATATTTTATGATATTTTAATGGGATACATTGCTATCTATATGAAGAATATTTTATGATATTGTTAAAGAAAAAGAAAATGTTTTCATAAAATCAATTTCACTATTTGTAATCTTTGCCAACACAAAGTTAAGAGTTAATATTTGGATGAAATATTGTTTATTGTGGTGTGGTACACTGTTATGTTTACTCTTTGAAATCATTGCTATTATTTGCTCTTTGGAGCCATTGTTATATTTTACTTCTTTAGGTTATTGTTTCTCATGGGATTCACCTGCTGATTTTTAAGATTCTCTTAGACTCTTAGTTTGGCTAATATTTCATATACTAATTATTATTCATTGTTATTGACAAATTGATTGTGAAAAAAAAAAAAAAAAAAACTTTAATGTTATATGTATTATTTTATGTTATCATAAGTATTTTACCCAATGATGAAGTGATGTTTTTGTAACTGAACTATGGCTTATTGAAATTGGGCAAATATTTTAAAAGAGCATTATTTGTTTATTTAAGAAGGTATATGTTTTTTACTGTACAGTTAAATGTTCACTTCCAAAGTAGGTTTTAATCTTTATATTGAATTACTTTCATACTACTAATAAAAATGTTTTATAAAATTTAATACGTTCTCTACTATAATGCGCATTTTCATTTGACAATATCACATGATGTAGTCTTTTTTTTTTAGTTGTTAGCTCACCCCCTTTCTCCACCATTTTTAGATTAGCTTAATGGACTCTCTTAATTCAACTAGCTAGTGACCGTTGGAGCTATGAATTGAAGACTGTGTAGCAATGAACTATGTCATGAAAATTTGCTCTGTTGTGCTTTTTTAGGGTTGTAAACTTGGTAATAGTGAGACTATTTAAGAATATATTTGGAGTCTTTATTTTCTCATATTTTAGTTGGATGAATTGTTGAGAGATTTGATATTTAAATTTTGTGTTGCTGGTTTGGTTTATTATATTTGGATATATAGTTATGCTCTATTCCAATTTTAGAGGTCAGTGCCTTAAAACTTTCAGGTTTCAAATTGTTGTCATATTTCTTTTAAGCTAAGTTTAGTGCCTTATCACAACTCATTTATTTAAATCTCTAATTTGGATATGGGTCATGATAATGAGTTTGGTAGATCTACTTTTAGTCTCATTACGTGGCAATTAATAAAACATATACTTGTATTATTTAAACAAGTTGTAAGACTTGTTAAAAAGGTAATGTGAAGAGTTTTATCAATCACCGTATTGTGAATCAGAGGAATTTTAGTCCAAACTAGGGTTTAGGGATAAAATATTTCATTTTTGTAATATGTTAACTTTTTGTAAATTTATGAGATTTTATGGAGTGTGGCTTAATATATATATATATATATATATAAGCCATAGTTGAGATTTTTATCATGGGTTATTATTATTATTATTATTATTATTATTATTATTGCATAGGAATATGTCTTTTTTGTAAGGTGGGCTCAAAAGAATATATTGAGGGTGAAGCCATGAAGATGTATATAAGATTGAATTTTCCTTTTTGTTTCCAAAACTGAAAAGTCACTACCATTATCTCACTAATAATGGCAAAAAAAAAAAAAAAAAGTGCATTTGTAGTACATGATGTACATAGTTGATATATTTGAAGTTGACGTGCCTATTAAAATAATATTAAAAAATTTAAAATAACATTAAATAATTCCATGTCATCATTTAAAATTAATAAAAAATCATTTGAAGTTGGATTTTGTGATTTTTTAAAGCCAATTTAGGCATGGATTTGGCCTAAGAGGAGAAGTAATTTAGGGCTTATGCACACTAGACTAAAGCAGTGCATTTTTACTTTGGTTCACTTTTTCAAGTGAGGTGAAACAACTTACTCCTCTGTTTTTTTTTTTTTTGGGGTAGATGTGAAGAGAACTTCGTTGTGTTGATTTTAATACTTTTTGCACGAAGGAGAAAGCAATTTTCTTCCACCATTTTACCCCTCAACGGTTATTATGTTTGATAAGTTACTATTAAGTGATTAGACATGTGTCAACTGTGTATTGGTCAGTTAGAAAATTTGTTGGTTAGATTAGGCGTCAATCTATGTTTTGAGTATATAATAACTGGAGCATATGTATTAGATTAAGTAGCATTTTCGCAATTCTAAGACTAAACTCATTTTGCAACTCTCAAACTTCTCTGTTATTAATTAAACTTGGCATGGTATCAGCCTCTCTCATGGAAACTTCTTATTTTTTTCCTCAACTACTAGCAATAGAAATCTTATATTCCACTTTTTGTGCTTCACGTTATACTTCACTAATTCCAACTTATTACATATTCTTTTTTACTTTCTTTATAAAGGAGAAGCTTTCATATATCTTACACAAACACACATTTTTTATAGGTACAAACACACACACACACACACACAAATATATATACACGAACAACTTTTTCCATAAGTTGGAAGTTGACAGATGTCTACTACATGTTTGTGGTAATAAAAAAAATAAATAGATAAATAAATAAACATTTGTAATACATTAGGAACTTAGAAGCTTAGCAAATTCCAAATTACAAAAGAAAAGAACTTTACCCTAGTAATACATCAAAACACACATATATGGTTTGCTTATTGTCATTAGGAACTAGGATGCCCCAATCCACTGATGCTCAGGAAATGGAAAAAATCTCTTAGGCCACTTTTGATCCAGCCTTGCACCTTGAGCAAAAAGGTTATGGAAGTGATTAATAGAAAATTCCATATAGCAAGATACAAAAAGGGTATTCCTAACATTTCATTAATAAATTGCAAAGGGGAAAGAGCTGCAGAGAGAATTTTAGATTAAATTCATAAAAAATGATTCCCCTGCCTAGTATGATTGACATACGGCAGCAGAAGCACTATCAGTACAGGGCATGTTACTAATAAGGCTTTGCCCAAAAGGCGTATTTAAAGTACTATTGGTTCAACGCGACAACTTTTTAAGGAATATATTAGCAATCATGGCATACTTTACACTCTTCAGAAAAAATATCTTATGGTAAGTACTCTGAAAATGCATTATGTCGTGTATCAATAACTATAGCAATAGCTAATACAGATTGAGCATCCTCAGTAAGGTTGCTAAATTGACTAAAAAGTCAATTTAGCAATCAATACCCTCAAAACAACCTTTACAATAAAGAAGGCAAAGTTAAAACAATTTAAGTTTCAACTACAATGAGCTGGTAGAGATAGTAGCTCACTATAGTTTAAAACTTAAAACAAAAAAAACAAAAAAAAAATTAAGTGGGGTATTAAAAAAATAGTATTTTAATGTGTTGATGGTTGTGATTGTTATTTATTGTGTTGGAAATATTATTTTAATATGTTGTTTATATTATTTTAATGTGTCGAATGTTAAAATAAAACTTTTGATGTTGGATATATTATAAAATAGGATGTTAAAATAGATAAAACAGTGTTTTAAGTTGCTAAAAGTTATATTTTTTAGCTTTCTTACTATGAATCTTACTACAAGTCTACAACAACATATAAACAATATGCCAATTATTGCTTACAACATTCTCAATCAGCATGCTCAGGTTCTTAGTAGGAAACTAATCATGATGAAAGCACCCCCAAGAAAAATCCTTTTTACAGTAGAGCTCAAGGACAAATATTTAGGACACACTAGCGTAAGTTTTTACAAAATTACCTACTATCTCACCTCATTTAACTGGAAAGAAGGCTAAAATTTTTTTGGATTTTGTGTCAACGCTTCTTCCAATAATTCTTGATACTTTGATTGTGCAAAGATGTAATTATCCTCTTTCCGCAAAACACACGGTTTCAGGTGCATAAGGCAACAACTGTTATCAAGCAATTCTTTCTCATCCCGCAGATTTAGAGATAAAGATATCTATTGTTGTGGTACATAAATACAAAACCTCTCTCAAACAAAACAACCACAACAAATACATAACACATATGTTCAAACAAGACAGTGCATATATGAAAATGAAAATCAGTGAGAACCTATATAAAATAAATAAAAAAAGAATTCCACATAATGAGTAATCTCAACAAGTTCTTACAAATATGAACGGAGATTTTCTACACATACTAGCACCCACAAAAAAAGAAAAGAAAAGGAAAAAAAAAAGACACCCACTTTTTATTAAATTCTCAACTATACATAATGGAATAACCCCTTCGCTAATCCAAAAGTATGTGAATAAAAAAATTGATAAACAGATAAGGGAAATTAAATATAGATAATGTTGCCACATCCACCTTACAAGTTCAAATGCAAATATTACCTTATACTCCTCACAATTGACACAATAAAGTCCTTCATAGATATATATCACCATAGGAAAAAACCCTTGAGTAAAATTCCTCCACAATTGTTTCATGCTTGGGATCAGTTGTCCGAATGTACTTATCAATGGATATGTCTAACTGCAGGCAGAACGTAAACAGCAAAACAAAGGAGATCATAAAAAATGGAAAATATGCACAACAATTGGAACATTCAACAAGTCAGGCTAGAGTTAACTGAGAGTTTCTATCTTGGGTTAATATTACATCATTCCAGAGTGTCTTATATGCTTTTGAAATGACATTGCAATGTTCACTCAGGACAGAACCCTGGGCTGCAGCAGCAGTAACAATTTTCTCCCCATGCTCATCCATGCTGGTAATAAATACAACATTCTTCCCTAACAGCCTCTGCCACAAGATATGAACCATAAATATTTTTCCTTGTACATCATATTGCAATAAAAATTTTCAATAACATAAAATTTGAACAATGCCAATTTTCCCTGATTTGCTAGTAGAAATATGTTACCTATATGCTAATAAAAATATATTCACATATAGAATTTTCAAATAAAAGCATAAAAGAAGCTCGCCCTGCTTCCTTTTTACTGGTTTTTTCTGCCTCAGTCTTTATTTGATTATCGTTCTTAGTCCTTTCTTTCACACTTTTTATTTGATCGGTTTTTATATCTACAAAGTTTTTTTTTTTTTTTTTTTTTTTAAATGTTAAAAAGTACTAAGCATTTACTATGATTTTGTGTTTGAAAATCATATGGGTTGAAAAAATCTGTGTTGCCGTTGGTTTTGTATAGCAGAGAGGTTGAAATAAGGAGCACCAAAGATTAGACAGAGTTAGTATAACCATGGATAAACTTTAGCATGTTAAAGTGCTAATGCAGATTTATTTAAAAAGGAGAAGCTGGAGTTGAAAATTCTTTGTTCATAGTCCGTTCGAAAAGCTTCTTCTTAAGAAATGTTTGTTATTGAATTTGACTTTTAGGTCCATAAAATCCGACTCCACAAACCCTGAATGTAAGACTGTTGATATATTACATAAATAATTTATTTTTGTGATAATGTAAAAGGGATTTTGAGGCTTTCCTGTTATTGTTATTGGTTAACATTTCCCTATTTTGAATAACCTTCAATACACATTTATAAGTGGTGCAAGTGTTGAATAATATTAGCTGATCTAAATCTTGCAATCAAATTTAGATATTTTTGGTGTAGACAGGGATTGAATCTCAAATCTCTTATTCAACTATCAGAAACTTTATCGGTTGAACTAACTAGAATTTACTTATGTTTCTTTCTAAATCAACAAAGGTGAACAAGTGCAACCAAACATCTGTGTACAAGCTAAACAAGAAATCTTAGATCAAGAAAGAAAATTGTAGAAAGTTCAAGAAAGTTTGAGAAATAGAGAGAGAAAATTCAGAGTGAAGAAAGAAAATTCTTATTGCTCTGAGTATATGAATTACAAAGTCTACCTAATATATATACCAAGCTTGTATTTATACAGCAGTTACCAATTAGAAATGCGCGAGAAAACTCTAACCAACTCCTAATAGATTTCCTAATAAAGCTCCTCCAATAAAATTAAGCCAAGTGTCACTCTCTCTAACTACTTAACTAACCAATTTCACTCACGTGTAGTGCACATGTCACTTAGCTACTCAATGCTTCAAGTAGCCTATTCAGCCACACCTTAAGCTTCTTCTGATGCTTTATCTGTGCACTACTTGTCTTCAAATCAAATTTACTTCCTTTCTTCAATCCTGCTTTACCCTTCTTCAATTCACCTTCACCTTTAGTTTTAGGCTTCTTCTTAACAGCCCCCCTCAAGACCAAAGCTGCTTCTGCTGTAGAAATAGCTTCTGTGTCTTACCATGATTGTGGATAAGTAATGTTGGAACAAAAATTATTGATTAAGCCTAATCTACTAATCAAGTCTAGGAACACAGTGCACCAAGTGCCTTAGTAAACACATCAACCAATTACAAATGAGTACTGGCATGAAAGGTCTTGATCATACCTGCCTGTAACTTTTCCCTGACCAAATGACAATCCACTTCAATGTGTTTTGTCCTCTCATGGAACACAGGGTTTGCAGCTATGTGTAAAGCTGCCTTGTTGTCACAATAGAGGAATGCAGCTTTAGAATGCTCAATCTTGAAGTCTTCAAGTAGATAAAATAGCCAAGTAATTTCACAACATGTTGAAGCCATTGATCTGTATTTAGCCTTAGCTGAAGATCTTGACACAGTATTTTGCTTTTTAGATCTCCAAGATATCAAATTCTCACCTAGGAAGACACAAAACCCTGTCAATGATCTTCTAGTATCAGGGCATCCTGCCCAATCCGCATCACAAAATGCCTTTAATTGAAAATCTGACTTGGCTGAGAAAAAAAATCATTGCCTTAGAGAACCCTTGATGTATTGTAAAACCCTGAGTGTTGTCACGATATGAGGATGCCTAGGCTTGCTCAAAAACTTGCTCAATCTATTCACTGCATAGCAAATATCTAGCCTTGTCAAAGTTAAGTACATCAACCTGCCTATTAACCTTTTGTATTGTGAAGGATCATCAATCAACTCTCCCTCATCCTTAGACAATCTAAGATGCTGTTCCATAAGAGTTCTCATTGGCTTGCAACCCAACATGCATGAATCTGTCAACACTTGGCATATTTGCTTTGGTTAAGACTGATTCCCTTGTCACTCCTTGCCACCTCTAAGCCCAAGAAATACTTCAAGGCACCCAAGTCTTTTATCCCAAACTTAGTATCCAAAAGCCTTTTGAAATCTACTACACACTGAGCATCATTACCTGTGACCAATATATCATCTACATAGATTAGAAAGGCAGTGAAATAAGAACCCTTTAAATGTACAAAAAGAGCATAATCAGATTTTGATTGAACAAAACCCATTTCAGTAATTGTTGTTAACAATTTAGCATGCCACTACTTGCTGGCTTGCTTCAAGCCATAAAGTGATTTTCTCAACCTATATACAAGAGGTCTAGCATTAGTTAAGCAGCCCCCCTTGCTGTGATAGCCCTGAGGTAAGGACATATACACTTCCTCCTCTAAATCACCATGGAGGAAGGCATTATTGACATCTAACTGATGTAAAGGCCAACCCTTGACAACAGCAATACACAGCAACACCCTCACAGAAACTAATTTAGCAACAGGTAAGAATGTTTCAAAATAGTCGAGCACCTCCTGCTATGTATACCCTTTTGCCACTAATCTGGCTTTGTACCTCTCCACAAAACCATCTAGATTATATTTAATCCTATAAACCCATTTGAAACCTATAGGAGTCTTCCCATGGGGCAAAGGAACCACATCCCAAGTGTGGTTAATCTCCAAAGCATCAATCTCCTTGTCCATTGCTCCTTGCCAAGCTTTCGAAAGAACAACCTGATGGTATAACTTAGGTTTAACTTCAGCACTAGCAGCAAGAGCAAAAACTTGATAGGAAGAACTAAGGTTAGCATAAGAAAGGTGAGAGTTTATATCATAAGGATTACCTGGTGAGGGTTTGGTGGAAAGCAAAGAGCAAGAATAATCTTGTAAGTAAGTAGGTAGTCTATGAACCCTAGTGGACTTCCTAATCTGATGTGAGGAAACATTAGGCATTGGTGTAATAGTACAAGGATCAAGTGCAGGAGATGAGGGACTAGGATCAGCAATAGGACCATCTAAAGGAACACATTTTTGCAGTAGCAGGAGTGTCTGCTACAGAAGTTGGAAGATCAGGAATGAAAGGCTCATTTGAAATGTTAGGCAAGGGAATAGAATCTAAGGGAACAGATGAGGACAAAGTGTTAGAATCAAAAGGATCAAGATACTAAGGAAGATTAGAAGATTGAAAAGGGAATGGGGACTCATAGAAGTGCACATCTCTTGATATGAATACTGAATGTGTGGTTAAATCCATTACCTTATAACCTTTAACACCAAAGGGGTAGCCAAGAAACACACATTTAATGGCTTTAGGAAAAAATTTATGCCTGTTATGTGCAAGTGTAGATGCATAACATAAACAACCAAACACCCTAAGATGTGAAAAACTAGGCAACTAACCAAAAAGAACTTCATAGGGTGTTTTATTGGCAATAGCAGAATTAGGTAACCTATTTATTAGGTAAACAACTGTGAGCACACAATCTCCCCAAAATTCCAAAGGAACATTGGATTGAAACTTAAGTGCTTTGGCCACATTTAGAGTATGTTGATACTTTCTTTCCACAATTGAATTTTGTTAAGGAGTTTCAACACAACTCAATTGATGGATGATGCCTTTGGATTTGAAAAACTCCTTTAACAGAAACTTAGTGCCATTATCAGTTCTGATGCACTTGATTTTTTTGTTAAATTGAGTTTCAACATAAGCATAAAACTGCGGCAAGAGGACTTGAGTTTCTGATTTAGCTTTCAACAAATAGATCCATGTACATCTAGAAAAATCATTAACAATGGTAAGGAAATACTTGTAACCATCAACAGTAGGAATAGAAAAAGGACCCCATAAATCACAATGCACCAAATCAAAAGGCTGATCAGAAACATGAGTACTAGCAAAAAAACGCAATCTTTTTTGCTTTGCTATTGGACAAATGTCACAATGAGCAGTCTTATTACACTGTACAAAAGGCACAATCTTATTTACAAGCTCAAGTTTACCACTTGAAGGGTGCCCTAGCCTAGAATGCCGGATATCAGAATGAGTAGCAACTAAATTACAATAGGTAGAAGTTGGAGTAGAAGACAAATCCTGGTGTTTGTTATCCAGTAGATACAATCCATTTTGTTCTCTACCCAGACCAATCGTGCTCCAAAGAGCAAGATCCTAAATAAAGCAAAAGGATCCAAGAAAAATGAGTCAACAATATTGTGATTTGTTCAATTTACTGACAAATATGAGGTTAAAAGTAAAGGAAGGAACACACAACCATCAATAAGAATTAAGGTGTCATTGAGATGCACTGTCCCTATATGAGTCACTAAGACCTTTTCACCATTGGGTAAGTAAACATAGGAATTAGAAACACAAGTAAATGAACTGAAGACTAATTCAGAATGGACCATGTGATCAGTAGTACCTGTATCAAGGATCCAATCTGTTTTATTGTAAGCTGATCTATCCACTATTTTAGCAGAGAAAACAGTTGAATGTGGGATTGAATTTGGAATAGCAAAAGAGGAAAAACTAAAAGCTTTACCTGAGAAGTTATTGATGTAATTGAAAGTGGATGCACTCAATGCCAAAGGCTGGGAAGTGCTTATTCCTCTAGTATTCAAGCCAGTTGGCTGCTGTGAAGCTGAAGTTGAATGCTGAGCAGTCTCACCAACTGATTGTGAATTCAGAAAAGCTAGAAGCTGTTCACATTGGGACTCGAAAATTGGACACTGTAGAGTTGAAAGCATAAATTCTTCACCAGTCTGTTTAGGATTAGTAGCCCCCAAACCTATTACCTGATTGCAAGAAACCTGATTGGCCATGGATTTGTTCTTGAACTTGAACCCTGGAGGAAATCCATGTAGCCTGTAACATTTATCCATTGTATGCCCTGTCTTCCCACAGTGAGTGCAAATAGGTCCTTCCCTTTTGGAATTTCCTTTGCTATTGTGACTATGCTTGAACCACAACCAGCATTTGAGTACAATGCTGTGGCTTCAATGGGATGAGCTGTGACAAAACCAGTGAATTCACCATTCTTGAAGCTTCTTTGCTTTTCTTCTTGCAAGATCAATGAAAGAGCTCTATTAATGTCAGGTAAGGGCTCATACAACAAGATCTGACCCCTGATAGCTGAATAGGAGTCATCCAGTCCCATCAAGAACCTCATCACTTGATCACGATCATGAAGATCTGAGGTAGCTCTTTGAGCTCCACAAGTGCAGGGACACTTACACATAGGCACAGTCTGATAGTTAGCCAATTCATCAACCAAAGCCTTAAACTTTGTGTAATAATCTTCCACAGACAATTGCCCTTGAACAAGATAGGCTGATTCCTTACGAAGTTCAAATATTATAGGGCCACTTTTCTTAGAAAACCTATGGTGAAGATCAAGCCTAATTGTTCTAGCATTGTCAGTATACATAATGCTAGAAGCAATGTTTGGTGAGACTGAATTGATAATCCAACTAAACATTGTCATGTTACACTGAGTCCACAAAATGAATTGTGGTGAATTTGGACTTGGTTTTGGTATGTTGCCATCAACAAAACCAGTCTTGTTCCTAGAAGTGAGTGCGATGATCATTGATCTCGCCCATGGAAAGTAATTCCTGCCTCCAATCAACTTCTAAGAAACAAGTTAAACAGTATTGTTATCACTGCTACTGAGGTAGAATGGATTCACAGAGTCACCATTTGTAGCTGTGGAAGTTTTATTGTTTAAGGATTGATTATTTGAAGTTTCTTCAGTGGTCACCATTGATGGAGCTTCGAACCTTGAAGAAGATTAGATGAAATCTCAGAGAATCCAAACAACAACAACAACAACAGGAAAAAAAAATGAAGAAAGGAAAAGAAAAGAAACTGATATGATCCTGATTAGCGCTCTGATACCACGTTAAAATTCACAAGGTAAACAAGAAATCTCAGATCAAGAAAGAAAATTGTAGAAAGTTCAAGAAAGCTTGAGAAACATAGAGAGAAAATTCAGAGAGAAGAAAGAAAATTCTTATTGCTCTGAGTATATGAATTACAAAGTCTACCTAATATACATACCAAGCTTGTATTTATACAGCAATTACCAATCAGAAATGCGCAGGGAAACTCTAACCAACTCCTAACAGATTTCCTAATAAAGCTCCTCCAATAAAATTAAGCCAAGTGTCACTCCCTCTAACTACTTAACTAACCAATTTCACTCACGTACAATGCACATGTCATTTAGCTACTCAATGCTTCAAGTAGCCTCTTCAACTACACCTTAAGCTTCTTCTGATGCTTTATCTATGCACTACTTGTCTTCAAATCAGATTTACTTCCTTTCTTCAATCCTGCTTTACCCTTCTTCAATTCACCTTCACCTTTAGTTTTAGGCTTCTTCTTAACATTTGCTCTTTATGTTATTTATAAACTATAACTGAGGAAGAGATATATCTTCACTATGTAATTTTTTTTTCTCCAAAAACTATTGCATTAGTCGTTGCAATTGTCTTTTTTGAGTCATTGCGAAAGTAGTTTGACATATAATTGTGGTAGGAATTTTTTTTTATTTTTTTTATTCACTTTTCCATGTAGTGATGACTTATTTCATTAGGATTTTCTTTTTTTGGGTGTTGTAATTGACTATTTTAGAAAGTGTTAGTGTGTTTAGTTATTCATATTGAAAAAGTGATTTTTTTTTTTTTTTTTTTTTTTGTCATTGATAATAGATTTGTTTTTAATGTTTTTGGTCTATTTGTTTGCTAGAAAAACTTCTTTTTTAGGAGAGTTAGAAAAACTTCTTGAATATGCTTTTAAACAAATTTCAATGATAAGAATTGAAATTACTTGTAGGTTTTACTGGTTAAAAGCAAGTCCAAAAGGCTCTTATTTAAAAAAAATTCACTACACTAAAATAAATTAAGATTTTTTTATTGGTAATGCACAAAAACAACACACACACACATATATAATTGATGAGTGAATGCAGCAAGTGAGGGCTCCTTACATGGATTTGCATTGGGTAGAAGAAGTCCAAAACTAACACATCTGCTTTTTGTGGATGATAGCTTATTGTTTTGCAGGTCTAATATAAATGAATGTCAAAAGGTGCTTGATCTTCTTGCCTCCTATGAAAGCATGGCCGAGCAACAAATAAATAGAGGCAAAACATCAATCTTCTTTAGCAAATCTACCACTTTAGACATGAGGGCTGAAATCAAAGAAGCTTTGTGGGTGCCGGAAATTGTGCAGTATGATTAGTACTTGGGGTTGCTTTCATTTGTAGGAAAGAATAAAAGGGCAAGCTTTGATTATATTAAGGAGAGGGTTTGGAGGAAGCTTCAAGGATGGGAAGAAAGTCTTCCATCACAAGCGGGGCGAGAAGTTTTGATTAAGGCAAGGGTCCAAGCTATCCCAACATAGACCATGTGTTGTTTCAAGCTTCCACTAGGCCTTTGTAATGAAATTGAAAAACTTATTCGTGGCTTTTGGTGGGGACAAAGAGGTGATCGTAGGAAAATTCATCAGGTAAAGTGGGAAAAAATGTGTGAACCAAAATCCGAAGGTGGTATGGGATTCAAGGAATTGTCTTTATTTAATGATGCTCTTTTAGCCAAACAAATGTGGAGGTTGTTGCACAACACAAATTCTTTGTTTTACAAAGTTTTTAAGTCAAAGTTCTTTCCAAATTGTTCTATTATGGAAGCCAAGGAGGGCTATGGAGGGTCGTATGCTTGGAGGAGTATTTTGAAAGGTAGGGAGGTTATAAGGTGAGGAGCGAAGTGGAGAGTGGGCAATGGAGAATCTATTAAGCTTTGGGGGGATAAATGGCTGCCTTCTTTGCAAAGCCCAAGCCTTCAATATCCCCTCACAGCTGAACTACAAAATGCCAAAGTGAGTTCTCTTATTAATCACTCAACTCGTCAATGGAATGTTCAATTGCTGCCTAATCTCTTCAGCTAGATGGAATCGGACCAGATTGCACAAATCCCTGTGACCCGTACCACCTCAGAGGACTCACTCTTTTGGCCTTATGTTCAGTCCGGCCAATATACTACCAAGTCAGGTTATTATTTCCTCAAAACAGAAGCTAATATTGTGAACTCGCAGTCCCCTTCCCAAGCTAAGTTGATGAAACCACTTTGGAAGAAAATATGGAGTTTATCAATGCCGTGTAAGATCAGAAACTTTCTTTGGAGGGCCTGCAAAAATGCTATTCCAACTTTGAATAATCTGAAGCGTCCTTGCATGGTCGAAGATTCAAAGTGCTCTCTCTGTGCCCAACACGATGAGGATGTTATCCATGCCTTATGGTCTTGCCTGACCCTTGCACAGGTGTGGAACGAAGACCCCCAATGGAGCTTTAGAGGCCAAAACGTCTTCCACGATTTTACCTATCTGATCAACCATATTTTTAAGTCGAGGTGTAGTGCTGAGTTGTTTGCTATGCAGATTTGGACAATTTGGTATCGAAGAAACAAAGTCAGATCAGCTCCACCCGGTTTCCCCCTAAATCAGATAGCGCAGCGAGCATATAAGGCATTACTAGAATACGGGGCTGCACAACCACGGCATACTATGGCAGCACCCACAGCCAGACAGCGTGCAAGATGGACTCCACCTCCTCCAGACTGGTACAAAGCTAACTTTGACACGGCAATCTTCGACAACGTTGGCAGAGCTGGTCTTGGAGTGATAATCCGTGACAGCCAAGGACTCGTAATGTCTACTTTAGCTCAGAATGTTCAGTTGGCTAGCTCGGTGGTGGAGATGGAAGCACTTGCAGCCACACGGGCAGTTGAACTTGCTGCAGAAATTGGTCTTGATAGGATTATTTTTGAAGGCGACTCTAGCATTGTCATCAGAGGCTTAACGGATTAGGTGCCAAACTTTGCTCCACTCGGCTTTCTCATAAAAGAAGCAATGAATTGGCTAATCGGCTTACTCATGTAAACTTTCAACATGTGGGTAGAGAAGGAAATAGTGTAGCTCGTAACCTTGCTAAGCATGCACGACATGTCACGGATTTTTCTATTCGGATGGAGGATGTTCTGTCCCTTTGTTTTGAAGTGTATCAGGCAGATTTGCCTTCAACTTAATAAAAATCACAGTTTTGTTTCTCCAAAAAAAAAAAAAAAAAAATTGATGAGTGACCGAACATAATTGGAACATGAATCTACACAAAAGTACAAATTTTCAGCAACTAAGCATTAGATAGAAAAATAAGTAACTTGCGATTGATGGCAATTATATTCAAGCTGTAGTTGCAATATCATGTCCGCATTCCTCATTTTTGCCTTCTCAATTGTTACTCTCAATTTTTTTTTTTTTTATACAAGATAGAAATTCTACTCTAACATAATCTAAAGTGTATATGTATGTGAAATTCTCTCCTAGAGATCTGAACCCCAGCTCTTACCTTTCACACCTCACAAGTACTTATACTTGTGAAATGACCACTGCAAAAAATGTGAGCGGTGGTTTTGCATTCCATTTTTTAAATGGTCATCTTTTCTTCAAATGCAATTAATGAGCCATTATAGCTTAAGCAAAAATAAAATAAATTTTCCTAATATTATTATTATTTTTTTTATTTTTTAGGTCTTACTAGAAGTTTCTCAATCTTAAAAAGTGTGAGTAACACCCCAAACATAAGTTCAGTTGGGAAGGTTTACTTTAATAATGATATATATATATATATATATATATATAAAGGTATTATCTTTATCTCAACAAGTCACAGATATAACTAGTAAAAAAATTATAAATAAAAATAAAAATTTAATCTCAAAAGACAGACCAACCTTTGGTGAGATATAGTTTTTCTTAATCAAATTCATGAAAACCGTTGTCTGTTTTGTTTTTATACGGGTAAGATATTCTTCATCAACTTTTTGTTTATAAAGTACAACTACTACAGAACTTTCTAAAAGTGAATTAATAGAGAGATTGGAGAATGAATTAAAGGTATAGCAAACATATGACCTAAAAGTTAATTTTCGTTAAATTTACTATATTTAATAAAAGAGAGGAATATGAGCCTCATTAGAGGATTTTCAAATAAACCCCAAGGGGTTGGCTAAATGATTTCTAAGTTCTCATTATATTTATAAGATTTTGGGTTTGAAATTTTTTGCCAGCATTTTGAGGCCACACTCAAGAGATTCTTTCCTGTAATAATCCGATGTGTGTGGGACAGGGGCCTGTACACGTCAAAGAGAATAGTTAGATACTTGAAGAGATTTGAATACTATTGTTTATCAAACTAACTTTTGTTAATTTCATAATAAAAACTATCACAACAAATCTTAAGTGACAGGTTGTTAGGGTTGTTATTGGTGGACAAAAAAGTAATTTTAGTGGTAGATTTAAATTAGAACCAGTAACAACGTACCACTTATGATCGTTGTAAAAGTGTTTTGAAAATATTGTGGACATAACACTTCTCTATGTAAAATATGTATTCTCTTGTATGATCAATTTCCTTTGCACTTATTGTTGTGGGTATATATTGCATTTTTTATATGAAACTTTTATTAATTTTTAGGCAAAGATCTTTTTATATGGTTCAAATTCAAGAATTGTGTGTCATTTCTTATTTTGGTGAGCCTCTATTAAGAAAACTTTGCATATTGAGAATTTTATGTTGCGAGCATTTCCAAGCGTGCAGATATTTATAAAAATGTTATATATTTAATGTAGTCAATAATTTGTTTTAACTCCATTGCTTTTAGATGAATTACATAAAGCTAATATAATTAATAATTTTTTTCTAATTGTATTTCTTACATAATTATATATGATGATAAAATGTATTTTTAAGGGCTCGTCTGGTAAGAGATTTCTAATATCGTTATTTAAGTGTCGTGAAAATATGTGAAGGTTAAAAAGTGTTGTAAAAATACATGTTTCAATATTTAAACACTGAAAACTGTTGTTTAAACAGCAATATCAAACACCCCTAAATGGCACTGTGAGATGAAGTTTGTACTTTTGATCAAATTATTATTATTATTATTATTATTATTATTATTATGTTGAACTAGATTACTTATTTTCGTTTATTTCAAATTATCGTCTCTTCATGCCAAGTAAATATGTAATTTTTATTAAATTATTTCATACACCGTAAGTGTTAGTGCCAGGTTATACATAATAACTCTTGCTCTATATGGTTTCATGATCGGAGTTGGGAGGAAATTTGGAAAGCTACTTTGACCTCCCACACGAGCACTCACAAATAATTAGAGAAGGAAAACTAATAATAATATACCACCACTCCAACCCCAATGGGCCAACCGAGTAATTGTTTTTTTTTTTTCTTCCTATTTTTTGAGAAGGTTATTATTTTGGATTTTAAGGTTTTGTTTCTTTGCTAAACTATTGGCAATATTCACATAATGCCATGGCCCATGGTGGAGGAACGTCTTGAATTGTTAAAACTATCAAATCTGTCTTCTTTGCCCAATTTGAAAATTGAACCAAGGCCGTAATGTAGTTACTTAGCCCAATTCACACTGTCCCTTAGTGATCTCCCCATTTAAGCCTAAACCCAATCACAGCCGAATTTCTCATATATATATATATATATAGTAAAACTTGTATTACTTTTATTATTTTCTTTTTTATACCCAAGAGCCGACTAAGAAGATCAGGAACGAAGCCTATTTTTGGGCCCATAGTACTACCTCTATAGTATAATAGGCCCCAAGAATGGGATGAACCCATTTTTGGGCCCATTCCTTCTTCTTGAACTTAAAAAAATAGTACACTTTTTGAACTTAAAAGTAGATAGGCTAATCTCAATATAACGACCCAATCCCAAACGAGAAATTTAGATAAATGACTCGTCATAAGGAACTAAACTTAGCTTAAAACCAATATGACAACAAATTTTTAAACATGTAAATTTTGAGGCACTAACCTCTAAAAATGGAACAAACCAAACCATCAAAGCAACATTTCAATATCAAGTCTCAAGAATACATCAAACTAAAATATGCGAAAATAAAGACTCCAAATACATGTTCAAATAGTCTCATGATTACCAAGTTTACAACATAGCAAATTTTTTATAACATAATTCTCTACTACACAATCTTTAGTTCATATATAGCTCCAACGGTTACCAACTAGTTGCATTAAGAGCATCCACTGCACTAATCTGAAAAGAGTAGAGAAACAGGGTGAGTTAACAGTTGAAAAAGAAACTATATCACATGATATTGTCAAGTGAAAATTCGCATTATAATAGACAACATATTGAATTTTAAAAAACATTTATCAATAGTATGAAAGTAATTTGGTAGAAACAATTAAACCTATTTTGGAAGTTAGCATTAAAGTGTACAATGAAAATATATAAATTGTTATATACACAAATGCTCTATTAAAAGATTTGTTAGGCTTCAATAAGCCATAGTTCAGCTATAAGAACATCACTTTATAATTGGGTAAACTACTTATAAGTTATAACAATAGTAATAATAATACACTTAGCATTAAAGTTGTTTTTCACATTCAATTTGTCAATAATAATAAACAATAAATTAGCATATAAAATATTTGTCAAATTAAGACATGCCACTTTATAATCGGCAGGTGAATCCCATTAGGGAACAATAACCCCAAAGAGGTAAATGATAACAATAGGTCCAAAGAGCAAATATTAAAAATGCACCACACCACAATAAACAATATTTAGGCCAAAAACCAACTCTTAGTCTGTGTTGGCAAAGCTTATAGATAGTCTAGCTGACTATTTAAAAAACATTTTGTTTTTCTTTAACAATATCATAAAATATTCTTATAGAATGTATGTTCTTATGGATATATATTATAAAACATATATCTATTTATAGAAAGATTTATTACATAAAAATGTTCATTATTTAGAAAAGCTTTTTTCACTACCGTACACTTTTAGCGTGATAGTCACTCAACAAGTATAAAGTTCTTGTGGGTTGGGGGGTAAAAACTGGAGTTTAACTCTCTAGGAGAGAGCTTTACATACATATACACATAGATTACGCTAGAGTGATATAATCATAAATAATAATAAAAAGAGGTTCTTTCCAATTATACATACATACATACATACATACATATATATATGTGTGTGTGTGTGTGTGTGTGTGTGTGTAAATAACATAATATCTAGGAAGGAATCATTTTCTAAAATCCACTTATTTGAAATCAACATATAATTTCCGTCTTGAAAGCCCCAAATAGTATCAACTAGAACCTAATGCAGGATTAGATGCATGGCTCGGTGAAAATAAACACACCAATATCTAGGTATATCTAAGTGAATATGAGGCAGTAAAAACAAGACAAGGACTTAACTATTGATATGTAGTTGGCTCAACACTTAAAATTTTGTGCTTAAACTTTTCAAACCTATTAAGGTAGTCCTCAAAAGTATAGCATGACAACACCTAAATTTCATATTATGTCTATCAAAACTCAACCATCTCAATCACCTTGTTGTTCCTAATGAAGTATGACCCAAAACTAGATTAACCGATATTGTACTCCTTTTTCTATTATTTAATTTTTATAGATATTTAAAAAAAAAAAATGGGTTGAACGAGGACAAATTACCTTCCATTTTGCCCCAATCCTGGCACAAATTTAACTCAGGCTTAATAAGATGGCAAAATCCAACAACTACCTTACAATATATTACATAAATTTTCGCCCTCAAAATATTATTTTGGGCCCCACTTTACCAAAAGAAAAAACATAAAATATTTTGCAAAATAAAAAAAAATAAAAAATAAAGACCCACAATTCGTGATAAAACCTTGCCAATATAGATCGGGCCAAACGGATTGGGCATACACAAGATAGCACAATCAAATAAAATATGTTGATCTTTCTCAAAAAAAAAAAAAAAAAATGTTGACTCGCTCGTACACGGCAAAAGCAAAACTTTTATTAAGAAATAAGCCACACACTCTAGGGGATCACAACACAGACCGTACAATATACGCCCTGATGAAGCCAGAAGGAAACACACTGCATAATAAAGGGCTGGCTGAGAACATAGGACAAAGCCCATATTTGGGCCCAAAACACCATCTTAAAAAAGAAAATTATATTTATATATATATATATATATAATACTATTTTAGCATATAAATTTTATTAAAAATTTGTTTTTCATCTCTAAACTTTAACAAGCTCACCTTTAGTCCCTAAACTATAAAAAAGTTTATTTTCCATCCTTAAACTATTGAAAATGTTTCATTTTTGTTTTTAAATTTTAAAAAATATATATTTTCATCCTTAAAGTATTCAAAAAAATTATTTATTCATTCATATATTTTTACTGTACACCATTGGGAAAAATCTTTTTACAAAATGACCCATCCACACGTGCAAAATGCCCAAGAATCATGCTAATGTGCGCCAAAATGACCCATCCACACATGCTAATGTGCGCCGGGAGGAGAGCACTCTGAATAGTAATACCACAGTATTAAGAAGATTACAACAGTATTAAGAAATATTACTCTCTTTATGCATGAACGCCGTTTCCTGCAGTCATAGAAGCTCCAACAGAGGCTGAGATAGAGTTGTCATCAACAGGTATCTGAAGTTCGAGATCCATTCTGTTGCCGCCAGTATCTCCATCACCATCTGTGCCGGTGCCGGTGCCAGTGACAGTACCGGCTCCGTCAGCCACCATACGCCGAAGAAGAATTGGCCATTTTGTACCATTTTTCCATGTAATTCCACCACTGGCAAAAGCCCAAGTGAGAAGAGAGAGAGACACAAAGGCCATAAGGATCGCAACCAAAACATACCCATCAAGAAGGGTTTTGGAGCCAAGGAAAGCTGGGAGTGTGAAAACCCACCAGATTGTGTCTTTTATGACTAAACCCAACTCCATTTTTGAAGGAAAAAAGTGAACTATGTGAGAGAGAGAGAGAGAGAGTTTGTGGAGACTTGAGAGTGTAAATTTGTGATTGGGGGATTGGGGTGAGATCTCAATATATAGAGGTGGGGTGAGAGAGAGCATTTAATTAGCCCATAGATTTTTAAGCTGAAAACGGCGGGCACATTTTTTGATAGAGATGTGTGAGGTCGGTAACGTGCCCGCCGTTTTCAGCTTAAAAATCTATGGGCTAATTAAATGCTCTCTCTCACCCCACCCCTATATATTGAGATCTCACCCCAATTCCCCAATCACAAATTTACACTCTCAAGTCTCCACAAACTCTCTCTCTCTCTCTCTCACAAAGCTCACTTTTTTCCTTCAAAAATGGAGTTGGGTTTAGTCACAAAAGACACAACCTGGTGGGTTTTCACTCTCCCAGCTTTCCTTGGCTCCAAAACCCTTCTTGATGGGTATGTTTTGGTTGCGATCCTTATGGCCTTTGTGTCTCTCTCTCTTCTCACTTGGGCTTTTGCCAGTGGTGGAATTGCATGGAAAAATGGTACAAAATGGCCAATTCTTCTTCGGCGTATGGTGGCTGACGGAGCCGGTACTGTCACCGGCACCGGCACCGGCACCGATGGTGATGGAGATACTGGCGGCAACAGAATGGATCTCGAACTTCAGATACCTGTTGACAACTCTATCTCAGCCTCTGTTGGAGCTTCTATGACTGCAGGAAATGGCGTTCATGCATAAAGAGAGTAATATTTCTTAATACTGTTGTACTCTTTTTGTCTTCGTATCAGTGGTGACGCCACGTTGAACTCAGGGTGTTCCTGAGAACACCCTGAACTGAAAAACAAAAAATTTATATATAATAATTAAATTTTTTTTATTTGTTTACCCTTTAAAAAAAATTAGGAACACCCTTCATCAATATTAGGAACACCCTCAAATAAATAAATAAAAATTTCTTTGTTCTACTTTCAAGAAAAAAAAAAAAAAAACACTCAAAAAAGAAAAACCCAGCCCATTCTTTAGCCCATAAACAATTTTGAAAAAAAAAAAACTCAAATCCCTTGTAAATTAGGACTCCAAAATCCGAATAAATACACAAAAACACAACCCAAACTTTCTAACCTCAAAGATCCACACTTCAGGAGGCTCACTGCCATTTGTATAAAAAAATTAAAAAAAAAATTGCTTTTACGCCGCCAGCTGCAACCGAGCAAGTGGCCATGACAGCCACCAACAAATTAGCCCCACTCGACATTTACGCCACCTCCAGAGCTCCGCTTCCGTTGCAATCTTTGGTCTGGTATGAGTTTCTCACTCTCTCTATCCGTTGTCTGCATCTCTAAAGTAAAGTAGTTTTTTCACTTTTTTGGACTTAATACACTACAAGTCTACCATTCAATAAATATTTGTACTTTAAGTTTGAAAAGGCAAGACACCACCACCAATGACACTTCATTTCACAACATTAATGGTTTCCAGCTAAGCAACAATCTAATTCAAACCAAAAATTAAATAATAAAAAACCTAAAGCAACCACATATTATTTCGTACGGCAGCCTAGTTAACACTTAAATGAAAGATGACACATCTTTATTAAGTTATAATTAATTTGTCAAATAAAGAATGTTTTCAATCATTATTTTTGTTAATACTTAAGAATTTTATTGTGTTTACATTTTCCCACCTAGAATAAATTCTTAGCTCCATCACTGTTTATTCTTGTGATTGGGGCCATGGGGCATTGGGGCTTGTCTGTTGAATTAGGGGGTTGATGGGGCATGGGGCCGGGGTAGTGCAAATGTGCTGTGTGATAGTGCTTGTGCAAGTGTGCAACTAATAATTAATAAATATGGTTGTGTGCTATGTGTTAGTTGATTAGTTCAACTAATGATCATAAAATATGTAATAAATCACTCTTTTTTAGACTTGGACTTAAGCTATACTACCTATATATTTTTGTGCTGTACAATTTATTGACTTTTCTTTTTTTTGTTAAGTAATAGTGTGATATTCCAAGTATCAAACAACCATTGTAATTAGTTGAACTAATTAATTTTGTTTGTTTAGAATATTAATTAACCAATAATTAATTGGGGAAAGCAACTAATGAACAATAATTAATAATTTAATTAACCAATACATTATATTAGACAAACAAATTAAATTATGTTAGGCTAAACAACAATTAATAATTTTGCTATAAAAAAAACAATTAATAATTTTATAATTAATTAAATAATAATATAACAAATTATAGTTTATAAAAGACAAAAAAATTAATGAAACAACTAAACAATAATACATTTAGGAAAAATTCCTGGAACCGCTACTGGAAAAAATTATGCTTCATTAAGGAACACCCTAGAAAAAATTTCTGGAGTCGCCACTGTTCGTATGCTATAGTATTGTAATCTTCTTAATACTGTGGTATTACTGTTCAGAGTGCTCTCCTCCCGGCGCACATTAGCATGTGTGGATGGGTCATTTTGGCGCACATTAGCACGATTCTTGGGCATTTTGCATGTGTGGATGGGTCATTTTGTAAAAAGATTTTTTCCAATGGTGTACAGTAAAAATATATGAATGAATAAATAATTTTTTTGAATACTTTAAGAATGAAAATATATATTTTTTAAAATTTAAAAACAAAAGTGAAACATTTTCAATAGTTTAAGGATGGAAAACAAACTTTTTTATAGTTTAGGGACTAAAAGTGAGCTTGTTAAAGTTTAGAGATGAAAAACAAATTTTTAGTAAAATTTATATGCTAGAATAGTATTATATATATATATATATATATATAAATATAATTTTCTTTTTTAAGATGGTGTTTTGGGCCCAAATATGGGCTTTGTCCTATGTTCTCAGCCAGCCCTTTATTATGCAGTGTGTTTCCTTCTGGCTTCATCTGGGCGTATATTGTACGGTCTGTGTTGTGATCCCCTAGAGTGTGTGGCTTATTTCTTAATAAAAGTTTTGCTTTTGCCGTGTACGAGCGAGTCAACATTTTTTTTTTTTTGAGAAAGATCAACATATTTTATTTGATTGTGCTCTCTTGTGTGTGCCCAATCCGTTTGGCCCGATCTATATTGGCAAGGTTTTATCACGAATTGTGGGTCTTTATTTTTTATTTTTTTTATTTTGCAAAATATTTTATGCTTTTTCTTTTGGTAAAGTGGGGCCCAAAATAATATTTTAGGGGCGAAAATTTATGTAATATATTGTAAGGTAGTTGTTGGATTTTGCCATCTTATTAAGCCTGAGTTAAATTTGTGCCAGGATTGGGGCAAAATGGAAGGTAATTTGTCCTCGTTCAACCCATTTTTTTTTTTTAAATATCTATAAAAATTAAATAATAGAAAAAGGAGTACAATATCGGTTAATCTAGTTTTGGGTCATACTTCATTAGGAACAACAAGGTGATTGAGATGGTTGAGTTTTGATAGACATAATATGAAATTTAGGTGTTGTCATGCTATACTTTTGAGGACTGCCTTAATAGGTTTGAAAAGTTTAAGCACAAAATTTTAAGTGTTGAGCCAACTACATATCAATAGTTAAGTCCTTGTCTTGTTTTTACTGCCTCATATTCACTTAGATATACCTAGATATTGGTGTGTTTATTTTCACCGAGCCATGCATCTAATCCTGCATTAGGTTCTAGTTGATACTATTTGGGGCTTTCGATACGGAAATTATATGTTGATTTCAAATAAGTGGATTTCAGAAAATGATTCCTCCCTAGATATTATGTTATTTACACACACACACACACACACACACATATATATGTATGTATGTAGGTATGTATGTATATATGTATATGTATATGTATGTATAATTGGAAAGAAACTCTTTTTATTATTATTTATGATTATATCACTTTAGCGTAATCTATGTGTATATGTATGTAAAGCTCTCTCCTAGAGAGTTAAACCCCAGTTTTTACCCCCCAACCCACAAGAACTTTATACTTGTTGAGTAACTATCACGCTAAAAGTGTACGGTAGTGAAAAAAGTTTTTCTAAATAATGAACATTTTTATGTAATAAATCTTTCTATAAATAGATATATGTTTTATAATATATATCCATAAGAACATACATTCTATAAGAATATTTTATGATATTGTTAAAGAAAAACAAAATGTTTTTTAAATAGTCAGCTAGACTATCTATAAGCTTTGCCAACACAGACTAAGAGTTGGTTTTTGGCCTAAATATTGTTTATTGTGGTGTGGTGCATTTTTAATATTTGCTCTTTGGACCTATTGTTATCATTTACCTCTTTGGGGTTATTGTTCCCTAATGGGATTCACTTGCCGATTATAAAGTGGCATGTCTTAATTTGACAAATATTTTATATACTAATTTATTTTTTATTATTATTGACAAATTGAATGTGAAAAACAACTTTAATGCTAAGTGTATTATTATTACTATTGTTATAACTTATAAGTAGTTTACCCAATTATAAAGTGATGTTCTTATAGCTGAACTATGGCTTATTGAAGCCTGACAAATCTTTTAATAGAGCATTTGTGTATATAACAATTTATATATTTTCATTGTACACTTTAATGCTAACTTCCAAAATAGGTTTAATTGTTTCTACCAAATTACTTTCATACTATTGATAAATGTTTTTTAAAATTCAATATGTTGTCTATTATAATGCGAATTTTCACTTGACAATATCATGTGATATAGTTTCTTTTTCAACTGTTAACCCACCCTGTTTCTCTACTCTTTTCAGATTAGTGCAGTGGATGCTCTTAATGCAACTAGTTGGTAACCGTTGGAGCTATATATGAACTAAAGATTGTGTAGTAGAGAATTATGTTATAAAAAATTTGCTATGTTGTAAACTTGGTATTCATGAGATTATTTGAACATGTATTTGGAATCTTTATTTTCGCATATTCTAGTTTGATGTATTGTTGAGACTTGATATTTAAATGTTGCTTTGATGGTTTGGTTTGTTCCATTTTTAGAGGTTAGTGCCTCAAAATTTACAAGTTTAAAAATTTGTTGTCATATTGGTTTTAAACTAAGTTTAGTTCCTTATGACGAGTCATTTGTCTAAATTTCTCATTTGGGATTGGGTCGTCATATTGAGATTAGCCTATCTAGTTTTAAGTTCAAGAAAATGGAATGGGCCCAAAAATGGGCTTCATCCCATTCTTGGGTCCTATTATACTATAGAGGTAGCACTGTGGGCCCAAAAATAGGCTTTGTTCCTAATCTTCTTAGTCAGCCCTTTATTATGCAGGGTGTAAAAAGGAAAATAATAAAAGTAATACAAGTTTTACTATATATATATATATATATATATGTATGAGAAATTGGACCACAATTGGGTTGGGCTTAAATGGGGAGATGACTGAGGGATAGTGCGAACTGGGCTAAGTAGCTGCATTACGGCCTTGGTTAAGTTTTCAAATTGGGCGAAGAAGACAGATTCGATAATTTTAACAATTCTAGACGTTCCTCCACCATGGGCCATGGCATTATGTGAATATTGCCAATAGTTTAGCAAAGAATTATGTGAATATTGCCAATAGTTTAGCAAAGAATCGAAACCTTAATATCGAAAATAATAACCTTCTCAAAAATGAGGGGAAAAAAAAAAAAAAAAACACAAATACTAGGTTAGCCCATTGGGATTGGAGTGGTGGTATAGTATTATTATTTTTCCTTCTCTAATTATTTGTGAGTGCCCGTGTGGGAGGTCAGAGTAGCTTTCCAAATTTCATCCCAACTCCGATCATGAAACCATATAGAGCAAGAGTTATTATGTATAAACAGGCACTAACTCTTACGATGTATGAAATAATTTAATAAAAATTACATATTTACTTTGCATGAAGAGACGGTAATTTGAAAGCAAAAACACCATTTTGGTTCCTATATTTTGAGGTCATAATCAATTTGGTCCTTACATTATAGTAGCAATTAATTTGGTCTCTGTTATTTTTAATTTAGAGTCAAATTAGTCTCTACCGTTAACTCACTAACGAAAAATGCTTACGTGGCAAACGGTATGCATTGCTGGCACATTTGAAGCTTACATGGCTTATATAATAATATTAAAAATTGACAGCTCATCATTTTAATTAATAAAAATGCCACGTCATGAACAAACTCCAAAAACGAAAGAAAATAAAATAAAATCAGCAAAGACCAAAACGAAAAATATAATTCCCGTTTTTTTTCTTTCATTTTCTTGCAATCCAAGCACTCACAAACATCGAAAATCTTCTATTGGAATGTGAAAACTGAGAGTATGAAATGAAAGACCAGTGGATGCATGGAGTTGTAGTTTCAGTCTAGTGGATGAAATACAAAGCTTGGGAATTTCAGTTGATGGTGCAGCCATGGCAGATGATTTGAATTTTGGAATTTGGGGATTTCAGTTAAAAAAGTAGAATAGGGAAATAGACTAAATGGAGTTGATTTGTACTAGCATGTATAGTGTGGGGCCGTGGCTTGTGTGCTTTGAGTTTTCATTGGGGGACTGAGGGAGATACCGCAAGAAAGAACAGAGATGGTAGTTGACGTTTTTTTTTTTTTTTTTTTTTTTTTTTTTTTTTTTGGGGTAAAGGACTAACATTCATTTTTTAAAAAGTAAATAGAAATTCTATCATGGCCTTCTATTGCTTGTTTTGCATTGAGCCCATTGACGAAGCGAGTATTATGATTACATGGTGTAGCAGAAGGCCAAATGAGCTAAAACCTTACTCAACGCTCTCAGTAGCTTGCAGAGGGTTTGGGACAGTAATGAGGACACTGGCAAGAAATTGGCACCTCTGGATTTTCAATTTTCACAATTCCAAATACACATAGACCGTCTTTTGTAGATCTTTGATATTTGTGTGTGCGTTTGGATTGCAAGAGAATGAAAGAAAATAAAAGGGAATTAAATTTTCTATTTCAATTTTTGGCAGATTTTCATTTTTTTCATCTTTGCTGTTTGTTTATGACATGACATTTTTATTAATTAAAATGATGAGTTGTCAATTTTTAATATTATTATATAAGTCATGTAAGCTTTAAATGTGCCAATAGTTACACCGTTTGCCACATAAGTATTTTTCGTTAGTGAGTTAACTGTAGGAATTAATTTGATTCCAAATTAAAAATAACATGGACCAAATTGACTGCGACCAAAATATAGAGATCAAATTGATTGTGACCCCAAAATATAGAGACCAAAATGGTGTTTTCGCCTAATTTGAAATGAATGAAAATAAGTAATCTAGTTCAACATAATAATAATCATAACAATAATAATAATAATAAGTTTGGTCAAAAGTACAAACTTCATCTTACATTGCCACTTAAAACAGTGGCGGCTCCAAAAAAAATTTCTAGAAGGGTCAATAAGAAGATGTATATTGGGTAGGAGATATATCTGGCGGTCTACGTAAATTCTTTATTCAAATTTGTACATAATACTAGTAAGAGAATAAAAGATAAACTATAAGTTCTTTAGGCATATTGTTTCTTAATACAATGAACATACTAATTATTACTTCTAAGATTAAATATTAGAAATCATCTTTTGTTTCTAAATACAATAAACATGTTAAGTATTGTTGTTAAGTGAATTTTAATTATTAAAGCTTAGAATGTTTTTATTTATTAGTTTATGTCTATACTCTTACAATTATTTTATTTAACAATTTAACTTTACTTTGATGGCAATTGGTTTTTGTAATTGTATTAAGAAAATTTTTGTTGCCTTAACATTTACTTTTATCTTTACCCAATCAATCTCCTATCCCATAACCCTGCTTTTTTTTTTTTTTTAAAGAATCACCATCTATCTAATTGTTTGATTCTCTTTTAGTGTTAACATTTGTTACCTACTAACTGATTGACCCACGCCCCCAGTCCCTACTCAAGAAATAACAAATTAAAAGTACATTCAAATTCAATCACTCTAGTTACATATTTGGTTAAAAGTATAAATTATCTAAGAATTGTTATGTCCACAACATTTTTACAATAAATTCTAGGTGCTAAGTTGTTACCGATTCTAATTTGAAACCACAATGAAATTACTTTTTTACCCAATAGTAATATTTTGTAAATGTGTTGTGAAAATGTGGTGAACATAGAATTTCTCAAATTAATTATAACATTATTTGCAAGAATAGATTTTCATCTTCAAGCTTATATTAGTTGAGCCTAAAAAAAATTAGAGTCAAGGTGTTCAAAATTTTATTTTAGGAAGTCAAAAGTCACTAAAAAAAATTAAAAAATAATATGTATAAAAAAAAATAATGTGGCCAACTTAGGGGGTTCATTTGAACCCCCTGAACTAAAGGTGACGCCGCCCTTGACTTAAAATATATTTTATCATCATATATAATTATGTATAAAATACAATTAGAAAAAGAAATTATTAATCAACTTCATGTAATTCATTTAAAAGCAATGGAGTTAAAACAAATTATTGACTACATTAAATATATAACATTTTTATAAATATCTACATGCTTGGAAATGCTCACAATGTAAAATTCTCAATATATAAAAAAATTTTAATAGAAGCTCACCAAAATAAGAAATGACACACGATTCTTGAATTTGAACCATATAAAAAGATCTTTGCCTAAAATTTAATAAAAAATTCATATAAAAAAGTGCAATATATACACAACAATGAGTGCAAAGGAAATTGATCGTACTAGAGAATACATATTTTACATTAGAAAAGTGTTATATCCACAATATTTTCCAAATACCTTTATAACAAATCATAAGTGTTATGTTGTTATCAGTTCTAATTTGAACCTATCATTAAAATTACTTTTTTGTCCACCAATAATAACCCTAACAACCTGTCACTTAAGATTTGTTATGAAAGTGTTTATTCTACAATTAACAAAAGATAGTTTGATAAACAATAGTATCTAAACCTTTTCGAGTATCTGACTATTCCCTTCGGCAAGTGCAAGTCCTCATCCCACACACACCGAATTATTACAGGAAAAAATCCCTTGATGGTGGCCCTAAAATACTAGCAAAAGATTTCAAATCCAAGATCTCATGGATATCTTGAGACCATAAGAATTATTTAGCCAACCCCTTGAGGTTTATTTGATAATCTTTTAATGAGGCTTATATTCCTCTCTTTTATTAAATATGGTAAGTTTAACAAAAATTAACTTTTGGGTCATATGTTTGCATTAACTTTAATATATTCTCCAATCTCTCTATTAATTCAATTTTGGAAAGTTCTGTAGTAGTTGAACTTTATAAACAAAAAGTTGATGAAAAATATCTTACACGTATAAAAACAAGACAAACACCGGTTTTCATGAATTTAATTAAGAAAAACTATATCTCACCAAAGGTTGGTCTGTCTCTTTGAGAATTTTTTTTTTTAATTATTTATTTTTTACTAGTTATACCTCTGACCTGTTGAGATAAAAACAATACCTTTATATATATATATATATATATATACAGGGGCGTAGTCAGGATTTTTTACATGGGGGGCCGATTTTCAATGACAATGATTATCATCGTTGTATGGACAGTCTATATATTTAGGTTGATATGGAACTTCTTTGAGGTAAGCTCGTCGAATTTCATCTTGTTTGTTAATAGGAAATTCACATATTTGTTTACATAATCTTGGATCATGATCTATCTCTTCAGATTGAATTCTTGAACATTTGGAAGGGTGTTCATCAGGCATTGAAGTATCAACATTTATTTCTACAACCACACATTTGTTTCTACAGCCACAGGTGTCCTAAATTTTGAATTGCTAACATCTTTTTTCTTTAAGAATGCATCAATTGTTTTTCGTTTGCTCATAATTCTATTAACTTTAAGAATATGACTCAAAATTAACCTGAAAAGAACTTAAAAAATAAAATCTTAATTAGAAATTTTTACTTAATTATATGGATGTTATTCATACTCAAGAAAAAAAATAAAATTTCCACTATAATTTAAACAGTCAACCCATCATCATTCCTATTATTCAAATTTTCCTGTATTTTAATTTTTTTAATTAAGAATAACCCCTCAAACAAAAGCAAAAATTAAACACACAAGTACATAATATAAACCAAACAATTTAACAACAACCACTGCCACATAATATCTAACTAATAAAAAATAGGTAATAAATCAAAAAAAAATAACCTTAGAAACTTTATCTTCACAAAGTGCAAACTTTATCTTCCCTTCAAGACTCATCACAAACAACCTCCCTATGCCCATGCCTTCAACCATATATTTCTCTAAAAATCTATGAAAAATTAAAGAGCATGTGAATATTTAAGTGTAGATAGTTGAGAAAAAAAAAAAAACACACTAAAAAGAGATGAAGCGGAAACTGAAAACTCACCCTCTGGCTACGCCCCTACTCTGAATTATTTATTTTAAGAAAGCAAGAAGAAAGAAAATAATGGTCAGTTTTTTTTTTTTTTTTTTTTTTTGGGATCGTGAGGATTGAGTTTGAGAGGAGGGTTGAGCTGAGCTAAGGGTTTTGTTTTGTTTAGGGGCTGCTGGAACCAGTGGAGTGGGTGGTGTCGTGTACACAGTAGACAAGAAGATAGTAAAAAGAGAAACAAAAGAAAGGGTTCTGAATCTTCTGATTTTGAGTTGGAGAATGGGTGATAAAGGGTTGTTTTGTTGGGTAGTGCTTTGGGTATTTAAATATAAGTGGGCTATGGGCCATATTTTGTTTTATTAGAGGATAAAAATGCCTACAATTAAAACTAGAGTCTGGAGTGAATTGAAGTATTGAATAGAAATGGAAGGGGGGGCCTGATGTACATCATTGGGGGGGCCCAATAAAAATTTGTATATATGCTGGCGGACTTCTTTTTTTTTTTTTTTTGTAGGGGCCACGGCCCCCCCAAGGGGCAACATGGCTCCACCCCTGTATATATATATATATATATATATATATATATAATTATTAAAGTTAACTTTCCCAATTACCGAACTTATTATGTTTGGGGTATTACTCACACTTTTTAAGATTGAGAAACTTCTAGCAAGACCTAAAAATAATAATAATATTAATATTAATATTAATATTAGGAAATTTTATTTTATTTTTGCTTAGCTATAATGGCTCATTAATTGCATTTGAAGAAGAGATAACCATTTAAAAAATGGAGAGTAAAACCGCCACTCACCTTTGGTGTGGTGGTCACTTCACAAGTATAAGTGCTTGTGGGGTGTAAAGGGTAAGGACCAGGGTTCTAGTTTTCAAGAGAGAGTTTCACACACGTATACACTTAGATTGGGTTAGAGTAAAATTTTTATCTTATATAAAAAAAAAAAATAAAGAGTAACAATTGAGAAGGCAAAAATGAGGAATGTGGACATAATATAATTGCCATCAATTGCAAATTACTTATTTTCCTATCTAATGCTTAGTTGCTGAAAATTTGTACTTTTGTGTGGATTCATGTTCCAGTTATGTTGGATCGCTCATCAATTATATATATATGTGTGTGTGTGTGTGTGTGTGCATTGCCAAAAACAATCTTAATTTTTTTTTAATATAGTGATTTTTTCTAAATGAGAGCCTTTTGGACTCGCTTTTAACTAGTAAAACCTACAAGTAATTTCAATTCTTACCATTGAAATTTGTTTAAAAGCATATTCAAGAAGTTTTTCTAACTCCTCTAAAAAAGAAGAAGTTTTTCTAACAAACAAATAGACCAAAAACATTAAAACAAATCTATTATCAATGAGAAATAAAAATTCACTTTTTCAATATGAATAATTATGCACACTAACACTTTCAAAAATAGTCAATTACAACACCCAAAAATTCCTAATGAAATAAGTCATTACTTCATGGAAAACTAAATAATAATAAAATTCCTACCACAATCTGTGTATTTTTAGACCCCTTAAACACAAACAGATTAACCTAGTTATTTAACCAAGTAATTAACTTAAGTAAATTATTTAGATCTAAGTTAACACAAGTAAATCATATCATACAAACAACGCGGAAAATAAAGAACACAATGATATGATAACCCAGGAAAATCAAACCGGTAAAAAACCTGGGGAGGATTTAACCTAACTATCCTCAAGGTAAAACAGAATCCACTATGAAATAATTGAAGTTTTACAATAGCGACTTAGACCACTAACATCTTATTGCTACCTTAAGTAGAAAACTTACTACCACGACCCAATGACAGCTCCAAGTCCACGGACTACTTCTTTCCTTGATCTACAGCAACCACAAGTACTCCCACTTGTGTTTTTCTTTAAACTCTTTATGCAGCAATTGAAACGATCACCAAGCTCTCGACATCAATCTTGATCTTGATAAACCTAAGTGTGTATGAAGGCAAACACCTCTAGATCTCACAAGAGATTCACACACACAGCATAAACAACAACATAAAAACGTTGCTAGGGTTTTTCTTTTATACTTAAGACAAAATATAAAACCCTATACGTCATATGGGCTTGGGCTGAGTTGGAAAAATCTGTTAAAAAACATTATGCACGAGGTTCGATCAATCAAGTCTAATTTTCAATCGATCGAGCCTTGCAGAAAGCGAACAGTAATTTTCTGCAATTACTCGATTCCAACTTTACAATAAATATACTTTGAGCAGCCTAAATCTAGACTCTAAGTTTTGATCACGGTTTGCCAACATTACACATTGAAGTTCTAAAACATTTAGATCCTAAATCCTTAGAACCTAACACAATCATATGTCAAACTACTTTTGCAATGACTCATAAAAGACAATTGCAACGACTAATGCAATAGTTTTTGGAGAAAAAAAAATTACATACTGAAGATATATCTCTTCCTCAGTTATAATTTATAAACTAGTCGCTAATCTATGCGATGCACGGAAAAACTATTGACTCTGAAGAAAAAAAATGAATAAATATTTAACTTTTATAATTTTCCATAGTTTAGAAGTGTTGTCTAACATTGAACGTAATTGAGTTGGAAGTGCATAGTTACCGAAACCTACAAAGTAATTTACAATTCTTAAATTAATAAAGCAAAACTCTCAATAGTTATATATACACACACATTCAAAACTAATATAAACTGTAAATATATAAACAAAGACCATGATATAAAGAAGACACACCAAGTTTCAAATTTGAGTAGCAATATGACTTTCTCATAGTAATAACAATATAGACAATTCAAAATATGGAACAATATATCTAATTCCATTATCTTTTATGTTGAATCTAAACAAATATTTAATTGAAATTAATCCAAACAAATAATTAATCAACCAAAAATCACATGAACCTAAATAAAAGGCATTTAAGGTGAAGAATTAAGATTAACCTACTAAGATGCAAATACCAAAAACCCCAAGACTTAAAACTTCAAAATTTATAGAATCCCTAAATTCTACTTCAAAACCAAACCAAATTCAATAAATTTATATATAACATACCAAATAAAAATTTATCGTTCCTTAGATTGGAAGACATAGGTCGTAGCTTTGATTTTTCTCCAAAAAAATAGAGAAGCTTTATTTACCATGTACCAAAAAAAAAAAAAAAAAAGGAGTAGAAATTTCAACCCATACATAACAATGTCGATATAAATATAGAGATTAACCCAAATACTCAAAAGAAAATCAATTCTAAACATAACAAAAAAATAAGATAGAAAGAAAATCTCAGGCACATATGAAAACAAATAAAAAAATTCGACATAAAAGATAAAATTCATTAATAACAATATAAACAAATATCTACATATGTTGAATTGAAATTTTATTTGTAGGGGTGGTAGGCCTAGTAGTACGTATTTATGTATATATTGGGTCGGGGGCTCAATCTGAGGACATTAAGTAGTCCGAGGATGGGTAAACACTATCAAAGGAGTTCGTGTTAATAAATGAAGAGGTGAGGTATGGTCATGAGAGTCCAGGAAAGTGATCCGAGGAGGGATGCCTCCTTGGCTGATCAAAGCCGAAGTCCGAAGCTATGATCTGCCTTCCAGGGCAACATTCCAGGAGATTCTACTTGTAAGGATATACATCTAGAAGGTACGAGATAAATGAGGACTATGAAATATCTAAGAGAAAACTGCTACCACTACATTGAATGCTCTGTAGATAACTCTCTGGTTGCATTAATGAGGAAGTGATACCTAAACAGTAATTTTCAGCCTTACAGCTTCTTCTCAAAGACTCCAGGAAGGTGCTGATGGGACAAAAATTAACACTAGCAATCTAATCTACACGTGGAGGGTAGAGATGAAGGGAGGAGAAAGATATAAAATAGAGAGAAGATCCTAAGAAAGGGGGATCGGGGAGTGAAGGGAAAAATATTGTAGCAACAAGAACTGAGTTTGTAATTAAATTCAAAGAATATATACAAGAGCTGATCTCCTCGGATTGTGTCGATGATGATTTTCCTTAGATAAAACCAGTTCATCTTTACTTTATTGTCATCTGAATCTATTATAATTGTAACCCAACTCATTAGAGCCTAGTTTTCCAATCCACTCTCTACAAATTCATTGTACTGGCCTCTTTGAGCCTATATCCTTTTACCTCTTAGGCTTAGGACTCAATTTGCGTCCTTACAATTACTATTTTTATAACTTCTATGTAGTTTACCCAATTATAAAGTTATGTTCTTTTGTAACTGAACTTTGGCTTATTGAAATTTGGCAAATATTTTAAGAGAGTATTTGTTTATATAATAATTTATATGTATTTCATTGTACACTTTAATTTCTACTAAATTACTTTCCTACTTTTGATAAATGTTTTGTAAAATTTAATATGTTGTCTATTATGATGCACATTTTCAATTAACACTATCATGTGATGTAGTCTCTTATTCAACTGTTAACTAAACCCTATTTATCCACCCTTTTCAAATTAGTGCAGTGAACTCTTTTAATGCAACTAGCTAGTGACCATTGGAGCTCTGAACTGAAAGCTATGTGTAATAAAGAACGATTTTATAAAAATTTCCTTTGTTGTGCTTTTTAGGGTTGTAAACTTGGTAATTGTGAGACTATTTAAGGATGTATTTGTAATCTTTATTTTCTTATATTTTAGTTTGATGTATTATTGAGAGACTTGATATTTAAATGTTGCGTTGATGGTTTGGTTTATTATATTTGAATATGTAGTTGCCTCAAATTTTACAGATTTAAATTTTTTGTCATATTTGTTTAAGCTAAGTTTAGTGCCTTATGAAAAGTCATTTATCTAAATCTCTCATTTGGAATTGGGTCTTCATAATGAGATTGGCAAATCTACTTTTATTCCCATTACGTTCCAATTGATAAAACATCTACTTATATTATTTAAACAAATCGTAAGACTTGTTACATAGCTAATGCGACTAAATGTACATGTGAAATGTTTTATCAATTGTCACATTGTGGATTACTGAAATTTTAGTCCAAGCTAGCTTGGAAATAAACTTTTTTCCTTCTTGTAATATGTTGACTTGTGATAAAACTATGAGATTTTATGGAGAATGTGGCTTAATATATTTTCATAATTAAGCAATAGTAGATATTTTTATCATGGATTGAGGGTTATTGTTATTATTATTATGATGTTGCAAACTTGCAAAAGAATATGTCTTTTTTGTAAGGTGGGCCTAAAAGAATATTTTGAGGGTGAAGATTTATGTAAGATTGTAAGACAGTTGCATGATTTTGTGATCTCGTTAAGCCAATTTAGGCATGCATTTGGCCTAAAACGGAAGGTAATTTAAGGCTTGTGCATTTTTATCTTGGTTCAATTTTTCATTAACAATTTCTTCCTCTCTGTTTGTTTGTTTGTGTGTGTGTTTTTTTTTTTTTTCTAAGAAGAAAGGTGAAGAGAACTTTGTTGTGTTGATTTTAATACTTTTCATACAAAAGAGCACAGTTATTTGTATCCCAATATGAATCCTAGGATCTATCTCTACTTAGGTCAAATTCGTGTAGGATCCTGATCTGGATCTTAGGATCCTATAGGATCCCGATTCTATGGTAATACTAAAGATCCTGTGATATAAAGGAAAATTAAAAAAAAAAAAAAAAAAAAAAATTCCTTTTTTGGGTTTCCAAATGCCCCAAATTGATTTTAAAAAAAAGTAATAAACAAATCAGCCTAGTAGCCCTAGCCTAAATTGATAAAACTTTAAATATAAATTTCTTTTTCTTTTTTTATTTTTTATTTTATTTTATTATTATTATTTTTTTTTTGTGGCTAGGTGACAATGATAAAGAAGTTCATACTTCATACTATTAGTGATGAGTCTAAGTTTGGTGATGCCAATGAAAATGACATGAATGAATCTCCAAATGCAACATTAAGAGATTTTGATGATTATTTAATGGATGATACGGGTCATATGGCTGCTAAAAATGACAATAAATGTTGTTTATAACGATCTACTTTATTTTGAAGAACTCATCCAAGATAACCAAAACTTTGGTCTTGATGATTGAGTGTGTTTATGGAATTGTTTGAAATATTGTTATTTGCTTTGTTTTATTTTCTGCGACATTATGTATGCTTTGAGTTTTGTAACTTAGAACTTGGTATTTGTGAGTTGTATCTTTTGAATTTTGAACTTTATTTATGTATTTGTAATTTGTTACTTTACTTTTTATTAGTAACTAGCGTGTAAACCTATGCATATGTATGGGTACAATTAAAAATAATCATAAATATATGGTTCAAATTATACCTTTTTTTTTAGAAGATATTCAAATTATACATGGTATTAGCTTACATTTTTTTTAAACTACACATTTCTAAAATATATAATGGTTTCTCATATAATATTATGTTATATATATGATTTAGAATTAATTGGTTTTAGATTCTTTGATTTTTATACCCAATAATTCATTTGTCACAAAAATTAAAAACTTATTTGGACACATGGAAGAAAATTGGACTCCAATTGAAATCCAATTTTGAATCTAATTGGATTAGTACTCTTCAATTTTTACATTCAATAATTCACTTAATACAAAATTAAAAATTAAATTGGACATGTGGCACAAAATTGAGAATTCAATTAAAATGTAATTGGATTTTCTCTAATTTGTGTCAAAAATTACTTTTTTTTTTTCAATTTTTCTTTAATATATATTATAAATTATAATTATGAGTATATTTTTTAATCGGAAAGTAGGATCTTACGATTCTTGTGCCGATCCTATGATCTAATCCTTGAACCTTCTCACCGATCCTGTGTAGGATCTCAATCCTGACAACCTTGTGAAAGAGAGGGCAATTTTCTTCCACCATGTTTTGTTTTTTCCTCCATGGTATTATGTTTGTTAAGTTACTGTTAAGTAATTTGACATGTGTCAGCTATGTATTTGTTAGTTAGAAAATATGTTAATTAGATTAGGTGCCAATCCACGTTTTAAGTACATAATAACAGGAGCAATGGCTGGAAAATCACCTCCTTCACCCTCTATAGCTCCGATAGTTTATGGTATTTCTTCATTTTTTTTTTCCATAATTTTTGTAGTTTTAAGGTCTGACATGTAAGAAGGAATGGTAATCGTCCAACCCACTTGTTAGCAAAATATGCTCCAGATGTTGAGCAATATGTTTCTTGGATTAAAGAGAGCCCTTATTTTATAAAACATGCTCTCTCAAATGATGTAATTTCTTTTCAGTCTTTTTAATGAAAGTTCAGTATCTCTTATATAAAAAATAAATAAAATAAAACGTAGCATTTTCTTATTTAAACCAAAAAAAAAAAAAAAAAAGCAACATTTTCTTAACTCTAAGACTGAAATCATTTTGCTACTCTCAAATTCCTCTTTGTTACTAAACCATGGTATCATAAGCATCAAGGGTGCTAGCAGTGTATACCATTTGTCACGTAGGCATTTTTCGTTAATGAGTTAGTAGCAAAGACCAGATTGACTACAAGTTGAAAATAACAGAGATCAAATTGACTATTGCCTCAAAATGTAAGGATTAAAATGGTATTTTTGCCAAAAAATAATTAAAAAAGAATAAAAAAAAAAAAAAATAGCAGCAAGATATAACAACCACAATACAAACTAGCCGCAAGTTACATGAAAATACACGCACCGTGCCAACTGCCAATGATAATTGAGTACTAAGATAATTGTCCTCTAGAGATATCATTTTGAATATTCCAATAGATGCGTTTCTTATTATACTTCCATTCCAAGATATTGTAATAAGGTGACTCAAGAATTAGCTTTGTATGCTAAGCAGACAAAGAAACCCTTGGTTCGGCTCGAGGACATACCTTCTTTTCTCCTTCCCTTAGTTAACTCTGGTTCATTATAAATACAGTCAATCATTTTTGGGCTAAAAAATAAAAGTAAAACTTTGAAACAAGGCAAAGATGCACCTCCTAGGCCCAGTTTCCACAATTATTGAATTACCTTCCCCCGTAGGACCAATCTTGGCCCAAATTTAATTCAAGCTTGACAATAAAAGCCTATGATAGGTCACAAGCCTTTAATCCAATGACTTCCTTGCAACCCTCAGCCGAAGATAGAACCTGCGAGTGAGGGCAAGTTACAATCGACAGAATATTCTATCGGCCCACATAAACAAAAAACGGAAAATGACCAACTTTTTTTTTTTAACCCAATCCACAAAACAATAAGATTTATCAGTGACACAAAAACATTATCTCACCAATTAACATGATTGAATAATGTTAGGGATACACACAACTACACACCCAAATCTACAACATGTTTTTGTAGTGATTTATGTACAATAAGATATTTTTAAGGGCATGGTAAACATGATGTTACTCAAATTTCAATTTACGACTTCAGCAAGTTTTGAAAAGAATAAAGAAAGTTTTTATATCACAATCAATTCAAATGGATCGAGCATTCAGTAATGTAATCAAACACTAATAGTCTAATACACATCAATGTTATCAATTTTGTTCTAACCAAAAAATTTTGTTATGGTTTATTAATTGGTGCGAATCACCCATATGTTTCATCTCAGCCTAAATTCTAGTTTATTCCAATTTGTTTCGTTAAATTTTGGCCGTATGTGAGCACAAAATTAAGCTTTTTTCTTTGCCCTTTTTTTTTTTTAAATTTAATTTTCTTCTTTGCATATGGAATTTGAATTTGATTTTTTAATTTGATATTACTGTCAAGAGAAATTGGAGCAATTTGGGTTATTTATTTGATTCATCGTAAATTTTTTCTTGATTTGGTGTATTAGGCTAAATTATTAATTCATTCTAAAATTTATGTCCTTATTATATATGGTAAATATTAAAACTGTTAATGATTTGGTTTGGGATAGATCATTTGATATGATATACAACTTTTTGATGAATTATTTCGTGTTATTAGAAGTAACTATGAAAAGATTCTCAAAAAAAAAAAAAAAAAAAAAAACTATGAAATGGTAAGTCAACATTAACTGATACTAAAATATTCTATTTTAATATACCAACTTTAATCATGACAATTTTGATACACATACATGCCATTTAGACAATATAAAATGAGATCCTACAAAATAAATAAATAAATAAAAATAATAATAATAATACAGTTAAATTTAAACCTTGAGGACACATACAATTAATGTCTACCAATACCAGTTACAAGTATACTATTTTTCTCTCTTTTAAATAATAAGATTTTTTTGACAATAATTTATTAAATTAGATATATAATTATGTAAGTGTACGGTATGACCCACCCCTTTATGAGAGAGAAGAAGTTTACTTTCGGAATACATAATAATTTTCCCTTAAAAAGGACAAGTTACTTCACATACTAAGATAAAGACATTGTGCAGTGAAGTTTTAGTTAAGGGCATCATTTTTAAACTCCATAAAAAGGAACCTAATTAAACACGTGTATATGTGTGTGTGTGTGTGTGTGTGTGTGTGTGTGTATATATATATAGGAGACTTGAGATTTATTTAGGCCATGCTACTTTCCATCTCCACACCCTTGAGATTTATTTAGGCCATGCTACTTTCCATCTCCACACCCTTAATAATAAGACTCTCACACTTTGCCCTCTGGGACACAAAACACCACAAGCAGCAAACGCAACACAGGGACGTAATACACAAAACAAGCAGCACAATCTTCCTCTTGAAGCTCCAAATGATGTGGGGACTTAACACAGTATGTTGGTTACCACCGTCAATGTCACTAATGCCGATTCCACAGCTGGAATTAAATTACAAACGCCGAGTCTAACAATGAGAACAACAATGAAGATCAGAATTGTCACTCAAGGGAGATCATGCGTTTTTAAAGAATATATTGTGGTTGTTTTGTTAAATAGCTCAAAGTAAAAATTAAAAACCAAAAACAATGTATTTGAGATTTGATGTTGGCTGCTTTGCTTCTTATTTTTTTAATGTGTTATTGTTGTAAATCTCTGCAATTTTCAGTAGTGTGGCTTAATTCTTAAAGAAAGTGTCATTTTTTTGACGGCCTTTATGACCCTTGATTGAAACAAGCGTTATATAACTTGCTTGAAACACGATATTACATAGCCTACTTGAAATTATATTCCAGAACACAATATTATATGACTTGTTCCTAATCATTTCAATACATACCACAACCACACACACTCTAAAGAACCACATTACAAAGTCTAAACTATCTCAAAACACAATATTATATAAAATGCTCCAAGTATCTTTCAATGTGTTCCACAACCTCACATACATCAAAAGACCACAAATTATTATATTACCAAGTCCACAATAGTCCCAAAATCCTGATGGAGGTGTTCAGCCATGAGAGTGGCAAGTTCAGCTTCTTTGGCTGCAACAGACTATGGAGGCATGCCTCGGCATTGACAGCCTCCTCAACCTTTGGCCTGTATACTTCTAAGCATTCCCTCTCCAATTCCAACAGCGTGTAATCTTTGTCTGCTTCACTCTCACCAAAGTTTATGTCATTCCATATTTGCTGGTCTCATACAACAGCAGTCAGCAGCAAAACCAATTAAGGAATTTTGATATGCAAACAGTGTAACTTCTCTTTCAAAAGAAACTAAAATCTAGCATTAATAATGTTTAATAGAATTTGTGCCAACAATATGAGGTCAGATTTCACAGCATGCATGATCAAAGTCAAATGCTTAAATACAGCAAACTACCTGGAGAGATAATTATGTGCAAAATTAATGAATGAGTCAGGGATCTTACAGCTTATATTAGGTTTTAATAATTAGAATAAAGATAATAGATTTAGTACAGCTATTAAGTGGTCAATTACACAAACTTTCCAATTAGCATCTTTAGAGAGCATGTGACACAATAAACCACATCCTATATACAGAGGCGGAACCTGTTTAGGGATCAATTGGGATTAATAACATGGAAAATGACATCACATTTTGGTGTCAATTGCAAATAGCGTGCCAATTAAATTGAAGAAACATTCAAAAAAGTGTAATATACTTCTGAGAAAAAAAAAAAATCATAAATGCATAGAAGATGCTTATACCATTCCAATTAAGTGTAGTGAGGCAGGCCAACCTGAAGAAACAGCACTTTGTAGATTAGCTTGCCCTGCTTCCTCTGATAGTGCTGATACATATCTGTTCAACAGAAAAATTAAATAAAAAGTCAATAGAAGTTAATAGACAAAGATTGCTAATGATATATTAAGCAGAAGCTTTCATAAATCTTACACACATATATATCTACAAACAACTGTTTCATAAGTTGGGAGTTGACTGATGTCTACATGTTTTGTGGTAATATATAAAAAAAAGATAAATAAATAAAATCTTGGAATACAAATTAGGAATTTAGAAGCTTAGCAAATTCCGAATTACAAAAGAAAAGAACTTTACCGTAGTAATGCATCAAACCACACATATATAGTTTGCTTCTTGTCATAGTAACTGGGATGCACCAATCCATTGATGCTCGGGAAATGGAAAAAATCTCTTAGGCCACCTTTGATCCAGCTTTGCACCTTGAAGCATAAAGACTATGGAAGTGACTAATAGAATAGGAAGATACAGAAAGGGCATTCCTAACATTTTATTAGTAAATTGCTATGGGGAAAGAGATGCAGAGATAGCTTTAGATTAAAAGTCATAAAAAATGATTCCCCTGCCAGGCATGATCAACATACAATAGCAGAAGCATTAACAATACAGGGCATGTCACCAACAAAGCTATACCCAAAAGCCATATTTAAAGTATTGTTTTTTTTTTTTTTTTTTTTGATAGGTAATCAGAGAACTATTATTAAAAAGAAAAAGAAGAATAATACAAGTTGTTCATGATGATGAACAATGAGAAACAGAAGAAACAAACAGCCAAACGAAAGAGAGGAAATCAAATAGTTAATCTAAGGGAAAACAAA